>OU343219.1:113394509-113529349 GCA_910596185.1 Chrysanthemum makinoi
TTGATTGCATATAAGAGAAGAAATTGCAAGCAAAGATTGATCTATAATTATTTCTTCAAATAGAGAGGAAACTATGGTACAGATAACTATCCAGATCAATTACAGCCTGCAAGAAATGGTTCTGTTTATGAAAGTAATGTTATTCCCACCCCAATACCGCTTACAAACACACAGAACTTGGTAGAACCCGATGTGAGTGGCTCAACCGCCTTTCAAACAACAGATAGAAATACATATGAGGCCGAACCATCTCATACTCCTCAGGGATCTTTTTCTGATGTTGAGCTTTTGGCTTCACAATCACGACCACCAACATGGAATGCAGGTCAAAGCTTCACCTAAGCGAGCTGGAAGAATCTAGCATCTCAAATGCCTATTCTAAAGGGTTAGCATCTGTTTCAATTTTCTTTTATTTTCTTATCATATTTGAGTTTGGGGCTACAGAAAAAAGTTTTAATTTCTTTAATCAGTTTTTCCATACTGTGAGACATAAAAGTTAGTGGTAGTAGAGGTGGAAAAAATGGGCGGGTCGGGCAGCGTGATTAACGGGTCAAAAAGGGTCCGGGTTGAATTAAGTTGTTTTTGGTGTGGTTTTAAAATGTGTCAGGGAAGGCCGATCCCGAAACATTTTGTCTCCACTTTTATTTCTTATAAATACGTTATTCATGATTACAAAACTCATGTTATTGCAATAGGAACCTAATTTACTACTACGTAGAATAAAATGTATTTAAGAAAATATATGCACTTTGAATGACTTTTAGCCTTTTTGACCAGTTTCTCTTATCAATTTGTTAATTGAACCCGTAACCATATAGGTAAATAAGTTTTCCACCTAAGGTATCTATTTTGCTGGATTTGTTGTTTGTTTGATCTGCTTTGGGCATTTTAATCTTGCATAAATAATCTGTATGTAATTAAAGAGTTAACTCGTGTTCCACAGTTTGTTGGATAATATAACACAGGCACTGGGTTCAAGTGGGGTTGATTTGTCACAAGCGAGTATTTCTGTGCAATTTGATATCAAGAAAGGGACAAGCAGTGGAGCAACTTCAACACCATTGAGGTTCAAGGTCAGTTCAACGCTTAGTTTCTCTCATTGAGCCTTATCTATCTTCTTGACCTCCAATATACTTGACAGTATTATTTCCATTATATTAGTACATATGCGCTAGAATCTCACTTGTAATAATAGTGTGGCGGTAGTTATGAGTTAGTAACTTGTACTGGTGGTAGCATGAGGGTTTTTATCATGTCCATTAGGTATATTTGTAATTTAAATCTCTATAACAAATGCCATGAGAAGATGCGAACATCTAAGTCTTTCTACTCACTCATACATCTTTTGCATTAAACTAGTATAGAGGGATCTTTTTCTTATCATTTAGTAATGGTATTATTTCAAAGATACACATGTCACAAGAACAAAAGGAAACATGTTTTGTATTAAACTTGTACAAGGTTAGATGAAATTGAGGAAACTAGATGTATACACTTTTATCAAGTTGGTTCAGTATCTTTACGTAATTGTATTATTTGTCATCTTGCTATACTTTTAGTACTTGCTTTATGAAAAATAGTATTGTTCTAGACCGTTATTACATTTTCCTTACATGCCCAAAACACGTGTTCAGGATCACAATCTTCTATCCTCTGGGAATCAAGCAATCGGACAATGTGCGATTAGGAGCAGAGATGATGTCAGTGATCAAGTGCATAAGAAGGCCAGGACTGAACAAAACCAGTAATTATTTCTTCCTGTTCATGATTATTGTGTTAAGGTCTTCCTTTATGATATACGGAGGGTTGTTTCATTGTACATGTTTACGCCTTTTATGCAGAAAGTGGCGAAAATCTTTTGGGGGAGGGGTTACGTATTTACTTTATTTATAGTCTAGGCTTCCATTTACAAATTAGAGAAGCTGCTGTTTTTGTTACTATTTCATTTATGAATCTGGGGCCATTATATATTTCTATTGACTTCTCGAGTTGCTCATTCTGTTTGGAAAGAAGAAAAGGGTTGGGATGGGGCTCATCTTTTTGTGAAAGTACGGCATAATTTAAATCAACACATCTGTTATATATTAAGATCACTTTTGGTGTTTGTTTCGTTTATAGTCGCTTATGGCTTATATGGTTTTGGGCTTATGTTTCATAAGCTCACCTTTTGTGGTTTATTTGAAAACTTTTCGGCTTATATAAGTTGCATAATAAACTTATATGTTCTAAAAGTTTTAAAATAAGCCCAAACTTATATGCTTCAAAAGTTTTAAAATAAGCGACAAAAGGTGAGCTTATGAAACATAAGCTCAAAAATCAAATAAGCCATAAGCCGGCTACATAAGCCGAAATAAACACCCCCTCATGCTAGTAATTTTGGCCAGTCTACTTGTATGCGACAAAACACTGAACTTGTGTAGATATTGGTGGTGTCGTATTCATTTTTTCAGCTTAGACATCAAAATGGTTCAACTGGACTTATCATCCTTCCAGATTACACTAATTTTGGTGTAGCAATATTAGTGTCATGATGTTTTTTTATAAGATGGTTACTGTTCATTAGAACAATATTTGACTTCTTTAAAAAAAAATTAATATTTGTAAATTTTTGCTAAACCAATGGCTTTTCAAGTCCATATATGGGTGTCAAAAGTATATGGCCTACGTTCAAGTCTCATCAAATAATTTTTCTTTGTTTCCTATGTTTTTTTTCAAAAGTAATAAATAAACTTTGGACTTTATCTTTACTACTTTATAATGCATTTAGCATTTAGGACATTCTCTAAATAGCAAGGCTTAAAATTCAGACTTTGGAACTTACTTATTTTGGAAATATAATGTCTCTTGCTAAATTAATACATACACATGCTAGCTTAAAAGTTAAGCCAATACTTATAACATTAGTAATCATTTAATACGAAATTCAAGGTCCCTCCAATATTTTTAAAGCCCACTTTTATAACTTTAAAAGCCATGTATTGTAACCCCATTCTCATGTTCTCCACTTAAATGTTTCTATTAAATGTATTGATTAAGCATAAAACGGATATAAAACCCACAAATAAACACACAAAACCAATCATATCTCACACTCTCTCAAAAGGTAAATTGACACTTTGTGCTAAATAAAGAACCGACGCCCACCAACTAAAAATCGCCACCACTACTAACGGCATGTGTCGGCATTACCACCCCTTGACATGGTCTAGGTGGCCTTCGCTCGCCAAAACTTTTAGTATAATCGAAAAACGTTACACGCCAAAATTTATTTTGTGGTACCCGCCCAAGAACGCTGGTACCCTGCTAGTTATCATCACATGAACAAACAACTGCTCAAGCTTATAAAAATTGCGACATTTCTCAACATAGAATATATTTTAGATTTACAAATTTTATTGTTGTAGCCTTTTCTTGGTAGTAATTAGTAAATAGTTGAAGTACATTCAAGACAGTATTTAATTTCATGTCGATTATTCTTTAATATTTACTTATTCATTGATGATGAGTTTTTTCTCAACCGAATAATTGTGTCAATAGAAAATCTAAAATTTAACAATGTGATATATAATTTTTACGTTCCTGCCGCAACATGCGGATTAATAAATCCGGTTAATAAGTCGTCTTCGTTTTGCTATTAACTTTGTCATATGTTACAATTTTATTTTCTAAAGCAAACTCTTTCACCTCATGATCCTTGTTTTTTTTTTTTAACTTGAGCCTTTAATATCTTGAGGGGTTATGGTACACAAAAGTCACTAAAGTTTACAAAAAATTTGTTCTAAATAACTATAGTTTCATTTTGGTCATCCAGGTTACCCATGTTAACGGGTTTGTTAATTAGGTCTCTAACGTTTAAAAGTGCTACGCTAAGGTTATTGAGTGGAGTGGTTACCAGCCCGTCACGTATGCCACATGGTCAGACAAACTTTCCACCTCATGTACACGTTGGTTTTCCACTACCTACAAATTTTTTTATATACATGTTATTTTATTTAAGGGTACACAAAATTTCCCCCAAATCAAATTTAGGGTTTCACAAACCCTTTCTTCCACAATGAATGTGCTTTGTGGCTGTGGTGAAGTTGCAAGGTTGCGAACATCATGGACACAGAATAACCCCGCAAGAAGATTTCTTGGTTGCCCCAACTTTTTGGATCCAACAACAAATTGTAACTTTTTCAGATGGGTTGATCCCCTATTACCAAACCGTTGGTATCAAACAAGGATGGTTGAGCTGAATATGAGTGTGATTAATTATCGACAAGAGCTTCTTCAAGTAAACAATCAACTGTCTCGATCTACCTTCTACAATCTGGTGTTGATTGTGTTGATTGTTAGCATTTTAGTCATGAGTTTTCTTTAGGTTTGTTAATCTAGTATGGCAGGTTAGGTTTAAGGTTCTTTTGGTTTGTGATGGTAGTTTGGTAAGATGTGGTATGATGGTGTAAGGTCTTTTGGTTTGTAAGGTTATTTTGGTATGTGATGGTTCTTTTGGTTAGATGTGGTATGAGTATGATGGTGTAAGGTCTGTTGTATATAAGTAATGAAATGTTGGTTTTTATGGTTAAATCACTCTTGTATTTTAGATTTGATGTAATGTTGGTTTACTCTTGTTTACATTTCTAACTACTAATGATATGTAAAGAAAATAAAACAACATCAAATTACATAACATAAACTGGATACCATTCATTTACCAGTCATACAGAATCCAGGATTACACAAAACAAAATTGCCTAACATTTGGCAAGCCATTCTTAGTCAGTTATACCAAGTAATCAAGCATCATCCTAAGTCAGTTTTACCAAGCATCCTACATTATACATATTTACTAACCAGCGTTTTTGGGTTGTATAGAAATGGTTTGTACACATGTGATGCTGTCATCATTTTATTGGCCCATTTTATTTTTATACAAATTGTCGTACACACAAAAACGATGTGGCAAGTAAACATTGGCTATTGTGTGTTGCAAGTTTTACTGTTCACTGTATGAATACATTACAGATACAGATACAACAGGACTCCTAGAAATTTCGAGACCCTCTCATTCTTCTTCTCTAACAAAACCAAACCCATATTCCAAATTCATCAAATCATCTCACCGCCCTTCTCATTAAACCATATACAAAACCAACCTCAGAAAACCATTACCCGTTTTTTTACCCACCATAATCATCTCCGATCAAACACAAACCAAATAAGTCAAGAACAATAATAATGTTTTTATCCACCATAATCATCACCGATCAAACACACACACAAAAAAGAGTTATACGGCTGAAATTCCATTGGTCGACTTCTAATTTGTAAGTATTGGTCTTCATTGATTCGAGTACTTTATTTAGTCTTGCTATTTTCGGTTGTTATTTGCAGGTTCAAGATATATGAATAAACTGAATAATGATAACTAATATTGAAGATTGTGTTAAGGTTTTTTTTCCCCTCCTGTTGTACAGATGATACAATAAGCTAATAAGTGGGTTAAATCTGGATAATCGAAATAACTTATTGTGTTTAGGTAATCGTGAACATATACTATGGAATTAGTTTTGAAATTTTCTGACTTTTATTTGGTCAGGCATTATTTTTGGATAAAGGCATTTGATTTATATTTGTTGACAAGTTTTTGTTTACGCTTATCTTTGGGCTTTCAAACTAATTTGATTTGTGTTTATATTTGATAAGGCTCGACTTATTTTGAAACAAATGGCCAATATCATTTTTAAGTATAAGATTTGCGATTTTGGGTTATGTTTGTTTGTACACCAAGTGTTTGAGGAAATGTCTTAAGTAAATTTTTTTTTTATAAAAAAGTAGTTTATATGAGTATAATATAAGCACATATGAAGTTATCTTGCAACTGATAGACAAACAGGTGCAATTTTATTTTAAATTGAATTTTGCATAAGAGTTTGTCAAAAAGAAATGCCATGCTTTGATAGGTGTTTTGGGTAACAGATAATGTCTTTTAAGTGAAAACATCTACAACATATATTATAGTTTAGTCATAGATATAAAGTCTTTTGATAAGGTGTAGCACAAATAATTGAAATATGAGAAGGCTATGCAACTGAATTAAGCATCCATGAGCATTATACGGTGGTGATGTTATACCTCGACCACGGTCAAGGTTGGTCCAATGGGATAAGTATATTTGATAACGATAAATATAGTGACTGCATTACCACCCTCTTGATATTTTTAATAAAGGAGATCGATAGTTGATAAAGGTAGCTATAATAGTTTATATGTGTTCAATAAATTGATAAATTTCTAATAAAGTTTCAAGATTTGGGATAATAACATAACCGTGATCATGATCAGGAACTCCAAGAGTTGATTGTGATGAAGATGAGAAGAAGTTTGCTAATTTGGATACTTTGTGACATCAAACTCATAATGTCAAATGTTAAATTACCTGACAATTTACAGTCACAACAGTTTTCAAAGGCAGAGTGTCTAGATATAGGTATGATGTCTGCCTTATTTTCAAGTATTATGGGTTGGATAAGGGTAGAAATAATAAGCCTCAATCATTTGGTTGCTTATAGTCTTGGAATACATATATTTTCTCCTCAACCATTGCTTTGCCAAGACTCTTTTCCATGCTTCTTTGATTATGCTCCTATATCCGAAATGACATCTAAGCTTAATTATTTTCAATGTAGCTATTTTAGTCCAGATGTATGGACTTTATGTGCAGCCTTTGCTTTCAATAATGAGATAGTGGTCATTAATCAGTATCTCACATGTGGACATCAAGATGCCTTCGGGCCAGGAAAAGTTTGTGGTTATCTGTGATTTTCAAGGATGGGGATACTCATGTAGTGATATACAAGGATATGACAACCGCAAAAAGCAGCAAAATCACAACTATTTTGCCACGAGAGGTCTCAAGAACAATGTTTTCAAAGAATGGCAAAGGTACATTTATGGAAATTCATAAAAACGTATGCATCATAATCTCATCTATTTAATGAACTTTTTTCTTATATACATTATCCAATTTAAATACTCTATTATCTTATCCACATATATGTGAAGGTTGTTGAAAACCAACAAAGGTGTTTCTTACTTCATGTGCATGACTTTAGTGTAATCGTTGCAAATAAAAAAAAGGGAAAAGTTTGTCTTTTAATGCCAGGTAGGAGTACAAATACACTATAGTTCCATCGGTTGATGTGTTGGTGCACTTCTTGGCTATGCTCAGTCTTTCCCTGAAAAAAGGGCCGTTGCTCGCATCGGTGATGGCAGTTTCTAGGTATGTAATCATACCTGTTTGACCCGTTAACCTTTTACCTAATATTTTGATTTGACCCATTGACATGGAAGTGGAAATTCTGATTCATTTGTTCATGTGCAGGTAACAAAGACAAGAACGGAGGCCACACAACGCCTCATCTTACTTGGATGTCTGAAAAGTTTCATACCACTGCCGGATAACGCGTTGACGAGTGATCTAATGGATGTCAAAGAATGGTAGCTTTTGACTGCATGCATGTAGAATATTTTCTGAGGTATGTTGGATTAGATTCTTATTTTTATTTTATTTTTTATTTTTATTTTGGGGAAAAAAACTCATTTATAGTATATGTTGTTTTTTTTCTTTCAAGTCTATGCCTTTTCAAGTCTATGCCATTCCTAATCCTATAACTTATGGTCATAGTTTCATAATGTTAGTGGTATGGTTGAACCAGGTAGCGATAGACAAAAGCCTGCAATTACACACAAAATTCCATTGGAACTTTCAGGTATGTATGCGCAGGCTGTCATCATAATCTCAAAATATGAACAAGTTATTTCAATCTCCCTAACAGATGGTCTTTGGTCAAGTGGTTAGCGGTTCCCCAGGTTAACGCAAGACCAATGCGCAGACTTGACATATATACCAGGTTACTACAAATATAATAAGGTGTGTTTGCATTAAGATACTATACAAGTGAAGACGTTAACTGATTTAAGTGTTAGTTTGTTGTTAGGATCTCTTAATGTTTAGATTTGTAGCTGATTTTGGATAACTTAAGAGATGCATAGGAGCAAGAAAAAAAAGGATATACAGTAGGACTGATCCCACTGTTAAGAAGCCATTACGTACGCAAACTAAACTTGCTCGCTCCTTGAAGTAATTTTCAATCTTCCTTAAGTGTTCTACCCACCGTGACATTCTAAGTCACAAACAAAAGCTAACTTTGATAATGGCGAAATTAGGCGGGTCATGCAAATGGATCAAAACAGATTCTGGGTGGGTCACGAAAATGGGTCAAAACTGATACTTGAATAGAAATTGAACAATTGACATTTTCACCTCATACAACTTCCTTTACAAGCTGAAACTGATACGAAAGACAGACGCACATTTCTCTGCTAAAATCTCCTTACTAATAATAATAATAATAATAATAATAATAATAATAATAATAATAATAATAATAATAATAATAATCTCATTGTTGTTTGTATTAATAAATCCCATAAGACAATTATAGCGTTCATTATTAATGCATATATTTGGAACGTATTAAATATATCAAGGTGTTGTTTTCCACTAGATGGGATTGTATGATTGATAATACATTAGGTAATGAGAGGGTCTCTACTGTGTGCAGGTGCTGATGTTGGATTAGAGAATACAAGTTTGTAATGCAAGACTAGGGGAAAGTAGGATTAGTCACATTATATGTAGGTGTCTCCATATAATTTTTAGGAGTCTCCATATATAACTCCAAAACTGTTCATTTGACAAAAATTGAACCTACATATGCATTATTACAAATGTTCTATGCATCGAGATGTGAAATCGAATAACATAATGTTGGATTCGGATTATGAAGCTCATGTTGCTGATTTTGGGCTGGCTAAGTTCATGAGAAATGCCACTGGCGCTTCGGAGAGCATGTCTACTATTGCAGGATCATATGGATACATTGCTCCAAGTACACAATGCATACTCTTACAATTGTATCATTTCCAAAGTACAATTATTCAAGCATCTTTTTAGTACAACCTCTTATGCATTTAATCAGAACACCTAGATTGCCTTTGGATGGGGTTTAGTACTTTTATACCAAGAACTGTTTATTTATCTTCACCATTGTGTTTTTTTCCTTTGGTGACAATTCTTAGTTATTTTCACCATTGTGTTTTTTTTCCTTTGGTGACAATTCATACTTTGGACTCATATGTTGTCTCTTTGTTCCTATTGATAAAATAAGGTCATACTCCAAAAAACGTTAACATAATTGTAATAACCACAAACAAAATCGCCCCGCAGCAACGCGCGGGCAAACTTGCTCGTTACTTACCAAGCATCATCCTACATAACAAAGTTTTACCACATTACTTAATTGGCATATGTACAAAAGTTCCTAACATTTGGCATGCCAATATAAATCAAACCTAACAACTATTCAACATGAATAGCATCATCCGGATCCAATCCAGTCCGGTGTTGGTGGCTTGTTGAACGCAATTTGCTTGATCCTTCTCGATCTTCTAGCATGTGGTGGTGTAACGGTTCTTCATCGAATGCATGGGTTCTTGCACAACTTCTTTCGGTTCTTTTGAGAATGCATAGGTGGTTCTTGGGAGGGCGTGGTTGTGACGGGTTAATGGAATCTCGGATCGAGGCCGAGCATGGATTATGCAATCTTCTGGTGTAATTCCAACTGGCCATGCATATTTAGGAAGACCCATGCTGTCCTGCAAACAAACAAACAAAAGTGACATTAGTATAATGATTGAAGTGACATTAGTATAATGATTTAGATTTTTACTTACCCCTAACATAGTCTCTCCATCAACTGGATCCCAAGACACACCAAATCCTATGGGCACAATTCCACCAGGATACATTCTTGACCTTGATCCATCACCTCTTCCTCTACTTCTAACAACCTTGCCATTGATGGTCCTAAGTTTGCTAGGGCTGCTTATACTGTCATAGTATGGTTCATTTGATTTTTCTTTTCCCCTAAGACTGACACCACCACCTCTCATCCTTACACCACCACCTCTCATCCTTACACCACCTCCTCTTATCCTCACATCAGCACTTGGTGGTGACATTTCTGGTGCATACATCTCAAAACCAGGAGGTGGTGTTGATGGTGTTTAACTCACAAACCCTTTACCACCTCTAGCAGACCCTTTACCACCTCTAGCACACACTTTACCACCTTTTGAAGACAGTTTACCACCTCTAGCAGACCCTATCCCACCACTTGGTATAGCCATCTCTTGTGAAGTCACATTAGGGGGTGATGACATTTGTGGAGCAGTGTCAATGTCATGTGAAGTCTCATTAGGGGGTGATGGCATTTGTGGAGCAGTGTCAATCTCTTGTGAAGTCACAGACCCTTTCCCACCTCTAGCAGACCCTTTACCAGAGATCATAGATCCTTTCCCACCTCTAGCAGACCTTTCAGGCCTAGTTAGACAAGACCTTTGATTGTGTCCAGTTTGGTTACAAAGTTTGTAGTGGTTGAGTTGTCCCTTCCTGCTTATCCTTGGCCTATTTTCCCCATCATCTTCTGTAGGATCTCTTTTTCTCTTGTGTGGTGGTCTTCTAGGAATCCTTCTTTTAATAGGAGGCAATGGCTTTTAATATTCAGTAGATGGCCATTGATCCATACCATTCATCCCCTCAATGTAATGGTTATAGGCTGATACAAACACATCTTTCCTATACCATCTTGACACATACTGTTCAGGTTCTAAGTGTAAGAAGTAGAGGGCATATATACCATGTTCACAAGGAATACCAGATAACTGCCAACCCCTACAACTACAAGTCCTTAATCTTACATCAACCTTAAACCCTTCATAACCATTTCTAACTTCAAATCTACTCTCACCACTGGGTATGACTTTCCAAGATCTACAAGTATTTAAAGACAGATAATGATTATAAGTAGAAACACAGATAATGATTATAAGTAGAAAGACAGATAATGACTATAAGTAAGGATTTACCTATGTAGATCCTTCAACACTTCAAGCTTTTTTATGATGTTTGGACATATATCATCATTCCACTTTTCATGCTTCTCCCTCATCTTTTGCAATCTTTCCATACATAAAACCTTGATGTCTTCAAGCATGTTTATGATTGGTTTCCTTCTTGAATCTACTATAAGTGCATTGAAACATTCAGATATCCCATTCTCTACATCATCACAATCCTTATCAGTACTGAAAAAAGCTCTACTCCAACTTTCAGGATGCCTGTGCATCAAGTGTGTGTAGGCATCCTTGTTGATGCTTTGTATATCTTTCATGATCTTCTCAAATTTTATGGGATATGTTGCCTTTGT
Organism: Chrysanthemum makinoi; assembly: GCA_910596185.1. Taxonomy (NCBI): domain Eukaryota; kingdom Viridiplantae; phylum Streptophyta; class Magnoliopsida; order Asterales; family Asteraceae; genus Chrysanthemum; species Chrysanthemum makinoi. The sequence continues at coordinate 113,405,825 of OU343219.1, forward strand.
TGCTTTCTAAAAGAGATTCCTATATTGCACCCCACTATATTTCTTTCTGAAGTTAGCATAGATGTATACACTGTCTATGCTCAGCCAAAGGCATAGCTTCTTTTGCAGCTTCAACAATACCCTTGAAAGCATAGAAATTTACAAATAAAGTTACTATACAAGACATTCATCAAACACTACAGAAATGATAGTGCATCAACAAATGTACCTTATGTTGATCAGAAATGATAGTTAATCCTTCACCAGCTACTATTCCCAAGTCATTCAACAAACATTGCATGAACCAGGTCCAATTATCCTTATTCTCAACACTAACCACAACCCATGCAATTGGATAAATTTGATTATTCCCATCTTTTCCTACTGCTGACAACACTATGACCCTCCTACATCCTTCCAACCAACCCTCCTTTAACCCCTTAAAGCATACATAAAACCTACTGAAGTAGTTCTTACTGTCACACCCCCAAAATATCGCAGCGGAACGATAGTGTCATTGGGGTATAACGTCATAGCACAAAGTATGGATACAGAAAACGACCTCTATAATGAGACGTTTTGAAAAGTTTACCATTCGATTTCAAATGTCAAAGATTACACAACAAGAAATCATAAAGTTTGATAATACACAAAGAGTTTACAAAACATGTCGAATGGTAACTGTTAAAAACACAAGACTCCAATGTATGCCATGCGACCCAAAAGCTCCATGAAATGCTATCACCTTAAAACCTGAGATAAACATGCTAAAAGTGTCAACACAAAGGTTGGTGAGTTCGTAGAGTTTGTAACAAAATGATTTGAAATACTTTGAGAAATGTTCACACAGCAAAAGCATTGTAAATCCACTCGGCCCAAGTTCGCCCATACAAAACTTGCAACCTGTGTGTTCACAACCCATTGCCAAAATATAGTATGAAAATCATGATTATGTGCATTAAGATAGTTAAAAGTATAATCGTCACCACAAGGGTCTTCCAACAACTCATGTTGGGATGTTTGTAATTAATAGCCTTCCAACAACTTAATTTGGAGCCATTAATTCTTGTATGTTTGTAAATTAGTAGCCCTCCAACAACTTAATTTGGTGCCACTAATTCTTGTATGTTTGTAAGTTAGTAGCCCTCCAACAACTTAATTTGGTGCCACTAATGCTTGTATGTTTGTAAATTAGTAGCCCTCCAACAACTTAATTTGGTGCCACTAATTCTTGTATGTTTGTAAATTAGTAGCCCTCCAACAACTTAATTTGGTGCCACTAATTCTTGTATGTTTGATCCAAGTATGCATATGAAATCAAGTATAACTCAATCAAGTATAAAACATAATCAAGTCTAAAGTATAAGTAATGTTATTTGGCAAAAGAGTTTAAATGTTTGATAAATAAGCATGTATCTCGCCCCAAATAGTTTATAGGAATTTAAATGAGTAAGAGTGGGGTATGAACTCACAGTAATATGTAAGAGTTTAAAGTACTTGTGAAAGTAAAGTAAAATAGTTTGAGCATGTATCTCCCCCAAAAGTAATTGAAAATGTATAAAAGTAGGGGCTATGAAACTCACAGTAGTATGTAAAAGTTTAAAGTACTTGTGAAAGTAAGTGAAAATGGTTTGAGCATGTATCTCCCCAAAACAAAGTCATGAAAGCAAGTAAAAGCAGGGCTACTTGAACTCACAAGAGTATGTCAAAGTTTAGAATATTTGTGAAAGTAAACGAAAATAGTTTGAGCATGTATCTCCCCCAAATAGTTTGTAAGACAAATAAGTAATAGAAAGTGGGGCTACGAACTCACCTGGTGTGATAGATATGCTAACAAAATGGAGTGCACGAAAATGAGGCTCGGAAACTATCCGCGACCTAAAATGAATGTTATGACTTGAGTTATGATATGTTGTCGTGAATGCATGATTTGAAAACGTATCACCCAATATGCTACTTGAAAATTAGTTAATATAGAAATATTGTTACTTGAATGTGTGACGGTTCCATATCAAAATAAATACTTTTGAGCTAATGGTGAAAATGTAGTTAAAACTATGTAACGGTTTTGTAATTGAAAAATCGGTTTACGTTAGACTTGAAGTAATATATACATAGGAAAACTAACTTGCTTTTAAGGTCCGTTTCCCCCGAAACGTCCGTTTAGGCCCTCAAAACCTTAATTAAAAATCCTGACAGCATACTAATGCTGTGAATAGTGTTTTCAGTACGTTTTCGACTCAAAGTTCGGTTAACCATAACTCACTCGTTTTAAGTCCGTTTTCAAGTTCTTTATATCCACGCGAAGGTAATTAAGTGTACTAATATATTTTTAAACTTTGGAGATTTCACAGAAAGTTTAAGGACACTGTTTGGTCAGTTGAAAATCGGGACAGCATGTACACTTTCCGGAAAATGGTAGTTTTTAAATCGTAACTTTAAAACCACGTATCTTTTTCGTTATAACTCCGTTTTAGTCCGTTCAAAAGGCCACGTTCATAACTAAAAATCTAGTTTCTAAAACTTTAATAAAACTTATAAAAATGACTAACTTTTCGGAAAAATTATAAATTTCGACAGCGCTTCAGCGCTATTTTTAAAATTACCATTTTTCTACTTGTTTAACCACAACTTCACCACAAAAATCCCTTAATCTACTCATCACCAATCCTACTAGTAAAACAACTTCATTTGATCATACCCAAAATAAATATTCATTATGAGGCTAAAAATATATATATACAAACTTAAATAAACATGTATAAAATTTATGTAATCATTTCCTCCAAAAATCACAACTAGACTTTGATGATCCATTTTCAAACTTATCATTTTTATAAACTTCTAACTGGTACATACTTGTTATAAAAATTAATAGGACACATATGGGTGATAACATTTGATAAACATGAATAAAAACTACAACTTGAGCAAAAATGATCATATGGACTTCATGAAATGTATGAAAAATATATATGAAAAAGTAAGAGATGAAGTTTTATGCTTACAAATGCTTGATGAGGTTTAGTGAACCAAGGATTATCCTAAACACCCTAGGTTTTTATTTCAAAACCTAAACAAAGAGTGTTACTAGATTGTTAAAAGCTTGATTAGAAAAATTTTGATGATCACTCCCTTGATCCTTATGGTTGGCCGGATTTTGGTGAAGAAGAAGAGGAGAGAATAGCTTGACTTCACACTTGAATTATTGAGATGAATGTGTTGAATGTGTAAGTCTTGGAGTGTAGACTTATATAAGTAAAGATCTTGAAAATCTTGGTGAATCTTTCATTTAATAATACATACATATACTTTACATTATATATTATGTTTATAAATGTGTAAATGTAAGAAATGTAAAGTTATTTGAGGATAAGTAGTAGCTTGTAGTATTGTTAAGTAATATTAGTAAGTTGTATACACATTTGAATATTTAAGGTAGCGTTAGATAAAATAAATTTCACGGGTCAAGATAAAATATATTTTGGTCATAAAAATTTTAAAAATACATTTCTTGCAAAACTTGAGTGAAATCATAATAATCGTGTAGTTTTTAAGAAAACCGTCGTAATAATATAAATTTAACAATTTACATACAAAAGTGAATTTTAAAACACGAGGTAACTCAAAATATAGTTTTATAACTAAATGTAAGTATAAAAATGTATCGGGATCATTTTGGAAGTATCGGATCAAATGTTCAAAAATAATGTTTACGCGATAATGTTTATTTAATAAGAAAATAACGTTTAATGAAAAATGCAAAACCATGTACGAATCGTTATGAAATGTTGAATGTGAAATATGAGAAATGACCGGAAATTGCGAATTGTGACATTCTTCCCATGTCAAAGGAATCACGTCCTCGTGATTCGATTAATGATACTATGGCCCAAAACGCGACAAGGGTTCTAAAAGTTTATGCTCATGTATGATTTAAATGATTATGCCAATGCTCATGCATATGTCGTGACTATATCTCATTCTAAAGACATGCTCCCTTATGATTAGGCTCGATGAGGCAGGCTTTCCCATTCTCGAGCAAAATTTCCAAAAGACTTTAGGTAACCGATTTTTGCTTAATCCCACAACTCATCAAACAAGAACTGTCATACGATTAGGCTAAATCGGTTTAGGTAACAACTTGTTTCTAGCTCGATCTTTGCAACTCATCAAACAAGAACTGTCACGCGGATCAAACTGGAAACAAGTGGTTTGAAGAAATCTTTTGAAAATTTGGCTCGATTACGGAATTGCTTACACATATGAGACTACTAATCCCTTCATTGCATGATTCTTCCTGAATTAGACATAGGTGATCAGGCTATGTATAATTTAGGAGTAACTATGCAATGCTTGGACTAATCGACTCATATGATGTTTGGTGTTGAGTCATAAGTTCGCATGTATAAAGAATATGCACTTATAATGATATGATGAGATGCTATGATGATGTGGTTATAGTCTAGGGTCAATGATGCAACCCAGTTCTCTATAACCAACGCCTCGATACCAATCTGTCACACCCCCAAAATATCGCAATGAACGATAGTGTCATTGGGGTATAACGTCATAGCACAAAGTATGGATACGGAAAACGACCTCTATAATGAGACGTTTTGAAAAGTTTACCATTCGATTTCAAATGTCAAAGATTACACAACAAGAAATCATAAAGTTTGATAATACACAAAGAGTTTACAAAACATGTCGAATGGTAACTGTTAAAAACACAAGACTCCAATGTATGCCATGCGACCCAAAAGCTCCATGAAATGCTATCACCTTAAAACCTGAGATAAACATGCTAAAAAGTGTCAACACAAAGGTTGGTGAGTTCGTAGAGTTTGTAACAAAATGATTTGAAATACTTTGAGAAATGTTCACACAGCAAAAGCATTGTAAATCCACTCGCCCAAGTTCCGCCATACAAAACTTGCAACCTGTGTGTTCACAACCCATTGCCAAAATATAGTATGAAAATCATGATTATGTGCATTAAGATAGTTAAAAGTATAATCGTCACCACAAGGGTCTTCCAACAACTCATGTTGGGATGTTTGTAATTAATAGCCTTCCAACAACTTAATTTGGCGCCATTAATTTTTGTATGTTTGTAAATTAGTAGCCCTCCAACAACTTAATTTGGTGCCACTAATTCTTGTATGTTTGTAAGTTAGTAGCCCTCCAACAACTTAATTTGGTGCCACTAATGCTTGTATGTTTGTAAATTAGTAGCCCTCCAACAACTTAATTTGGTGCCACTAATTCTTGTATGTTTGTAAATTAGTAGCCCTCCAACAACTTAATTTGGTGCCACTAATTCTTGTATGTTTGATCCAAGTATGCATATGAAATCAAGTATAACCCAATCAAGTATAAAACGCAATCAAGTCTAAAGTATAAGTAATGTTATTTGGCAAAAGAGTTTAAATGTTTGATAAATAAGCATGTATCTCGCCCCAAATAGTTTATAGGAATTTAAATGAGTAAGAGTGGGGTATGAACTCACAGTAATATGTAAGAGTTTAAAGTACTTGTGAAAGTAAAGTAAAATAGTTTGAGCATGTATCTCCCCCAAAATTAATTGAAAATGTATAAAAGTAGGGACTATGAACCTCACAGTAGTATGTAAAAGTTTAAAGTACTTGTGAAAGTAAGTGAAAATAGTTTGAGCATGTATCTCCCCCAAAACAGTCATGAAAGCAAGTAAAAGCAGGGGCTACTGAACTCACAGAGTATGTCAAAGTTTAGAATATTTGTGAAAGTAAACGAAAATAGTTTGAGCATGTATCTCCCCCAAATAGTTTGTAAGACAAATAAGTAATAGAAAGTGGGCTACTTAACTCACCCGGTGTGATAGATATGCTAACAAAATGGAGTGCACGAAAATGAGGCTCGAAACTATCCGCGACCTAAAATGAATGTTATGACTTGAGTTATGATATGTTGTCGTGAATGCATGATTTGAAAACGTATCACCCAATATGCTACTTGAAAATTAGTTAATATAGAAATATTGTTACTTGAATGTGTGACGGTTCCATATCAAAATAAATACTTTTGAGCTAATGGTGAAAATGTAGTTAAAACTATGTAACGGTTTTGTAATTGAAAAATCGGTTTACGTTAGACTTGAAGTAATATATACATAGGAAAACTAACTCGTTTTAAGGTCCGTTTCCCCCGAAACGTCCGTTTAGGCCCTCAAAACCTTAATTAAAAATCCTGACAGCATACTAATGCTGTGAATAGTGTTTTCAGCACGTTTTCGACTCAAAGTTCGGTTAACCATAACTCACTCGTTTTAAGTCCGTTTTCAAGTTCTTTATATCCACACGAAGGTAATTAAGTGTACTAATATATTTTTAAACTTTGGAGATTTCACAGAAAGTTTAAGGACACTGTTTGGTCAGTTGAAAATCGGGACAGCATGTACACTTTCCGGAAAATGGTAGTTTTAAATCGTAACTTGAAAACCACGTATCTTTTTCGTTATAACTCCGTTTTAGTCCGTTCCAAAGGCCACGTTCATAACTAAAAATCTATTTTCTAAAACTTTAATAAAACTTATAAAATGACTAACTTTTCGGAAAAATTATAAATTTCGACAGCGCTTCGGCGCTTATTTTTAAAATTACCATTTTTCTACTTGTTTAACCACAACTTCACCACAAAAATCCCTTAATCTACTCATCACCAATCCTACTAGTAAAACAACTTCATTTGATCATACCCAAAATAAATATTCATTATGAGGCTAAAAATATATATATACAAACTTAAATAAACATGTATAAAATTTATGTAATCATTTCCTCCAAAAATCACAACTAGACTTTGATGATCCATTTTTCAAACTTATCATTTTTATAAACTTCTAACTGGTACATACTTGTTATAAAAATTAATAGGACACATATGGGTGATAACATTTGATAAACATGAATAAAAACTACAACTTGAGCAAAAATGATCATATGGACTTCATGAAATGTATGAAAAATATATATGAAAAAGTAAGAGATGAAGTTTTATGCTTACAAATGCTTGATGAGGTTTAGTGAACCAAGGATTATCCTAAACACCCTAGGTTTTTATTTCAAAACCTAAACAAAGAGTGTTACTAGATTGTTAAAAGCTTGATTAGAAAAATTTTGATGATCACTCCCTTGATCCTTATGGTTGGCCGGATTTTGGTGAAGAAGAAGAGGAGAGAATAGCTTGACTTCACACTTGAATTATTGAGATGAATGTGTTGAATGTGTAAGTCTTGGAGTGTAGACTTATATAAGTAAAGATCTTGAAAATCTTGGTGAATCTTTCATTTAATAATACATACATATACTTTACATTATATATTATGTTTATAAATGTGTAAATGTAAGAAATGTAAAGTTATTTGAGGATAAGTAGTAGCTTGTAGTATTGTTAAGTAATATTAGTAAGTTGTATACACATTTGAATATTTAAGGTAGCGTTAGATAAAATAAATTTCACGGGTCAAGATAAAATATATTTTGGTCATAAAAATTTTAAAAATACATTTCTTGCAAAACTTGAGTGAAATCATAATAATCGTGTAGTTTTTTTAAGAAAACCGTCGTAATAATATAAATTTAACAATTTACATACAAAAGTGAATTTTAAAACACGAGGTAACTCAAAATATAGTTTTTATAACTAAATGTAAGTATAAAAATGTATCGGGATCATTTTGGAAGTATCGGATCAAATGTTCAAAAATAATGTTTACGCGATAATGTTTATTTAATAAGAAAATAACGTTTAATGAAAATGCAAAACCATGTACGAATCGTTATGAAATGCTGAATGTGAAATATGAGAAATGACCGGAAATTGCGAATTGTGACACTTACCATCAGGCATTGCATCAACACTCATCAAACAAGTAGAACCTGGATTAGAATCTAATATCTCCCTAGCATATGACCATAACATTCCATAATGATCCTCTAAACAAGTCTCATACTGGTTTAAAGCTTTCATCTTTCCCCTTCTAGCTTGACTGACAGTGACCTTGCATTTATATTTCTTTAGAATCATTTCAATTAAGTCCTTTACTTTGATACAAGGATTGACCATTATCTTTTTTGCATAGTTTCTAGCAATCCAATTACTTGTGGTTAAGGTCCCATATTCATAAGTCCTAGAACATGCATGCTCATCATTCAATGTCTTTATTTGAAAAGTCTTCTCATTTTGCATCCAAGATGCCCACAATCTGAATGGACACTTCCTATCCTTATCATCTCTATAACATTTAGCCAGAAGTATCCTAGGGTTACTGACTTGATAATATAACTTATAACCATTGGCTAAAGCATAGTAAGTCAATGCTTTCTTAAGTTGATCTGGTGACTCATACTTTTCACCTAAATGAGGTCTAACTAACTTCCATTTGATAGTAGGATCATGTATTGGCCAGTGATCACCTAACTTATCCTTATCCTCTGGACTCTTATCACTAGCAGATACCTCATCTTCCTCAAAGATATGCATCCCTAGGTAACCCATTGTATATCCTACTCAGAAAGTTAGCATCAAACATTTTTTACTTTTGCTTTAGGTGCATGGTCTGCTTTGTTAGTCCTAGCATCATAAACTTCCTCTTCGCCATCAGATAAATGATCCATTGATACAGTGTCACTCTCATCAGAGCTATCATACTCAAATACATTATAATCACCCTCTAAATCACTGTTACTATCATCATTTTGATGTACATTTGCTGCTTGTTGTTGACTAGTGGAAGTGGCATCATGTAACTCAAATACAGCGCGAGATACATATATATCTAAGACATTATCATGTTGTGCACCTAATTCAACACATTGAGCTAAGACACTATCATTTTTTAAGGTTTTCAAACCTAACTCTAAGTCTAAACTAGGAACAAGATAAAAAATATGTTTGATGTCACTAGAGCATTCACTTACTAACAGTTTGACAAAACCAACAAACCCCAATTCAAGCAGATTAACATTTGGAATGTCAGTCAACATATCATAGTCATAAGAAAAAGGATCCCTTACAAAAACACCTCCACGATGAAATTTTATTAGGAAACTTGATGATGATGAGGAACATGCCATCTGAAACAACAACAATTCATTAAAAATTGTTAATTTCAAAAATCCCTAATTTGTTATACGAAACCCTAAATTTTTAAACCTTAATCAGAGTTAACAAACAGTTCAAATGAATAATTAGGAAGTAAATTTTACCTTGTTAAGGAGATGACAACCCTAAATTGAAGTTAATTGCAACAAACGAGATGATGAAGATATTGGGATTAAAAGTATGTGTGTGAATGTGTGTTAGGGTTTGGGATTGGGATTATAAAATGTGGAATGGGGATTGACCCGTTTTATTATAATAACCCACATTTTTATTATAATTGTAAAATATTACATGCCACGTAGGATTGTAACCGGCTATAATGAGTTGTTAAAAACGTGGTAACCTAAAGAACCGGTCACTATAACATGCGTAACCTGGATGACCAAAATGAAACTATAGTAACTTAGGACAAATTTTTTGTAAACTTTAGTGACTTTTGTGTACCATAACCCTATCTTGAGACACAACTATCTTACGAAATACTTTTGATAAGGGAGTTGATTTGCACACTTCTCAAATTGATTGAGACATTTTAATTTAGAGTATTTTGATATTTATACTTTTACAGGATAAAAATGAGTAAAAATTATGTGAGGGTATAAGTGTTAATACACTATAAATTAAAATGTTTCAACCCAATCAATCAAAAGAGTGTGTAAATCACCACTCTTTTGATAAAAGCCTTCTAGTCATAAGTTGTAAGCTTGTAAGCATGTGCTTAAAAAGATTTATAAGAAAAGGTTAGAGTGGGATGAATCATTTTCATTAAGGAAGTTGATTGGCGCATTTCAAGATTTTATTTGCACATTTCAGTGTACAATTTAGAGATGCATGATATAATAACTGTATAACCACTTATAACATATCATGCTGGTGCAATATGTTAAAACCTTTTCTTTATTGACCCCGGTTTAGTCGCTTATTCACGGGGTCATTGATTCAACCGGTTAGAGTGGGATGAATCATTTTCATTAAGGAAGTTGATTGGCGCATTTCAAGATTTTATTGACCCGGTTGAACCGTCGGGTCGAACCGGTTTTACACATAGGTATACCATTTTTTATATTTAATATATAGTGTTCCATAATCTAATGATTTCTCTGACTTTATTACTATATTCGATTAAAACGATGAAAAAGATTAAGACTTTACTGATAAGCTTTATTTTTAAGTTCTATATCTATACTTACTACATATAAAGAGTGTATGGTCAAACCTTGAAAAGTGAAATTTTGAAAGTCAAATGTGAGAGAAATGCATCGTGTAATTAATACTCTTATTAAACACCCCATTACTTAAAAGTACAATCATTTATTCACATTATCCAACCAATTAAAAACATATCTACCAAATTAAAAACAACCAATTAAAACATTCATTATTAAAAAGTACAATAAAAATTTCACAATGTACAATTTAAACAAGCTACAACATAATCCAAAATAAAAATAATTAAACAAACTAACTAATGTTAGAGTTAATTGCATTTTTGGTCCCTGTGGTATGGCCAAATTACAGATTTGGTTCCTAAAACTTTGAAAGTGCAATGATAGTCCCAATATTGAAGTTTGGATTACAATTTTGGTCCTGTATAAAGTGAAATGACTAAAATGCCCTTTGTCTTATTCAAAGAAGACAAGGGTAATTTGGTCATTTCACACTGGTTAGGGACCAAAAATGCAATCCAAACTTCAAAATGGGGAATATCATTGCACTTTCAAAGTTTTAGGGACCAAATCTGCAATTTGGCCATACCATAGGGACCAAAAATACAATTAACTCTTAATGTTATTTTTAAAACACACTAAAATAAAAAGTACATGTTATTATACACATTATACAAATTAATAAAACAAACAAAGCTTCATACAAGCTAATAAGTTGATGGTATATATAGTTTTGAAAACCGGACCGGACCAAAGGGTTCAACCAAGAACCGGTGTCGCCACCGGTTCGGCTAACTAATAAAAGCCATCCGAAAACGAACCAGAGACTACCCGTTGAAACCGATACAAACTGGTAGAATTAGGTCTCCTCGAGATCTATTTATCCGGTTAATCATCACAGGGTACCCGCAGCCGAAACGTGCTGGTACCCTGCTATACTATATTTAAAGGAAAAACCTAAAAGTAAAAAGTAAAAAGTTGAAACTAAAAATAGAAATGTTGAAAACATATATTTCAAAAGGAAACTATTAATACACATCGAAAACCAGGTTGATCCGGGACGCTTCAAACCAGGCGGGTTGACCCGGTTTAATTTGACCCGTTTTCGACCCAACTCATCAGGTTGACTCGGTTTAAAATCGACCCGTTTTTCGACCAGAACGGTTCAACTATTTTTCGTTTAATCCCCAAATCTTCAACCGGGTTTCAAAATATTTTTCGTTTCAAAATATTCAACCGGGTTTAATTTGACCCGTGTCGCCACCGTTTTTCGACCGATCAGGTTCAACTATTTTTCGTTTAAAATCAACCGGGTTTCAAAATATTATGTTTAATCCCCAAATCTTCAAACTTTTATTATTTTTCGTTTATAACCCATAAACTTTTTTTTATCACTAAATAATCTGTCACTATAAAATCTCGTTGCTATGCACGGGTACTTGTCTAGTCTATAATAACATAGTAAAGATTTGCTACAACAATCAACTTATGATTCTAAGTTATACTCGTAATAGTCTATGTTAAAACTATAATAGTTAGTGTTTCTAAGATAGTTTAGAACTCTAATTTATTGTATTACAAAAGTTTAACTAAAATTAGTTCTCACAACTTCAATTTGTCAATTAAACTTAGAAAGGTTGATGATAATTTTTTTTTTGTTAGATTGTTTGATAAAAAGTCATGACCTGATCGGGTTTATCAAGCCGGGTCAACGAAAAACCGACGATTCAATTCGGTTTTTAAACAAGCAAAAACCCTGTCACATTCGAACCAGTTTTCGAGCCGATTCGCGATTCAATCGGTCGGATCAACTCGATTTTAAAATATTTGATTTGAACTAGACGGGTCAATCCACTTTTAAAACATTGAGGTTGAACCGGCCGGGTCAACACAGTTTTAAAACATTGCTTTGATGTGTGCAAAATCAAGTGAGTTCATTATTGTATTTAGGGATGAGCATTTCGAACCGAATCCCGAATCGAACCGAACCGCACGTACGTACGAAAGCGGTACCGATTCTTGAAATACTGATGCGGTGCACCGGGACTACTAAATAAGGTAAAAAAAATCGGGACCTCTAATTGATGCGGGACCGGTACCAAATCGGAAATTCCCGAAAAGCGGAAAACCCGATTTCCCGTATCGCAGGTACGATTATACCGGTATCCGAATCCGTTGATGCGGTACGGTACCACTAATTTATGCTCGGGAAAAATCGGTACCACTAATTGATGCGGGATGGATGCGGGAGTGGTACCGTGCTCATCCCTAATTGTATTACAATTTACAAGTCTACTAGAACAAATGCACTGAAATTCAAGCTTAGACGGCTTCTTGGAAGATGTGGATTGTTAATTATGATGGTGGTCATACTATTCCTACGGGGTCTACCCGTAGGAATTTACACGGGGTCTAGTGGATAGGCATGTAAGCACGATTTGTCTTTTTTTTTTTTTTTTTTTTTTTTTCATATTCTTTGGTTTGGGTGGTATTTTTGTCATAAGTTATTTTTGTCCCAAAAATGTATTTTTTGTCATAAGTTATTTTTGTCCAAGTGCATAAGCACATAAAGCAGATTTGTCCAAGTCTTGAGCACACAAGCAGATTTGTCCAAGTGCAAGAACACACAAAGCAGATTTGTCCAAGTGCAGTAGCACACAAGCAGATTGAATAAAGGCTCCGATTAGAGTTTCATCATCGCCAAGTTCTTTTTGTCCAAGTGCATAAGCACACAAGCAGATTGGACACAGCTCGGATTACATCATTGCCTAGTTTTTTTTTTTTTGTCCAAGTGCATAAGCACACAAGCAGATTGCACACATGCTCGGATATGAAGCAGTTTTGTCCAAGTGCATTAGCACACAAAATTGTGCAAGTGCAGCAGATTTAGAAAAGTGTGAGGCTCGGATATGAAGGTTGCAAAGTGATAAAAAAATCACTTTGCCGTCCGTTCGGTTATAAAACCAATCGTCATCGCCTTTTTTTGAAAAAAAATTTTGTCCAACTGCAGCAGACTGCACACAAGTGCACAGACCAGATTGCACAATACCAGATGGGTACCAGATTGCAACCAAGTTAACAAGCAAGTACCAAAAGCAAAAGCAAGATTCCCAAAGTCACAAGTGAAACCTCCCATCTGTAGGATTGGTAGGTAGTCACAAGAAAGTCACAAGAAAGTCACAAGTGAATAGTCACTAGTGTAGAATCTCAATATATTCAGCCTCAAACATCACCAAGTTACAACATCACAAACTCACCATCATACAAACATCATCAAGTTATTTATACAGTGGCTATAATTTTAGTGAAACACAAGCTGCAAGTGAAAGCCGCAACTAACAAACCACAAAGAAACCTCAAATATCTCAGGCTGCACTCACCATCATACAAACATCATCAAGTTATTTATACGGTGGCTATAATTTTAGTGAAACACAAGCTGCAAGTGAAAGCCGCAACTAACAAACCACAAAGAAACCTCAAATATCTCAGGCTGCCGATATGTCTCAATCACCAGAGGTAACAATTTTACACATTAATAATAGAGATAACATTAGGCTCAGATTAAGTTTCACATATTATCATATATGGTCGCAACATCAAAGGTTGCAAAATAAAATAAAAAAATTTTGCCGTCCATTCGGAAATGCCAAGCCAAAATCATATTTATCATATATGGATGCAACATCAAAGGTTGCAAAATAATTTTTTTTTTGCAAAATCATCATTGCCTTATCTCTTTTTTTTTTTAAAAAACAATTTTCAAATCAGCTTCAGTAACAAACCGCTTATCAAGCATATAAGCAGTTTGTTATATAAAATTGTAGCCACATTATGAATAAAAACATAGCCACGCGATGAATAACCCCACCTGTAACGTAGTATTCCAACGGGGTCTAATCTGAGCCTGTGTGCAATCTGCTTGTGTGCAATAAGCAGTTTCACAAGAAACCACACAGAGCCGTGGATGGGGTAGGCCAGAGCAGGTATTCATACCACTCAATGGTGGCAGATCAAGGTGTTAACCTACCCTTTTGCACCCACACAACTCAGGCAGTTTCAATAAGCACATAAGCACATGAGTACTATTTGTGTCATACCTATGTCATAGCCACATAAGCACATAAGCAGTTTCCCAAAGAAACCACACAGAGCCTGTGGACTGGGGTAGGCCAGAGCAGGTATTCATACCACTCAATGGTGGCAGATCAAGGTGTTAACCTACCCGTTTGCACCCACACAACTCATGCAGTTTCACATAACAACACATAATCAGCCTCTCACATAAGCAGTTTGTAACTGCTTTTACCCTAAACAAAAAAAAATTAGGCGTTATTTATTTTTTTTACAAATCCATGAAATTAAACCCACAATCTACCCATAAATGATAGGAACATCACAAAATCACCATCAAAGTACCCAGATTTACCAAACCCTAAAAAAAAAAAATAGGCGTTTTTTATTTTTTTTACAAATCCATGAAATTAAACCCATAAATGATAGGAACATCACAAAATCACCATCAAAGTACCCAGATTTACCAAACCCTAAAAAAAAAATAGGCGTTTCTTATTTTTTTTACAAATCCATGAAATTAAACCCACAATCTACCCATAAATGATAGGAACATCACAAAATCACCATCAAAGTACCCAGATTTACCAAACCCTAAAAAAAAAATAGGCGTTTCTTATTTTTTTTACAAATCCATGAAATTAAACCCACAATCTACCCATAAATGATAGGAACATCAAAAACTCACCATCAAAGTACCCAGATTTACCCAAACCCTAAAAAAAAAAAATAGGTGTTTCTTATTTTTTTTACAAATCCATGAAATTAAACCCACAATCTACCCATAAATGATAGGAACATCACAAAATCACCATCAAAGTACCTAGATTTACCAAACCCTAAAAAAAAAAAATAGGCGTTTCTTATTTTTTTTACAAATCCATGAAATTAAACCCACAATCTACCCATAAATGATAGGAACATCACAAAATCACCATCAAAGTACCCAGATTTACCAAACCCTAAAAAAAAAATAGGCGTTTCTTATTTTTTTTACAAATCCATGAAATTAAACCCACAATCTACCCATAAATGATAGGAACATCAAAAACTCACCATCAAAGTACCCAGATTTACCCAAACCCTAAAAAAAAAAAAATAGGCGTTTCTTATTTTTTTTACAAATCCATGAAATTAAACCCACAATCTACCCATAAATGATAGGAACATCAAAAACTCACCATCAAAGTACCCAGATTTACCCAAACCCTAAAAAAAAAAAATAGGCGTTTCTTATTTTTTTTACAAATCCATGAAATTAAACCCACAATCTACCCATAAATGATAGGAACATCAAAAACTCACCACCAAAGTACCCAGATTTACCCAAACATCACAAACTCAACATCACAAACTCACCATCAAAGAACCACAGTAGCAATATCACCACAACATAACCAAAAACACCACGATCTTATATGTTTTTAGATCTAAATCTAAAAACTTTTAGAGAGATAGAGATAGTGAGAGAGAGAAACAGATTTGAATGAATGAGATAGTGAGAGAGAGAGGACAAGATATCAACTCAGAGAGAAAACGCGTACCACACTCAAAGAACACGTACCACACTCAACAACCACACACTTATAAGTTTTAAAAGTTTTAAATGTATTAGTATAAAAGTTTTAAAAGTTAGTTTTAAATGTATTAGTATAAAAGTTTTAAAAGTTTTAAAAGTTTTAAAAGTATTAGTATTATTAAAAACTTTGTATTAGTTTTAAAAGTTATAAAAGTATTAGTATTATTAAAAGTTTTAATAAAAGTATTAGTTTTAAAAGTTTTAAAAGTTTGTATTAAATTTAAAACTTTGTATTAGTTTTAAAAGTTTGTATTAGATTTAAAAGTATTAATAAAATTGTGTATTAGTTTTAAAAGTATTAATAAAACTTTGTTAAAAAAATTATTTATAAAAAAATTATTTATAAAATTGTGTATTAGTTTTAAATGTTGTGTTTTTTATTTTTCAGGCTTTCCGTTTTCACGAGGAAGTATCAGAGGATTGCCCATTTATCAGACAAGTGGTAAATATAGCCTCGGGGCTTTCCGTTATAAAAGTATTAAAAAGTATTAGTTAAAAAAAAGTGTGTTATAAAATTTGTTATGTATTTTCAGGCTTTCCGTTCTCACGAAGAAATAACGAGTGGGTGCAAAATATAGCCTCGGGGCTCGGTTTTGTCATTGTTAAAAAGAGAACCAAATCAGAAAATGGTCAGATGATGGAAATTAATTATATGTGTACAAAGAGCGGGATTTATGAATATCACGGTAGTGGGAAACGGAAAACCAAAACAAAAAAAAGCAATTGTCCCTTCAGATTAGTTGCGAAATATAGACCAACACAATATAATTGGATTTTGAGGGTGAAGTGTGATAGCCATAATCATGAGTTGCTAGAGTCGTTGCATGGTATGCCATATGCAATGCGATTAAAAGATGATGAGTTGAGTTTGGTCAAAGAATTGTCAGAGTATAGCGTACCACCACGTAATATACTTTCGACAATAAAGGGACGTAATCCGGATAACGTGTCTAGCGTTAGAACTATTTATAACGCACTTGATAAGTTCCGGAGAGCCAGAGTAGGTGATAGAACTGAAATTCAAGTCCTTTACTGGCGCATCGACGGATTCAGGTTATGCATATTACCCGAGGGTGAATGACCATAATGAGCTTGAGGAGCTATTTTTTGTTCACCCCACTTCAATGCTCTATGGCGCGACGTTCCCTGAAATCATGTTGATGGACTCCACGTACAATACCACACAGTTTAAATTGCCATTGTTGGAAATTGTTGGAGTAACTCCAACGAATAAAACATTTTCAATGGCGTGCATGCTTTATACACGGTGAAAAGGGCCATAATTTTGAATGGGTATTGCAACGCATAAAAGAGGTGATAGACGAAAGATACTACCCACGTGTTATTGTCACCGACAGAGTTTTAGCGTTGGTTGGGGCAAAGCGAATTCCCTACCGCCGCAAATTACTCTGTCGATGGCATATAGAGCAAAATTTGATGAGGTTTATGAGAAACAGATGCGGTGGGTTAGATGAGTATGACTCCATTAAAAGGAGATGGGATCGGTTGGTTAAAGCTCCGACACGCCCCTTTGTTCGAAAGCAATGATATGAGGCCTACGACAACGCTTGGTCAACCATGAGCGTAATAAATTGTTAATTATATATTTTTTTTATTATTCAATTAATAAGCACGCGAATGACCTTTGATTAATTCATCGTTTTTTTTCAACGATCACGAGTATCCGGATAATTGGGCTGCGAGATTACAGACACATGTTTGTCTCGTACATCACCGATGAATATCGCTCATTCGCCGGACAACAACGTGTAGAGTTGAGGCTCACCACGCGTTGTTGAAATTATATTTGGGCGGCACACAGTCCAATTTAGACAGGTTGTTGAGTGCAATCGATAAGATTATCTTTGCGCAAGAAAATTCGATAAAAGAGAGTTTAAATAGAAGCATCGGCGAGAAAATAAATGATTGTAATTTTATACTATTTCAAGAATTGTGGTATAAAGTTTCTCACCATGCTTTCCAACTCATGCACAAAGAACTCCATCGGTCTATCACCGTAGAAGATTGTAGCCATAAGTTGCGTACAATTTACGGACTGCCATGCTTTCACGAGATGCGATACTATGTGATTCATGGTAAGTACATTTATAACTATCAAGTTGTTTTCCCATTAATATTAGTGATTTACGGGCGTCATTGTAATATACCACTTTTAGTGATTTCAGGACTCCCCATTCCACTAGAAGAACTTAATATTTTTGGAGAACCCTACATGTTCCGTGGCCTAATATCAATAGGCCACCGCCTAAAGATGGCTCTTCCAAAGAATGATGATGATGATGATGATGATACTTCGTTTAGAGATGACATTCGACAATTCAGGAATGTTTTTACCAAAGCGTCGTCGTTTGTCAAGAATAATATGCTAACGAAGTTGAGATCGATATACCAACCTGCATTTGATGACACACGGGAACATGTTATTCAGAAAAATACCCGTGGACGTCCGAGCAAAATGGGCAAGGCTACACAAGTCCCGGACTTGAATGAAGTTCCAACCGTAGATCACCGAAGAAGCACCGCTACAAGATCTACACAAGTCCCGAACTTCAACAAAGAACCTGCCCGACATAGTTCTTTCACGGGTCCTAGTGATCACCGAAGAAGCACCGCTATAAGACACAGGTTGTACAATGGAGATGCAGAAAGCGAAATGCTTATGAGTATGCTTCAGTCCTTTGGCATCCATACATAATCAGTATATATAATGTGGTGGGTGATGGAAATTGTGGGTTTCGGTGCGTTGCCCATGGTGTTTGGGAACAACAAGATTGGTGGCGCCAAGTTAGGCAGATGTTATTGCAACAGATGGACCTAAATTGGCAGGTTTACATGGGTTTGTGGGGGGAAGATGGTTTTAACGAACTTCGCCGTACAATAGACTGGTCCGGAGAAGGAAATGCACCGACTGATCGCTATATGGACATGCCAAACACGGGTTGGTTATTGCGAATGATTAGACGACCCGTTGCATTTATATCTCACAGGGGTTGGAATATGTGTTTTCCGCTTATCAATGGTCCAGACTTCTCACAAAGAACTGACCCCTTGTGATAGCCCGTGTGGGGGACGAAGTAGGTCATTACATTGTTCCGACGCTAGACGAACATTCTCCACTTCCGCATCTCCACCCACAATGGAGGAGGCACAAATCCGAAGCTGCATCCCAGTGGGAATCATTATATAGGCATCGACAATCATAGTGAATGATTCATGTTGTAAATAATTATAAACATAGTGACTGATTCGATTTATGTTGAAAATAATTGATTAATGATTTATGTTGTAAACATAGTGATTGATTACTGATTTATGTTGTAAATGATTGATTACTGTTTATATTTAAATTAATAATAACATTGTAAATGATACATGTTTTCTGTTGTAAATGATTGATTAATGATTTATGCAAATTCTTTTGTCAGGTGGGCCAAGGAAATCCTTTCCGGTGTCGATGTAATAGAGGATTTATTATAGAACGGAAATCCACGAAATCCTTTCCGGCCGATCATTATTATGCATGTCCTCTTTCAGTGGTAAATAATCATACGTTTGCTTAGGGGTTTTATGTAAATAATTTGTTTGTTAAAAATACGTTTCTTATTATTTTCTTAACATGTAACGACCGGTACAAATGACTATGGGTGTCGATACTTCACTTGGAAAGATGAATTTGAAAGACGGTACTTAAGTCGAGCCTTATCTTCAACGCAGTGCTCAAACTGCGTTGCTAAAGATAATGAGATCAAGCTGTTAAAGACAAAAATAAAGACGCTGGAGATGGAGTTAGAATTGGCAAGGAATCCTGAGGATCACGCTTGTCAGTCGGGTGCAAGGCTCCATGATCTTTTAAACGAGATGAATAATCTTCATATGTAGTAGATGTTGGTGTATTTAAATAATATGTTAACGCTGACGTTTAATTTAATAATAAAAGTTGTTGTTGCAGTTATTTAATGTGGTAATATTTAGCGTGCTATTATACAAACTAAATAATTATACATGTACAATACATTATTATACACACACTTATTATATACATTATTATACACTCACATACTATACACACACTTATTTCTAAAAAAAAAAGGGGACAAGGTACTGTAGCAACAGTACTATTTGTGTACTATTTGTCATACCTATTCATAGCCACCGTTGAAATAAAAACATAGCCACCGTTGAAATAACTCATCCCTTTTGTAATCAAACATGCTTTATCCTCACAGTTTTCTATTAACTTGTTTCTCAAGTTATGTTACATGCTTTACTGAAGAGTGTGAAATCCTTCATTCATGAAATATTTAATTACAAGTTGATAAAGGATTTAGTAGGACTTTGGCATGTCTATTTCTTGTATCTATAATCTAAATTTATGTTAGTCAATCTAAGACTTCTGACACCAGAATATATGTATGGTATGCAACAAGAGTTAGTGAAAAGATGATTATGTCTATATAAATAAGTTAGATAATGTCTTATTCATGAAGTTTATACATTTTTTTTTTCATTGTATGAACTTATGGCTAGTCTTTATTTGCTATCTATTGTTTTGTAGTGAACTTCTTTGTTGGAGATTTTTCTTTTTCTTTGTACAATTGTTTACATTTATTAATCTCAAGTTATGAATAACCCACATTTCCTTGTCCTAGGAATATTATAATGGTAGTAGACCCCTTTTTTTGGTTTTTTGGGGTTGATGTTGAATAACACCCAAAAAGATCATTTTCTTGGATCATTCAACGATTGGGGATTTCTTGGATCACAACCCCCTTGAATAGGTGTGTAAAATTTATTAGACATTTTCAATATCAAACTTGTCCACCCCTAAAATAGGGATCAAAGTTTAAATTATTCAAATATTTGAATCACTTGACAAGCATGTTACTTTGTTTTTAACTTTTGAATTACACTAAAAAATAGTAGGAATATAAATTTTATGCCGTTTCATTTAAAATTTACATAGGAATTATAGATTGTTCACTTTTCTAAAGAAAACATTACATTTCTTTCAATTTCTATACTTATATTTTGTAGAGTATATCACATATACATTTTGCTTTAAGGGGAAGGTGTGTAGTACACCAATAATTTTCACGTGCACATTACTAAAAAACTACATTTTTCATGTGCACATTACTAAAAAAAATACATTTTAGTAACATAATGTATAACATTAAATAACAGGATTTAATAGTCTACAAATGTTGAAGAGAAGGGAGGTGATGAAATGAACTTGTCCCCCATACCATCCCATGAATGGATCCCACTCTTGATAATCATGAATCATTTGATACTAGTACATGATAACATGTGGGCTCCAACTCATTCACATAACAAGATACCCTTTCTTTCCAACATAATACAAACTTTGTTCATCATATTTTTGCTAAAGTATTTGTATTTTGATCAAGGCAAATAGACTTTTAATTAAGGTGATTAAACTTTTATACATGACTAGTGAATGGAAAATATCATTTGGCCCAAAGTATGATTGTTTTGATACTAAGCAAAAGTAAGGAGTTAATAGCTTGTTGCACCTAACTAGTGACAAATGCAGTAGTATAGGATAACAGATAAAGATGCAAATACAGGAATTGATTAATATGCAATAGCAACTTAAAGTTTCATGATCTAAATTTAAGGTCTTCTATCCTTTTGTATCAAGAAAACAAGATATGTTCTTATAATGAAACATCTCAAAATAGTAGTATAACTTGTTTACTAAAGTACCATTTGCTTCATAATTGCGCGCTCCAGATTCTAAAATTACTAATCGTTTAGTGATTTCTAATCAAAGTCCGTGATTAAACAGCATTCGCCATCTCCTCGAACAAAAAGTTTGTGAATTTTATCTCAATATTCTTAGATTTTCTTTAATGAAAAGTTTGAATAGACTGATAAAAGGTCAAATTCTACAAATGCCTAATATAAACTCAGGACAGCACGACATCTATAAAGCTAGAAACTTTATGCATACTATATATTTCAAATGTTCTCGGTTAAATGGATGTTACATGCCCAAGTCCTCATTTATCCATTTAAACACATGGACAATTGGACATGATGCAGTTTCCGCAAGAAATGTATATACTGTAGTAAGTATACAATCAAACATAATCGTCAACTATCAAAGTAAAGAATCAGTGGTAGATCATGTTAATCTCTTTATGAATCCAAACACTCATATGGGTTGGCATAGAAATATTCTTCTTCCTTTGGTCGATCAGAAATCATCACTCGTCTCATTGGACGTCCCATTCTATCTGCGTGGACTTCCTTGACTGTGTTTGAAAACTCATCCCAGTTTAATGACCCTTCATTGTATCGATCTATTAAGTCAACTAATATCTTTCTGTCAAATCGAATAGTCTTCTTGAATCCTAAGTACCTGGTACATGTTGATTACATTAGATGGTTTCAAGACAAGACTGGTGTGTGTGGTTTAGCTAGTGAAGAACATGCTAGCGGAATATTTACCTTCGATGACCCTCAACGACTCTAGCCATGTTTCCGTCATATGTTGGAACAAATATATCACTTTCTAAAGAAACGTAGTAATCAAGTGCAGCCATTTGAGACGAATGGTTTTGAAAGAACCCGATCTCTGAAGGGTCCAGCAGCATCTCCTTTCGCACCTGTTTACAAAAACAGTTAGCCTATGGTAGCAACTAATAGGTTTTAAATAATCAGTTATGCAATTTTGTAACTGACCAAATTTGGGTACTCTGCAGCTAAACTAGTCATTCGCCTTTCACCACCATAGATTTCACCAGCAGCAATATAAATTTGAATGCTGCGATCAATTCTCAACGCGCGTAGAACAAGAGCAGTTTCTTCTGGTGTCATAGGACACAACCCTTCCTTTCTCTTAACTTCAGAATCGATTTCTTTCTCTTTCCACCATGGATAAGCGTATCTACAATTTCAATTATGACCCATTTGAGTAACATGATAAAACAAATAGGGTATATATAACAGTCGTATCTTGTTTAATGAATCACCTCATTCTTGTCAATTCTTCTACTTCTTCACTGTTGCAGCCTTGTGTGCAGCCAGAAAACGCCAACATATCCATTTCATATCTAAGATGAAGTACTAGAAAGGGCCCATTTTTTCTAAGGATTCTCACAACTTTTCTACCTAATTCCTCAATCTGTGGAGTGAATCTCAACCCGCTGAAATTTACTCGACAACGCAGTTTTTGAATCTCTATAGGAAGCCCGTTATTTGCAAGCCGAGCATCGGTTCTATTTAAATGTACAACTTTATACTTACGGATAAGAGGAAGAATCTGTGGATAAATACTTGACAAAATCAGGATCATTCATGTTAATCATTAACGTGTTGTGGTGAGATAGTCTATGAGCAATAAATTGTACCTGATTATGATAATATGACATGTCAGACCAGCTGATCGGTGCCAAAGAGTGAAATCTTCCAAGTTCTACTCTCCTTTTAATTCTTGGTGGAAGCTCTTTCAAAATACGAACCTCGTCCCTTAACGATCTAATGAAATGATCAACATCAAAGATGTCTTCAAAGTCACTGCAGATCATAAATTTCAAATCTTGTATCAGATTTTATAATCTCTTCTGCTAACTTAATTATAAAGATGATTAACTTACCTTGGATCAGCCCAAAATGATGATTTATCCAGTTCTGGAACTACAAGGGTGACGTTTAAGTATCTAGCAACTGCAACCATGTCACATATCTGCATACCGGAATGACTAACAGTTAACCACTTTTAATCAATTAATGTAACGTAGGTAGAATAGCAAGTACTCACTGCTCCTCGCATTTGATTAAGTCCTCCATTGCATGAAACAATTAGGTAACCATTGTTCTTGTAAGCCCCTGTAAAGAGCAGATTCAAATTCGATATCCATAAGACTCCCAATTTTTAACCAATTCGACCAAAAACATGAAACTAAACACAATTAACTAAGAACAGAAAAAATGTCAATATTATATCCCCTAATAGAATTCATAACCAATTCACAAAAATTTGCCTCAATTATCAGATACTGTTTTACCTCCTGCATACATTAAAATCTGTAAAAACAATTTAGTTTTATCAAATCATAACTAAACTACAGAGTTTCGCCTCGTTCATCAGATTGTGCTACCGCGCAGACATCTATCTTAACATCTAAAGTAAAAATCAAGATTTTAGTAATTAGCAAACAATAAGAATTACAGTAATCTACATTCCAAAGACGCAATCATCCATCTCACAAACCAACGAAACTGAATTTTGCATCAACATATCATCAAGAACCAACCAAATGAAGAAAAAGAACTTACGTTTAGGCGGAAGAAGTACTTTAGACTCCAAAAAAGAACCATGGACATTAGCACCCTCAACCCGTTGTCGTAATTGCGAACTAGAAGTGGAACTAGTATAACAAGAAGGCCATGTTTTCAACAATCTTGGACCCCAAACTTCACCAACAGTCAAGAATTGAACAACACAAATCCATAACAACAATGTTGTCATTCCCCTTGTCATCCACAAAATCATTTTAGCATGCGACAATACCATCATTCCATTATTACCACCATTCTTTTCCATTTCATTCACTTTTTTTAACAACTCCTCTTCACCAACTATTCTACTACTAATACACATATCTTTTTTTTATAACTACTTCTAAAAACAACATTACAACTACTATTTTTATTTTTTAAAACATACCCTTTATTAAAAACATGATTTTCTAAGTGGGTTTTGGATTTGGTGATGTGGGTATTTTTTAATTTTTTTTTTATAAAAAAGAAAAGAAATTCAAGAAAATGTTGGTTCGATCAATGTAGGTGGTTTTAGGAGTAATTGAAGTGGTTAACGGATACCATTTTCCGATTAGATTCCGGCGAGTGTGTTGCCGGAGATGTGAGAGTGATTGTTTGTTTTGGTGGTGAATTGTTTGAGTTGTGATTGATGAGTTTGGGTTTTTTGTTTTTTATTTCTAGTTTATTTTCAGATGTTAAAATATTAGTTTAAATTGTTTTTTCTTTTTTCTTTTGTTTTTTATTGGCCTGTGATTACGGAGGTGATCATTGATTTTTTCTATTGTTACTTTTCTTAAACTTTGGAAAATTTATAGTTTTTTTAAGAAAAATTCACAAATTTAAGTATAGCATCATACAAGTAAGTGAAGTAACAACTACGACATTTTCGCTCTTGCTATTAACATGTCATGAACTTACAAACTCTTAGTTAACGAGATAATTGTTTTAGGGTATGTGTGGAGACACGTAGCACTAGCAATGCTTGATAGCTGTTTGTTAATAAAACGTGTTTGGTAACGTCGTTGTAGCTGTAATTATAAAATGTAAAATTGCGAAAAAGGGCATATACAAATCTTAGACAAAAAATATCAGCAAATAATAATGCAAGTATATAATTTTTATTGGTTTCAAGATGTCTACACAGCTAAATAGCTAGTAATGCTCTTCCTTCCACTAAGATTTTAGCAAACATTTAAAAAACATGCATAGACGAAGGTAAAAAAGAAAAGGAATAGTGTCTGTTGTATATTTATGAATGGTATTTTCAAAGGCAACATTCGTAATATTAAAATCAAAATGCTTGAGCATATATGGAACGTTTCTCTAAGAAGCATTAAGATTGGAAGCAGTTGAGGTATTGACCGACGCTAGCAGCAGCGTTTCCAAACGAGCATTAAAACCGAAACATTTGCCGCTTGTCGCTTAACGCTTTTAAACGCTTTCAAAAAGGTGTTGCCAAACATGACCTTACAGACACCGCTAACTTAAAAGTCTCTTTTAAGACATTCGAAAGCTGGTATTTGAACTTTTAGTGATTAGTAAATTTGAGTTTTGGTCTATGCAATGTTAACAATTGTTTTGTGTTGCGTCTATTTGGTAATTCATGATTTTGTAATTGCTTTAGACTTTTTAAAAATTACGACAGTGTGAAATCTTTCGTATTTTGAAGATAACATGTTTTAATAGGTTTTAAACATATGTAGGGGTGAGCAAACGACTCGAACGGACCAGACCGACCGACGGACCGATCAATACCGGACCGGACCGACCACATTCGGTCCGGTCCTCGGTTTAAGTTTTTGGGGGAATTTCATATATACCCAATGAAATTTCAAAAATTACATATTTCTCCAAAACACAAGTTTTTAATGCATGATGTACAATGATATTAAAACATGCTTTGGAGAAATATGTAATTATCGAAGTTTGGTTGGGGATATATGTAAATGCCCCTAAGTTTTTTAGCTAATTCGGTCCTCGGTCCTTTCGATCCGGTCCGGTCCGGTCCGGGACCGATACTCACCCCTAAACATGTGATAGAGCATTTTGGCACACTAGCTTATCAAAATATTATGATATGTTTGAAAAAATAAGCAACTTAAAATATAAGATTTATTTGATGACAGAACTTATTAAATATGTTTGAAAAATAATCTTTTATGATCTTTTATTTTTAAATGCTAATTCATGTAGCTTATAAAATAATATTTTTTTTAGCTCCTGCTCCATATTCATCTACAACTACATCTCCGGTTTTAACAACAGTTACTTGCAAACATACTTGAAAAAGAAAAAAATGGGTACCAAAACAGCTAACTATTGCATAACACAGTTGCTTGCAGACATATATGGCATGCTAATACGTGTTTTCAATTTTCAATTACTTGTGTGTTTTAACATGGGGCATATGGCTTTTTTAAGCATAGTTAAGGTTGTTGGGAAGCTTTACATAATTGTGTGCTTTGGTTTATATAGTTTGCATATTAAAATCATAATTTGGTAAACATCTTTAGACACCATCACAATAAAGTACTCCCTAGTCCCTTTCATCCTAAACTAATACACGTTATTTTTTGAAAAATGTCGATGTTTAATTGTTCACCATTAAAAATAAATAAAAAAGTTTGATTGAACTTACCATTACGCTTAATTAATTAATTAGTTTTGGTTAAGATTGTTATTTGATGAAAATAAATAAAAAAAAATAAAATAAAAAGCAGTAATAATTTTATTTTTAAAACTATGTACCATAATATTTTTATTAAAGGACAATTATTTTAGACCAAAGGGGACACTGAAAAATTTCATAGTAATCGTATCTCTTTAATCCACACTTAATATTTTGCGGTGATTTCCGTAAAAAGTGAGACATCGGTTGTCTGCATGAGTATGACTTTGTTTTCATTTTTCCAAATAGTTCTCTGCCAGGAAAATATCAACTAAATCATTCATGAACTCATTGGTAGTTTGAGTGGCGCAGCTAATCGACAAGAGTGAAAGCTTATACGATGGTCAAATATATACAGTAATATATTACAAAAATAAACCATATCCTTATTGATTATACCAAAGTGAACGTTTTTTCTAACCTTTACCAAAATAACCATTTTGTGTCACAATCATACTCTCTTTCTTTTTTATGTCACAATCACACTTTTTCCAGGTTTGGAGGTTTGGTTTGGAGAAAATTAATTAAACGAGTAGAAAAACTAACTCCCCCTAGTTTTTCAGAAGATAACAAAAATAATCCACACATGCCATTAATATCAAGAATGCTTTGCTTCTGGTTTCTGCTTCTCTTCCACAAGAACTCCGAGCGCCACAATGAGAAGAACAAGACAACCAAGACTTCAGGTTCTTCAAAACTCTTCAAAACTTCAAACCTGATGATGGACTAAGCTCAAAACGAAAGAGGCTGCAAAGTTGATCCAGCCACGCCCAGGCACCCCAGGTTCCACGCCCAGGCACCCTAGGCTCCACGCCCAGGCTGCCAACTCCACGCCTAGGCTGCCAGCTCCACGCCCAGGATGCCACGCCCAGGCTGCCACGCCCATGCCACGCCCAGGGCACGCCCAGCTCACCCCCAGAACACGCCCTGGTTTGTATCACGCCCAAACTTCTCCTCGACCACGCCCAGGGAATTAGTTATACACGTGTACGGTTTAAAACGTATTACGATACAAATCTAACGGCTAATATTGAAATGTTCATTTTAGAAAAATGTATGGGCGAGGTTTATATGTGTAAAGTAGTAGCAGAAAGTGTCCGTTTAAGAAATTTGCTCTCAAATATATGTTATACCAATTATTGAAATAAAAAATATAGTATTTTGGTGATCTTTTTAAGTTTTAACAAATATATACGACATAAGATTGTACAACATTAACAATTTTTAGTGAAAATGCATTTTGAGACCCCAGATATATAACAAGGTATTTATTTTGACGTCTTTATTTTGAAACTCTGTGCAGTAGCATATTTCGCACACCCTTATATACGAGTATGGGTAGTTTATCTATACAAATTACACTGCAATTTGCGATGCTTTAACCGTTACATCATTGTTTGGATGTTGTTTGGATGTAGTAGTTGTTATCAACACATAGTTAGCTAACAACTAGTTTATTTTTGTTATCATAACATTTTTAAGATTAAACTATGTGTTTGAAATATGTTTAGTTGCTCTTCCACTTTTATCGTCGCATCATACATAAAAAGCAACCCAATCACAATTCACAAGTCACTCAATGATAAACGCGCGGTTCAAATTTTGAAACCCTGTACGACGATAAACTTGCATCATTCTGATAGCCTAGTCATGTTTTTACAATGCAAGACAAAACAAGGGATCTAATGTGGTCCATTGCGACTTTGTGAGGTATCTATTGATGGTAACAAAACGGATTTCTCTGTCCTAACTTGTCTTGCAGCAAGTAAATATTTGCTGTCATTGATCTATACATACAAATTTTACAACTAAGTAAAAACATTTACGCATAGCACAAAAGCCTTAGATTTACCATTTTACATCTTTGAAAAAGGTTAATGAAATTTGTCTTGGTTTACTCTTTTTTTCATAGTAATATTTTGACTATGTGACTTGTGAAAAAAATCACAAGTTACATTTGATTGGTCGTATAAGTCATAACTAGCTGGCATACCTAATAAGCACAAGATTATAAGAATTCGGAAGTTAAAAAATTTCCAATGTCCCGTGATTGTTTTTGTCACAGCTACAAATATATCCATAAGTCAATTACAAAATTGCCCTTGGCTATATGCATGTCTCGTTATGATCAACCAACAAAATAATATGGAAAATAGTATGCTATTAACTTTTTTATAACCATAATGTCAACAAGAACCTATAAACAGCTTAGTGACTTACCATAGCAATCAATCTGAAAGAGAGAAACAAAAATGAAAAGAATGTCGACTTACATTACTGCGTCTGTTGAAACTCTTTGGTGAGTGCAAGCGACCGTGTTAAAAAAGTTTTTGGTCCTTTTCATTTGGTAACAAAGTTAGGTTTTTGACAATTTTCGGGTTTCCTTATAAGGTGTTTATACGTGCAGTAAAACCTTCTATTAGGCCTTACTTAACCTTATGTGTTTGAATAAATTGACTTAATTTTCAACTATTTTGATCATTTGTGAACAAAATATACAGCTAAAACACCTAAATGACTGTGACAAATTCTCGTATAAAAAACTGCACTAGTTTCTTACAGATAAGTTATTTATTTATTTTGTTATTGTCTATAAGTTAGGTCTACAGTCTCACGAACCACACATCCAAAACAATGTAACTTGGTAGACACAACATAAGACAAATAATTGATGTTTAACTGTGATTAATTATATTATATATTGCTCAAATCATTATTCAAAAGAATGTGTTACATTCCAAAACAGTCTGGATAAAGAAACAATAACATTTCTGTAGCATTTCTATCTCGCGCATAAAAAAGTAATGTAGCAAGTAACTAGCATGTCGTAATAACAACACTTCTATACTTGGCATTCTTGGTAACGGCAACAAACTATTTCACAATATACATCAAACTCACATGCTCGAAACAACAAAGTGAACTTAAACCTACAGCTATTTAGTTCAAAAGAATGCCACGCAAACATAAAATACTACTATTAATTACAGTAAAACACAAGCTTTTTGGTAGTATGTAGTTTTTCTTTAGATATATAAATAAATATAAGGGGATTTCTTGAGAGTTACTACTGGTGGTGGCACCGGCAATGACAGAAGACTTGATGATAGTGCATTGATTGGGCACAGAAATTACAGTTGTCACACCCCACCACTTCTACTATTTTTCATCATTTATCGTTTTATCCTAACTCACATGTTATACTTATAGTTTTTTCTCCCAAAAATAAAAACACAATGATAGGTGTTAGTTTAATAGAATCATGGGATCCCTAGAAAGATTACCTATAAATTAATCAAGTTTTGAGAATGTTTAATCTATCATCAAGGTAAACTTTGTAACTTTATAGACCACAACCATATAAGTTACTAAAGACAATTGGTTTTCTTCAGTCTCAAATAAGTTATGTTAAGTTACTACGTATCTACTGTTGGAAAATTGGTTGTCAAAAGTGACTTTTGACCAACTTTGGACACAATTATCTATATGTATATGTCACATATATGAGTAATAGTTTGTAGGTTCGCGTTCTTCTCGAAGAGAGCTTCGCAATAAGCCTTTATGTGTCCAAAATAGAGTTGATGTGAATGAGATATTGGGTCTCAAAGTTAGACATTTCAAATGCCTAAAGAGGAAAAGTAGTTTATTTTCAATCCCACATCGGTGGGATGAGTAAACTTAGAGAGAGTCTATTGTGTATAAATAGAGGTCCTAATTCCACAAGTTTTACACACATCAAATCAATAGTTATTATTGATTTCCAACATATGGAATACGTATCTCTTAAGATGAAATTCCTGGCAGTTTAGTTAAGTCGACAGATACAACTTACTTGTTTTGGTTGTTGTACCCAGGAAAGCAGACGGCGAATCTGTTTTAAGGGAAGCGTGTCAAACACGTGTCTCGGCTTTTAGTGCTTCTTTGTTGATCTCTATTTGGTGATCAAGTAAGTCTCTTGACTATTTTATTATTTTATTTAATTATCGTTTATCGTTCGGTTTGTATTTAATTTTCATTTATTTATTTTTGTTAATTTTATTTATTGTAATTTAGATTTTATTTATAAAAGTGTAATTGTTTCCCTACAGATCTTAAAACAGATTCGTGTAAAGAATTAAAACACTTTTATTAAAATCTGATTTATATAATTAACAGATTTTATACAAACTGTTTTTCTGCTGCAACCAAGATTGAGTTTCTTTGAAAATCAGTTTTATAACTAAACAGAATTTTAATTAACAGATTTGGTATAACAGATTTATAAACGATTTTTAAACAGTTTATTGAATCAGTTTATATTGAAACCATGATGAGTTTCTTTTCAAACTGATTTATTGCATATGTTATTGTTTAAATCCGGATATTGAAACCAAGCTTGTGTTTCTCGGAATCATATATGGTACAAGTTTACATAAACCATGTCGAGTTTATTAGATACCATATTGTTTTAACAGTTTTTTAACTGTTTTAGTGTTTATATATTCACAAGTTAACTGATGGTAACATAATTTGTGACCCTAGTGGATCTTGCGAATGTAATTGGTGCGCCAATTACTAACATGGTTAATATAATGATGAAATCAGATTCCTTGAAACCAAGTGGAGTTTCTTTGAAACAAATCTCATAAAATACAAGTTGTTATTTTATTAGATTACTAGAACGTGTTTATTGAAACCAAGATGGGTTTGTTTTAAACAAAATCGATAATAGAAGCTTTATCATATTTTGTGGAAAAGTTTCTTTGACTTGTTTAGCTTATTTAAACCAGGTTGAGTTTAATTATAAACTAAATATAGTTCTTGACACTTTGTGCATTTGAAAGTAGATCTAGAGAAACCTTGTTGAGTTTCTTTGAAAGAGTAAATCTATTTTGAAACCTTGTCGAGTTTCATTGTAGAATTATACCATGTGATGCAGATCTATTAAGATATTGTTAAGGATGATTAACAAAATCATATTACAAATTTGTTTTTGTTTCAAAACATTATGTAATATGCGATATTGTTTAATTGTTTAATCGAAAGACTTGTTTAAAAGCGGTTTTGTATAATGGATCTTACAAAACAGTAGTGTTTTAAACAAAATTTGATGTTATCGTGTTTGTTAAGAAACACTTTGTGATATAGCAAGTTGTTAATTATTCCAAATTTAGTGTTACACTAATACGGAATATTAACGAATGTTCGAATGTCATGAGTGACATCTAAAAAAAATCTGCTCCCGAACTTGATGAAAGGGAGACCGATACTCGAGTTATGTGTACGGTAGATGCTTTAAAACATTCAGATTTTATGTGCCATAACTATGGGTTAAATGGCTTGAATGAAATGAAAATTGTTGCCAAGGCGGGATCCGACATTAAAAAATGGTGGATTAACACTTGGACATCATGTCATGAGTATGATGATAAGATTTTGGTTAACTCTTTCAAAGTAGCGAAAAGGGAGATGCAATCTATGAGCAACTCTATAACTGCTAATAGCAAGGGAAAAGAAATGTGATGTTGAAATTCACATGTGGAAAAGAGCTTAAGTGAACCAACATGTTGTATGTGCCAGAGATTCGTAGGAATCTTGTATCTGGATGGTTGCTTAATAAATTTGGCTTTATTTTTATTTTAATCAAATAAAATTGAGTTAACATTGAATAAAATTTTGGTCGGTACGGGTTATGCCCTTCATTAAATATTTAAGCTGAATTTTTTTGTTTTAATAAAAATGAGTATGAATTCAGCTTATTTAATCCTTTGAATGTATAGCATGGCCAACTCGGACATGTTAATTTTAACTCAATACGTTGTTTAATTAAATAAACGAACACGGATTACAAAAGTAAAACTTATGTTGAAGCCAAATTGACAAGATTGTCTTTTCACTCGGTTGACCAAAAATTAACCGAACCCTTGATTCACATAGTTTTATGTGATTTGGAATCGATACCTACAAAGGTAGCAATTAGGTACATCATCGTAATTGTTGATGGTAGTACAAAATATTGCGACTTTTACTTACTTGAGAGTAAGAATATAGACAAGATTGATCTATACAAATAAGTTGAGAATCAACTTATTATCGAAAACAAGGTGGTTCGAAGTGATATTGGAGGTAAATATGTGTCTTCAGTTCATGTATGTGCTAAACATGGAATAAGACATATATTTATTGCTCCTTATACACCACAACATAATTGTTGATAGGAAAGAACCGTGCCTTAAAGATATGGTTATGCCATGTTGTTAAAGTCATGGTTTAAGCCATGGCATGTGGGGGAAAGCGGTTTTATTGGCTACTAATCTTTTAGATAAGATCCCCTGTAAGGAAAAGAAGATAGTTTTTATGAACTATGGATGGGAAGAAAACCATCCTATAAGTACTTACGAATTTGGGGGGTGTCTATCATGACACCCAAGGTTCAAAATATTGGACCTAAAAGCGTGGTTTGCATAATTTTGGATATGCTCATACATAGTGCTTATCATTTCTTTGTATGTGATTCGGAAACGATGAATATACACAAAGATACGATAACCGAATCAAGGAAAACTTTCATTGTATGAAACCGTGTTTCCTTGATTATTAGAGGAGAATGGATGTTCATCTAGGCTTGGTGGTAAAGTTGTCCATGATGAGAGGCAACTAAATGATGAAGTCCTTCATGATGAGAGACATCAAGATGATAATGTTGTTCGTGATAAGAGACAACAAAGGAGTTGATAATGATCTCCAAGATGAGAGACAAGATCAAACTGAGGAAGAAGAGGTTGAACCTAGAAGAAGCAAAAGGGCAAGAACCGAGAAATCGTTTGGACCCGATTTTGTTTCTTTTATGGTTGAAAACGAACCTACTTCATACCGAGAGGCGGTTACTTCCTCAGAAAGGCCTCAATGGAAAGAAGCCATTAAAAGTGAAATAGATTCTATTTTACAAAATCATACTTGGGAGCTCGTGGATTTACCTCCTGGTTGTAAACCACTAGGCTATAAATGGATCTTCAAGAAGAAGATGAAAGCCGATGGCACCATTGACAAGTATAAAGCAAGATTAGTAATCAAAGGATTTAAACAACGAGAAGGTCTTGATTACTTTGATACATATTCACTTGTTACGCGAATAACCTCGATTAGGATGATAAATGCTATTGCCGCTTTAAGAAATTTGGAAGTTCACCAAATGGATGTGAAAACGGCATTTCTAAACGGAGATTTAGAAGAAGAAATCTACATGAACCAACCCGAGGGTTTCATGGCACCTGGACAAGAGAACAAAGTTTGTAGGCTTGTTAAGTCATTATATGGCTTAAAGCAAGCTCCCAAACAATGACATCAATTTTTTTTTTCACGTCATGTCAGAACGTGGATTTAAAAAAAATAACGGATGTTTGTGGAAAGAAATAATTGTTGGTATATATGTAATCATGTGTCTATACATAGATGGTATACTTATCACTGAAAGTGATAACAAGATGATCAAATCCACTAATGAAATGTTGGAGTCAAGATTTGACATGAACTACATTGGCTGCTCGATATGGTTCTTGGAACTAAGATCATATGAAACCAAATGGATTTGTTTTGAAGTAAAAAACACTATAAGGACAATATTCTTCAGAGGTTCAATGTGGGGGATTCCAGCCTAGCTAGAACTCCAATGACATCTTTTAAATCTATTTATAATAGAGGTATAGGTGTTGCCTATTTTGAATACTCAGAGAATATTGGGCGTCTTATGTGTCTAATGACGTGTGTAAGACTTGATTTAGAAGTTAAAATCAAGTTAAGTAAATATACCATTAATTCAAGTGATGACCATTTGAATAGTATTACACAAGTACTATGATACTTACGATATTGCATTTTGGAAGATATCCAACTGCTATCTAATGATAGAGTAATGCAAATATGGATTCTCACATAAAAGAATCTAGATCCACTAGAGCGGATGTATTGACTCTCATGGGAAGGCGTGTCTTGGAAATCTTGAAAGTATTTCAAACAGACTTTTATAGCCTAATATATGGTGGAATTGAATTTATCATTTGAGATAAATTTATAGAATATGCGGATATCTGCGTTAATACGTAGAGGACATACCAAGATGGCGTAAACCTACCACCATCTATATAAAGTGTGATAGTCAATTGGAAATTGACCGAGCTCATATCACAATGTAAAACGGTAAGTCAAGACATATCCATCATAGACGTTGATTGGTGCGACAACTACTCTCAACTAGAGTTATCACGATTGACTACGTAAAGTCAATAGATAACATCGCGGATCCGCTTACGAAAGGCTTAAGCAGAGAGTTAGTTAGTAAGTCGTCTAAAGGAATGGGACTAAAGCCCTTAAAGGAATGAGTTTATATGAAGGAAAACCTAACCCGGTTGATTTGGAGATCCCAGATCGGGTTCAATAGGACAACCTAATCATATAAATGTGGGGGAAGTCACGTCAATATGGGGAGTTACTTAACATTGTAACTTCCTAGTCCATTCCTATAACAAATGTGACTTGTTGAGAGGTTAAACATATGACTTTAATGATTCAGGATGAAATCACAAAGCATAATGATTCGAGATGAAATCACAAAACATATGTTTTAATGATTCAAGATGAAATCACCTATGTGAGAGAGAAGTGGGGTCGCTTTGAAGGGAATTGTGGGGGCGCAAATCCTAAGAGCTCTTGCAGAACCAGGCTAGTGTTCATGACCATAACGAACATGACTATGAGGAATTGACAATGTCAGGGAGAGTCTTGCAGAACCAGGCTAGTGTTCATGACCATAACGAACAGAGGCTGAGTTCAAGGACATCGCGTCTACTCGAATCTAGGAGATTAAGTGCATCTCACAAGGGAAGGTTCAAAGGGTCACACCTACCTATCCTTTGCAAGATTCAACTATTGGAATTTCATCGTTATTTTTGTGTATTACGACCGATCTCCATTCATGTGGGGGATTGTTGGAAAATTGGTTGGCAAAAGTGACTTTTGACCAACTTTGGACACAATTATCTATATGTATATGTCACATATATGAGTAATAGTTTATAGGTTCGCGTTCTCGAAGAGAGCATCTAATAAGTCTTTATGTGTCCAAAATAGAGTTGATGTGAATGAGATATCGGGTCTCAAAGTTAGGCATTCGGTACCATGCCTAAAGAGGAAAAGTAGTTTATTTTCAATCCCACATTGATGGGATGAGTAAACTTAGAGGGAGTCTATTGTGTATAAATAGAGGCCTTAATTCCACAAGTTTTACACACATCAAATCAATAGTTATTATTGATTTCCAACATATGGAATACACATTTCTTAAGATGAAATTCAGGCGGTTTAGTTAAGTCAGACAGTTACAACTTCTTTGTTTTTGGTACATTTATCCTTGAAACATGATGGCGAATCTATTTTAAGGGAAGCGTGTCAAACACGTGCCTCGGCTTTTAGTGCTTCTTTGTTGATCTCTATTTGGTGATCAAGTAAGTCTTTTGACTATTTTATTATTTTATTTAATTATCGTTTATCTGTTCAGTTTGTATTTAATTTTCTGTTATTTATTTACTGTTAATTTTATTTATTGTAATTTAGATTTTATTTATAAAAGTGTAACCGTTTCCCTACATCTACAATGTGAGAGGTCATTCGAGCTTGTCTAACTGTTCGCTCGGATCGAACATCGCTAGTGTTTTGATTTTCTAAGTCGTGCTCTTACTTGGCTCAAGTGAGAACTGAACTTGGATACGTTAAATGTCTCTATCTCAAAAACCAACTAAACTACACGTAAAGTTGAATTATGTTTATTTAACCGTCTAAAACCAGGTTATGCTGTTTAAACATGGTAATTAATAATTACTACGGAGTATTATCTTGTCTAAAGCACTAGCATTGCTGGTATCTTACATAAAACATGCCATTATGAATTACTGTAAATATTGAAGGTAATATATTATCTTTTTTATTTAACATTTTGTTGAGAGAGGAGTAGTTGAGTTGTCGAGTACATTTTTTAAATGCCTATAGTAAATGTGCCTTAAATATCATATTCATAACGATTTTATCATCATATTCAGAATTATTGTACTTGCTATAAATTTATATCTTTAGTACGTATACATGTTTTTGCACACCCTTATGTTTGTAGTACGTGTCGACACTTGACATATGAATAGTATGACAGAGAAGTAATGGAAACGACAACGGTACATAATTGGTGATACCTGGTTCTGCGTACTGAATAGTGATGATGACACTTGGTACAAGACGATGGATGTCATGGGTCATGGGGCACGAATGATGCTTGGCCATGTTGTGATGTACGTCGAGGCAGGATACATATAAAAACAATCACAATTTCCTCATAAAAATTACCAAATAGTTTATTGTCGTGAATTTTGTCTACAACAGTCTACTAAAATTAAAGGAACACGATAGACGTTTCAGTACATCTTGGAAGTGAGAAAGGACTACGAATATAAGGACGAGTTGGACGTGTTATACACATGGTGTTTCAACTTGCATTGGCGATCATTAGTTTCTTAAGTGATTCAAATATTATGGTTATTTCTTCTCAATTGTTTGACGATTTAGGAACAAAGGGGACATACAATTCTCTCAATAAATTAATGGCAGTCTGTTAAAAAGCCATATCATGAAGAAGAAAAACATGTTCCAAAATGTGTATAAACTATCTAGCGACACATTTAACGTGTCAATTTAAGTTCAATGATCACCATCTCATGTAGTAAATACGAATATCAAGATCTGTACACATCATTCCTCAAAAGCAAGGTAAGTTCTAAAGAAACAAAACGTACCAACTAAAGCTAAATGGAAGAAGAAGCAAATATTAGCGACAAGAGCAACAATAAGAATAAAATTATCAGAGTCAATTAACATTCTCTTGTGCCTCAAAAAACTTATTTGAGCCTAGTAAAAAAACAGTCTCTACAACTAAAATGGGCTTCTAACGGGTTTTTTAGGAGTTTTATACAAGTTGCAACTAAAACATTAAAGCCCAGCCCATGTACAACGTCTATCTAATTCTTTATTTTAGACTTGAGTTTTTGATTAAACGAGTGGGAAACGCACGCCGCGTTGCGGCGGATTTTTTTTTAGTATCCTTTAGCGTGATATATTAAGTTTCGACGTTATTACTGTTTTTTTGCTTTAGTTTGCGTTGATGGGTCAAGTATTTTCATATTTGTTTTAAGTAGTGTATTTATTTTTTACTTAAAGTAATATGTGACATAAATAAAAATGATTGACGTCATTCACAACAAAAGACTACAAATTTGTTACCGATCATCATCGAACGCTAATTCAATTCATGCTTAATTTATGTCCACTATTCTTTTGAACCCAAGATTAGTTTTCTTTTTATATTTGTATATAAAAAACTATATTTTCTACATAAATATTTCGAAAGTCAAAAGTGAAAAATAATTATGGGATGAAGACATAATAAAATATGATGTTAGAAATTTATTTTATATTTGCCAAAAAAGGTATAGCTTTATAAAAAAATATATGTTGACTTAATATTTTGTTTTATGTTTGTAAAGGTGTTTACTTACGTTTGGCACCCTTTTTTTGTTCCATAAAGTTCACGTTATAAGTACTTCTTCATATGAGAAGGTGGCCATTTTTTTGCATTCGCATTTACTATACTTTACCACCTAACAATGGCATCCATGCCTAACATCGAAAAAATCAAGTTAGCAAGCGGTTCTGACAATCTTGCAACGGCGTTCAAGTTCCTTTTCAATAGTGAGATCAGTGAGGATCGCAATTTGGTCATACGTATGGTGGCAGAACAAGATCAGTTGCGTAGCAAAATTGAAAAGCGTGAGCAAACCATTGTGGAGACTCATTGGTTCGGACCCTTTAATGAGAAGGCGGTGGATGGTCTAAGGGGGCTTTCCGAATTGCAGCATGTGGATCGCCAAATGCTGGTAGCACTAGAAGCTCTTATTGAAGCCATTCGTGATGGGATTGTTAAGAAAGAGAGGCAGGTAGGTTTTATGGAGGTTGATGAGGATCTTCCTGACGGTTAGTCTGGTGAACGCTGGCTTTTGTTGATGTTTTTTGGCCAGCAGTTTGTGTTAATAGTAGGTTCTAACTGTTGTTCAGGTAGTTTGGTGTTTTAATGTTTTTATGTACTTTTCTAACTCCAACGGGTGCATGTAATTTGAGGCAGATTACGATTTTGTTTTGTTTATGGTAGTCACCCTGTTGCAATGACAACGCTACAATTAGTATTATCTTTATGATGAATGGTTAATGATGGTTGCTATTTTATTCTATTTCTTATTGTCGTTGGATAGTAGCGATAATGTTTGTTGCAATGTTGTTTGTGTTTGGCTTGAATCATAGGTTGAAGAAGGTAAGGAGGGTTAATTGGTTATCGGGGAATGCGGGTTTAGGGTTTTATATGTGTGAATGCTTAGGTTTGACCGTTTGAGAGTTTTTTTTTTTTATGTTTTTCTAGATGTCTTGATACCCAATGCAGTTCCTCTAGTTTTGCATCAAGCTGCCAGTATGTTAGTTGCATGAGCATAAGTCGTTGTTTAGAGTCTTTTGTGGGAGTTGTAGTGTTTCGTGAAAAATAGCGTCGTGTACTGATTGTTGTGATCAGGCATTCTTGAGATAGTCGGCGTATTGGAGTTGCGGATTTTTTTTGCCGCTATGTTGCAAATGTTGTGCAAAAACCGTGTGCAACTGTAGTGCACAGACCGTCATTTACTTAAGAGTGGTTTACATTACCATTGCTCCCATAGAGCAATTTTTAAGTTAATTATCCCTACAGGTAATTTATCAGAATTCGTTATAGCAGCATTGTGTCAGCTATACTATAACCATATTACAAAAGCTGGTGATTAAGTGTTTATAGTTATTAAACCTCTGGTTTGGCACCAGGGCCAGCTTTAGGTTTCTTTGTTACTGGCATTTCTTGGTCTTTTCCTGAGGCTTGGAATAAATGTTTCCGAACTGATGAAGCTTGAGCCTATTTAGGAGCAGCTTCCTTTTCATCAGTTTCAGTAGAACCTGGAAGTGGGGTTAGGGTGTTGCTCAATACCTCTGGTACAGTTGTTTTGCTTATTGGAGTTTCCATCCGTGTTGAAGGTTCCACAATGTCTGCTGGTGGTAGTGCGGGTGTGGGTGCATCAGCGACGCTGTCAAGTATCAACCTTGGATTCCCTTTTTTGCTACAATAGCCAAACCGCACTTCAAACTTATGTTTTGTGTTCTGAAGGTCTTTGATAATTGGTGGAATTTTGTATGCATCGGGGTCTGAAACATAGCTGAGAACCTCTGAGCAAACAGGAAGAAGAGCATGTGCCTCGGGGCTGTACCATGTCAGAGATGCTTCTCCGGTTACATCGGCAATGATGGACTTGAAACAATAGCTGCAATTTTTGTGTGTTAAGTTTGCAATGAGTTACCACTTGTAGCTGCTCAATTTCCAGTTTCAGTATGGGTTCGCAATTCATACCTGTAGTTAGCTACGACCGGCAACCCTGGTTGTTGGAAATGCCAATGAGGCCTACCTGGCTCGATGTTCTTATTGAACTGGCTGCATCTGTTCGTATACCATGCTGCACCTTCCTTAATTCTGACTATGACCGCTTCAGTCACGAACTTTTGGTTTTACTGTTAAATGCTGGAGTTAGTGATATATAGTGAGTAATTGTATTGCAGAATTTTGCAGTGCCTTACAGTAAGCGTTTCAGGGCTTATGTCCAGAATTGTTGCAATCCACACTGTCTGCTCGATTGTTGTTGCGTCACTAGTGGAAACATCAGCGGTGTTCCAGCTGTCAGTAGATCAGCATACCTGCAGCCATGATTTGTGTCAAATAATGGTCTTGCATATGCATAGATGACCTCATAAGTTGTTGGATATTAGGCGAGACTTACGCTCCACAGATTTCATGTGCCTCGGGTATTTTAGGATTAAAGTAATAGTTCGTTGCAGGGGTAGCAGATAATTGTATGTTACCAGCAAAGCTTTTAACCAAACATAAGCTAACAACAAGCACAATAGGTTCTTCAACCCGCATACCAATTTCCGTTTCAAATCTTTTTGCTGTTTCATTCCATAGACTCAGAGTAATGCTATTTCCGCTGCCATGTAAACTAAGTCAGTAGAACTCTATACCAGTCAATGCTGATTATGAGTAGTTTTTATGTGTTAGTGCGCACTTTAGATTTTGGATTTCAACATTTTTTCTGACTATTCGATTGGTAGTCGAGCTTCCAAATGTTTTCATGCTTCTAACGCCTCTAACAATTCCTATGTAGTCTGCAAGCGCATGCAAATATTTCATCAACATTCCTGCTATCATTAGTGATTATCTAAATGGATTACCTGTTAGAACCGCATCACGAACATCAGCTCTAGCTACAAGTTCATTGTATGCAACAAAATTGAAATGATCGGTTGGGGAACCGTGATCTTCTATAGGCAAAATGTCGTTATACTTTCCAAGTAACAGTGTTGTGTTGTTGGGAAGGGTGCGTTGCCAAATATTGGTGTTCTTGCAGCTAAACCTGCGGATTCT
Source organism: Chrysanthemum makinoi (assembly GCA_910596185.1). Classification (NCBI taxonomy): domain Eukaryota; kingdom Viridiplantae; phylum Streptophyta; class Magnoliopsida; order Asterales; family Asteraceae; genus Chrysanthemum; species Chrysanthemum makinoi. The sequence continues at coordinate 113,447,308 of OU343219.1, forward strand.
GTAACATGAACCTACTTGCAAAACAGTTTCAAACTGTTTTATGTCCCGGATGTCTACATTTGCCTGAATAGCGTTTCCCTGTGGTAATCATATGTTAACAAATATTATTAATGATGCTGTTTGTGTTCGGTTTTCCGAGTGTGGTTAGTATGCTAACCCGTCTGTCTAGCAACATGAAGCATAGACCTGTCGGATTAGGATCAGGCACATTCCTTGATGCCCACTTTCAGTAGACTTTAAATTGCAATTCTTTTTGCAAATCCTCGGGTTTGATATTCGTGATGTCAATGATATCAGCTTCTGCTATTATCAGTTTCCCTTTGTCTTTCAAGTCTGTAGTACTGATGGTATCGGTTGTAGCACTTTCATCTCTGCTTGCTTGAATCACCTCCCCTTCCCCTTTGTCAGCCATTATTCTGCAATTGTTTGGAATACCGGTTAGTGACGCTGGGACAACACATGATAATATTTTGAGCAAGATGCATATGTTTCTAACGCACGCCTGACATATCTATGCAATTCATGATGCAACGCGTATTAATGAAAATTACGCTGGTGCATTGCTAGTATCAGACATTATGTAGCTACCGACAAAAACATTTTCATTCTAGGAACAGTACCTGTGCTTTAAAAAAATTCACATAACAATATGAAATACTAATCAAACCTGTTGCAGTTTAATTTTATTCAAAAAATCTTTGTATACAATATTTTTTGTAGTGTTTGGTGGCCAGTCTGACTGCGGTTCAATAACAACTTTCAAACCCTTTGATGTGGTGGCCCTTGACAGGGTAACATATAGTTAGCCATGTTCGAATATAGGCTCGGGTAAAAAAATTCCTATCTTTGCAAGTGATTGGCCTTGGCTTTTGTTTATCATCATTGCATAACATAATTTAATAGGGAACTGCTTGCGTTTAAAAACAAATGGCATCTTGTTGTCTTTAACCGTCAGAATAATGCGTGGCACAAAAACCTTTTCGCCTATTCGAGTTCCAGTTATAATCTTTGCTTCTATCACCCTGCTCAACAGTTGAGTGACTATCATGTGAGTCCCGTTACACAGACCACCCGTAAGGTTCAAATTCCACGTCAACATTACCGGAACACCTATTTTCACCTCTAAGGAGTGTGGAGGAATCCCTGAAAACGTCATCGAGTTCAAATAGCCTTCTGGGTATAACAACTCTGTAGCAGCTCCATCGTTTCCAGTAGGCACTGCATTGTCCACGCTCATATAGAATTCAGATATCCTAGATACCTGTTGGAGTATCCGTGCATTTATTGCATGTGTCAGCCGAATCATTTTGTGGACACACTATGGCTTTGTCTTGAAACATAGTAACTGTGGGTGCTTGCAGCGATCCGCTGTCATATATGAACTTGATCAGCTCGTCCAGTGCTTGCACACCCGGTTGAAAACAATGGATATCCGGGATGCGCACCCAGGAAGTATTTTCTGGGTCTTCGCCATCCTGCATGTCAACATTCCCATCTTCAACCTTTAACAGCCACTCTGAAAATGATCGACACTCTATTTTTTCTTGGTCCGTCATGCCATGCCTTTGCAATCTCATGTTCTCTAGCAAAAAAAAAAAAAAAAAAAAAAACTTGAAATGTCGCCATAACCCTGATTCAGCAATGGATGCACCAATAATTGCATCTCTTGAAGCGCCTTTCTTTACTAGCAATGTTTGGCGGAAATCTCCAACTAGCATTACAGATTTCCCTCCAAAAAGTAATCGTGGTTCGCTAAGAACGTCGCGCATCGTCCTATCTAACGCTTCAAAACACCTCTTCTCATTCATGGGTGCTTTATCCCATATGCTCAAATATGTTTGGCTTAGGAGTTTGATTAATTGCGTGTTTTTCTTATTGCACATACTGACTCATCAGTTAGTTGTATCGGGATCTTAAAACGCGAATGAGCTGTGCAGAAAACTAGAAGGGGGGGTTGAATAGTGTTACCGATTAAAATTTGGTTTTAAAATATTTAGATCGACTTATGTCAATCTATTTAAATGTGTATGTTGGATGTTGATAGATAGACATGGAAATGTGTAATGCAAAGGTAAAGAGTAAGAAATACATAACCACGACACGAGTGTTTATAGTGGTTCGGCTACAAGGACACCTTCCTTGCCCTACTCCACTCCCCGAGTCATCTACTCGAGAGTTTGTAATCACTACACGACACCAACTCCTTATGGCGGAGAAGGCTTCACAACGTCTCATACTCTTTTTTCGATTCTAGGCTAGACACCGGGTTCTTCCACTAGGTATAACCACACCTAACACAACGTCGCCTACCCTTTATCCGGTACAAGGCTAAATACCTAGTTCCATTACAAAGGAGGAACTACTACCCAACACTACACAACACCTATCCCAAAAGGAGACCTACTCCTTATTACAACATCATCAAGGGTATCAAAGTCCTTAAATACAACCTATCTCTATTTGTACATCGATACACCTTATCGATTGTACACCCTTGGCATCCTTCACTAATTCCTCTTGACTTGACTTCTGGGCACCCTTCACTAATACCTTTAACACGGACATTTGGCACCTTTCACTAATGCCTTCGTCTTGACTCTTTTGGCATCCTTCACTAATGCCTTTGACACGGACGTTAAGCACCTTTCACTAATGCTTTCATATTGACTCTTTCAGCATCCTTCACTAATGACTTTGACACAACACTTCTACGGAGGAAGAAAGAACTATCAACAAGAGAACCTCAGTAGTCTTGATGATGACGAAGCATGGCAACTCATGGACTTGAGCTTGCTCGACTTCAAGAGGTAGTGATCTCGCCTTTAAGAGGAACCTAGAGAATCACACAAAAACAAAACTACATACAAAGATCACTTGGATCTGTGGTTAAAGAGTTTACAACTCAAAGAGAAAATATATGTGAAAAGGTTGAGTTACAATGATGAAATGGCTCACTATTTATAGAGGAAAATGTGCTACTGTCCTACGGATCCCACGGATCCCTTACTTGAGGGATCTGTCCAGTGTAAAATGGGGGAACCGTGGGACGCTCCTTTTTGCCCATGGGTTTTGGGTCATGGGTCATGGGTTATGGGTCATGTGTCCTAGACTTTGGACCATGGGTATCCAATTAGATACAATGTATCTAGTATGTGCAATGTATTTAGTCCATGGGTCATGGGTTAAATCCATGGGTCATGGATAATACCCATTTATGACTTATGCATGATGTCATGCAATGGGTTATGGGTTATGCTCCATGGGTATGGGTCATGGACTTTGGGTTTTACCCAACTACATTCAATGTATTTAGTCAATGGGTCAAATACTTTAAACTTCTACCCATTGTATTACCTATTACAATACATACTAATTATGTATATATCTACCCAATATGTAAACACTAGTTGTTATACATATGCATTACTAAAACATAATAGCCCTATTACTTGTTTAGTGTTTTATATGAAAAATGTAAGTGTGTTAGTAAACTATTGATTCAAACTATTTACGTATTTTATTTGTTTCGTTAAAATGATTTTACGTTTGTTATCGACAAAACATTAGAAGATCGTAAAATATAAATAAACGTTTTTACGGCTTATTTGTATTAACAATCTCTCCCTTTTTGTTGACGACAAAACATAAAATTATTTTAAGGAAAAACTAAAATTCGTAAAATTTTGAATTGGAGTTTTTACTCTCTTCTCTCCCTTTTTGTCGAAACAAAAAGAGCGTCGAAAAGAAACTAACACATTGTTTTAAGAAAAACAATAAAAAAAGAAGGAAAAATTAAAAATATAGAGAGCAAGTGACGGGAAATTTTCTCGTCTTAGCTCCCCCTTGACGAGTCCATCCCTTTGTGAGGGCGTCAAGTAAGAAGAAATATTAACTAGTGCATTGCAACTATGTTTGCAAATGGTTTCGTCTTTGTGACGAGTATGCTCCCCCTTGATGATTGCAACTTTGCAAAGGGACATCATGTAACGTAATCCTAAAGTGAAATATATTGCAAATGATTTTGCAATGTATTGCTTTGACACGAAACTCCCCCTAGCTTAGGGTGTCAAAGTCTTCATGTGTATATTGAAAATCTACAAAACAAAGGTTAGAAAACAAGTATATGAAGTATAATTTCCTGCAAATAAGACTCAAGTTAGTAGAAGACAAGTCTTCTGTTGTACGGATCCCACATTTCCCTCCTTGGAGGGATTCGTCTAAGCAAAACAGAGGGATCCGTCTGTCTAAAAGTTTAAGACAACAATGGTGATGTGAACAAATGATGTCAACATCAAAATGAGATATGTAATAAGTCACCAAACATACACTCAAGACAATATGGCATAAAACATGTAATCTCATTCAATAAAACTATGAGAAATGATATAAAATCTCTAAAACTAAGAGAATGATTTAAACATGAAATGTGATTCCTAAACGATATAAGTTATGCTTAAGACTAGGACACCACTAGAATCTTTTAGCCTCACGATTGTTTAGGTTTTTTGACCTCATCGAAACGTTCGAGGAGGTGATAAAACATGAAACGTTGCTTTTCACGTCGTTCATGTATCAAGCCTTCAACGTGTTGACAATGATAACAATCCTTGTCATGGCTTGAAAAAGGTGGTGGTAAAAATGAAGCTGCTTGATGTGGAGGATCAAGTGAAGAGGGTTGAGGTTCCTAAAACGAAGGAGGGATTGGTGGAGGCACATTCAATGATGGCTCAACAAAGGATGATGGTGGAGGTAGAGAAGTGTCAACTTCCATGTGGTCGGGTGGTTGACTTTGATGATTCCTCATAATCCAAAATGGACCATTTGAGGGAAATGGAGAAAAGGATACATGTGCAAGTGTTGATTCAACACCTTTGTTTTGTTGCACAATCTTCTCTATTGAAGAGTGTGTCGGCAATGGTGGAGGATGAGATGGCCTAGGAGGTAAGTCCTCTAAGTTGTGGAGATGTGGAGATGATTGTGAGGTTGTAAATGATATGGCTCTAGGCACCAAAAATGATGGTTGGGTGGAAATGAGTGTGTTTGGTTTAGTAGGAATTGTTGTGTTTGGTGATGATATTTTTGTGGGAACAATCCTCTTGGGGATTGGTTTGATTGGTTGAGTTGGTGGAGGAGAAATGCTAGCATTTGTGGATTTAACGGGAGATGATTCGGTTGAGGAAATTTCGTGTACAACACGAGCAAGTTTCTTGGGTGGTCTTTGGGTGGATGAGTTAGCACTAGGAGCTTTCCTCATGATGACTAAGAAAAAAGTTTCTAAAAGCTGAGAATTAAGTTGTGGTTGATGACTAAGAAGTTCTAACAAGATGACTTATAAGGGAAAGGATTTGGGAAGTGCATTAAAGACTTAAGCCACTAAGATCCTTAGAAATGTGATTATTTGCATGCACAAGGGTCAACTACAGATTTACACTAATCTATGAGTTTAATTAAGACAAGATGAAGTGTTCAAGTTAGCAAGGTGAGCTTGAAATGATTGTTTTAGGTAGGATTTGCTGAATCTGCCAGCCGGTTCCCATAGTTCCCTCCAATGAGGGATCCGTCTAGGCTAATCCTATGGATCCGGCTATCATCAGTTAAGAATGGAGGAAAATGATGTTGGTAGAGGCTAATACCCATACATCTTGAGTGTCTCAGTCTTCTTAAGTGTTTTAAATGAGGTGTGACTTAAATGATCAATGGTAATGAGTGGTGGTAGCTAATGATTGCCTTTTATGGAAGGAAAATGGGACTTTATGACCACCAATGGGTGATCAAGGATGACACTAGGAGTTTTAGTAGTGTCAAGTGATGTTAAATGATCCTAAAGATCAGATGGAAACTTGGAATAAAATTTGAAAATTCTTTAAAAATTATGAGAATTGGAAAACTAGTTTTTGCCATTTTGAGGTAGAGATGACAAAAATCAATTTGCTAAAATTGAGAGATTTACAAAACTAGACGTGTTGACATGTGATAGATGATGTGTGAGTATAAGAGCGGAAGGATGATGAGTTTTGGTGATATGATAAATTAAAAAGTACTTTGAGTGTGATCCTAAAATGAGCTATGAGTGAGTGTGAAGCTTACTAAGCTTGAAGAAGACTCAAGTGGTCCTAAGGCCTTATGTTTAGCTAGTGTAAAGTGATCTAGTGAGCTATTTTGATGTGTGGGATTCTGTATTGCACATCTGTTACCACGGATCCCACGGTTCCCTAAAGGGAGGGATCCGTCTAGTATATCCTTAGGGATCCGGCAACTGCAGATCAGAAGCATCTAAAAAAAGAATGCAGATTTTGCACTATACTATGTATACCAATTTCTATTGGTCTCTACTCTAAAAGAACAAAGCAAGTAAAATATCTCATAAACCATATCATAAATAAGAGTAGTAATGATAATATCCAAACAACCAAACTAAAATCATTTCACAAACATAAGCATTCATTTTAAAATGATAAACAAAATGTCTAAAAGCAACCATAATCCTAATGTCTCTTTTGTCAATTTTTTCTCCTCCTCTTTCCCGACTTCACGACGTAGTTAGTTAGGCATTGGATCATACTCTTCAATTGTTTGAATTCTGCGGTCTCGTTTGGAAGAGTTGGAAGTTGTTGAAAGTAGGTTATGGGGTCCAAGTCAACGTTGGTAGCGGGGTTGACATTTACTTCCTCTTCGTCCGAGGAGTCCGGGAGAGCCTTAGGTTTTCTTCCATTGACCATGAACCGTTTAGAGGATTGTTTGGTAAGTGGTACTATGACGTGATCGGAAAGGAAATGATCATCTTTGATTGGAGATGGTTTCATTGCACTAACATACTCACGGAGTCGTGTTAGGAGCATACCATAGGGAAGTACCATGTTGGAAACTTTGAATACCCCGACCATTCTCTTCACCATGTAATAGGCGAGATGGTCTTTGTTAGGAGCATACCATAGGGAATTACCATAGGGAAGTACATATTACAGTGTACATGATGAGTGAGGAAACATATCATTTGGACAAACATGCATTTGGATGGTCTTTGTTTCCGACCAAACTAATGACATTTTCCCTAAGAATTTCTTCCCACTTTTTATAGATGGTGTTAATACAAATAAGCCGTAAAAACGTTTATTTATATTTTACGATCTTCTAAGGTTTTGTCGATAACAAACGTAAAATCATTTTAACGAAACAAATAAAATACGTAATTAGTTTGAACTAATAGTTTCTAACACACCTACGTTTTTTACATAAAACACTAAAACAAGTATAAGTGATTTTATGATTTAATATTACATATGTACAATAACTAGTGTTTACATATTTGGGTAAAATATACACATAACTAGTATGTAGTATATTGGGTAATATAAATGGGTAGAAACTTAAGTATCACAACCCATGGTATTGACCCATACCCATGTGACCAGGTGCATTGCACTCAAAAGATACATTGTATCTAGTAAAAGACCCATGGATCAACCCATGACCCATGATCTATAACCAAAATACCCATGGGTAAAGAGGAGCGTCCCACGGATCCCTAGCTTTACACTAGAAGGATCCCTTATGGGAGGGATCCGTGGGATCCGGGGAACAGACATTTTCCTCTATAAATAGTGAGTCATTTCTTCATTGTTTCTCACCCCTTTCCAACATACTTTCTCCCTGAGTTTAAAACTCTCTAACCCCAGATCCAAGTGATCTATGTTTGTAGTTTTGTTTTTGTGTGATCCTCTAGGTTCCTCTTAACGGCGAGATCACCACCTTTGAAGTCAAGCAAGCTCAAGTCCATGAGTTGCCATACTTCCTCATCATCAAGACTACTGAAGTCCTCTTGTTGATGATTCTTTTCTTTCTTCTAAGAAGTGTAGTGTTGAAGACATTAGTGAAAGATGTCTCAAGTGTCAAGACGAAGACATTAGTGAAAGGTGTCGATCGTCCGTATTATAGGCATTAGTGAAGGGTGCCTAGAAGTCAAGTCACAAGACATTAGTGAAGGGTGTCTTGAAGATCTATTTAAAGGCATTAGTGAAAGGTGCCTTAGATGTACATTCGATATGGTGTGTTTCGATGTACAAGATAGATTAGTATTCGATCCAAGGATATTGATATCCTTGATGTTGTTGTAATAAGGAGTTGGTCTCTTTTGGGATTAGTCGTTGGTGTAGTGTTGGGTAGTAGTTCCTCCATTGTAATGAAACTCGGTACTTAGCCTAGTAGCGGATAAAGGGTAGGCGACGTTGTGATAGGATTAGTTCTCCTTGGAGTGAAAGAACTCGGTGGTTAGCCTAGCACCGGAAAAAGGGTAGGCGACGTTGTGTTAGGTGAGGTTCACCTTGGTATGAAAGAACCCGGTGGTTAGCTTAGTACCGGAAAAAGAGTAGGCAATGTTGTGAAGGCTTCTCCGCCATAAGGAGTTGGTGTCGTGTAGTGTTTACGAACTCTCGAGTAGGTGACTCGGGGAGTGGAGTAGGGCAAGGAAGGTGTCCTTGTAGCCGAACCACTATAAATACTTGCGTTGTGGTTTTGTGCTTCTTACCCTTATCTTTTCATTATATACTTCTATATGTTTGTTTATCAACATCCAACACACATCCAAATAGATTGACATAAGTCGATCTAAATAGTTTAAAAGGAAGTTTTAATTGGCAAAACTATTCAACCCCCCCCCCTTCTAGTTTTCCACAATTGGCACCAGAGCTTCGTTACCAAGTTTCTAGAAGTATATTGTACTTTAAAGAGTTGATACGATCCATGGTTAATTGAAAACTACAAAGAAGGTTTTTCATAAAAACAAACACCATGTCTTTTAAAACTCTTTGTTTGGATATTGATTAGATAACAACATTTTTATTATTATTTATTTCTTTTATTTAATTGCACTAATCCTCTTTGTCATGTTGCTTAGCTAAAGCTCATACCTACCAAGTCATAGGAATCACTTGGTAACAATATTACCTTCCCTAAGAAGGTATCTTAAGCACAAAGGCGCCGGAATTGTCTTCTGACATTTGTTGTGTCATTTGTAAAGACATTCCTAAGTGCATTGGAGGTATGACTTTGTACTTATCTCTAAATGACATTAGCTTGATAAATAAGTATGGTAACCTAAGTGTTTATATGATTATCTTTTATGCATATACATGTATTACATGTAGCTTCATTAGGAAGCCTCTCTTACATACGTGTTTCTTTTTCGTCTAAAGTTGTGGTTTATAAAACTTGTGTTTTATTTCATTTAATCCAAAAATCATATCCTTCTAATAATAAAATAAAACACAAATCTCAAAAATTCCTCCTTCCCCATAAATAAACCATCCGTCGTTCAAATCTATCAAATACCCACTTTTTCAAATCTTCCACTTTCAAAAAATTACCTCTCATTCAAAACTTCATCTTCCTCTCATTTCATCTCATCTCAAATCAAAACCAAGAAGGTTTGTCATCAACATGGTTTACATCGCCCTCGTGCTCATCGCCTTAACACTCATCGCACTTGTGTTCCCTATGATGAAGTTCACACACGGAGACATATACTTTGTGTTGTTAATCTACATTGGGGTTATATACCCAATCCTTTGTATCATTCTTAGCATTGAAATGAAATATTACTAATAGTTTAGTTATCTAAGTTGTTATTCTCATAATGTGTTTATCATTTCCTTTTGATTTATCTCATTCTATCGTGATACATTAGAAAGCCATGTATGCATGCTAAAAGAAAATGTAGGCTAAAACACATATCTTGGTATAAAACTATAAGATCTAAAAACCTATGTTTTTATCAAGAAATCTGTTTCTGTTACTCCAGATCCACGAATCCCGAAAGTTAGACTAGCCGGATCCCTTATAAAAGGGAACTGTGGGAACCGTACACCTGGACAACAGTTAAAAACCACTTTCTTTCTAAAAATAAAATTCCAGTAGAATGTCAAAACCTTAAGTGAGTTAAGTGTCATTGTTGTTAAAAATCATTGTTAATAAAAATCTAGTAAAAACGTTAGATAATCATTGATTGACCACAAAACCTCACTTTCTATTAACTCATCTTTTCTATAGGCTCAACTATGACGCATGAATATGAGTTTGATTTTTCAATCACTAGCGTCTACACTCCGAACATCTCCCTTGAGCCCAACACACCTGGCAATCAGGTCCGTGGGTTCAATAATCTCGAAAACCGTCACTTCCACGAAGGACGTATTGTAGACACCTCTCTACAATTCGAAGAAGGTATCAATACCTCCTTCCGAGCCATAGGACTAGAATGTCTTCTTGAAATCAACGAGAAGATATGTCCAAGGTTCATAATGGAATTCTTCCGTCAAGTTGAACTCGTTCGTAACGAGGATCGCTCTCTATCTCTTTGGTTTTGGATCAAAAACCAAAAGTTTGTTTTAACTCTTGGGCAATTTCCTCACATCCTCCGGATCCTAAATCATGGACAATGTGCCTTCACCGAAGATTGGTCTCTTGATTCTCTCTTCAACTTTCGTGAAGAAAATAGTCCATATTGTTCACACATACCCTCCCCGGAGGATTTGAATCGCATAATATGCAAACCTCGACCATATTACTCCGATCCAAACATTATCTTTACAAGGGACATCCGAGAAGAGTACAAGCCTCTTGCACTCATCCTACGTGAAAATGTTTGGAGTCTTAGGGGAAATCGAGAAATCCTTCCCGCTTGTTGTGCTCACATAATATATTGTTTGCTAACACAACAACTATACAATCTCGCCTACTTCTTTGCAAGGCGAATTGTAAATCTTCAAGGCTCCAAGAATAAACTCATCCCTTATGGAATGTTCTTGACAGGCCTCTATCATAACGTCACGCATTTTCATCCTCAATTTCAAAGTCCGTTGTATGTACTTGTGAACAAGATGATGGAACCGCTAAACATATCACTCATGAAGACTTTCTTCATTCTTGATTCCACCAACACTCATCAACCACTTGATGATCCTTCTAGCGAAAATGCTCAAGGAACTTAGTAGTCTTTCAAATAGGATCAATCCTTTTGCATTCATGCTTTATCAATGTAATCCAATTTCCTTCATGAAATAAAATATCTTACATTTGATATCTTAGTAATAGAACCTCTTTAACTAACCTTGAAATATAATGCATTTTCAAAATCATTGCATACCTTTAGTAAAGGTTCTGCTAAGCAGATAGACGGATCCCAAAGGTTGTTCTAGACGGATCCCTACTCTTAGGGAACCGTGGGATCCGGCAAACAGAAAATGCAATTGCAAACATTGTATTTCAAACATGTCCTTAGAACATCTCACACTAAGCTAGACATAGTGTCCTAAGGCAAATTAAGTCCTTATCAAGTTAAGTAGATCCTTCCTACTCACACATAACTCACCTAGATCACAATCAAGACACTTGTAGATCTATCGTTTCACTTAAACCCATTACTCTTCCGCTCTCAAGCTCACACATCATTTCTCGCATAATCCCTCGTATCTAAATTTGGAAATCTTTCGATTATGACAAAATTGATCATAATCATCCTTACCTCAAAATTGGTCGAAATTGATCAAATTCTAGTTTTTCCATCTTAAGCCTTTAGGATATTCTCCAAAAACATTATCCTAAGTCACTATCTGATCTCTAGGATCATTTAGCTCCAATTGACATTCTCAAAATCCTTAGTGTCATCTTTGTTCATTCATTGGTACTCATGAAAGTTCCAATTTCTTCCATAAAAGGCAATCATTAGCTACATCACTCATTACCCTCAAGAACCTAAGCACCCCTTCATTTAAGACACTTAGATAAACTGAAATACTCAAGAAGAAATAGGCATTAGACCTTACAAACATCATTGCTACCTTTTCTTAGCTGCTGATAGACGGATCCCTAAGATTAGCCTAGGCGGATCCCTCGTTGGAGGGAACCGTGGGATTCGGATGACAGATTATCTCAAAACAAATCATTTCAAGCTCATCTTTCTAACTTAAACACTCGATCTCATCTTAAATGAGTTCCTAGATCAGTACAAACTCTGAAGTTGACTCTTGTGCATGTTAATCATCACATTCCGATGAAGTTTAGTGGCTTAAGTCTTGAATGCACTTGCCAAATCCCTTGCCTTATAAACCACATTGTTAGGACTTCTACAGTCATCATCTTCATCCTCATTTTCAGTACTTATAAATCTTTGTAAACCTCTTGAAATCATCTCATCATGAGGAAAACTCCAAGTAGCAACTTATCAACCAAAGAACCACCCAAGAAAATTGCTCGTGTTGTACATGAAATCTATTCAACCGAATCATCTCCGGTCAAGCCAACAAACGCAAGGATTCCTCCTCAACCAATCAAACCAATTCCTAAAAGGATAGTACCCACAAAACTACCTATGCCAAACACCACCATACCTCCTAGGACAAACAATATCATCTCCACTAAACCATCACCATTGGTTCCTAGAGCTATCTTGTTTACAACTCCACTATCATCACCACACCTCTACAATTTAGAGGATTTGCCTCCTAGGCCGTCTCATCCTCCTCCACCGGCAACATTCTCCTCATTAGGAGGAATAATGGTACAAAATCAAAATGTTGAGTCAACATTAGCTCCGGCTTCCTTTTCGCCATCACCATCATACAATCCCATTTGGATTATGAGAAATCATCAAAGTCAACCACCCGACCATATGGAAGTTGACACTTCTCTACCACCACCATCATTCTTGGTCGAGCCATCTTCAAATGCGCCTCCACCAATCCCTCCGTCCTTTTGAGGCTCCACAACCCGCTTCACTTGATCCTTCGCATCAAGCAATCTCATTTCTTCCAGCACCACTACCTAGCCATGACAAAGATTGTTATCATTGTCAACATTGAAAGTTTGATACATGAAGTACGAGAAGATCAACATTTCATGTTCTATCACCTTCTCGAACGTTACGACGATATTAAACCTAAACAAACTTGAGCTAGAGGATTTTAGTGGTGTCCTAGTATCAAGAGTTACTTAGATAAGTCTAGTAATTCCAAGTCATGTATCGATCATTTTCTTAGCTTTTAGAGTCATGTATATCATATCTCTAGTTTTATTAAATGAAAATACATGCTACTTGCTATATTTCTAAGTATATGATTATGTTGTATAATACATATCTCACTTTGATATTAACATAATGTGTTATATCATCATTGCTGAAATTAATCATCAGCCAGACGGATCCCTTAAATTTGCCTAGACGGATCCCTACAAGGAGGGAACCGTGGGATCCGTGATACATAAAACTGTTAGGATTTAGTAAATACAGTTATTAAAGAGTCGGTCACCTCAAGTATATGTAATCGTTAGAAAGCTCGTAGTCGTAGATTATTACAAGTTAAGTAGTATTTAGTTAAGTAACACCGTGGAGGACGGACGGGTCTTTACCCACTGTATGCCTGATCCACAGCCCGTAGGTGGTGATTTATGTAAGTACTATAAATACTCTCTACCTTCCAAGGTAGAGAGTTGGAGCTCATAATAAGATTTTTCTTTCTCTCACTAAAGTTCCTAAAACCTCTAACCCTTTCTCTCTCTAGAAACTCATCTTGTATGCCTCTTGTGTTAATGGTTTGATGTGTATGTGAAATCCAATATGTTACAAATGGTATCAAGAGCCATGGTTTGATCATCTCTTACATATCCTTGGATTTCTAGTGGTTTTTAGATGGTTTTTGAGTTTGAAAAGGTTTAGTGGTTTTTGCATCATTTGGTTCATTTCTAGTGTTAAAGCTTGAATTTTGGGTGTACTTTTGTGTTTAGGATCATTGTATGTGCTTGGGTTTTGATTTGGTAAGATTGAATCACTGTGGTTGAGCTTGTTTTGGATTGAAAAGTGTGTTTTTGAAGTTTTTTCTTGGTAGCGACTTGGTTCTCGTAGTGAATTTCATCTTAGCGACTTGCTTCAGTACAAGGTAGCGAGTTGTAGTGTTTTTTTGCTAGCGACTTGGTCCTAGCGACTTGTCTTTTGAGACAAGCCGACAAACAGTACACTTAGTGGATTCTCCACTACGGGTAGCGACTTGGCGAAGGTAGCGACTTGCTTTCAATTTTGTTAGCGACTTGTACTTAAGTTTCTTAGCGACTTGGTGTTAGCGATTTGGACCTTAGCGAGTTGCTATTTAGCGACTTGGTGCTTAGCGACTTGTTGTCATAATTCTCAGCGACTTGGTGTTAGCGACTTGGATCTTAGCGAGTTGTTCTTTAGCAACTTGACTGTGTCTTAGCGACTTGGCATTATAGCGACTTGATTTCATAATACTTAGCAACTTGGTGCTTAGCGACTTGGTTGAATTTTTGTTTGTAATACGGTTTTCTCTTGATTTAGTAAAATCCCGTGAAAGAATCTATTTCCCAGTTTAATCATTGAGTTATAAAATCCCGTGTAATCTTTAAACATGTCTACCAACGTACTTACAATTATCTCCACTTTGCGAGGATGTTCAAGCAGCTGGTTCAGATACTCGTCCACCCATGCTTGACAGAACTGACTACGACTCTTGGGCACAACGAATCAGATTGTACTGTCTTGGAAAGGAAAACGGATTCAACATTCTCAAGTGTATTGATGAAGGTCCTTATCAATTTTGAGACTACAAGAGACTTAATTGATACAGCTGCAGATGGAACAATGATCTATGGAATAGATAGACCAAAGACGTATGATGAACTCAATGATAAGGAGAAAAAGAGGTTCGATGCTGATATCAGGGCTTCTAACATTATACTTCAGGGTCTTCCAAAAGATATCTACAAGCTTATCAATCACAACACTGAAGCCAAGGCAGTTTGGGATAATGTCAAGATGCTTCTCTCAGGTTCTGAATTAACCAAGGAAGACAGAGAATCACAACTGTATGATGAATTTGAGCACTTCAAGATGAAACCTGATGAGAGTATCTATGAATACTACGTAAGATTCCACAAGCTTGTAAATGATATGAGAAATATCAGAATGACTATGCCAAACATTCAGCTGAACTCAAAGTTTGTGAACAACATGAATCCCGAATGGCACAAGTTTGTCACCTCTGTGAAGCTAAACAAAGGATTGAAGAACATCAACTATGAGCAACTGTATGCATTCCTTCTCCAGAATGAGAGACATGCTATGTTTGAGAAAAGGATTCTAGAACAGTTCAAAACCAACCAGGGAGAAACAAGTTCATCAAATGACTCAACAGCCTTTTACACAAATGTTGGTATCACTACCAAAGCTTCTCAAGTCATTCCCATGGGTGATGGTAATTACAAACCCATCCCTGCTCCAGCATATAAGCCTCCAGACCCAAACACATTCATGGAAAATTTCATCAATCAACTGTCTCTCATGGTCAGTCAGAACATGAACTCTCTTCCACACACCAACAATAACCTCAGAATAGCATCCAATCCACACAATCAAGCAACTGTCAGAGATGGGAAGGTTATGGTGCAACCAATTCAAGAAAGGCAGTATGAGCAGGGAAGAAATGGAGTTACTAGAGGATATGTGGTAAATCAGAATAGAGGAAGGAATGGGAATCAAGGTCAAGCAAAGCCAATTAAGTTCTACAACTGTGGTGGTGAGGGACATATTGCTAGGAACTGCACATCTCCAAAACGTCCACAGAATGCAGAATACTTTAGAGACAAGATGCTGCTTGTGCAAGCTCAGGATAATGGAGCAGCTTTGGATGAAGAGGAGTTGTTGTTCCTTGCTGAGGGAAATGCCCGAACCTATGATGCTGATGTTGATGAACAGCCAATTCAGGAGATAGGTAATAATCATCAAAATGCATTTCAAGTAGCTGACTTGATGCATTTGACTCTGATGTCGATGATGAACCTACTGCCCAAACAATCTTCATGGCTAGCATATCACCTATGGTCTCTCCAAAGGTCTCTCCACCACAACAGGCTAATCCATCCAAAGACAAAATCATTTCAGAGGTATTAAAACTATATGATGATGTTGATGAGCAAAAGATGCATAATAAAGTACAAAATCTTGAAACTTATGAATCAGATATTGATGATGAGGGTAATAGCAATATTGTCCCATATGATCAATATGTGAAGCAAAGTGAAAGTGAGGTTGTACCAAGTAATGCATCTTCCGTAGTCAATGAGGACTATGTCTTTGATGAATACACTGCATGTGCCCCTGATGATTCTGTTATCTCTGAACTGAATGCCTATAAAGAACAAGTTGCTATTTATGAACAACGTGCTAAGTTTGAGTTGACCACCCATGAGCAGGAAATGGATGACCAAATGCGTACAGTTATTAGAAAAAGTAACTTTAGAGAAGAAGTCTTAAAACAAGAGTTAAACTCCTTACAAGAAAAGCTTTTTAAAACTGCTAAGCAAAAACAAGAACTTCAAGAAAATGTTAAAATGCTTAAGCAAGAATTCAATTCAAAGGAATCAAAACTTTTGAATGATTTTTCCAATCTAAAAACTTTGAAAAACAAGCTTGAAAATAAGTTGTACGTTCAAAGGAATACCATTCAGATCTGCTCACTTGATCACTAAGCATAGAGTTTTAAGCGATAAGCATAGCATTCCCCTTGTTGTGGAACCTAATCATGAGGTTGTTAAAAAGGCTAGAGCTGCCCATAATGTAATCTATGATGGTAATGAGATTCTTAAAGCTAGACAGAAACATAGTTGCGTTGAGTGCACTGAGGAAGATAGAAAATTAGATGATGCATCTAGGGAGAAAATGAATAAGAAGCTAGATGATCCTGAATGTAAAGAGAATAACATAACGATCAAACCCCATGATTACAAAAAGGAAAATTGGATCTCCTTGAACAAGTTTAAGCCTCAAACGTTGTTAACACCCGAACAAGTGTTATGGAAAAAGGATTTAGATAAGCAAAAAGCAGAGAATCTTGTTGTAACAAACCCTCCCCTTAGGAAAATGCCTTCAGCGACTGTGTATCCTCCAAATACACCAATGCATTTAGTTCCTAGAACTATTGCCACTAAAAGCAAGACCTTAATCAGTCAATATGTTATCTTTCAATTATTTGTTGATTTTGAGAAAACTTGTAAGAAAAGGATCACACCCACTGGGATAACTGAAGGGGAAAAGGGTTTTGAGCAAACTAAAGAATGCTATTTAACTGAGATCATGCCTTTCTTTAAACAATTAAAAGGTCAATTTGAGAGTCTTAAAAAGGGGATGGACTTCGATATTAAAGAAATGGAAAAGGAATTTGATGCGATGATTGTTGAGGTTAGTGACTATGAGCGAGAATTAAAATATAATGAGATTGAGAGGAAGAACTTGCATACCTTGAATGAGAATCTTTATTCTGAATGTATTGCTCAAGATGTGTTTTACACTGCTACAAATTGTTTCATTAATGCTTCTCAATTTCATGAATTATCTGTTGCTCTGAAAGTCTCCCATGATTGTGTCATTGAGCTTGAAAAAACTAACTCTAAACTGCATGATAAAGTTGAACAGGATGATCATGATAACCTGGTAAAACAGTTTTCTAAATTGGAAGTTGAGCATCTTGCTTTGCAATTAAAATATCAACATCTGAAAGAAAATGTTAAAACCTCAAATATCAAGACATCCTTGGATGTTCCTGAATTTGATGCAGTTTTTGAAATTAGCAAACGCGATGAACAGATTCGAGCTCATTGTAACACGATCAGAAAGTTGAAAGCCCAAATCTCTCAATTAAAGGGTGAAAAGAAAAATGTGACTGGATCCCAAATGCCTCCTCCTTTAGATTCTCAGTATTCTCAAACTTTTCATCTTCAAAACTTAGTTAATGCCTTATGAAAGGAAAACGAGAGTTTTCTAGAAGAAAATGAAAAAGTTAAACGACACTTTAAAGAGTTATATGATTCAATGAAAGTCACTCGTGACCAAAACAACGAAAAAATAACGTCTTTACAAAAAGAAATTGAGAATCTAAGGAGTCAGGAAGATGGGAAACTGCCACTTGTTTTTAATGAGAATATTGCATCAAAGTCATCCTCAGACTGCAAATACACTGTGACTGTTAAATACATTCCCCCTCATCTTAGGAATAATGAACCTGTGTTTCATGACTATTGTGCTCACCTTAAGGATAGTCTAGAATGTCTCTGTGAGATTGTAGAAGAGGATTTCATTAACAAACCTCTTGATAGAGAAATTAAGTTTGCTTGCATTCAGGCCAAACGATCTCAAGAGCTGCTAGAATGTTTAATTGCAACATGTCCTAAATCCTTAGGTGCGAAATGTAAAGCTGTGATGCCTTATTCCATGCCTAGTGCCAAGCATTCAAATCATTCTATGCCCAGTTTTAAGAAAGTGAACACTAATATGCCTTCAAGTAGTTGGATCCCTGCACAACTAATTCAGAATGCAAAAGTAGATCAATCAACTAATGTTCCCATAATTCCCTCTGCAGAGTAATCAGTGACATTAAAGCAAGCGGGTCAAAGCCTCCAGGCAATACCAAGCAAGATAGGACCTCACAAGTTAAGAATGTGCATTGGAAGAGAGTAGAAGATCAACCTAGGAATATTAAGTTTGAGTTGAATAAAACGAATCATGTTGATTCTAGTGTTAGCTTTAAGCGTACTGTAATTAATGCGAATTCTGCTACTTTTGGCAAAACATGTAATGATGATTGCGTGGTTTCTGTTACTAATCTTGAATGTGGTGTGAATGATTTGTCTAATGCTGTTAAACGCCCTGATAAAACTGTTAATGTTAAAATTCAAGCTAAG
Source organism: Chrysanthemum makinoi (assembly GCA_910596185.1). Classification (NCBI taxonomy): domain Eukaryota; kingdom Viridiplantae; phylum Streptophyta; class Magnoliopsida; order Asterales; family Asteraceae; genus Chrysanthemum; species Chrysanthemum makinoi. The sequence continues at coordinate 113,466,046 of OU343219.1, forward strand.
AAGGCTAAAAGGCAAAGGCGAAAGAAAGTTAGAAAATAGTGGAAACCCACAGGAAGGAAATTTAGTAATATAGGTTATCAATGGATACCTTTTGGCCGTAAGATTAATGAGCTTTGCCCTAAAGTTGCTAAATCAATGCCCACTAGAAAATGGATGCCTACTTGTAGAACTATTCCCTTAAGAAATGAACATACTTTGAATAGGTCAAATATGGACACTAGCACTGCATCTATTTCTAATGATTCCATTGTTTCTACTTCTGATGTGGGTGTTCCAATCACTGTTACTAACCAAGTGGAACCCATTCTTGCATGGGGATCCTAATTATCCAGTTATCCGTTCTTGTCTGTGTTCAACTGCAGATCATTCAAATCGTTCCGTGGTACTTGGACTCAAGCTGTTTCAAGCATATGACTGGAGACTGGTCGCGGCTCATGAACTTCGTGAGTAAATTCATCGGGACTGTTAGATTCGGGAACGACCATTTTGGAGCAATTATGGGTTATGGTGATTATGTAGTTGGCAAAAGTGTAATCTCCAAGGTATATTATGTGGAAGGTCTTGATCATAATTTGTTCTCTGTTGGTCAATTATGTGATTCCGATCTAGAAGTGGCCTTTAGAAAACATACTTGCTTCGTTAGAGAACTTGATGGTGTGGAATTATTAAGAGGTACTCGTGGTTCTAACCTATACACCATCTCTATCGAAGACATGATGAAGTCTTCTCCAATCTGCTTGCTGTCAAAGGCTTCAAAAACAAAGTCATGGTTATGGCATCGTCGTCTCAATCATTTGAACTTCGGCACCATTAATAACCTTTTCAGAAAGGATCTTGTCAGAGGCTTACCCAAATTAAAATATGAAAAAGATCATCTTTGTTCAGCTTGCCTGTTAGGTCATTAGATTTACAACACAAGCTTCAATGAAAGAGATAGAGAGGCGATTGAACAATATCCAAACAAACACACGCGTATATGTGAAACGGTTATGCGTAAGGAGTGAATGAAAGATAATATTGAACAACCAACCCTCAAGTGAGGGTTATACAAGAGTATTTATAGGCAAGGAGCTAGGGCAACACTCCCACTCCTTCCTTTTACCTTATTGGACATGGGCCTAAGCTTATGGGCCTTCTACATAAGCTAGACCTTAAACAAACATAAAGGCCATAATAAGCTACCTATTACATATGAGTAACTAACACTTGAATTAAGGTTTAGGAGTGATTCCAACAATCTCCCCCTCAAGTGTTGGTGATGAAAAACGGTGAAGGCGTTGATGTAATAGTAGCTTTGACGTTTTCTGACATTCTTCTTTCTTGTGAGAAGAATTGCCTTGATTCAACCAATCTCCCAGTGTAGAGAGATAGTTTTCTTTGAACAGTTATGCTTTGACGTCATCTTTAACTTTGTTCTTTGATCTTTGTTCTTTGTGATGAAAGTGATAGTATGTTGTTGTTGTCTGCATCAATTCTGCGTCAGGTCTGCTTCGCTGCTCCAGTGTCTCCACGTCATTCTTCAACATGCTCACACGCTCTTTTGACGTTGGAAATCAGTACTAATGAAGTTCTTTATGTCTTTAACTTTGTAGATTCTTTGGTTTGGCGAAGAATCATTCTGACTGTTGTGTTGCTTTTAGATAGAACTTCCATTAGTGATGATGTTGGCGTGAGCATGAGAAGAATCTGCACGATCATTCCGCTCCAGAGCTTCCATAAGAAGAAAACATAAAAACGGTTAGTAATAAGCGGATTCCGGCACTTACAAGTTTGAACTTCGAGAGTGTTAACACATAGTGTGAAAACACAACTCTAATTCTTACAAAGGCCGTTTCTGAATCGGAGTACCACAAGTGAGATTACACGATGTACCAAAGTACACCTACGATTCAGATGAGTCACTGAGGTACACCGAAGCATCACCTCACGACTGTAGACCGTTTGAGACCACTAAGCGCAATCCACGGGGAGTTGCCGAAGCGACCTGCTGTCAGGGATGTTTGATGTTGACCCTGGCAGGAGTTTCCATTCAATCACTGAGGATCACAGTTGTGAACCTCTCATAAATGTTCTCGACAGATTGCTAAGATCTGTGAAGGACTCGATAATGTACCACTGAAATTCTTATTGTTGAACGTCAAGTGATGAAATGTCAAGTGTACCTAAGAGATCTTTTGATGAATCTCGTGGCTCTAGACTCAATAGTGCGTTTTGGTTTCCTGAGCGGAGACTAGGGTGGGGGTCTCCTTCTTCAATACAAGCAATTTCTAAGAGAAAGCCGATAGTTTATGTAGGGTTCCCTGTGAGAATGAAACAAGCTTCTGTTGAGAGAAACTTGAGTGGTTAAGAAGGTTTAGTGCATGCGTCACTGGGTCCATGACGACTTTTAATCTTCAATACCGGTGTCATCTAGTGACAACTAGTAGCATATGAATTGAACCCGGTGTTTGGCCTACGTTGAATAATCTGGAGGGCTATTTCTTTTCACCCTTTTCTTTGCATTTCTTTTTAATTCTTCAACTCCTTCTTTCTCCGATTCTCATTTTCTCCTTTTTACAATCATACCTAAGGACTTCTAAATACTAACTATTTGTGGTGTCCTTGGGTAGATCCCTCCGGCTCTGGCAGATCATAGGACGGTTATTCCTAACCTTAGTCACCTTATAACTCCATGACTAACCTATGTTGACATAAAACCATTTACTAGAAAAATCTCGCTCAGTGTTTATGAATGAAATTTTTTTTGAACCACTGTTGAGATGAGATTTTGCATAAATACTCCCCCTCCATATGTTCTTAAGAGTTTTAATGGTTAAATGCACAGTGAGGAAAGAGCGCGCAAATTTTGAATTGATCAACTCAAGATAGACGTTCCCCCGCGAGACACGGTTACGTGGCATAGTTAAAGAGTTGCATTGTCAGCTTTTAGGTGACAACTAGCTCTAATAACTACCTTGAAGGTGTAGACAATCCTCGAAAGGTTGTCAAACCCGTCAGAGTTCATGTCTACCAAGAGTTTCTCGAATGGTACATTCTACTCAGACAAGACCTTTGCGAGACACGTTTACATCACTAGCGAACTAGCTTGAAATTATTACCCGTCCCGGACAAGTCTTTTCGAGTTACTGACAGTTAAGATCTCGTCAATTCTTGGGTTAAATTATTTTCACACGAGAGTTCATATAGCAAAACACAACATATTTCTTATCACGTATTTTCTCCCCCTCAAAAATGGCATATAGAATGTTATTTTTGAAAAGTTGAGAATAAATATGACCATTTCTAGTGTTGCGGGAAGAATGACCACTGTGAACAATTTGTGAACAAAGTTTTAAGTCAAGTACTCCCCCTCAACGAGTGATATAAACGGTTGAGGTTTTGAAAATCATAAGGGAAAGTACTTGTTCTTTTGAGCAAAACCTTGAAAAGTGAAAGGTTTGAAAGGTTTTACTCAAAAGTAAGAAGATTTCGCTCCTTATATAAGGATTGTGGCACTGAAGCGTACCATAGGGTCCTTTATTTACAAGTACGGGTTGTACACTGTAATATGTGCACAAGCCATTGACATAAACAATCATACATCCAAAGTTTATAATGAAAGAAGCAGTTCAAGGGGTACCAGGTAGTCCAGAGATGTCGCCAGGAGTGTGAATCGGGCGTTGAAAGCCGATGATGTTTCTCCTGGGTCGACCACCAACGTAGCTTTCCAATCTTCGAATCGATCCCTTTTATACAACCGTTCATCAATCATCGTGATGATCCTCTTCACATCCCTTCGATCCTGAGAATTCCATCGCTTAGGAGACCCGATCTTTTGGTGTATGTCCTTCAACCGGTAAGCCAATCCGTCCCTAACCATCTTCAAAGTGTGATCTCCAAACTTGTGAAGATCTCTGCACGCCATCAAGTAATTTCTTTGAAGTTCACTGCGGTAAACAACGCCGAATGGTTTGCTGATGAGTGTAAGTTGTGAGAGCTGGTTGATGTCAGGAAGATCAAGCTGCGGTGGAGTGAAGTTGACACGGGTCTGATAAGATTCAACTGCCAGCTAGATATCTTCAACACGTTCTTTGATAACTATGCGTCTGATGAAGATGAGCACTGACTTGATGAATTCACGTTGTACTTCAGTGGAGAATTGTCTCATATGACCCTGTACTTTGGCAAGGTATATGTCTTCGATGTCGTTGATAGACAAATTCTCAAAGTCAGCTTCAGAGAACGTATAATCTCTTTCGTCTTGTCTTTTGACCACAATATTCTTGAGAAAGGTGTAATCCCATTTAGACGAAAGATCAACGTGTTTGATGGCAATGATGTTTTTAGTACTGAACACTGCATGTTGAGACTTCTGGACCTGGCAGCTTCTGTAGTAGATTCTTCGACGTTCCGGCCAATGATGAATCCCGTACATTGCATCTCGGTCGTATGCTTCCACATTGTTGGAGAACAAGTGATTAGCTCTTTCCTCGATAGCTATGCAGTTTGAGTATATTGCTGCTAGGAATGGAAGTGTTAACGATGTAGCATATTTCCTTGAGCCATCGCCACCGTGTAGAAGAAATTCCAAGTCTTTGTTGAAGAAATATCTGAATGGAATCCTAGGCTGATCAGGTTGGCCAATTGTAGGGAGAGGTTTAGACCAGTCTGTGTAATATGGAGGATTGTCCCGTTGAGTGAAGTCGATGTTTGCTTCTAGGTTGAGCCAATCCATGTTGTTAGACATGGCTCGTGCAATATTATCAAGGAGATATTCGACCTCGATGGCACTTTCCGAGCTGTCTTTTAGAAGTTGAAATGCTTCATTCTTGATTCGCCTCAACTCGGATTTCGTCTTCTTCTTCACACAAAATTTTTCTTGTATAAATTTCGCATGCTCCAATTTACTACATTCTGTAACCTCTTGACCTTCAGCTGGGTAGGGAGTGGAATTAACAAGTGTAGAAAACCATTCAAATTCCTTTGTGTTGTCTTCATCTAGCCATGATAGGACGTCAGCCTTTGGCGCCTTCTTCTTCTTTGTCTTAGGCCTAGATGAGGATTCTGGTTTCTGTACTTTGTCGGGAGAGGCGGGTTGTTGTTGGGGCTCATGGTATTCTTCATCGTCACCACCCGTATACTCAAAGTGGTCACCTGTTTTCTGAGTCTGGGGTGGTTTCTCGGAATCCTGAGTTTTATCTGCAGAAGAGCGAGGAGGAGAACTTTGTTGAGCTGGAGTCCTTTGGGGTGGGGGTGGCATTGAATACTGAATTGAGGATGAATCACCAGACTTCTTTGTGCGTTTATGCTCTTTATCCTTATCCTGATCTTTGTCTTCATCAACTCTTGAACGTTTGGGCCTTACAGCGTCTTCTCGGAATGCGGACCTGAGTTGGTATTCCAGTAGAGCTTCAAACAATTTAGCTTCATGTGAGGCAAACGTTGCAGAGCGTTTCGACATTTGGGCTACTAGCCTGTTCACCAATTCATCATCTAAGAAGATTGTAGTTTCAACTGGATTGATGCTCAAATTCATCGGAGTTGATTTCATGGCTTGCTTGGCTAAATGTAAGAGATTTGGATAAAGTTGTCTGGTATACATTTCCTTTGTCAGTTTCGGAACGACCTCCATTAAGAACTTGTGAGAATATCCTTCGATCATTTGGTTCAATTTCCCTTGCAGATCTTGTTTCAGCTGCTGCATGTACTCCCTTTATGCTATTCTCTTGTCATTCTCGTCATGAAGATACATTAACTGGTCAGCAATAAAATTTAGCTTTTTGTAAAGCATGTCTTTCTTTCTAACCTGTTTGACCGCATTCACAATTATTTTATGAGTATGAGAAATCCAAGATTGAGGTGGCTTCTTTACTGATTTGGATGTTGATTTGGTTGATTTATTTGATGGTGGTGGTGAAGAGTGAGAAGATGAATCTGATGATGAAGAGATGTGAGGAGACTCCGGGTCCTTTGGAGGCTCAGAGGTTTCTTCCTTTGATCGTGCGGGAATATCTAGAAGATACTTATCATAATCAGTATCATCTCCAGACTTATCTTTCTCTTCAGTCTTTTCTGACTCAGTCTTTTCTTTGTCACCCTCATCTTTCTCGGACTTTTCTTTTACAGGTTCCTCAAATTCATGTTCAATAGTTTCTTCCACGGGCTTTTGTTGTTGCTCCAAAGTGGTGGCACCAGATCCCTTATCGGGTTGATTAACCGCATCAGGATCTGGTGAATGTTGAGCTGCACCACTTGACCCTCCGGGGCCACCCATTTGATCTTTAGCAAATTCTTTTGCCACGTGTTGGAGTCTAAGGAATTTGAACTTCTTCCTGTATGAGATATCCAGTTGTTCTTCTTCTTCTTCATCTGAGCTTTCTTCAAAAGGCACAAGTACAGGAGTCTTCCCTTTTTCTTTGTCAGCTGGTGGACTTGGAGGTTTAGCTGCTGAAGGAGGTTCTTCGGTTGCAGATTCAGAGTAGAAAGTCTCTTCATCTGATGCAGTACCCTCAGAGTCCTCGTCTCTTAGCTGTCTTTGCTGTTCAGGCTCAGATTCAGGAATGGGAGTAGGAGTAGCTTCCTTAGATGGAACAGTCCTTTTTCGTGGAGGATTCCTCTTGGGGATTATCCTCTGACTTTCAGTACTTGCAGCACTTCCTGCACTGCCTCTTCTGGTTCTCCGTATAGGTGTTCCAGAAGACTTCTCATCGAGATGACCAACTTTGCCTTCTCTTACTGCTACAAGATACCTTTTGTATGTTTCAAGATTTTTGATTTCATTGGTCAGAAGGTGATCAGGTAACACAACACCCTGTTTCTTTGTTGACGATTCCTTGATTCTGACTGATAGGATGGGTTCAGTCAACATGTCGTGATTGTCAGGGTCATTGAGCCTCTTGGGAATATCAGGATGAAGTCCAAGTGCTCTCTGGATCAACAGCTTTGTGTATATGATATAGGGAATCTTTGAGCCAAGTTTCTTGTGAAATGACATCATGTCTTCCCATAACAGTGCTTCAATTTCGATGTCCTTCTTGTTGATTAATGACCAAAATATTTGCAGCTCCATGAGCTTGGGATGCTCATAGCCACTGTCACGACCAGAGACTGACTTGGTGATGATGATGTAGAGGGTTCTCCACGGTTGAGGAATGTTCTTAAGCTCCACATGAGAATGCTTAGTGATAATTCCTGAAGCTTCATTATATCCAATATCCATCAGGATTGCGAACTGTCTCTTCAGTAGGTGTGGCATAGAAGTCGGTTGGCTCGATGTCAGGAATTAGAAGAACAGTCCGTAGATCTGCTTGTGTGATGGTGATTTGTTTGTGATTGAGCGTCACAGTCACCGCACTTTGACCTTTGATCCTGTGCATTGAATTCCAGAATTGTTGTATGTAGATCTCCGGTACTGTAGCAGAGTGTGATAGCATGTTCTGGTACGGATGATTCCTAAGAATATCCACAGCAATCAAGCAAGAAGATTCGAGCATGTGAGGGTTTCAAAGTTAACTCTGAGATTGTTCTTTACAATCTTTCTTGGATAGCCATTGGGGAAGATATCAGCAATAGTGAGAACTTCTGGTGCATCCACATTCATTTGAGCAGCCATGTCGTGATCTGAAATAAAATTAGCCAAAAGAACCAACATATCGAAAGACATAATGTTAGTCAACAGAAGGTTTTATTGTCTAATTATTGAATGTATAGTGTTAATGATTGTTACGAGTCCTGAGTCACTTGTTTGTCCAATTGTCTAATGACGTCGTGAAACGTTTCGTGAGTTAGTTAACTTTAAGTTTTAAAGTTTATGTTATCACTTATAGTTCACAACATATCAAACGTTTAAGTTTATTAGTGACATTATTGGATTCGTGACGTTATGATTCATTTATTTACAAGTTTGCACGCGCAACAATTCATAATTAAGGTCAATCAAGGCTTAGGCGTAAGAGTGGAAAAGCTATGCGTAAACAGGAGTGTTGTACGCGTAGATGAAAGCTTATGCGTAGGATCCTGACTTACGCGTAAGAAATATTACGCGTAGGAACAGGGGACCTTATGCGTAGAGCTTACGCGTAGGCGTATTAAAACCTTATGCGTAAGGCTTACTCGTAAGAGTAGGCCTTATGCGTAGGGGTCACTGTTTACGCATATCCTTCACAGGATACGCGTAGTCCCATTGTAGAACCTTATGCGTAGACGCTACGCGTAAGATTACTCTTACGCATAACATGCTACGCGTAAGGTGATCCTTATGCGTAGTTTGCTTAGAACCTTGATTCTGAATTCTCACTTGTAACAGACCTGAAATAAATTCATCATATCATCAATATTAACCCATACATTCATCTTACAACTAATCATGGCATGATACTCATTTTGCAGGTTACGCGTAGAAAGTCATACGCGTAAGTCAAAACCCTAAGGTTCATGAATTACGCATATGATTTCTAGCCATAGGATATGCACCAAAGTGTTTCTGGGAGTTCCAAGAAGCATATTGAGTATGTTTATCCAAGTTATAACATCAAAAATGTCAAGAATCAAAAGCACCCAAACCGTATGAATATAAACCCTAACTTCCCATTGATGATTCATTTGAGTTTCTGGGTAAAATCTGGGTTTAGATATGTTCAATTCAACTTGAATACAACCTCATACAACAATCTTTATCACCAAAAATGTTCTCATTTGAAAATACCCAAAACAACTCAAGAACCCTAATTTTGAAAATGAATCAATTCGTGTTTCTGGGTGGATTTTGAGGATAAACGAAGTATCATTGAAGTTATTTAAACGTTTTGGCACACTTGTTTTAACCACAAACACCCATCAATGATTGTGTGTTCTTGCGCTTACGCGTAAGCCACAAAAGTCACAAAATCTCAAGATTGAACCGTTGGATTCATGAAAGATTTAAAACCTTTGTTTAAAAACTTGTTATAAACACAAAAACACTTACAAATTGATGATCCAAAACACAGATTTCTTGAATGATTATTAGGCGTAGGATGAATTTTGGTATGAGTATTAAATGTAAAGTGAAAAGTTAGGTGAAAGAGTTTTATTAAAATGACTTTCATCTTTTGATAGTTTTGGTCCCTCCACCTTTTCCTTTTTCATACAAAGCCATTTAACTTCCATTTTGGTTACCAAACAAAGATTTTAAGAAAGTAACTTTGACGACACTCTTCCTGGACTTTAGAAAATGATGAAAGGTTATAAATTTTGGTCCGAGGAGTGTCAGCTTAACCAGAAAAGTTTACCACCATTGATACAAGAAACAACCGGGATATGACAACATGCAAGTACACAGATGTTTTGAAACAGTTAAGTGATTATTTTCTCCCCCTCAACACTTGATCGGAAAAATACTGAATTTTGAAAGATTAAAGTGTTGACGAAAGAAATGTACTTGCCATGTTGAAAGAAAAATAGATTAGAAGAATATTTTTGTTGTTTTATCAGGTTTTATATTTTTGTATTTTGTTTTTGAAAAATTTATTTACAAAAGATAGTTTGGTGTTTGACAGGTTTTTAAGACTGTTTTAGGAGGTCATCCAATTCCTCTTGAGTCAAACACCTCATACCAATCCGGTGGACCAACTCATTAAACCTAGCGGGAGGCATGGCTTTGGTGAGAAGATCTGCCAATTGGTATTCTGTACCCACAAAGTATAATTCAACAGTACCCTGTTCCACGTGATCCTTGATGAAATGATAGCGAAGATCGATGTGCTTTGATTTCGAATGCTGAACTGAGTTGCACGAGATCGCAATGGCACTCCGATTGTCGCAGTACATCGGGATTCTGTCAAATACGTAACCATAGTCTTTGAGTTGTGTTCTCAGCCAGATGACTTGAGCACAGCATGCCGACATGGCTACATATTCTGCTTCGGTTGAAGACAGCGACGTACAATCCTGCTTCTTCGATTGCCAAGACAACAGTTTATCACCAAGAAATTGTAAAGCTCCTGAAGTGCTTTTCCGTGAGTCTAAGCATCCTGCGTGGTCAGCCTCTGAAAAAGCGATTAGTTCAAAACCAGAATCCTTCGGATACCAGATTCCCAAATTAATGGTTCCCTTGATGTATCGTAGGATTCTTTTAGCCTCAGAGAGGTGGGTTTCAGTTGGTCGCGACTGATAACGAGAGCAAAGATATACAACAAAGACAATATCAGGTCTGCTAGCTGTTAGATACATGAGAGACCCAATAATACTTCGGTATTTGGTAGGGTCAACTAATTTCCCATGTAAATCAGCGTCTATCTTCTTGGTATGAGTCATTGGCGTGGCATAGGTGTCACAGGTTTTCATTCCGAATTTGTTTAACAATTCAAGGGCATATTTGGACTGACTCAAGAAAATACCACGGGGTGATTGATGAACTTGCAGTCCTAGAAAGAACGTAAGTTCACCCATCATTGACATTTCAAAATGTTTCTTCATTAGTTTTGCAAAAGCGATTGAGTACTTTTTATGAGTTGACCCAAAAATGATGTCATCCACATAAATTTGAACAATTAAGATATGTGCCCCGTGATATTGTATGAAAAGAGTAGGGTCAACCGAACCTTTGGTAAAATTATTGGCAATGAGGAAAGATGATAACTTATCGTACCATGCCCGAGGAGCTTGTTTGAGACCATACAGAGCTTTGTTCAGTTTGTAGACATGGTTCGGCTAGGCGGGATCAACGAATCCTTCTGGTTGGCTGACATAAACCGTTTCTTTAAGTTGCCCATTCAGAAAAGCAGTTTTGACGTCCATCTGAAAGACCGTTATATTCATATGAGCCGCGAACGCAAGAAATATCCGAACAGCCTCAAGACGAGCAACCGGAGCAAAAGATTCTTCAAAGTCAATACCCTCTTCCTGACGATAACCCTTAGCCACCAGACGTGACTTATTTCTTATAACATTTCCTTCACATCCAATTTGTTTTTCCAAATCCATTTGAGACCAATGACGTAGACCCTGTTGGTCTTTCAACCAGTTCCCATACTTCAAGACGTTTGAATTGGTTGAGTTCTTCTTGCATGGATTCAATCCAGTTATCTTTTGTCATTGCGTCTTTAATGTTTTTAGGTTCGTTTGGCGTAAAGCAGTGAGTGCATAAATGCAGTGTTCACCGTCTGTGTGAAGACATTATCTTGTAACGACTGGTTGATTCGGGTTGCCAATAATATTTTCCAGAGGATGGACATTTGTCCATCTATGTGTGGAGGGTTGATGTTGGTATACATTGTGCAGATTTTGAGGATTCAAATGGCTTGTTGAAGATTCTGCGACATCAGGTGCAGTAGTCTCATTAGCAAACGGGTTCAAGAACGCATTTGGATCAAAATCTGCAGGTGGGGGTACATCATTCAGAACATCATCAACCGATTCATCATTGTTGGAATCGGTTTGTTCAACTGTTATGTTGGAGTCAACTGGTGGTGCTTCTTTAACTGTAGTTGTTGTAGCAGGTGTATCAGGTATAGGAGTATTATCAGGTTGAGCAGCGGAAACATCGGATACACCTGGAGCACGTTCATCAATATCGTCACTGAACATAGGAGCAAATAGTCTTTCCATTTGTTGACGAGTAAGTTGGGGGCTTGTTTCAGCTGATGATGGGGTTTGGGGAAGTTTAAGCGGTTGTGACCGGGTTCCAAGCTGTTATACTCCGAAGCCATTTCCGTGAGTTCATCAAAATGAGCATGAATCGTTTCCATAACCTCCTTTGTTCGACGATTCCTGATTCGGAAACCTTTAGAATTATCACAATATCCAATAAAGACTCCAATGTCGGCTTTGGCTTTGAGCTTTTCAAAGTCATCACGATCATTATTCGGATAGCAAAGAGATCCAAATACATGAAAGTGTTTAAGATTCGGTTTTATGTTGTGGACAAGCTCGAAAGGTGTTTTGTAATCATAGACCGGTTTTGAGTATAGCATGCAGTAGATACAGCTTCTGCCCATAAGTAATCCGGAAGTTTAGCATTGATTAACATTGTTCTTGCAGCTTCCACTAACGTTCGGTTTCGTCTTTCAACAACTCCGTTTTGTTCTGGTGTGCGTGCAATAGATGTCTGATTCTGAATTCCCACTTTCTCATAAAATTCACGAAGAGTTTGGTTAACAAATTTAGTGCCTCTGTCTGTTCGATTTGTCGGACAGTGTTTCGAAGTGAACTTGTATTTTCGTGAGAAAGGTGATGATCATTCGTGGAGCTTGATCTTTGCTTCGAAGAAAGTAGACCCAAGTCCAGCGTGAATAGTCATCAACAATTACTAAGACGTAGCGTTTGCCATTGATCGTTTGCACGCGTATCGGGCCACATAAATCCATGTGAAGAAGATGAAGCACATGCTGAGAGCTGTGTTCCACCTTTGAGGGAAAATGAGCACGAGTGCTTTTCCCTTGTTCACAAGCTGAGCAAAGGTGATCTTTAGAATACCGAAATCGTGGGAGTCCTTCAACTAGTTTGTGTCGAGCAAGGTTGGTGATGGTTTGAAAGTTTAGATGTGAGAGACGACGGTGCCATAGCCAGGATTTTGTTGATGTTGCCTTTGAAAGTAAGCAGATGGGAGAAGAAGCAACCATGTCTTGCATAGAGATAGTGTAAAGACTGGAATTACGCGAGCCAGACATAAGGTCGTTTCCTTGTAGATCACGAATGAAACAAGTTTTATCCCTGAAAGCAACCTCTAAATCTCCATCCGAATCGACTCCTTGAAACAGATTGTGACCGAGGCCTTCCACATAATAAACCCTGCTAATTTCGATGTTCCCATTGATATAGTCTCCGTAGCCCATGATAGCTGTGAAGTGATCATTCCCGAACACCGACAAAGTGCCAATGAACTTTGCAATAAAGTTTGATAACAGTTTAAGGTTGTCTGTCATGTGTCGAGAACATCCGCTATCAACAATCCAGAGAATGATCTCGTATCACCTGTGCATTACACCTGAGGCGACACGGATGGAATAGAAGTAGATGTGGAACCGAAATGTTAGAGGGTTCGGGCGATTATAGTAGACATACACACATCAATAGCTTTAGGTATCCATTTAAATCCTAGTGTGTTATATATCCATTTCCGCCATCTCCAACTAGTATTTGCTTTAGTCTTAGTGAATGCACTAGGTGGTACTACATTCCTAGGAGGTGAAACTGGAGCTACAAGGACATCAATGCGTTTCTTAGAATCTACAGAAGGCGGTCTACCAAGCAGAGACTTAGAAAGATTAGTGGGCCTAGAGGTATTCCGGTTCTTAGGATTCCTTAAGCGAGAGATGATAGCTTTAGCAACACATTTATCATGACAATCAGAATTCATACTTTTACGACAAATAGCACAAGGTGCATCGGTGAATATCAAAAGTGCTTAAAGGTTTAGCATTAGTTACATCACTATTTCTATTACATTTGCGGGCCTTAATATCTATAGTGGAAGCGTGTGAGTCTTATTCATAGTTCTAGGGTGTTCTTCTACTTTAGCATTCTTTATTGATCTTTTCTTAGGTCGCAACTTCCTATTCTTTAATGTAGTGCTCTTAGAACGTGAAGTGCGGACGTTTGGAAAAGACACAACTATTCTGTTTAGTAGAGGGAAGCACGTTAGCAACTTGCGATTTGGCAGTAGTGATTCTAGGTGCATGATTACTAAGTGTATTCTTGGTGCTATTCTCTTAATCACGGTAGACGAAAGTTGTTCATACTTTCCTAAGATTTCTCTTAACTTAGAAGAATGAGTGTGATTAATTGGTAATGCTTGAGATAATGATCAAGTTCATTTGATGCTTCATCACGAGTCTTTTGAGTAAATCAAATATGACACCATATTCCTTTTTAACTTTTACAAGTTCTTGTTCATATTTTGAGATTTGACACTTAAAAGACGCATTTTGATCATCCAGTTGCTCAATTTTTGGATCGAAGTTTTGTCATGGCCAGGCGATTTTGTGTTGAAAAGCAAGTTGTTGATCGTGAATATCTTTTTGACACCAATTAAGGCGACGTATTGCATTTGAAAGTTAGTTTGACAATCGTTTATTTTCAACTTTTAAGGACTCGATCTGAAGCACATTATCGGTGTTCTCAACATTTACCACAGAATCAGAGTATCAGATATCAAATGCATATGACAAAGAATTCAATAGCACAGCATTATGGATATCGGCACAGATGACATCTTCCAAGAGTCGATCAACATCTTTTCTCAACGTTTCTTTTTACGTTTAGTATTAGAAATAGATGTTTGTTTTCTCAGGACCTTCATCATTCAAGTTCCTTATGAAAGTCCTTTTCCCAAGACAATGCACAACTTTTCAAATTTTTAACATTTGGTAAAAGATTTTTATGAAAGATGTCTCTTTGTTCTCGCGCTAGAGGCGATTGAAATGTTGAACTTTTGATTTGAAATGATATTCTATCTCATGTTGTAAAGTTTTGAGGTCGACCATGAAAGGTCAAAATATCGAAGAATTTTGTGATTTTCGGGTTTTGAGTTTACTTCACTGATGGAAGGTAAAGGAACATAAATTTGTGCATAATCTGGTTGGGGATTAACATTAGAAGACTCCGCGTTTTATGATAATCCTTGGTGTGTTAGAAGAATCGTTGGTGTGGCGAAAGTGACCGCTTTTTATAATTAAAAGGTTTGTTGTAAACAACATTTTTTAATTTTGATCGACTCGTCTTACGCATCTAATTCCTCTTGGCGATGATATTCAACAACACTCATAAATTATCAATTTTATATTCTTACTTTGGAAACTTCAGGGATTTGGTTTGAATGCTTTGGTTGAAAGCTTAGGTTTATGTCAGTTCGGTCCATATCCATTTGGATTGGGTTTTAAAGTAAACTTTTCAATAGCTGTGACCAACTCACCATGTTTGTAAACAACAGTTTAAACTCTTTAAGTTTGTTTTGCAAGCCGATGATTTCTTCAAGATGATCATCTATTCGTTTCGTCGAATGCTTTTTGTATGAAGCTGTTTTTGACAAGTTAACAACTGGCCTTAGCTTTTGATTTTCCAAGGTGAGGCGTTAATTTGCTTTTTATGTTCATGTTTGATTGTTCTATTTAGGACAACAAAGCATTCTTGGCGGCTAGATCGCATCTGTCTCTCTAAATATTTTTCATTTGATGAGATTTTGCAAAGGCGCTTCAAAACCGCGTTTTCTTGAGTTTTGAAAAAGTTGAGTTGCTTTTGTAAACATTCAAAATCCTTGGTTAACGATTGCATTTTGCTTTTAAGTCTGTTAATACGGCATTCTTCCACTATGGTTTGTTGGTCTTGTATTAAATGAGCAAAATGCGGATGAGGCAAAAGTTAATGTTCAACGTGAGTCACAACATGATCATTCTTGAGATCCTCAAGTATAACCACGAGAGTCAATTTGATTATCAAGGGAAACTGGGTCATCTTGATGCGTCAAATATAACTACGGGTCTAGTTGAAAATCGTCGGAATGAGATGTGGGCGACTCATTTGAACATTCCGAGCTGCGGTTCGGATGTTGGCGGAGATAGTAGATCGAGAGATGAATATGGTTTGTTGGTTACTGAGACAAGCCATCATTGTCATACTTGGGCTGTGTCACTCATGTGTAACTCATGCATATTAGCCATCAACATGTTGCATTGGCACACAAGTCCTCCATATCATCATCTAAGTCGCATTTGCCATAAAGCTCTCGTTCTTTATGCGTGAGAGTTCCACCCGGCTTCATCCTTAAGAGCCAAAGAAGAGCCTCTTTGTGATAAGCCGCGCCCCTAGTCCTAGGCTTTGGGCATGCATTAGCGAGATGTCCCTTCTCATTGCAGTTGTAGCATCGAAGACCATTCAACCCATTTTGAGCATTTCCTGTTCCACTTGAGCTCGATTGTTATTCCTACCCACATCATTAAACCCTTGACCACAGCCCATTTGGCGACCATAACCCGCGATTACGAACTTCTTTCGTCCATTGTTCTAGCAGCTTGATTCCTTGTATTAGATGAAGAGCGAATACGGTTGTTGGATTTGTTGGTATAACGGCTAAAGGCATTAGCAATCATAGCAAATTCTTGTTGCAATGCTTGAGCGGATCGATTCCTCATTAGCTTCACTGACAAGTGCTTGAGCATTGTTGTTGTTGTATGGAACCAATTGATTTTGTTGAGATTGAGGCTGTGAAGGATAATATGGTGTGATTGTGCTGATTGGTTGAGTTCTTTGGTTGAGGAGAATAAGCATTTTGAGCATATAAGGCAAGTTGTTGATTTTTCGGATGTGTCGGTGGAGCAATTTGAGCACGGAGAATCCTTTCGCTATCAACTTCCTTTTCATGAGGCTTCAAGTAATCGTACAACAATCCATATGTATAATGATGCATATTCTTAAGCAGCGGAGAAAAATGACATACTTCTCCCATTAGGGACCAAGACTACTCGGGAACTTAGTATTCACTGCAATTCTTGGCATGATGATGTTGTGTTTATCCAAATCATTGATGATGTTTGAAAAATGATGATGATAGGACTCTAGTGTCTCTCGGGTTCAATCATGAAGTGTTCATAAGCCAAGTAAATTTTGGATTCCAAATCCTCTGATTGAGTCTGAGATCCTTCCATAAGAAGACGAATATGATCCCACATTATCTTTGCAGTCTTTTGAGCATCAACACTTTGAAGAATTGGGTTAGGTAATCCTAAGAGGATATATTGCATTGCAAGTTCATGAGCTTCATAGTGTAGAAGTTCCTCTGCATTGGTCGGGAGCATTAGCAATGTTGGATTGTTCATCTCTTGGTGGATTAGCATTAGGATCTAGGGTACAATGGCAGTAGGCATCTGAAATGGACCTTCAAGATAACCTTTTTAGAACTTTCCATGTGGCTTCTTTAGATCACAAAATCTAAAGAACCTTATCACCTATTGATCGTAGTTTCACAGGTGAGCATTGGAGGTCTATCAAGTGATCGAGCCTCATGAATTGATTGTTGGCTGCTTAAAGCTTCACACATCTTTGCAAACCAAGTTGGTTCCTTCATAGTGTTCCTTGATGGATGTTGATTGAATTCATTTGTGTAGGGTTGAACTTGAAGACTTGGTGGTGTTGAACCATTTGAGGTGGTGGAATTGCACCAAGTTGTGGAGTATGTTGTTGAATAAATTGTTGTTGATAAATTGCTTGTTGTTGATTCCATTGTTGATGTTGTGGAGTTAGTTGTTGTTGGCGTTGAGAATAAGTGTAAGGGAAATAGTTAGAGTATGGTGGTTGTGACATGTTGAAAAACTTGTGTTGGTAAAAATGGATCTTTGTAGTCGAATGAACCTTTATTGATGAAGTGTTCTTGGTAGAAATCACAAGAAACCAAGTAGAACTTATGCGTAAAAACACTAAAGTTATGCGTAACAATCAAGAGTTCAGCGTAGTTGCTTTCTGGCGTAAGTAGGGTAAAGGCACTAAAGTTATGCGTGGACACAAAGTTAGAGTAGAAAGTTAGGCGTTAGGATTACCTTATCGCGTAAGACTAGGCAGGCGTAGATGAATCTTATCGTAGGATTTCTCTGGCGTAAGCATGTTAAGCAAGTTTAGGGTTTTGCCCAAATGATCTTTACACTATCCGCGATTAAAAAAGATATCCAAAGTCGACGTATTTTCGGGCTTATCCAACAAGAAAACACGGAGTAAACCACCAACGAAGATCAAACCAAGGAATAACTTACAGCGTAATATTAGGGTTTTGATCTGGCGTAAGATTACTCGTAAAAATGATTGTGCCCAAATTTGTTTCTAAACCAGAGTTTTGTTATGGAATAGCTTCAATATCACCAAAATAACACAAAAGTGTGAAACTTGATGAACCAAAATAGCTAAGCGGGTTGCGTAGAGCGACACCCACGAACAAAAACACGCTTAAAAACTTAGATCCACGCGTAAAAGGTTGAAACTTTTGCCAAAACAAGTATTTTAACACCTTAAAGCGTTGAAAGTACAAGAATCTTGGATTAAAAAGTGTAAAAAACGAGTTTTGAAGCGAACCAAAGATGTCGTTAGCTTTACAGTAAGACCATAAACTTACTTCAAAAGCAATAACGATTCACCCAACTAGTTGGCGATTGATACCATTGTTAGGTCACTAGATTTACAACACAAGCTTCAATGAAAGATATAGAAATGATTGAACAATATCCAAACAAACACACGTATATGGAAACGGTTATGCGTAAGGAGTGAATGAAAGATAATGAACAACCAACCCTCAAGTGAGGGTTATACAAGATTATTTATAGGCAAGGAGCTAGGGCAACACTCACTCTCCTTCTTTATTGGACATGGGCCTAAGCTTATGGGCCTTCTACATAAGCTAGACCTAAACAAACATAAAGGCCATAATAAGCTACCTATTACATATGAGTAACTAACACTTGAATTAAGGTTTAGGAGTGATTCCAACATTGCCAATTGGGTAAAAGCACGAAATATGCCCACAAACCAAAACCCACAAACTCAGTAATGGAAGTTCTTCTTACCCTTCATATGGATGCATGCTTGGACCAATGAGATACAAACAATAAATGGGAAGAAATACATTTTAGTTGTTGTGGATGACTATCTGATTTACTTGGGTAAAGTTTTTGAGGACAAAGGATGAATCTTCAGATGTCATCATCAAACTTATCAACGACTACAAGTTAGACTCAATATCTTGTTAGAATAGTTCGAGCAGGACAATGGCACAAAGTTTGTTAACAAAGACTTAATGGTTTTATGAAAGTGTTGGAATCGGTCATCAAAAGAAGTGTTCCACGAACTCCTCAACGAGCGGTTGTAGTTGAAAGCGAAATTGAACTCTTGTGGAAGCCGCAAGAACAATGCTAATTTATTCAAAGGTTCTAATATTTCTATGGGCTGAAGCCATTGCCTTTGTTGCTACACCCAAAATCGTTCCTTTATTCATACCTCTCATGGAAAAACTCCATATGAACTTGTTCATAGCGAAAACGATCTCTCCTACCCATTGTGGTGCTTTGTGCTTTATCCAGATAATGACGGAACTTAGGTAAATTAAGAGCAAATCAGGATATTGGAGTTTTTGTTGGTTATGCACCAAACAAGAAGGGTTACGAATCTACAACAAAGAGAACCGAAATATCATGGAAACAATTCTTTACGTTGATGGTGACGGTCAAATGGCTCCGGGACAAACCGGTTCGGACCCATAACTCAATTTTCATCAAGTAGTCCTATCTCGGTTCTACTCTTATTTCTAATCCTCCGGCAAATCCTTATGTACCTCCTTGAAGATGATTTAAAGAATTGTTTGATCCAATGTTTGATGAACACTATGAGCCAAATGCTAATGAAATGTCAATTCCATCAACGGAAACGCTCCTATCCCAGTGAATGAAGTCAATCCTTGAGTCTCAATATCATTAAGTTAAGAAGCGCTGCTGCGTCACTCTGTCTCATCAACAAATCATCAGCGAATGTACATCATGGAATTGTTCGGCATCAATGATGAAGTTAACCCCTTTGATACTCCGAAGATGCTCCATTTGAAAACATATTTTTGAATCATCATCAGAACCATCTTCATCGGAGATATCGACTCTGCTATCGGTTCCTCAACAACAACCACGAACACCTCGAGAAAATGGACACGATCATCCATTGGACAACATCATTGAAACCTCTCGTCGGTATCCACATGGAAACAACTTGCAACCGATGCCTTATGGTGCTTCTTCAACTCCATTCTCTCTAAGGTCGAACCAAAAGATGTCAAAGCGCCATGAATGAAGGCAGTGGTTCAATGCCATGCAAGAAGAAATTCATGAGTTTGATCGACTTGATGTATGGGAATTAGTACTGCTCCAGATTGTGCTATGATCATTGCTCTAAAGTGGATCTTCAAAGTGAAACTTGATGAGCATGGTGATGTTTTAAAGAATAAGGCTCGATTAGTTGCAAAAGGATATCGTCCGAGAGGGAGGTATTGACTTTGAAGAATCATTTGCTCTCGCTTTGCGTATAGGCAATCAGAATCTTCTTGGCTAATGCTGCAAGTAAGAACATGGTAGTCTATCAAATGGATTTAAAGACGGCATTTCTTATGAGGAGATCTTAAAGAAGTCGTATCGTCAGCCAAACTTGAAGCTTTGTGAATCGAGCATCCTACTCACGTCTATCGTTTGAAGAAGGCTCTTTACGGTTTAAAGCAAGCTCCAAGGGCATGGTATGATACGCTATCAAATTTTCTTCTATCCACTGGACCAATTCAGCAAAGGCGATTGATCCGACATTGTTCACCAGAAGTCGGGCAAACATTTAATTCACGTTCAAATATATGTTGATGATATTATCTTTGCCTCGTGCCGACCCCAATGAAGTGTGACCGTTTTTCTATTGAAATGGGTTCTAAATTTCAAATGTCAATGATGGGACAAATGTCATTTTCTTAGGATTACAAATTTCACAAAGTCCCGGAGGCATTTTTATAAATCAATCTAAATATGCTAATTAGATTTTAAAGAAATTTGGATTTGATTCTAGTGATCGCATTGACACTCCATGATAGAGCATACTAAACTAGATGAGGACCTCTCAGGGATCATGGTAGACCAAACGAAATATCATAGTATGATTGGATCCCGATGTACCTCCAGACTAGTAGACTAGACATCTTGTTATTTGTTTGCATGTGCTAGATATCAGGCTAAGCCTACCAAAAAGCACCTTGAAGCGGTTAAGCGGGTCTTTCGGTATCTCCAAGGAACCATCAATATGGGACTTTGGTACCGGAAGGACACCGGTATGTCACTAACGACCTATGCAGATGCGATCATGTAGGATGTCAAGATACTCGTTGAAGTACATCTAGAGGTGCTCAGGTTTTGGGTGATAAGCTTGTGAGCTGGTCTTCAAAGAAGCAAATGAGTACTTCTATTTCCTCTACAGAGGCTGAATACATAGCCATGTCATCTTGTTGTGCTCAAATCCTTTGGATAAGATCCCAATTATCTGACTATGGCTTTGAATTCAACAAAATCCCTCTCATCTTTGTGATAATAAAAGTGCTATTGCTCTCTCATGCAACAACGTTACAACACTCAAGAGCAAAAGTACATCGACATACGACATCATTTCATCGGGGAGCAAATAAACGGTATGGTGGAACTTTATTTTGTAGGGAATACCGTTAGCGACATCTTCACCAAAGCTCTTCTAGAGAACGTTTTGAGTTAATCCTTCCACGACTTGGTCTTAAGAGCCTAGGAAACACTCAAGCGTCTTCAAGGAAGAAGAAGAGGAGTAAAGGTTTTCCTTCATCTATCTCTTGTAAATATCTATTCAAAAAGCAAAATACAAAATTGCAAAATCTTCAAAAAGCAAAGAGAAAAATATAAAACTTTCAAAAAACCCATAAATATTAGAAAATCTTGAAAAATTTCAAAAATATTGTTATCTTGTCATGTTTTTCCTTGTTCGATATCATCTACGGACTTTATGTTGACTTTCAAAGAATGTCACGGGTCTTTAGATGTTCTTCGAATATACATAAGATCGTTTCTTAAAAAAAAATTTTTTTTGGGAGAAAGTGAAACAATGGTTTATTGTCATTTGTGATGCCCGTTTTTCCAAGAAAGAACAGAGCCATGCTTTATCTTGGTTTTCAAATCTCATGCTCCGATTCTATAAACAATTACTTACTATCTTATGAAAACTAATTGCTTTGAAAAATAACTCGGACTCTATTTTTGAAAATCATTCGGACTTAACGTTTGTCAAAATATCTATCTCTCAATCAACAACTTATGTCATTGATTGAGGGGAGAATGATTTCAATTAAATCAAAAGTTTATTTGTCATACAATAGTTTTCAAAAGATAATCATGCATGTTTAATCAATGGAGTTTAAAGTCTCAAAATCCGATCCTTATCGGTTAAAACGTTTTCATAATCAAGTCACAATTCTCCTTAAAAGCTTTCAAAATCAATTTAAATCTACAGAGATCACAAATCTCAAATGATTTGATAATTGTGATCGAGGGAGAATTTGTAATTTAAATTGGATTTAATCG
Organism: Chrysanthemum makinoi; assembly: GCA_910596185.1. Classification (NCBI taxonomy): domain Eukaryota; kingdom Viridiplantae; phylum Streptophyta; class Magnoliopsida; order Asterales; family Asteraceae; genus Chrysanthemum; species Chrysanthemum makinoi. Next base: position 113,488,101 of record OU343219.1, read on the forward strand.
ATAATTGGTAAATGGTTTTATAAGGATGTACAAGCTCTCCTTCCCACATGTGCCAAACGATTTCAAATTTTCCATGCACATGTTGAGGGGTAGCATCTATCTTAAACCACTAAGATTTGAAACGTGATCAATTTATTTCAATGCGATCTTTTTCCTAATATGTGCAAAACATTTTCAAATTTCCATGCACATATTGAAGGGGAGCAACTATTTTGAAAACCACATTCTTCATATAACTACTCTTAGATGCAAGCCAACCCTCAAAGATGAAAATTATTTCTATTACAAAATGATGCGTGATGCACATGTTGAGGGGGGGCTCTGTTTCTAAAATTATCAAAAACAATTCAGGTACAAAATGTTTTGATAATATATCACAAGTATCTTGATTGATTTTCAAATGGTTTTCAATTGGTACCAATGGCGGATGAACAATACCAAATAGACCGACCAAATTTACTTTATGTATGGTGATATAAGGAAGATAAGGTTAGGTATCTGTTCCCATGATCCGCCGAGGCGGGAGGGATCTACCCGTGGACAATCCACTAGATAGTAAAGAAGTCCTTAGGTTTGATGAAAAAAGGAGAAAAGTGATAAATGGGAAGAGTCACGGACTAGGCGAGCTAGAACTGAATAAATCCAACAAGGTTACGGTTATGAAGTCTTGGTAAGCACTGAAGGGGTTGAAGAATGAAAAAGAAATGAAATAAGAAAAGGTTGAAAAGAAATAGCCCTCCATTTATTCAACCTTGGGGCTAACCTGGTTCAATTCATATGCTATTTGGTGGTTACCAAGGTAACATCGGTATTGAAGACAAGACGTCATGGACCCAGTGACACAATGCACTACAACTTCCCAAGCTACTCAAGTTCCTCTTAAAAGGACTTGTTTCATTCTCACGGGGAACCGACATTATCTATCAACTTTCTCTTAGAGTTTGTTGAAATTGAAGAAGGAGACCCTCTCCCTAGTCTCCGGCATAGGAACCAAATGTGCACTATTGAGTCTAGAGCCACGAGATCATCAATTAAATCTCCTTAGGACACTTCAATGAAGACTCTCTGTTTCACACAATGTGGAAAGAGAGATTATATCTTATGAGTCCTACGCATTATCCTTGTGGTATTACCAGAACATCTGAGTGATAGGCAAACATATTCATAATGAAGATGGAAAGCCATCTGGAGCCAACATCAAACAAGCTCCTGGTAGGTGGCATGTGAGACCTATTCAGTAGATCAACCATGTGACAACTGAACAGAAACAATGGGCGATTCAATCTTTTGAATCAATCCTGGTTCAGGTTATGGATTGACGGATACCTTTGAAAAACCAATCGTTGTACTTAAAAACTCTTTACTTTAGCACATCGTATGTAGGATATTTCAAATTAAAAGGTGTTTATGATTGATAATTAATTTTCATTAAAACCTTCGTTGTATTGCAAAAACTATTTCTATTCAGCGATACTCGATTGTTTTCCAAATCTTTTTTTATCAATCAGTGAATCTCAATTCGCTGGTTCACTCACTCCGTGTTGTCTTCTTTGAGACGTTCGGTTTGAGAAACGGCTAAAAAGTAAACTTTGTCAAGGAAATTCTTGAATTTTACGTTCGCTGACGTGCGCATTTGTACTTATCAGCGATCAAGGGGAAGTGGGCCATGTACCTCAATTCAACGAAAGTGATCAAAGACACTTTAAATTTATTACTAGCATTTGTATGCGAATGTACGCCCGACGTTTGCAGCTGATTAGAATGATGCGGTCAACCCATAGCCGCATGCTCACACAATATACTCATTTCTAAAGAAATCGTGATTAGTGCATCAATGACTCTGCTATTCTCACTCCATGCTTCTGCTACGCTGCTGCCTATATCATGAATCAACGAAAGCTTCCGCTACTATGATGAGAAGAAATCATGATCCAAAATGTGAGCATGTCGGTCCAAAAGTCACAACATCACATAATACCAACACCACAATGGATGAGTCAGAGATTTATGATTGCTGATGATCTCAAAGCTAGCTCAAAACTCATTATCACGTGGATCAGATAAAGACCTCCACTTGGATTAACCAAACATGCAATAATAAAGAATCGATGACTCGAGCTTCAGAGCAAAGTCCTACATCAAGAATGCAAGAACAATTTATAATGTAATATCTTTTTGTATTCAATGTAATTTTTAATGTGTGTTTGAGGTGACCTCCCTTAGTGGGAGATTGTTAGGATTTAGTAAATCCAGTTATTAAAGAGTCGGTCACCTCAAGTATATGTAATTGTTAGAAAGCTCGTAGTCGTAGATTATTACATGTTAAGTAGTATTTAGTTAAGTAACACCGTGGAGGACGGACGGTCTTTACCCATCGTATGCACGATCCACGCCGTAGGTGGCGATTTATGTAAGTACTATAAATACTCTCTACCTTCCAAGGTAGAGAGTTGGAGCTCATAATAAGATTTTTCTTTCTCTCACTAAAGTTCCCAAAACCTCTAACCTTTTCTCTCTCTAGAAACTCATCTTGTACGCCTCTTGTGTTAATGGTTTGATGTGTATGTGAAATCCAATATGTTACAAAAACTATTTTTCTACTAACTTGGATCATATTTGCTGGAAATTGTGCATTATACTTGTTTTCTAACCTTTTTTTTGTAGTTATTCAATTTACACATGAAGACTTTGACACCCTAAAGCTAGGGGGAGCTTTGTGTCAAAGCAATACATTGCAAATTACTTGCAATATTAGGATTACATTTCATGACATCCCTTTGCAAAATTGCAATCATCAAGGGGAGCACATTAGTCTCATAGGCGAAATCTTTTGCAAACTTAGTTGCAAATGAACTAGCTTAGTATTATTTTCTTGGCGCCCTTACATAGGGATGGACTCGTCAAAGGGGAGTAAAGACGAGATCCTTTCCCGTTACTTGCTCTCTAATTTTATTTCTTTCACATGTTTTTTTCTAAAACAATGTGTTAGTTTCCTTTCGAAGCTCTTTTTGTTTAGCCAAAAGGGGAGAAAGAAAGTAAAACTACAAATTCAAACTTTTACGAATTTTAGCTTTTCCTTAAAATAATTTTATGTTTTGTCATCAACAATAAGGGGGAGATTGTTAATACAAATAAGCCGTAAAAACGTTTATTTATATTTTACGATCTTCTAAGGTTTTGTCGATAAGTGATTTTATGATTTAATATTACATATGTACAACAACTAGTGTTTACATATTTGGGTAAAATATACACATAACTAGTATGTAGTATATTGGGTAATATAAATGGGTAGAAACTTAAGAATCACAACCCATTGACCAAATACATTGAATGTAGTTGGGTATAACCCAAAGTCCATGACCCATGGAGCTTGAACCATAACCCATTGCATGACATCATGCTTATATCATATATGGATAATATCCATAACCCATGGTATTGATCCATACCCATATGACTAGGTGCATTGCACTCAAAAGATACATTGTATCTAGTAAAAGACCCATGGATCAACCCATGACCCATGATCCTTAACCAAAATACCCATGGGTAAAGAGGAGTGTCCCGCGGATCCCTAGCTTTCGCTAGACGGATCCTTGTGGGAGGGATCCATGGGATCCGAGGGAGCAGAGACATTTTCCTCTAATAAATAGTGAGCCATTTCTTCATTGTTTCTCACCCTTAACATACTTTCTCCACGAGGTTTAAAACTCTCTAACCCCAGATCCAAGTGATCTATATTTTTAGTTTTGTTTTTTTGTGATCCTCTAGGTTCCTCTTAAAGGCGAGATCACCACCTTTGAAGTCAAGCAAGCTCAAGTCCATGAGTTGCCATACTTCCTCATCATCGAGACTATTGAAGTCCTCTTGTTGATGATTCTTTTCTTTCTTCTAAGAAGTGTAGTGTTGAAGACATTAGTGAAAGATGTCTCAAGTGTCAAGACGAAGACATTAGTGAAAGGTGTCGATCGTCCGTATTGTAGGCATTAGTGAAGGGTGCCTAGAAGTCAAGTCACAAGACATTAGTGAACGGTGTCTTAAAGATCTATTTAAAGGCATTAGTGAAAGGTGCCTTATATGTACATTGGATATGGTGTGTTTTGATGTACAAGATAGATTAGTATTCGATCCAAGGATATTGATATCCTTGATGTTGTTGTAATAAGGAGTTGGTCTCCTTTGGGATTAGTCACTGGTGTAGTGTTGGGTAGTAGTTCCTCCATTGTAATGGAACTCGGTACTTAGCCTAGTACCGGATAAAGGGTAGGCGACGTTGTGATTGGATTAGTTCTCCTTGGGTGAAAGAACTTCGGTGGTTAGCCTAGCAGGAGGAAAAAGGGTATGCTGTGACGTTGTGTTAGGTGTGGTTCACCTTGGTGTGAAAAGAACTTCGATGGTTAGCCTAGTACAGAGGAAAGAGTAGGCAAAGTTGTGAAGGCTTCTCCGCCATAAGGAGTTGGTGTCGTGTAGTGTTTACGAACACTCGAGTAGGTGACTCGAGGAGTGTAGTAGGGCAAGGAAGGTGTCCTTGTAGCCGAACCACTATAAATACTTGCTTTGTGGTTTTGTGCTTCTTACCCTTATCTTTTCATTACATACTTCTATATTTTTGTTTATCAACATCCAACACACATCCAAATAGATTGACATAAGTCGATCTAAATAGTTTAAAAGGAAGTTTTAATTGGCAAAACTATTCACCCCCCCTTCTAGTTTTCCACAGATGGGATGCATTTCGAAGAGTTCCATTGAAAGAGATCACGATGAATAAGCTCTTTGTTGCGGTTGAAGCTAGATTGGTCAGCTCTAATTTGGAAAATGGTGTCTCGAACAATTGCAGGGTCATCAAGAGGAGTACGGTAGATTGGTTTGGAATCAAGTGCAAAGGATTGTGTGGATATTGCCCAATCTTGGGAGTACATACAAATTCCTTCACAAGGAATGCGAATGATTTGAGCAAATGTGTTGAGGGGTAGAGTAAAGTTTTGTTTATTGATGATAAAAGCAATTGAAATGCTATCATCACTATTTCAATTGATCCTAACGCTTTTGTAGAATTCAAAGATGAAAACCGGATAAATTTGTTCATCAATATCAAGGAGACAATCAAAGTTGATTGCCGAGAAGACTTGACGAATGTCGGTATTTTCAAGGAAACATTCCTTGACCACACGACCTTCGTGGATAAGTCATTTTTCAAGTCTTTTGAAGACTTTACGATCGGTTTTTGACAACCCCTCTTTTCGATAGTATTTAGTGAGGTAGTGAACGGTATCATGGTGGTCTTGTTGGGTAGCTTTAGGCATGGTTGGTCCTAGAAAAACAAATATTCCAATTAGGTAAAATTTGTTGAGATGGGTTTATGGTTTTGATTTGTATTAACAATGTTGTAAGCACAATGTAATCTTAGTTATGTGAAAACCTCTTCTAGTGATCAATTTTGCAAAACCTTTTCTAGTGATCAATTTTGCAAAACCTAATTTCATCAATTGATTAAGAAAAATTGAAAACCATAAACCTTAGGGTGAGAATGATGAAGATTAGAACATATGAGTGTAATTACTTACAATGATGTTTTAGAGGAAGATGCTTGATAATATGAACCCCTATGGAGATGAAAGCAGCAATTGGGTCATTTTTGTGTTTTGTAAGAAGAGGGAAAAGAGCAAAATTATGTTTGAAAATCGTATGGTTGCTTTCTGTTGCACGGTTCCCCCGGATCCCTTGAAATTGGGATCCGGCTAGTACAACTTGAGGGATCTGGCTACTATGGATAGAAACAGGATGTTTGGTGTTATTTTTGTAATAAGTTATACACTAGCTTATGGAACAAAAATAGCTTTGAGGTTCCTAAATGAATAGATGTTTGGTCAACGAGATTTGATAGGTTAATTATCAAAGATCTAATTGTGACGGCGGCATTAGTTTGACCATCTTTTTAGAAAATCAACGAGGAATACTATTCCCGATGATGAGTAAGTTGGGAGAGTGGCGAAAAGAGACTTTTTTGAGACTAGCAATTATAAAAAAAATAATATCAACAAATTCAAGTAGACGTAAACTAGCTAAGGATAAGTGAACATACCTCTACGCTCTTGATATGATTTATGGAGACCATAAAAGCAAATACTTCATGAGCTTTTAAAGTAATCCATTGTACTTAGAATAAGTAGGTTGCGATTACTTTTAGGTTCTTCCTTGAGATTTGACTTCATTATTCTTTGAATAGAAATGAAGACTTTGGAGAGATCCTAGCATGAGGATTTCTTGAAAAGAAAATGTTAGAATAATCTATCACTATCCAACATAAAAGAAGCAATTTGTTTTAAAGGATTTCCTTCTTTGTAGTTTTCAAACATACACGGATCGTATCAAGTTTTTAAAATACAACATACTCTAAGAGACTTGGTAACGAAGCTTTGATACCAATTGTGGAAAACTAGAAGGGGGGGGGGGGGGTGAATAGTTTTACCGATTAAAACTTGGTTTTAAAATATTTAGATCGACTTATGTCAATCTATTTAAATGTGTATGTTGGATGTTGATAGATAGATATGGAAATGTGTAATGCAAATGTAAAGAGTAGGAAATACGTAACCATGAAACGAGTGTTTATAGTGGTTCGGCTACAAGGACACCTTCCTTTCCCTACTCCACTCACCGAGTCACCTACTCGAGAGTTTGTAATCACTACAAGATACCAACTCCTTATGGCAGAGAAGCCTTCACAATGTCGCCTAATCTTTTTCCGGTACTAGGCTAGACACCGGGTTCTTCCACTAGGTAGAACCACACCTAACACAACGTCTCCTACCCTTTATCCGATACAAGGATAAATACCGAGTTCCATTACAAAGGAGGAACTACTACCCAACACTACACAACACCTATCGCAAAAGAAGAGCCACTCCTTATTACAACATCATCAAGGGTATCAAAGTCCTTGGATACAACCTATCTCTATTTGTACATCGATACACCTTATCGATTGTACACCCTTGGCATCCTTCACTAATGCCTCTTGACTTGAGTTCTAGGCACCCTTCACTAATGCCTTTAACACAGACGTTCGACAACTTTCACTAATGCCTTCGTCTTGACTCTTTTGGCATCCTTCACTAATGCCTTTGAAACGGACGTTAAGCACCTTTCACTAATGCTTTCATCTTGACTCTTTCGGCATCCTTCACTAATGCCTTTGACACAACACTTCTACGGAGGAAGAAAGAACTATCAACAAGAGAACCTCAGTAGTCTTGATGATGACGAAGCATGGCAACTCATGGACTTGAGCTTGCTCGACTTCAAGAGGTGGTGATCTCGCCTTTAAGAGGAACCTAGAGAGTCACACAAAAACAAAACTACATACAAAGATCACTTGGATCTGTGGTTAAAGAGTTTACAACTCAAAGAGAAAATATATGTGAAAAGGTTGAGTTACAATGAAGAAATGGCTCACTATTTATAGAGGAAAATGTGCTATTGTCCTACGGATCCTACGGTCCCTTACTTGAGGGATCCGTCCAGTGTAAAATGGGGGATGCGTAGGACGCTCCTCTTTGCCCATGGTGTTAGGAATTAGAAATTCCATAGTGAAGAGTTGGTCACCCCAAATATTATCTAGCATAAGTTAGCTCGTAGACTTGTCATTATTTACGTTATTTAGTTGTTTATTAGTTAGTTTGTAGCGTAGACTAGTTTAGTGTAACACAGTGGTGGAAGGACGGGTCTTTACCCACTGTATGCCTGATCCACAGTCTGATAGGAGGACGTAACCCCTTCCATCCTTGGAAGGGGTGGTGCTTCTCATAATCTAACCTTTACATTTTGTATTACAACTCTCTACCAAGAACACCCTCTCATCTCTTTGTTTCTCTAAACCATGGCATACTTGATTCATCACCAACCAAGGCCACCCAAATCATCATCAACACAATATTTAAGATCCATCAATTGGTATCAAGAGCCATGGTTATTTCTGTGGTATAACAATTTTTACATGTTTTTTGTATCCTCTTTATTGGTCAAAAAGATTGTCTTGTGGTCGTACATGTTAAGATATATGTGTTGTGTCTATTTTGGTCCAATCAGCATATCTCTTTTTTGTTAAGACTACTTTTTGGTACCAACCTATGTGAAAAAAAAATGTGGTCATCTGGTCAGATTCACATGGTCATACTGGGTTAAAAATGAAGCGTTTTTCTGCATAAGTGTTTCTGGGTTTATAAGCTGGTCGGAAACTTGGTCGGAAAAATCGTCGAAGCAAAAAGTCAAAAAGTCAATGGCGACTTGTCCTTATAATCTTGCTAGCGACTTGTCATTATTCAGTCCAGATTCATGAATCTTCAAAGCGACTTGTCTTTACAAGTCATAGCGACTTGTCTCAGCTAGCGACTTGTCTCAGCTAGCAAATTGTCTCAGCTAGCGACTTGTCTCAGCTAGCGACTTGTCTTAGCTAGCGACTTGTCTCAACTAGTGACTTGTCTCAACTAGCGACGTGACTGAAAAAAATAAAAAGGGAATAAAAGAAGAGATGAAGAAGAAGATGAATGACAAGCTAACCATGACTCAACAACTTTACCAAATACCATCGACCTCATCACGACCTCAGTTTATCATACCATCATCAGTCCACGAAGGTCTTAAATCGAAAAGGAGAAGACTCGAAACAATAACATCAGATCCAACACAATTAATCCAACTCCATCAACATATCCCAAACCTATCTCATCCTCCATCACCTACATCTATACTAGACTCATGACTCAAACTTTAAAAGGAATTAAATTAAAAATGATCTCAGCTTAATTTTTTCGTGTAATGCGTGTGTTTATCAGAACATTTGAAGGACCTTAAACACGAAAAATTTACATCATAGATCCTATTGAAGCTTCTAATTAATATCCGAAACTGAGTTCGAAAAAGATTTATAACAAGTATGTTAAAATCGTTTTCGTGTTTCGTTATACAACACAAGACCAATACAAAAACGAAAATTACAACATTCATAACCTACCCTAGACCTTAGACAAGATCTTGAAGAGTCAATTACTTTGGTTGATGTGAAGACTGAGATTAGTTTTGATTTTGATTTACGTTTTATTTGTGAATGGAAATGAGATGAAGGATGATTAATGCACTTCGTTATATTGTTTCAGATCTGATTTGTTGAGAGAGCAAAGAGGAGTATTTTTTGTGGTAGGCGTTTATTTTTTATCACAAGTGTTTAGGGTTAGGGAAATATGAAACGTGAAATTAGGTTAGGAATATATAACCTGTTTCAAAAATTGGGATATGAACCGTAATTGGGCAAATTGGGGTATGTGTGTGAATGGATCGGGCCCAAGTTATTAGTGTTTTGTTGGATTGTGGGCTTCACTCTATTGAACCTGTGGTCTGATGGGTCTTGTTTGTGGACTGAACTATAACGAATTGTCATGGGCTGACGATGGTTCTTTATTTTTGACCGAATTAGTCACAAATATTTGTCATCTGATTTTTTGAGTTATACAAAATTTTTGGAAACAAATATTTGTTATAAATTTAAGAGTGGTATTGATTCCTCCGGGAAGAGATCAATAGTAAGAGATTTGTAGTATACGGATAACTCAAACGTGTTAGGTTTGAGCACCGAGATCGTTCCGAACGAGGGTTGAATGGAATTTCCAACTCACGTCGCGATTATCGGGATTTGAATGGGAAAAAGGGGATAATTTGAAGTTTTCTAAACTACGGGCAAGGGAAGCATAAAAGGGAAATTACACTACGGGAAATCCTAAATACACGAATTAAACTAAAAGCGTAAATAAAGCATAAATAATAATGCAACTCACGTCTAATCTAAGTCCTAAAAATGATATAAAATTACTTTTAAACTAAAATGATATTTGAAAAATTAACTAAGAATTAAAACTAATTTTTAGGATTTTTAGGAATTTATTTGAATTAAAAACTAATTTTTAACTTTTAAAACAAATCTAAAATACTAAAAATTATGAAAACAAAGGGGAAAATTATGAAACTATTTTCCAAAAATATAAAATAACTCAAAAGACTTTTCAAAACTAATTTTGTATTTTTCTGATGATTATTTGAATTTCTATGAATTAAAAACTATTTAAAACTAATTTAAATGCTAAAAATTACAAATTAAAGTAGGAAAAATCTGGAAAAATTATTTTTTAGCTTTTTATATTTATCTTAATCTATGAAAATTGAAAACTTATTTTTTGGAACCTTTTCTGATTTTTCTGTATTAAAAGCTAATTAAAAAGGATTAAAAACTAATATTAATCAAGAAAAATAGTAAACAGTAACTAAAAATTATGAAAAATTCATGAAAATTCTAAAATATTATTATGATGCTAGGAAAATTAACAAAAACTAGATGTGAACACAGGATAAGCTACTGCTAATCAAACTGAGATTAAAAGCTTTTAAGCAAATAAGCTATAAGCTAATTTATTCTACCAGAAGCTAAAACAAGATGAGTAATGGTAAATCTAACTTAAACTACTTAACTACAACTTTCTATGACCAATTTAAACTCAGATTATAAGTAAATACTCTAAATCCTAAAATCAACCAAAACAGCTTATCACCCCTACTTTAAGCTGTTGCACATGCTTATTCAATAAGCTAATCTAAAAACAAAAAGTTGAGACCTCAATACCACCAAGCAATCAACAACTAGAACAAATATCAGACCCTAATGATCTAGTATGCACCCCTTACAATGCAAGAGCACATAACATTTGCTCAACACTCGGTATTAATAGTGAGTGTGAGCGGAGCTTTATAGGGCTGTTTGAACAACTGATTGAGTGCTTAAAAGTACTTCCAAAAATTCCACAAAAATGTGTTTAAGAAACTAGACCAGCTGAAGTAGTAAAACCCAGAATATTACTTAATTTGGATCAGAACTGAATCCATGAAAAATCCAGAAAAACTGACTTGACAATTTTAACTTATAACATATTTTTGCAAAGTTTGACTAAAATGAGATTTGAATCAAAGTTATGAACTGATTGTGATGTACTAAGGTGTAATTAAACTGAATTAAGCTAAATTAATCTATACTAAACTAGAATGCAGCTATTGATCTCTAAATTCTTAACTGATTTGAACCTAGGACAGATTTGAAAGGAATTTGACTTAAGAGCAAAATGAGTCTGAGAACCAAGTCCTAAATGGCCTTATTGAACCTAGGTGAGACTATTGCGGAATAACCCTACATTAACTCAACTTCTAACATAGATCCAATCTCAATTCCAAACACTCTATTAGAACAGATAAGCAAACCTAAACCTCTAACATAATTCTAAATCATGCTTCCAATTAGAACAAGTTCAATGAAGATAGAAAGCTAAATGAAACAACTATTTTAACTATAACTACCAAATGACAATTATGCTCAATATGAGATATGACTTCGGAACATGCACATGTTGTGAAATTAGAAGACTCTTGAATTAAGCTTAAAGCAAACCAACAATCAATCAAACTAACAATAGCCGAGAACACAATGCTAAATTAAATAGTTAGGAAGCACTGGATACTAATTGAACTCTTGATTCAAATTGTAAAATAGAAGTTTAGAACTAACCACGATCCATACAATGGCATGCTAACAACGGATCAAAAACCTCTATTCTCAACTGAATTTAACCCAAATTCTATCACAAATCAACCCCTATCCATCACTAACTCGACAATTGAAACACATGCGTAGGTGACTTTATTTGACTAATGTGAGATTTGATTGTAACTTCTGAGTAGTGAACTAAAATAGATTTGATATAAGCATTTGAGATATCAATAAAATTTGAAATTAATAATGAAACAAGATAACTTGAATTGATTTGAAAATCAAAGATAATTTGTATTAATACTAATATAAAGTACAACTTGAAATAAAACTAAAATAATCAACAGAAAACTTAAAATATTAAAAAACTACTAATTAACTCAGAAGCTACACTACTCCTACTCTACTTGAGATCCAACTGTGAAGAATGAAGGGTATATATAGCCACGCTTTAGGTCTTGATAAGGATCTGGAAGCTGAGTTGTGCTTTCTCTTGGACGTTTTGAGCCTTTGATCATCCCTTACACGTATCTCTTTCATCTTACAACCTTGGATCAAATTATCCACACATCAAGGACCAATCGCGGGGGGTTGGATTGACACCGGATTTCCGTGGCATCCGTGTGTCAGAAGGTGTTAGTAGAAAGTACATAAGTACCCTTAATTTGTTTAATTATGATCAATTGGAGCTGAGGGTACATTTGGGTTTTTAGGGTTCATGTAAAACTGGGTTGGGTAAATTGGGGGAAAATGTTTTGGCGCGTGAGGTGTTTTTTATATTTATTTGATTCGGCCGGGTTAAATAGGGTATCCGGATATGGGGTTGGGTTGGATAACCGGGTATATGGATTTGGGCTTGGTTTTGTAACATGGGCCAAGGTTTTATAAAATATGGACTTAGGATATAAATTGGATCCAAGGTGTAACTTCAAGGGCTAAAGATGTTAATTCTGAAAATCCAGGGACCAAATATGTAAATCTGAAACTATCTTCCAAGGGCCATTGTTGACATTCTTCAAATAAGCAAGGACCAAATTTGCCAACTTTGAAAATTCCAAGGACTAAACATGACAATTCTGAATCTTTAGGGACTAAAACCGCCATTTTGAGAATTGATTGTCTAAACTAGCAAATCCTTTCTTTCCAGCCTGTCGCTTTTAGCATTCTTCTTTCTCTCGTGCTCGGTTTTCTTCGGTTTTGGCTTTCTTTTTGTGCTTTTGTCATATCGATACTGCACATGCATAAACTCAAGAAACACGCAAATATTAGGCATTAACGGCTCTTTCTTGGTTATTTTGGGTCAGTTTTGATAAACAAAAGATATGTGTTTAAACACATATCAAAATACCCCAGACGATACCATTGTCGTGTCCCCACGCAATGCAATCAACTCACGCTTCTAAAACAAAGGATTTCAATCTCTTTCTTCTAAACCTATGAAGAAGTAGCAAAGATTCTTCAAAAGAGATTAAGAAACCCTAAATTCTAAAAACGCCCCGTTTACCTTTTAATTCACATGTATAGATATTACGATTAAGCACATTCCGATTATGAGTGACGGTTTGTTGAACTTTCATGTCGATCAATAACTCCAACATTTTTCAATCAACACGTTAGGATCACGGAGTAGAAAACACAACACAGCGTGAAGTGACCATACGGATAGAATACATCGTACCTGATTTTTCACAAGTCCCCAAACTAAGCGTAAAATCGAAATCATTGTTAAATATGATTTTAGATGCTAACACTACCCATGGAAGTTACTTGTGTAATTACCTTTTGCTCCCATTTTCCTATTTTCCTCTAGATTTTTTTATTTTTGTGAGAAATGAATTTCTTCAAGTTTCTTGTTTCGATAACTTTTATTCGATAAAGATACAAAGCTAAGTCGCTAATTAGTTATCCACCTTCCCTCGAAAACCATTGCACACAAGAATGAGGTCCACATCAAGGTCCTAATTTCACACGATTTAGGAGAATATCCTTTTGAGACAACTCATCTACGAGTCGAGACGAAGCTTTATTTAGACATCTCCCGGATCCTAAGTTTGGCTTAACACTATTTTAGCACATTTGCATTTTTGCAATTTAGGCCCTTGGTCTTTTCAACCACTAACTCAACGGGATTACGTTTTATCGAAGTCTTATTATGACTTTGGATTTTTCCTCTGCTTTTATAGAAGTCTATGACAACTTTTATAGCTTTGGATTTTAATTTTAAAACATTTGGGCTTTATTTCATGTTAATTTTGTGCCAAACTCCAAACCCTACGGCTTTTATAACAATAGAAACAATAGCGACAAACTATCGAGAATCGATTGTCTATTACACGTAACAACGTGATACCTCGATGTGTACCCAACTATCATGGGCAAGGATTCTCTAAAGAAGACAAAGAACTAACTATCGCCAAAAACTCAACATCTTTAATTATTTTTAGCAAATATGGGGTGAAACAATTTTGTGGGAACAAAAAGCCATAAGTACCTTCGATGGGCTCTAAAGAGAACCAACTACTCCACGCTTAGCATCTAAACTCATAAGTAACTCTATCATTTCTCGTTCTCCTAAATTTAAAATCCCAAATAATGAGATCCGCGGATGCTTAGCCGATAATTTTGGATTATCTATGGTTAAGGGAACAAGCTAGGGCTCAACACGCCCGGTCAAGTCGTAATTCTATTCCTACTCTCACCGCCAGCGAGAAAGTCAACAAGGTGTCAAAACATATATTAACTTAGCAAATGCTTCGTCTAAATGAAATCAAGTTATGCATATTTAAAATCACTCCGGGAAACTTGCAAATTCTTGGCCTTGTGAGCTAGAATTCGCTTTTTATAGCTTCTTGTCTAAGAGACTAGCAAACTTTTCAATCAAAAAGACTTAACAAAAGCTTAAAAAATTTTAAATTTTCTCATATATAGCACAATTTTCTCATTTTCTAAGGAAAAATGGGGTTGCGAGAGTATACGACAAAAATAAGCAAGTGCGGTCAAATCAAATCGAAGATTACCCTACCCCAGACTAGAACGCAACATTGTCCTCAATGTTTAAAAGCAAGGGTATCAACGAAAATCTAAAAGCCGTTTATTAAGTATGCTCAAAGATAAACGTTAGTCGATAAGATTTAGGATATCGGATTTCCATCAGCATTGATCATGAAACTCGAGTGGAGAAAAGACAACTTCGAGCACGAGAGTCTTCATATCGGAAAAATCCTAGACAAAACATCACAAACAACCAAACACGAAATCGAAGAGGCTAACCCCTTCATGTCACTTATTAGAAAATAGAAAGAAGATAGAGATAAGCAAGGGGTGCCTCCCACGGCCTCTTGTTTTTCTTAACGAGTCGCTAGCGACTCGTCCCGAATTCATTTGTCCTTGGGGAAGAAAGTGGTAGAGATACCAGGGTCAAAACGGTGTCCTCATTCCCGAAAGAATGAGACTGGGTGGTTTGGGTGGAGAAGAAAATGGGTGGATAAGGCATATCATGTAAGAAGGATCCATCATCCGGTGGTTTTGCGGGTGGACGAAAGGATGATGGATAAACATGAGAATACTCCAAAGAAGACGGGAGCTCATGGTAAAAGATAAGAGGTTTAGGCTCATAAATGAAGGCATCCAAGAGAGGATCCTTATCTCCAGAAATGATTTTTACAAAAAGCTCATCAATGCATATCCCGGGTTTAAAAATTTTGTCTTCACATGTCGGCTCAACGGGATAAAGGATGGTGGACTCGTCAGAGAAAGGGGAGTCAATAAAACCATCAAGAACAACCATATCCCCCTCGGGATCATTCACAATATCCTGAATACCCGGTGGTATTGGGTCATCAATCGCATCCTCAATGATCGGGTCATTAGTCGGAGTATCGGAAATATCGTTCAAAACCTTGCTCATATCATCCTCGAAGTAGAATCGCTCAAGAATCGGAGGATAAACATCGGTAATAGTGGGATTGCCACTAATCTCTTCATCAAATCGGAAAGTCTCAAGTTCGGGAGAGAAATCACTATCTTTAACGGAGATAGGATGCGAACTTGAATGATCGTTAAAGGCTTCAATCTTGGAAATGAGAAGATGGACATTCAACAATGTTTCACGTAATGCTCCATCCTCGATCTCTATATCATCGGGCTCAATCTCTTCAACTTCCGGCTCAAAATCATTTTCTTCTTCTATGTGAACGGGCTCAGAAGGTAAATCGTCGACAAAATCGATGTCTCCATAAGAATCATCATCGAATCGAGAACATCTCATCATGATCTCGTAATATCGAGAAGGCTCATCATAAATATCATCAACAACCCCAGAATCTCTTGGGATTGGGATAAGGATCTCAACATTAGACACTTCCATTTGAGAATAGTACTAAGATGCTCATCCCCATTATGAGAGAATCAACGGGTTCAACGATGTCCGTAGAAATATGATCATCGACCTCTTCCAAAAGAACGTCACTTCTCTCAACCCGTGAGAGAAAGGGAAGGAGTCGGAAATTAAATTTCGCTCGAACGGGAGTGGGATTGCCACTTTCGGAGGAGTATAATCGTCATCGAATCGAATCGTAATAATAGGTAGTTGGACGATGTTGGATCACTTTCGCGGCTTCTTGACTAATAATTCACGATAGGTCTTCCGAGGAGGATCTTCTTTTCCGTGGGTAATTTTATCAAGAAGATTCTTAAGATCACTCATTATTTCCAGAAATTGTGGATTAGACATTAGTGAAGGTTGTGGTTGAACTTCTTGGTATTGTGGAGGTGGGTTATAAGGATAATCGTAATTGTTACAAGGAACTTGTTTGTAAACAATCGGATTCGCATCGACAATCGGAATTAACGTCACGGACCTCCACAATACTCACAACCATATGATTGTTGTGACGAATAAGGGTAAGGTTCATAACCAAAGGTTGAGTTGTTAATTTGATCTTGACATTGAAAACCTTGGTGAGGACCACCACAGTACTCACAAGAGTATGTTTTCGGCTCATGGTACGAGAGGTTGGTTAGGAAAATCGGTTGTCTCATAGTAAGGATTGTGGTGAAACTTCGGTTCAGATTTTCCATTGCTACAAGCGGGACAATTCCCACCATATTGGGTCCTCTCGCACCATATGCACAAGAGGCGATAAATCGAAGAATTATCCGGATAAGAGTTAGCTATTTCCACCATTTCCGTGATAGGCTCTAGTTCTTGAACGGGAGTCATCTCGGGCTCACAAACATATTCCATTTCCCTCACCGGAGAGGGAGTAGGAATCGAGGGTTCTCCATTTATGTCATTATAAAGAGCACTCTTTTGTTCTAGCCGTGCATAAAGGCCGAGATCGGATTTGGATTAATAAAATTGCATATATACAAAATCCATTCCGACAATTATTTCCGCACCAATCACAAATACATTTCAAACATCGATATTGATTTTCTTCCATACGGCTTTGGCAATGAAGGCAACGACGATAAGAACATATCTCGGATTGTGGCGGATGGTCTAGAAAAATTTTAGAGTCATCGAGAGATTGTTTGTCGGCTAAGTCGCACCAATAGCAAGATTTTTTAGAACCGGGGTGTCCACATCGCTCACATACACATTCTGGATTAAGACAACAATACTGATCTTCTTCCATACGGCCTTTGCAATGGAAACAATGACGAAAATTGATTGTTTCCATGAGAATTGAACATATAGAGGGTTAAGGAGAAAGAATTATCGGGTTCAGAGGATAAAAGAAGAATATTTTTGGGTTTTTAACATAAATTTTGAAAAGGAAAATCTTTTTGGGTTTTTATAATTTAAGAAAATTTTGAAAACACAATATTTTTGTATCCGTCATCAATGGTGCTCGGTAGCTCTCAAAACTGCCTTGTTGAGCGAAGAACGAAGAGTGGATCGTTCTTCAGTCTGCAATTTAATGTCAAGACTTTCCTTATACCCCGCGTATAGGTTGTACCTTCAAGGTGAGCCGACGTAACAATTAACGTTCGGGTTTGTTTTGTTGGTTTTTTTTATGGTTTTGTAAACACTCTAGGAAGAATGTTTTGGTTTTAAATGTTTTGGGTTTTGAAAAGATATATATACAAAAGCGGCGATAACTTCACTGGGAAGGATCTTCAAATGCACGCTGATTCGAGGCGGAATAATGAAAACTCGCTACAAGCCCTCCCGGCAGCGGCCAAAAATTGATTCCTCGGGTGAGATCAATAATAAGAGATTTGTAGTATACGGATAACTCAAACGTGTTAGGTTTGAGCTTAGAGATCGTTCGGCGAGGGTTGAATGGAATTTTCAACTCACGTCGCGATTATCGGGATTTGAATGGGAAAAGGGATAATTTGAAGTTTTCTAAACTACGGGGCAAGGGAAGCATAAAAGGGAAATTACACTACGGGGAATCTTAAATACGCGAATTAAACTAAAACGTAATAAACGAAACGCAAATAATATGCAACTACGTCTAATCTAAGTCCTAAAAATGATCTAAAATTACTTTTAAACTAAAATGATATTTGAAAAATTAACTAAGAATTAAAACTAATTTTTAGGATTTTTTTGGAATTTATTTGAATTAAAAACTAATTTTTAACTTTTAAAACAAATCTAAAATACTAAAAATTATGAAAACAAAGGGGAAAATTATGAAACTATTTTCCAAAAATCTAAAATAACTCAAAAGACTTTTCAAAACTAATTTTGTATTTTTCTGATGATTATTTGAATTTCTATGAATTAAAAACTATTTAAAACTAATTTAAATGCTAAAAATTACAAATTAAAGTAGGAAAAATCTGGAAAAATTATTTTTTAGCTTTTTATATTTATCTTAATCTATGAAAATTGAAAACTTATTTTTTGGAACCTTTTCTGATTTTTCTGTATTAAAAGCTAATTAAAAAGGATTAAAAACTAATTTTAATCAAGAAAAATAGTAAACAGTAACTAAAAATTATGAAAAATTCATGAAAATTCTAAAATATTATTATGATGCTAGGAAAATTAACAAAAACTAGATGTGAACACATGATAAGCTACTGCTAATCAAACTGAGATTAAAAGCTATTAAGCAAATAAGCTATAAGCTAATTTATTCTACCAGAAGCTAAAACAAGATGAGTAATGGTAAATCTAACTTAAACTACTTAATTGCAACTTTCTATGACCAATTTAAACTCAGATTATAAGCAAATACTCTAAATCCTAAAATCAACCAAAACAGCTTATCACCCCTACTTTAAGCTGTTGCACAGGCTTCTTCAATAAGCTAATCTAAAAACAAAAAGTTGAGACCTCAATACCACCAAGCAATCAACTACTAGAACAAATATCAGACCCTAATGATCTAGTATGCTAACAAGCGGCACAGCAAATGCCACACTCCTTTAGGCGTGAGTGTGAGCAGCATATGAGGTGTTTACGGAACAACTGATTGAGTGCTTAAAAGTACTTCCAAAAATTCCACAAAAATGTGTTTAAGAAACTAGACCACCATAGTAAAACCAGAATATTACTTAATTTGGATCGAGAATCCATGAAAATCAAGAAAGTTATGTAAACTGACTTGACAATTTGACTAACTTATAACATATTTTTGCAAGTTTGACTAAAATGAGATTTGAATCAAAGTTATAGGCTGATTGTGATGTACTAAGGTGTAATTAAACTGAATTAAGCTAAATTAATCTATACTAAACTAGAATGCAGCTTTTGATCTCTAAATTCTTACTTGATTTGAACCTAGAACCATTTGAAAGGAATTTGACTTAAGAACAGTAAATGAGTCGAACCAAGTCCTAAATGGCCTTATTGAACCTAGGTGAGACTATTGCAGCAATAACCCTACATTAACTCAACTTCTAACATAGATCCAATCTCAATTCCAAACACTCTATTAGAACAGATAAGCAAACCTAAACCTCTAACATAATTCTAAATCATGCTTCCAATTAGAACAAGTTCAACTGAAGATGAGAAAGCTAAATGAAACAACTATTTTAACTATAACTACCAAATGACAATTATGCTCAATATGCAGATATGAATCAGAACATGCACATGTTGACATAAATTAGAAGACTACTGAATTAAGCTTAAGCAAACCAACAATCAATCAAACTAACAATAAACTGAGAACACAATGCTAAATGAAACGATTTGGAAGCACATATACTAATTGAACTCTTGATTCAAATTGTAAAATAGAAGTTTAGAACTAACCCGCATCCTGCCACAATGGCATGCTAACAACGGATCAAAAACCTCTATTCTCAACTGTATTTAACCCAAATTCTATCACAAATCAACCCCTATCCATCACTAACTCAGCAATTCAGAAACACATATGTAGGTGACTTTATTTGACTAATGTGAGATTTGATTGTAACCAAGTAGTGAACTAAAATAGATTTGATATAAGCATTTGAGATATCAATAAGCTGAAATTAATAATGAAACAGTAACTTGAATTGATTTGAAAATCAAAGATAATTTGTATTAATACTAATATAAAGTACAACTTGAAATAAAACTGAAATAATCAACAGAAAACTTAAAATATTAAAAAACTACTAATTAACTCAGAAGCTACACTACTCCTACTCTACTTGAGATCCAACTGTGAAGAATGAAGGGTATATATAGCCACGCTTTAGGTCTTGAGAAGGATCTGGAAGCTGAGTTGTGCTTTCTCTTGGACGTTTTGAGCCTTTGATCATCCCTTACACGTATCTCTTTCATCTTACACCCTTGGATCAAATTATCCACACATCAAGGACCAATCAGAGAGCAGGGTTTGGGTGGATTGACACACGGATTGCCAAGCTGGCATCCGTGTGTCAAAAGTGTCGATAGAAAGTACATAAGTACCCTTAATTTGTTTAATTATGATCAATTGGAGCTGAGGGTACATTTGGGTTTTTAGGGTTCATGTAAAACTAGGTTGGGTAAATTGGGGGAAAATGTTTTGGCGCGTGAGGTGTTTTTTATATTTATTTGATTCGGCCGGGTTAAATAGGGTATCCGGATATGGGGTTGGGTTGGATAACCGGGTATATGGATTTGGGCTTGGTTTTGTAACATGGGCCAAGGTTTTATAAAATATGGACTTAGGATATAAATTGGATCCAAGGTGTAACTTCAAGGGCTAAAGATGTTAATTCTGAAAATCTAGGGACCAAATCTGTAAATCTAAAACTATCTTCTAAGGGCCATTGTTGACATTCTTCAAATAAGCAAGGACCAAATTTGCCAACTTTGAAAATTCCAGGGACTAAACATGACAATTCTGAATCTTTAGGGACTAAAACTGCCATTTTGAGAATTGATTGTCCAAACTAGCAAATCCCTTTCCAGACCTCGCTTTTAGCATTCTTCTTTCTCGTGCTTTCGGTTTTCTTGGTTTTGGCTTTCTTTTTTGCTGTTTTGTCATATCCGGTACGCACATGCATAAACTCAAGAAACATAAATATTAAGCATTAACGACTCTTTCTTGGTTATTTTGGGTCAGTTTTGATAAACAAAAGATATGTGTTTAAGCACATATCAGGTATCTTGGTATTGCAATTTTCACGGAGGGATACAAATTCACGGCTTGAATTAATAGTGGAAAAAGGAATGACTACGGGGTTTTTGTTTGGTATTACTTACGAGGAATTGATGTGACGTTTCTCGGGTGAACTTCTTTATCGTTGAGACGTTGGTTGGTTGGCTGCATGTCTGAAGATAACTTGTTTGGGCATTTATTGAGTGTGATAAAGGCTTGGCTATCTAGTTAGTTTTGTGATTCTTCCTTACATTACCCACAAAGTAGCTATCACTTTCGGTGTCTCACGCAGTTGACGATTTGTCAAGAGGTTTTGTACATTGGGTACACCATTTCTTTTTCACAAGAATTAGTACAAGCTTAACCATGTTGTCACTGCAATTGCTGACAGAACTCGTGGATGATATGTTTGCCAAAGTGTTTGATGGATGTGATATGATCAGCAATTCTCATGGGATATTCGACGTCACTGAATTTCAATGATACTTCACAGTCTAAGCAAAATCTTTCGAGAATCTTCAACGCCTGTCATCATCTTTCAAGATGTTTGCTTATGACAAGAACTTTTCGTGCAAATGGTCGTACATGTTAATGATGCTGGGGGAGAATCGTGTACTTTGATGTTTTACGGTCAATCTCAGGGGGAAGTAGTGTATACTACTCGACTTAGTATGGTTTGTGAAGTTGTCTACATACGGGTAAGGAATTGTTGATGATGTTGTTGATGTTTGAGAATGAACCGTTATTGAACCGCTGCATGTTCCCCTAAAACAGATATTCACCGAAACCAAAGTTGTCATAACACATTCAAGCTGACATTGCTTACGATTTTGTCTTGATTTTGTAAAATCCCGTGAAAGAATCAATTTCTCGGTTTAAATTATAGACTTGTAAAATCCCGTGATAATGAAAACATCCCGGTTAAAGTAATGTGCATTTCTGGATCTATCTTGCGGTTTATTCTTGGTTTTGTAAAATCCCGCGAAAGAAACTAATTTTTGGTTTAAACCATAGAATTGTAAAATCCCGTAATGTTGGAACCATCTACGGAGAAAGGAAAAAGTATTTCTGGATCTTATCTGATACTGGTGCTACGGTTTCTGTTTCGAAGAAGGGATAAAAGGGTGTGTTGATACAAAAGTTGGGCGTTCCTCATTTGGACTCCGGTTCTCGTATCAATTAGACCTTGATGCTTGAGACCTGCGCACTAAGTAAACAAAAACACCGCGTTAAACGTCGTAGGATTGTCTCCCACGATTATCCTCGGCGTGAGTAAGTAATCGGTTTTAGGGTTTAGTGTAGAGTTAGGTTTTAGATGCATTACCTCCCAATGAGGGCGAGATGCCTTTATATATACCACAAATCCTTGTTGGTTCGTGTTCCCCAACTTCAGTATCCGCCTAAGTCGGTTGGCTAATGCATATCCCATAAATAAGAGATATCTAATATCAAGGCCATAAATAACCGGGTTTGGGCCAGTAGCCCACGTCAGTATGCTAGCCCACCGTCGGCTCGAGTGTTAGTAAGCGTCCATTGGTGCGGTTCATGATCAGAATCACGGACTATCGTCATCATGTCCCCAGTCTAGTATGCGCAGGGTGAAACCCGTGAATGCTAGACTAATAATTACTCATATATTCCTCAAGGCGGAGAAACTTCAAAGGTTTCTAGCCTTAAAGAAGATCAGATGAATCTGATCAAAATATGTCAAATACATCCCTCGTAAAACGTGGGAAAATGAATGGAAAGTGTGCCACGTAAGCAACTCCTATCCATACGTTTGGAGAAAGTGGGATCACGTATGCGTCGATCATCGCGTGGATGTAAAAACCCTATATAAACTTCGCCTCACTTTTTCTTTGGATTATCACGGGAAAAATCATTTCGCCATTGTTAAACAATTCGAACTATCAACCAAGAAACCCGAAACTTTTAAAGGTAACGTAGCGTGCGACTTATCTGAAACAAAACATTATGGTTCGTGGATTAAGCGACTTTGCATCCGATATGACCGAGGATGAACCGTGAGTTTACCTCGAATATTATATCCCATTTAACGCATCCGGTAATTCGCCAGCACTTGTGCGTCAATAAGCGGATTTCCCGAAGGAAAGTAGGGGTATACACTCATTTTTCGAATTTGTGAATCAAGCGTGTGCCCATATCCTTATTCTTATGCGACATATTAAATTACTACGCTTTTACATATCCCGGTACCTTTGCATAGGTGTAGCGAAAATAACCAACCGAGGTTAATTGCGTTTGTTGGCGATTAACCCCACTATCTATCTCTTCGGCGTTTTACCATACGGCGTGATCAAGCGGGTGGGTTTAGTTTGCTAAGCGGCGAGCGTTGCAATGTTATACCGATAAACTAGACGCCGCTAGAACGGGCGGAGAGAAAAATTCTTTCACGGGTTGATGGCGGTGTTCCCTTGAAGCGGCTTCTATAGCGCCCGAGTTCGCTACCTAAGGATGGCGCCCTCCTGGAACATAACTGATGATGCGGAGCGATAACGCCAATGTCGTATTCCCATCAATTCCTACCCGAGGAATTTTTGGTGCATGGGCATCGTCGTAACTATTTCGATAGGCATGAGGTGATTACCAACCTTTTAGCGGATGATCGAGGTGGGTGCTCGTTGTCCCTCCTTTGCTTTATTAATGTGAGCCTTTCTTTACACCTTTATACTTTATATAACTTGTTTTTGTTTGTTTCTTGTTCTTGCGAGAGATGGATTTGTTATTACGTGTGCAAACCTCGCCGGTTACAAATGTGGGGTCATGCCTTTGAGGGAGTGGGAAGTCCCTATTACCGGAAGCCTACCGCTTTGGGGTGCACCATTGAGATCAGGTGGAGGAACGGTGGGTGATTCTTCCATGGCCCTGGAGGCAATCCCTCCCTCGTGCCCGGGTTCATTGCTGTGGCGAGCTTTAGCGCAGGAAAATGTAGTGGAGGCGTGGAAGTCTTCCGGGAAGAGCAGGAGGGAGCGGACCAAGGGGTCAAGCCTGAGAGGGTGGTGATGATGGCTCGGGCTCGTCTAGGAGGAAGCGCCATGTCATTCATGGCGTGGAGTTATCATCAAATGAATCATGCCCTCCGTAACTAAGACTACTCCTCCCAGTAAGTATTGTGGCGATGGAACTTAAGTGCATCCGTATTTGTTGTATAAAATAATCATAAAATTTCTTTTTTTGCGGTGTTGAAATGGGAATTCGTCGTGGAGTCGCCACCCAAAGGCGAGTCTATTGACCGAGCCTTGACCTCCCAGCGCTTAGAGGAGATGAGGGTGCCGATCCATTGGCATGCAGGGGATGTGCCAATGGATCAGCTGCTTGAACTCTGTTTGGGCTGCTTTGCGCACTGAGCTACATTGATAGTCGCCTTGAGCTAAAGTCAAGATATCTTTGGGGAGAGTATCGCGCATAGGACAAGCTGGTGTTCTTTGGAGGCTTAGCGTTTGATGCTGGTGCGAGGTAGAGGTGGCTCTTATTCCCAAAAAACTTGCGAGAAAAATGTAACACTTTGCTAAACCAAGTGAGCGAGAGCGTGCGCATTAGAGGAGTATAAGGCTACTTGCGTGCGGGCTCTTGGTATTTGGAAGCGGGAAAAATGAGCACTTCTCATGGTTGGAGGAGTTTCATTTTACAAGCGTTGGAGGTTTTCTAGAAGCGAAGGAGATGAAACCCAAAGCTCGGTATTGAATTTGATGAAGAGATGTACCCTGGTGGTTTCCACTATCCCATTGGCCTTGGTGGCTTATAGAGGGCCATGGTTTCAGCTTGCACTACATGCCTCGATTACCTTGGAATCTCGATAGGTGGTAGACGCATTGGGGGTTGTGCTGCAGCTAGCGCTGCGGCAAGCGAGAGGCTATAAAGAGCTTCATGAGGGTGGCCTTTGAAAGTGCACGCCGGCGAGTGCGGTATAATGCGAGCGTATGATGATCGGTTGCTGCAATGGAAGATGGAGGTTGGAGCTGCCTCGATTGTAGTTGGGGGCGGCCGGATTATCCCATAGGTGTGATTATGGAGGGATTGACCTTGGCCGCCATGTCGTCTTTGATAATGTCGGGAAACGGCCGACTATTTTGGCTAAGCCACGATGAGTGGCGGTACGCAAGTGCCTATTTCGCCTACTAAGCCTCGCGACATCACGAACCCCTTTGCTCTTGAGAAGGAAATTCCTTTGAAAGAGTCCTTAGAGGCCCATGCCACGAGGCTCGCGAAGAAGAAGGGCATGAAGGGAAAGGCCATTTTGTGTGGTATTGGCGCAGCGCATCTCTCTTGATCCGATTTGCAAGAGGTAAGTTAATTGGGATGCTTTTTTGGTGAAATGAAGATGTTAAGTATCTATTCCCCAACTGGACAATCTTGAAGAAGGTCGAGTCTGAGGTTTGTTCTACATTTTCTGCTGCATGTTAGAAGACTAAAGACGACTTGCATTTAACAATCTAAAGACTTCTTCTTATTTCGGGCATTTATCAAACAGATTGTCGGTTTAGGGGAGAGTACTAATTGGAGGAGGGTAAAATATCAGATTTAATCCCCAATTAGACTTGCTCACACTATGCTTCGTGAGTTGATTCTCACATATATAATTGAGCTAATGGTATTCTTCTCAAAAGATTTCAAGTATACGGGCATTATAACGTGTTGTGATTACGAAGTGTCAAAACGACAAGGGAAGAGATACACATCTAAACACAAGCGAGTAAACTTGATGAACTTAATTCTTCTAAGTGATTGAAGATATCCCGGGAAGACAAATGTCATGACCGTAGAGAATCTCAAGGTTTTACTCATCAAGGTTTTTAGTGTTATTATTCAAAATAATGGGGAAGTGATGTAAGAGAATGTTTATGTGATATGTGATGATTTGATGTTATCGCAATCATCATGGGAGAGAAAAATGTGTACATTGGGGCTCGAGAATTTGCTTTTACTTGAGGGCTTAATCAGTGATTGAGATATAATTACTTATTCGGAGTTGACATCCACGAGAGATAGTCATCCGCAGAGATATCGATGATTCGACTGCTTCTTCAATGTTATGGGTTATTCTCTCTTTGGGCATTCGTATTCCGGGTTCTTGAGCTTCATACACTTTCTTTAGGGGAGAGAAAAGTATACATCGGGGTTATTCTTTGGATATTGGACTTAATCTGCTACTCCGATGGTATAAGTTTCTACGTCTTGGTATATGTGTATTCGGTTGTGAGCTCTAGTCTAAGAGGTATTGCATAAATTCATCTACTTGGAAGTGGTCTCTTGACAACTTTTTGTATGGATAAGCAGGACTTTAGTTGAAAAGAAATATGAGAAGATTCATTCATGCGTGGGATGATATGTTGCTGATCTATTTTGATGATATAACCCCGAATGGAGAATCTCGATTATCGTTCTTAAAAGGAGCAGCTGGATTTATGATAATGTGTTGTGCTTTATACGTACTTTTGGCTAAGAGCAATCTTGAAATAGAGCTTATTGGCTGCGCTCATCTAATGGATTTTCGGTTTGGGGAAGGCGCCAAAGTCTCTCTTTCTCAAGGCTCAGCTCTATCATTCATTCCTTAGGAGCCTTGGAAGCTTTGGTGGTGGAAGTTTAAGAGATGACGGATTCTATCTTCTACAACGGGGCTGTTCGATATCCTTATCTCGGTACTCGTATCATCATCTTCTTAAACTATATCATCTACTCTATCTCTGTAAGTATTTATCTAAAACAAAATACAAAAATATAAAACCAACAAAAAGAAAATAGAAAATTATAAAACCTACAAAAACCCATAAAAATCAGAAAATTTGAAAAATACAAAAATATTGTGTTTTCAAAGACATGTCTTTTGGTATCGATAACATCTACGGTCTTAGAAATGTCATTCAATAATGGCACGGGACCATAGATGAAGTTCGAGCAGGAGGTGTAAATATTATTTTCAAAACATGTCTCAAAATATGGCTTCTACGGTTATTGCACACTTTGTAACCAGCTTCAAAATGGCTTCTGCTTATTGAGGCGGTGTAACACGTGCTTAAAACTATGGTTTGCTATTATTTCAGATAGCAACCCGTTCTTCAAGAAAGGAAAGTGCTGCGCTAAGCCAATTTTCAAAAAATTTCGTGCACTTATCCTATAAACAAACAAGGAAAGCATGTCATCAAAAAATTTGTTCCTACACAAATGTTTTCCTTCTAAAATTATTAGAGAAAAATATTTTGTTGTTTTTCAAAATAATGGTAAATGAGATAATTGAAAATCAATCGGATTCGAGTTTTGAAAAATTGAAAACTCAATCAATGACTTCAGAGCTTTTAAACTTTTCAGAAAATGAGTCATTGATTGAGGGGGAGAATGTTTTCAAATCTATATCATCTAACGAGCTTACTATTATCCTATATACTTAAATGTAAAACATGTTAACCTACGTTGAAGGACTAGGTGCCTAGGATATGATTGTTAGGATTAGATGATTAGAGTTTGATAAACACATTATTCCCATGCTTTATATGAACTGATTGACATGTTGAATTGACTTTTATTAGTCAATTGTTGTTTGGGTGTTGTCGAACACCATATATCTGTCTGTATGTCTACTAACGTATGCAGATATCATGGATTATAAGAATGTTCCCGATCCGGATCCCACAATTAATGATTGGATGCCGAAAGGAAAGGGCAACTATATCTTGGGGTCGACAAATGAAGAAAGCGGAGCTTAATTTGACTTCTATGGAGAGTTGGCATGAAATGCAACGTAAGAGGTCTCACTGCATCAGCATATGGTTTTCTTCATCATCAAATGAAGAAACGGAGCTTAATTGGATCTATATGAAGAGTTGGCATGACTAATGCAACGTTAGAGGTCTCACTGCATCTGCAGACGGTTTTCTTCACGCCTTACGGCAACAACAACAAAAGCAGCTTAACCACATAACGTATATTTGTGCAGGATTAATAGTGGATGATACCATTTTTCTTAAAACAATTTTGAAAATGTTGTTTTAAAAATGGAAAAATATTGTTTTGAAAATAAATTTGGACTTAATTTTGGAAATCACCAGACTTCATTTTATCAAAACTTAAGTCATTCAATCAACTACTACGGTCATCGATTGAGGGGGAGAGTGATTTTAAATAAAATATTTTCAAACGATATTTCTTCATAAAAAGTCCGGTTTGTACAAAATAAGTGGTGATCTAAAGATTTAATGTTATGTCATGGTATGATTTTCTTTAAAACCCAAAGATCTTTCAAAATGAAATTTTTTCTGTTCTTGTTTGATTGTGAAATTGTTTTATTTTACTTAAAGATCTCTTAAAAACTATCATACCTGACACTAACAATATTTAATGTTTTAAATTGATCCTTATCGGTCTATTTCCAAAATTAAATCTTGCCACGTCTTTCCCCAAAATTTTTCAAATGATTTAAATCAATCGGGATCCAAAATCTCAATTGGTTTGAAATTTTTGATCGGGGGAGAGATCGTGATTTAAATCTCAAAATGGTTTTAAAAGGGTAATTGTTTCAAAAGAACTCCTTCCTTCATGTGCCAAACAATTTTGAAATACATAATGCACATGATTGTGGAGGAGCATTTAACCATAAACCAGAAGATCTTTTAAATCAGGCACACTTTCTCCCATGTTTTCTAAACCTTATTAAATCACTTGGGATCCAAAATCTCAAAGGGTTTGATATTTTTGATCGGGGGAGAATTTGTGATTTAATAATGAAATTTGATAAAAGGTGATTGTTTTGACTCAAGTGTGCATCTTTGCTCTCCCATATGTGCTAAACGCTTTCGAATCTCGAAGCACATATTGAGGGGGAGCATTTCAAAAGAAAATAAATTTTCAAGGTACAAAGATTTCTATGCTTCATCATAATGTACCTTGATTAATTTTCTAAATGGTTTCTTATTGGCAAATGTGATCGTGAAAGTACTTCAAGAACTCACGCCTCGATGTGTTAAATGATTTCAACCAACTAACGCACATTTTGAGGGGGAGAATTTACCAAGAAAATCAAATGGCTTTTTCTACGGAAATTGTGATCAAGAAATTATTTCAAAAAACTCTTACTTCCATGTGCTAAACAATTTCAAGATCATATGCACATGTTGAGGGGGAGCATTTCTGAATGATCAAAACTATTAAGGTACAACATGCTTTGATCTCGTATCACAAGTACCTTGATTGATTTTTCCAAATAATTTTTCAATTGGTTTCAAGAAAGAATGAACTGTACCAAAAGACCGACCATTTTACTTTATGCTTGGAGTTATAAGGATGGTTAGGTTAGGTATTCGTTCCCACGATCCCGCCAGAGCCGGAGAGATCTACCCAGGGACAATCCACTAGATAGTGCAGAAGTCCTTAGGTATGATGAAAAAAGGAGAAAAATGAGATATGGGAAGAGTGCCGACTGAGATAGAGCTAGAAATGGAATAAACCCAACAAGGTTTTAGTAATGAAGTCTCGGTAAGCACTGAACGGGTTGAAGAATGAAAAAGAAATGAATGTGAAAAGGGGTGAAAAGAAATAGCCCTCCAATAATTCAACCTTAGAGGCGTGCTTGGTTCAATACATATGCTACTTGGTGGTTACTAAGGTAACGTGTATTGAAGACAAGGCGTCATGGACCCGGTGGCCGCACTGCATTACAACTTCCCAAGCTACTCAAGTTCCTCTTAAAAGGGCTTGTTTCATTCTCACGGGGAACCTACATAATCTATCGACTTTCTCTTAGAGATTGTTGATATTGAAAAAGGAGACCCTCTCCCTAGTCTCCGGCATAGGAAACCAAATGTGCACTATTGAGTCTAGAGCCAAGATATCACCCACAATATCTCATTAGGACACAAAATTAATGAAGACTTGCTGTTTCACACAATGTGGAAAGTAAGAATATATTATGAGTCCTACGCATTATCCTTATGGTATTGCCAGAACATCCGAGTGATATGTAAAACTATTCACGATGAAGATGGAAATCCTTCTAGAGCCAACATCAAACAAGCTCTTGGTGGGTGACATGTGAGATCTTTTCTAAAGATCAAACTTGTGACAACTGGATAGAAACAATGGGGCGATTCAATCTTGAATCAACCTTGGTCCACGAAATGAATTGACGAATACTTTTGGAAAAACCGTTCGATGTGCAAATCTTCTTTTCTCTAGCACATCGAATGTGTATTCATATTTCAAACTCAAAAAGTATCTCTGATTGAAAAAAATACTTTTGGAAAAACCGTTTGATGTGCAAATTTCTTCTTTTCTCTAGCACGTCGAATGTGTACCCTTTTCAAATACAAAAGGTATTTTTGATTGAAAATTGATCTTTCTCATAAAACCTTCGTCGTATTGCAAAACTCTTTCTTCTAAGCAATAGGCGATTGTTTTCAAATCAATTGTTCATCAATCAGTGAATCTCAATTCGCTGGTTCACTCACTCCGTGTTGTCTTCTTTGAGACGTTCCGGTTTGAGAACAGCTGCGAAACCCTGTCAAGGAGATTCTTCAGAATTCTACCTGATCACAGGCAGTACTTGTATTGATCACAGGCACTACTTGTACTGATCACAGGCAGTACTTGTACTGATCAATGGGGAACCGTGGGCCGTGTACCTCAATTCAACGAAAGTGATCAAAGACACTTTTGTTTGTTTTATTGCTAACTCGTTTTTGCGTATTTGGACGTTGTACCGATCAAAATTGTGGAGTCAATCCAAAGCCGCATGCTCATAACATCCACACTTAATTGAAGAAATCATGACTTGTGCATATCTACGAACTGGCTCGATATTTTTACACTATGTTTCTCGCTGCTACGAAATATCATCATGAGTCGAAGCTTCCGCTACTTGATGAAAAGATGTCATGATCCATAAAGTGTGAGCGTCGGTCCGAAGTCACAACATCAGGCAACACTACAAAGGGTGATCCAGATGGCCGTATGATCTCAAAGAAAGCTCGAAGATCATCAAAGATGTGGATCAGTTAAAGGCCTCCACTAAAAAGTACAAATCAATGCGGACTTTGAAGAATCGCTACTAAAGCAGAAATATTGCAGAATTGAAGAATTGAAGTCTACGAGAACAAAGTCAAGAATAGAATGCTAGGATTCAAAATGTAAATCATGGGGTGACCTCCCTTAGTGGGAGATTGTTAGGAATTAGAAATTACATAGTGAAGAGTCGGTCACCCCAAATATTATCTAGCATAAGTTAGCTCGTAGACTTGTTGTTATTTACATTATTTAGTTGTTTATTAGTTAGTTTGCAGCATAGACTAGTTTAGTGTAACACCGTGGAGGAAGGACGGGTCTTTACCCACTGTATGCCTGATCCATTGTCCGATAGGAGGACGTAGTATTTGTAACTATAAATACCCCTTCCATCCTTGGAAGGGGTGGTGCTTCTCATAATCTAACCTTTACATTTTGTATTACAACTCTCTACCAAGAACACCCTCTCATCTCTTTTTCTCTCTAAACCATGGCATACTTGATTCATCACCAACCAAGGCCACCCGAATCATCATCAACACAATATTTAAGATCCATCACATGGGTTTTGGGTCACGGGTTATGGGTCATGTGTCCTAGACTTTGGACCATGGGCATCCAAGTAGATACAATGTATCTAGTATGTGCAATGTATTTAGTCCATGGGTCATGGGTTAAATCCATGGGTCATGGATAATACCCATTTATGACTTATGCATGATGTCATGCAATGGGTTATGGGTTATGCTCCATGGGTATGGGTAATGAACTTTGGGTTTTACCCAACTACATTCAATGTATTTAGTCAATGGGTCAAATACTTTAAACTTCTACCCATTGTATTACCCATTACAATACATACTAATTATGTATATATATACCCAATATGTAAACACTAGTTGTTATACATACGCATTACTAAAACATAAAAGCACTATTAGTTGTTTAGTGTTTTATATGAAAAAAATGTAAGTTGTAGTAAACTATTGATTCAAACTATTTAATATTTTATTTTTTTGTTAAAATGATTTTTCCATTAAAACATTAGAAGATCGTAAAATGTAAATAAACGCTTTTACGACTTATTTGTATTAACAATTTGTTCTTCCAACGTACAACAATGATGCAACGCCGATGAACCTCTTGCTAAGACAATCCTTCAACTCTAAGTGTTGTTATATAACTGCTTAAAAAGGTTTTCCGGTTCCCCATGTCCATACACGAACATTAAATGTTTCTTGTGATAGTACAACATCTGTTATGTCCAATACACGGCGCGCTTTGGTGATTTAACCGTGGGATAAGACTTACGCTCCTCAAGTCATTTCACCGTTCGATGTTTTCCATGACTGACGTTTTTAAATAAATCTATAACGTGATGGAGGATCCGTAGCCCAATCCCTCAATGATTTTCCATGGATGGTAGCAATGCGACTTCATATAAAACCCCACCCTCTAATTAAGGATCGCTTACTTAATAGTTTAACAACAAGTTCTTATAGTATACGTGGTACATCATCGACATTCGACCGAACATTTGCAAAGTGTTATTGGGCTTGTAGTATCCGTGAACAAATAAAAGACTGTGCGGGTAAAGAGTGATCATGAACCGAAATGAAGTAGCCGTTGTGCAACTTTCCTGCATAACTGTAATCCATTCTTGATCATCTTGTAAGAAACACATAGCATCACAGGCTTCCTTATTCGTCGCGTATGTGAATTCGGCACGTACCCAAATGGTCGCAAACGATGCACACTCCTCTTTGACACACAACACAGGTAGGCTCGTAGTTGGATGCATGATAACATCAAATTAGCCTGATATTTTATATATCAAATTCCCGTGTTTATAGCCTCATTTGTATGAATATGGTACTTAATTGCTCATATTAGCTCATATTTGTATTACAGATAAATGAGGCGTTGGGTTTTAAAGATGTGATATAAGGCCAAGAAATATATTCTAGAGGTTACAACAGATGTAATCTTTACTACCAGAACCCAAACTACTTAAGGCATGATAATTATTTGTGAAGGTGATCTGAAAGGAATGTAACAATCTAAGAATAGCCAAGGCCCAAAATTCCAAGGAATGAACAATCCCTAGCGCCAAAAATTGATTCTCTCTCGCCGTAAACGCAAATTATCTCCACACAAGCTAGCCACTTGTGAATGACCAACCGTAAGAAACTTAAACGGCTCGGACACTCGATCAATAAAGAGAAGAAGTAGTATGTGGGTAACTCAAACGCAGTAGGTTTGAGCATCGAGATCGTTCAACGAGGTTGAATGAATTCCAACTCACGTCTCAATAATCGGGATTTGAATAAGAAAAGGGGATAATATGATATTATCTAAACTACGGGATAAGGAAACCATAAGGAACTAAAATCTATGGGGAAATCCTAAGAACTATGGCAAAACACACGCAATTCTACACTAAAACGCAAATACGGAATTTAAAACCTAAACGCTTAATAAAATGCAACTATCGCCTATCTAAATCCTAAAAATAACCTAAAATTTTAATTTAAAAATGATATTTGAAAACTAAATATGAATTAAAACTAATTTTTAGGAATTTTCTTGATTTTATTCTAATTAAAGACTAATTATTTTAAAAATAAGACCAAATAACTAGAAATTATAAAAACAAAGGGGAAGATTATGAAACTAATTTCTAAAAATCTAAAATAACATAAGAGACTTTTCAAAACTATTTTTTATTTTTCGACATCCTATTTTCTATGAATTTAATACTATTTAAATCTAATTTAAATTGTAAAAATACCAAAAGGAGAAAAATAAGGAAAAATATTTTTAATGCTTTTTATATTTATCTTAAACTGAGAAAATTGAAAAATTATTTTTGGAACTTTTCTTAATTAATTGCAATTAAAAGCTAATTAAAAGTGCCTAAAACCGAATTTAATAAAGAAAAAATAGTGAACAAAGGACAAAATTATGAAACAGAAAATTCTAAAATCTTATTCTGGATATATGAAAAATAAGAAAACATGGGCTTATGTGAGGTAAAAGGAGCCGCAGTTGTAAACTAGTGGGAATAAGCCTAAGGAATAAGCAAATAAGCACTAGAGGGAACCAACTGATTATAGAAGCTAAAGTATCCTATAACTACTCTAAAGCAACTAATTATAGCTACTCCTAACACCTAATAAGCAGTTAATTAAGATTAAGCTAACCGCCATCATATGAGCAAAAGTAAATCGATTCCTAATGTTTAAGCCCTTCTAACTGCTATCCAAAAGCCAAAGTGAAAAAAAAAGTGAGATCTCAGAGACCACCTAGCCAACCGCAAATGGACCAAATTTGAGACCATGAAAAACTCCGTATTGAACCTTGTGCATTAGTCGCAAGTTCCTCAAGAAAACTCCAATTTTACGTTTGAATTTAAGAACATATGAGATTTGACTAAAATGAGATTTGAGATCAAATGATTGATTGGTTAAGTCGAAAATGGATGAAATAAAACTATATCAAGTCGGGTTTAACCGATTCTAAAACCTATATGTGATGATGACAAATTGACCTGATTTTAACAAAAATGCACACAAGAACAGTTGAAAAGCAATTTGACTTATGATGAAAACAAACATCAAACAAGGACAGATAATCACTATAACAAACTTCAAGCCTCTTGATTTAATGCAACAATATAACTTCTAGCCTTAAATTTAATCCAAACATCCCTTTAACAACATTCAATAAGCAAACAAAGCAACTACCCTAAACCTACTTATGCATAACAAGGATGATATTGATCCAATAAACAATAGCGCACCTAAACCCATTCCATCTACTCTTATTATTTTTTACCTCTAAAAGCAGCTTTTAAGCCTAAACCAAACACCTCTAAATCTAACTAGAAGCAATAAAACATCAAATTATAATGAAACCGGAGCTCAATCTTAATCCAACTACTCAAAACACATTTAAAATCATCAATATAACAATCTCAAAACAGATTTTAGTCCTGAAATAGATTGACTTTGAAAATTGACTTTTATTTGACTTTTGCTTAAAACCTAGATTTGAGTACCAATAAGAAAGAAACTCACAAAGCTTATCAAAGCTTATGTGAGCTCGAAACATATAGGCGAAACAATTATTATTATAGCAATTTGAGAAATTGAAATGAACATGAGACAAGGTAATGATGAAACTGAAATTGCAATTAACACCGAAAGCTTACAAACCTAAATCATAACTACAACTAAAACAAAGATTTAAATAAGACAATTAAAAGGGTAACATTTTTCTAAAGACATGAAAAATGGACAAATTGCTATTGTGACTCGAAAGGGTATAAATAGCCGAGCTTGGAGCCTCGATGCCTTCTCTGTAGGATCTAGGATGTCTATCCACAACCACATATTCAATGTCTTGTCATAGCACCAATCAAAATGCTCCATTTGTCTTGATGAGGTGTCGTATCCAATGGAATGCTTCCATATGGCCGCGAGGGTAAGCTTATCCGGTCACATGGAGGTCTAGAGGGTTTAGGATAGATTCTAAGTACGATGCTTGGTGTTTGAGTGGTGGGTAAATGAAGGTGAACGGGTGTGTTTATCGGGAAGACAGGGTACCGCTTAGCTGGTATTGTTTATTATTCTTTGAAAGCTTTGACCGGGTTGGGTGGTTGACCGGGTTGAAATACCGGGTAAGATATTAAAAACGGGTATTGGTTGGGTTGGATTAGTGAACCGGATGTTAAAAGGATTGGTTTTTGGGCTTTGTTTATAGATTTGGGCCAAGGGTTTGTTTAATGGATTTTGGACTAAAAATTGGATAAAGGACTAGCATGTGATCCAAGATGTAATATAGGGACTAATCTTGTATTTTCGGATTTTTGAGGGACTATAGATGTAAATCTGAAACCATCTTCAAAGGACTGAATTTGCCAACTTTCAAATAAACCAAGGGCCAAATTGCAATTTTTGAATCTTTAAGGACCATTTTTGCCAATTGTTGAAACTTGAGGGGCCATTTTTGCCATTTCTTCAAACTTTGATCAAATATTCACAAATCATCCTCAGAGATTAGAAATCTTCATAAATGCATAATTCTCGACCTTCCCAGCCAGCCTAAGCTCTCTTTAATCTCCTCGCTCTGATTTACGCCCTCCGATTTGGCTCCTTTTTATGTTTTACATATCCATACCCCACAAGCACAAACCTTCAAGAAAACCACAAATATTAGTGCAATAAACGGCTCTTCTTGGTTATTTTGGGTCTATTTTGATATCAAAAGGTATGTGTTTTGTGCACATACCAAAATACCCCGCATTTAAACTATTAGCCGTCGTCCTCATCAACGTATCAACTCACGCTTCTAAACCATGATTTCAATCTTCTTCTTTCATCAAACCCAGAAGAAGTAGCAAAGATTCCTCAAAAGAGATTAAGAAAGCCTTAATTCTAAAAACGCCCCGCTTACCTTTTAATTCACATGTATAGATATTAACATTAAGCACACCGTTATGAATGACGTTTGTTGAACTTTCATGTCGATCAATAACTCCAACATTTTCAAAACGCACACGCTAGGATCACAGTAGTAGAAACACAACATAGCGAAGTGACCATACTGATAGAATACACGTCCCCATTTTCACAAGTCCCAAACCACAAAAGTAAAACCAACTCATTGTTACATACATGATTCAGATGCCAACACTACCCATGGAAGTTACTTGTGTAAATAATTTTGTTCCTATTTTCCTATTTCCTCTAGATTTTTATTTTTGTGAGAAAATGAATTTCTTCAAATTTTCATAACTTTTTATTCCGAGCAAAGATACAAAGCTAAGTCGAGTACTACTTCTCGTAGAACCACGAAAAATGAGGTCCACATCAAGGAATTTTTATTCACTAACTTTTTAATTTTTCATTTTTTCAACATTCAATTTTTATATTTTGCACTTATACCTTTACTTATATGGTACATGAACCACGGACTTCGGGGTAATTCAAGACTATAGGCTTCATGAAATGAGGATCGGTGGCTAGGCTAAGACCTCACTCAATCCGGCTAAAGATCCAGGGTCCGATCTCGACACCGCAGCTCACAACTTTACTTATTACATTTCACATATCACTTATTGCTGATTACTCACTTATTTATACGGATCCTTGATGTGTACCCAATTTTTAAAACAAAGATTCTTTTAAGAAGATAAAGAACTAACTATCGCCAAAAACTCGACATCTCTAATTATTTATTAGACAGATATGGGGTGAAACAATTTT
This sequence comes from Chrysanthemum makinoi, assembly GCA_910596185.1. NCBI lineage: Eukaryota > Viridiplantae > Streptophyta > Magnoliopsida > Asterales > Asteraceae > Chrysanthemum > Chrysanthemum makinoi. The sequence continues at coordinate 113,525,519 of OU343219.1, forward strand.
GTGGGAACAAAAGCCATAAGTACCTTCGATGGGCTCAAAGGAACCAACTACTCACGCTTAGCATCTAAACTCATAAGCAACTCTATCATTTCTCGATCTCTGCAAATTTAAAATCCCAAATAATGAGATCCTCAGATGCTTAGCCGATAATTTTTAGATTATCTATGGTTAAGGGAACAAGCTAGGGCTCAACAGCGGTCAAGTCAGAATTTATTCCTACTCTCACCGCGGAAAGTCAACAAGGTGTCAAAACATATATTAACTTAGCAAATGTTTTGTCTAATGAAATCAAGTTATGCATATTTAAAGTCACTCAGGGGAACTTGCAAAATCTTGGCCTTGTGAGCTAGAATTCGCATTTTATAGCCCGATCTAAGAAACTAGCAAAACTTTTCAATCAAAAAGACTTAACAAAAGCTTACAAAAATTTTAAATTTTTCACATTTTTGCACAATTTTTCATTTTCTAAGGAAAAGCGGGGTTCTGAGAAACCAACGAGAAATAAGCAAGTCGCGGTCAAATCAAATCGAAGATTACCACTACAGACTAGAACGAAACATTGTCCTCAATGTTTTAAAGCAAGGGTATCACGAAAATCTAAAAGCCGTTTATTAAGTATGCTAGAAGATAGACGTTAGTCGATAAGATTAGGATATGGATTCCATCAGCATCGATCATGAAACTCGAGTAGAGAAAATGACAAACTTCGAGCACGAGAGTCTTCATATCGGGAAAATCTTGAACACAACATCACAAACAACCAAACCGAGAAATCGAGAAGGCCTTCGCGTCACTTATTAGAAAATAGAAAGAAAATAGAGATAAGCATGGGGTGTCTCCCACGAAGCGCTCTCTTGTTTTTTGTGTTAGAGTCATTAGCCTTTCGCCCCGAATTCATTTGTCCTTGGGGAAGAAGGTGGTAGAGATACCAGGGTCAAAAACGGTGTCCTCATTCCCGAAAGAATGATACTTGGGTGGTTTGGGAGGGAAAGAAAATGTGGGGCTCAAGCACATAAGAATGACTCCTCCCAAACTCACATAAGGCATATGAAAGATCGATCCATCATCCGTGGTTTTCTTGGTGGGGACGAAAGGATGAAGGATCAAAGTGAGAAAACTCCAAGAAGAGCCGGGCTCATGGTAAGGAGGTGAAAGCAACAATGAAGGCATCAAGTGAGGATCCTTATCTCCAGAAATGATTTTAAGGCTCATGTTATATCGAGGGGTTGAAAATCTTGTCTCATGTATGCTCAGGGATAAGTGAAGGTCGACTCATGAGGAGGAGGGAGAATCATCATTAAGCAAGCTTTCAAGAAAAAGGATATCTTGATTAAGTCGCACCGTCCTCTCAATACCGGTATTGGATCATCAAGAAATAAATAATTTCTTCCATATCGAATCATAAGGAGGATTATCAAGAATATCGTCGTCAACCACTTTAGTCAATTCACCAATCTCCATAATATCTTGATGTCGGATTCATCACTTTCTTCATCTTGCATAACATCACATGGCGGAGAGAAAGGTGGAATCTGAGAGATGGGACAAGTGGGTGCTCACGAGAGCTAGCAATATCCACCACTTCCGTTGTGGTCTCTGAATCGGACTCAAAATCTTGTGCGAAGAGGATTAACTTCACAAAAGGTGTAGTCATCTTTGAGTTCAAAAAGAGGATTTGAGAAAATCCCGGAAGTAACCTCGGAAATGTCAAGAGAATCACACAGAAGCGAATCACAATCACATCGAGATACATCCTCGGAATCGGAAAACATCTCATCATGATCATTTGAAATATCAAGAGAAAGCTCATCACAAATATCATCTACAACCTCGGACTCTCTTGGGATTGGGATAAGGCTCTCAACACAAGAAGATTCGTTTCGGAATAGTACTAAGGGGTTCGGTCCCCATTATGAGAGAGTCAACGGGTTCAACAATGTTTGAAGAAATAGAATCTTCGACCTCTTCCAAAATGACGTCACTTCTCTCAACCGGCATGAGTGAAGGGGAAGGGTCGAAATGAAAGGCTGAAAGCGGGAGTGGGTTGGCCGACAAACTTTCATAATATTCTTTCATTTGGATGGAATCCTCCTCATCATCATCGATGTAAGTCTGAGCCATCGAAGCACGTCTTTTAAGTGCTCTCTCAATTCGTATTTTCTTGAAGACACTTTTCAATCCGAGAACTCGTTTTTCTTCTTAGTAATTCTAACATAGATCTTTCGTTGAGATGCTCGATCTTGGCATGTTCATTAACAAATTCTTCTTGAGTATTTTTAAAACATCTTTGAATTCACGGGAGAAATTATCGGAGGTTGTGGTTGAATTTCTTGGTATTGTGGAGGTGGGTCATAAGGATAGTAAGTAATTGTCACAAGGAACTTGCTCGTAAACAAGCGGGTTCTGCATTTGACAATAGGAATTAAAGTGCGGACCTCCACAATACTCACAGTATGATTGTTTGTATTTGTTTAGTGAAGTATATGGATAAGGTTCATAACCAAAGGTGGAATTGTTATATTGAGTTTGACATTGAAAACCTTGGTGAGGACCTCCACAGTACTCACACGAAATTATGACTTCAGTCTCATGGTATGGGGATTGGTTAAAGAGGTCGGTGGTCGTGAAGCGTTCAGTATTACAATCTTTACAAGGGACAATTCCCATTTTGAGGTCCCCCACACCATTGACAATCATAATGGTAGGCGAACATCGAGGAAAGAATTATACTAATAAGGGTTAAGGGATAAATAATTGTGGTTCAGAGGGTAAAGAAGAAATATTTTTGGATTTTTTAAAACAAATTTTTTGAAAAGGGAAAATCTTTTTGGGTTTTTATAAAAGGGATATGTACAAATATCAATGATAACTTCACGAGGAAGGATCTAAATACACGATTGAGGCGGAATCACGAAACTTCGCTACAAGCCTTCCCGGCAGCGGTAAAAATTTGATTTGATGAGTGAGAACAATCGGCGTGGCGCCAAAATTGATTCGATGAACGAACAATCCCGGCGGCCGGCGCCAAAATTGATTCTCTGCCGGAAGCGTCAAATTATCTCATACAAGCTAGCCACTGTGAATGATGACTAGCAAGTAAAACTTAAAAGCGGCACCGGACAGCGATCAATAATAAGAAGTAGTATGTACCAGGTAACTCCAAGCGTGTTAGGTTTGAGCAAGGAATCGTTAGAGCGAGGTTGAATGGAATTTCAACTCAGCGTCTCAATAATGGGTTTGAATAAGAAAAGGGGATAATATGATATTATCTAAACTACGGGATAAAGAAGCCTTAGGAACAAAAATCACAACAAATCCAAGAACTATGAAAGCAAACTACGCATGATTCTACACCTAAAAGCATGAAATCAAGAATTTAAGCGAAGCGAATAAAATGCCTTCGTCTATTCTAAATCTAAAAATAACCTAAAAATTACTTTTTACTCTAAAAATGATATTTGAGAAAACTAAATATGAATTAAAACTAATTTTTAGATTTTCTTGATTTTTATTCTAATTAAAGACTAATTATTAACTTTAAAAATAAGACTAAATAACTAGAAATTATAAGAAACAAAGGGAAGATTATGAAACTAATTTCTAAAAATCTAAAATAACATAAGAGACTTTTCAAAACTATTTTTTTATTTTTTAGTTAATTTCCTATTTTCTATGAATTTAATACTATTTAAATCTAATTTAAATTGTAAAAAATACCAAATAAAAGGAGAAAAATAAGGAAAAATATTTTTTACGCTTTTTATATTTATCTTAAACTGAGAAAATTTAAAAATTATTTTTGGAACTTTTTCTTAATTAATTACAATTAAA
>OU343219.1:113529449-113650358 GCA_910596185.1 Chrysanthemum makinoi
GAGGAGGATAAGGAGAAAGGAGTAGATTATGTGATGAATAAGATTTTTGGGTTCTATAAGGATTGTTTGAAATTAGGACTGGAATATAGAACCGATTGGGGAGAAGATGACTTCTTAGAAAGATGCATAATAGGGCATTATTATAACATGGAAAACCCCAATAGAGACCGTCATGAGGAAGAAGGTGACGACAATGAAGTTACGTAGGAGAACGACTTCGAGTCTAGCTACAAGACTCATAAATAAAGAAAAGCGCTTCGTGGGAGGCAACCCATGCTTAATTGTTTGCTTGTTTGTGTGTCATATATCTTTTCATTATTATATGTTCTCATGTTTGAATTTGTGAAAATGCTTTATTTTGTCTTTAACCTCGTCTTAATTACATATAAAGGTATTTTACAAAAAGGATAAGTGTAGGGTGGATTACACACGTTTTCAAAAGAACGTGAACATGAGAACTACGATGATTGAAAATGATATATATATATGTGTGTGTGTGTGTTTGTTTGAGTCAAATGCTTGTATCGAGTCATAATGGATGTTTTGCAGGAACTTTTCCAGATTTTAAAGGTGTCATTTTTCCAGTAAAACGAAGCAGACCAGTTTCTGTCAGGATAACCTGACGGTGTCAGGATCATAACCTGACGACGTCAGGAGGAGCATAAACAACTTATAAATTTTCTCTCGTTTTCTGTGCAAATTATAAATTTTTAGAAATTCTCAGGTCTTAATTTTTCAGAAAATCTGCAAATATCCATTCCACAAGCATTATATCCTAGTATAGTAGAGTCATATATAGTTTTACCGCCGATTTTACGCGAAGGTTTCGTCTATTTTCTTAAAGTGTGCAAGTTTTATTTGTCAAGAATGTGGAAAACTAGAAGGGGGGGGGGGTTGAATACTTTTGCCAATTAAAACTTTCTTTTAAACTTTTTGGATCGACTTATGTCAATCTATTTGGATGTGTGTGCTGGATGTTGATAAACAAGCATATAAAGGTAAGTAATGAAAAGATAAGAGTAAGAAGCACAAAACCACAACGTGAGTATTTATAGTGGTTCTGCTACAAGGAAACCTTCCTTGCCCTACTCCACTCCCCGAGTCACCTACTCGAGAGTTCGTAAACACTACACCAATCTCCTTATGGCGGAGAAGCCTTCACAACGTCGCCTACCCTTTTTCCGGTGCTAGGCTAACCACCGGGTTCTTTCACTCCAAGGTGAACCACACCTATCACAACGTCTCCTACCCTTTATACGGTGCTAGGCTAACCACCGGGTTCTTTCACACCAAGGTGAACCACACCTACACAACGTCGCCTACCCTTTATTAGGTACTAGGCTAAGCACCTAGTTCCATTGCAATGGAGGAACTACTACCCAACACTACACCAACAACTAATCCCAAAGGAGACCAACTCCTTTTTACAACATCATCAAGGATATCAATATCCTTGGATCTAGTACTAATCTATCTTGTACATCGAAACACATCATATCGAATGTACATCTAAGGCACCTTTCACTAATGCCTTTAACTAGATCTTCAAGACACCCTTCACTAATGTCTTGTGTCTTGACTTCTAAGCACCCTTCACTAATGCTTCTAGTCTTGACTTCTAAGCACTTATCACAAGTGCTTATGATATGGACGATAGATACCCTTCACTAATATCTTCATCTTGACACTTGAGACACCATTCACAAATGTCTTCAACACTTCTTAGAAAAGAAAACAATCATCAACAAGAAGACTTCAGTAGTCTTGATGATGAGGAAGCATGGCAACTCATGGACTTGAGCTTGCTCGACTTCAAAGGTGGTGATCTCGCCTTTAAGAGGAACCTAGAAGATCACACAAAAACAAAACTACAAACATAGATCTCTTGGATATGAGGTTAGAGAGTTTTTAACTCTAGGGGAAAGTATGTTAGAAAGGGGTGAGAAACAATGAAGAAATGGCTCACTATTTATAGAGGAAAAATTCCACTGTTCCCCGGATCCCACAGATCCCTTCCACAAGGGATCCGTCTAGCGTAAAGCTAGGGATCCGTGGGACGCTCCCCTTTACCCATGGGTATTTTGGTTATGGGTCATGAGTCATGGGTTGATCCATAGGTCTTTAGCTAGATACAATGTATCTCTTGAGTGCAATGCACCTAGTCACATGGGTATGGGTCAAAACCATGGGTTGTGGATATTATCTATATATGATATAAGCATGATGTCATGCAATGGGGTTATGGGTCAAGCTCCATGGGTCATGGGCTTTGGGTTGTACCCAACTACATTCAATGTATTTGCCTAATGGGTTATGATACTTAAGTTTCTACCCATTTATATTACCCAATATACTACATACTAGTTATGTGTATATTTTACCCAAATATGTAAACAATAGTTGTTGTACATATGTAATATTAAATCATAAAATCACTTATACTTTTTTTAGTGTTTTATGTGAAAATGTGAATATGTTAGAAACTATTAGTTTAAACCATTTACGTATTTTATTTGTTTCGTTAAAATAATTTTACTTTTGTTATCGACAAAACATTAGAAGATCGTAAAATATAAATAAACGTTTTTACGGCTTATTTGTATTAACAATCTCCCCCTTTTTGTTGATGACAAAACATAAAATTATTTTAAAGAAAAGCTAAAATTCGTAAAAGTTTTGAATTTTAGTTTTACTTTCTTCTCCCCTTTTTTCGAAACAAAAGAGCTTGAAGGAAACTAACATTGTTTTAGGAAAAACATGTGAAAGAAATAAAAAGAAATAGAGAGCAAGTAACGGGAAAGGATCTCGTCTTTAATCCCCCTTGACGAGTCCATCCCTATGTAAAGGCGTCAAGAAAGTAATACTGAGCTAGTTTGTTTGCAACTAAGTTTGCAAAAGATTTCGTCTAAGTGACGAATGTGCTCCCCCTTGATGATTGCAATTTTGCAAAGGGATGTCAAGAAATGTAATCCTAATATTGCAAGTAATTTGCAATGTATTGTTTTGACACAAAGCTCCCCTAGCTTTAGGGTGTCAAAGTCTTCAAGTGTAGATTGAATAACTACAAAACAAAGGTTAGAAAGCAAGTATAATTCACAATTTCCTGCAAATGTGGTCCAAGTTAAAAAATAGTTTTACTGTATTACGGATCCCACGGTTCCCTCCTAGTAGGGATCCGTCTAATAAATTAGAGGGATCCGTCTGGCTGATGAATAAAATCAGCAAATGGTGGTATAACAAATAATGTTATCACAAAAGTGAGATATGAATACAACGTAATCATATACTAAAAAATATAGCAAGTAGCATGTAATTTCATTTAATAAAACTAGAGTTATGATATACATGACTCTAAAGACTAAGAAAATAAAGAATACATGACTAGGAATTTCTAGACCAACTATCGCTTGATGCTAGGACACCACTAAAATCTTCTAGCTCAAGTTATGTTTAGGTTTAATCTCGTTGAAACGTTGGAGGAGATGATAGAACATGAAACGTTGGTCTTCTCGTACTTCATGTATCAAAATTTCAACATGTTGACAATGATAGCAATCTTTGTCATGGCTAGGTAGTGGTGGTGAAAGAAATGAAATGGCTTGATGCGAAGGATCAAGTGAAGTGGCTTGTGGAGCTTCAAACGACGGAGGGATTGGTGGAGGCGCATTTGAGAATGACTCGACCAAGAATGATGGTGGTGGTAGAGAAGTGTCAACTTCCATATGGTCGGGTGGTTGACTTTGATGATTTCTCATAATCCAAATGGGATTATATGATGGAAACGTCGAAAAGGAAGCCAGAGCTAGTGTTGACTCAACACCTTGATTTTGTACCATTATTCCTTCTAATGAGGAGAATGTTGTCGGCGGAGGAGGATGAGACGGCCTAGGAGGCAAATCCTCTAAATTGTAGAGGTGTGGTGATGATAGTGGAGATGTAAAAGAAATAGCTCTAGGAACCAATGGTGATGGTTTAGTGGAGATGATATTGTTTGGCCTAAGAGGTATGGTGGTGTTTGGCATAGGTAGTTTTGTGGGTACTATCCTTTTAGGAATTGGTTTGATTGGTTGAGAAGAGATCCTTTCATTAGTTGGCTTGACCGAAGATGATTCGGTTGAAGAAATTTCGTGTACAACACGAGCAATTTTCTTGGGTGGTTCTTTGGTGGATAAGTTAATACTTGGAGTTTTCCTCATGATGAGAGGATTTCAAGATGTTTGTAAGGGTTTCTTAAGTGCTGAAAATTAGGATGAAGGTGATGACTATGGAAGTCCTAACAATGTGGTTTATAAAGCAAGAGATTTGGCAAGTGCATTTAAGCCTTAAGCCACTAAAATTCATTGGAATGTGATGATTAACATGCACAAGAGTCAACTTCAGAGTTTGTACTGATCTAGGAACTCATTTAAGATGAGATGGAGTGTTTGAGCTAGAAAGATGAGTTGAAATGATTGTTTTAGCAAGGTTTGACATAATCTGTCATCCGGATCCCACGGTTCCCTCCTTAGAGGGATCCGTCTAGGCTAATCTTAGGGATCCGGCTCTCAGCAGCTATGAAAGAATAGAAATGATGTTTCTATGGTCTAAGATCTATATCATCTTGAGTGTTTCAGTTCTCCTAAGTGTCTTAAATGAAGGGGTGCTTAAGTACTTGAAGGTAATGAGTGATGTAGCTAATGATTGCCTTTTATGGAAGGAATTGGAACTTTCATGAGTACCAATGAATGAACAAGGATGACACTAAATATGAGAGTGTCAATTGAAGCTAAATGATCCTAGAGATCAGATAGTGACTTAGATTAATCCTTTTGGAGAATATCCTAAAGGCTTAAGATGGAAAAACAAGAATTTGATCAATTTCGACCAATTTCGACCTAAGGATGATTATGATCGATTTTGCTATAAGAGGTTTCCAATATTTAGATATGAGGGATCATGTGAAAAATGATGTGTGAGCTTAAGAGCGGAAGAGTAATGGATTTAAAATGAAATGATAGATCTACAAGCGTCTTTGAGTGTGATCTAGGTGAGTTATGTGTGAGTAGGAAGGATCTACCTAACTTTGATAAGGAATTAATTTGCCTTAAGACACTATGTCTAGCTTAGTGTGAGGTGTTCTAAGGATATATTTGAAATACAATGCTTGCAATTGCATTTTCTGTTTGCCGGATCCCACGGTTCCCTAAGTGTAGGGATCCGTCTAGCACAAACTTTAGGATCCGTCCATCTGCTAAGTAGAACCTTTACTAAAGGTATGCAATGACCTTGACAAAGCATTATATTCCAGGGTTAGTTTAAGAGGTTCTAACACAAAGATATCAAATGTAAGATGTTTTATTTCACGAAGGAAATCGGATTACATTGATAAAGCACGAGTACAAAAGGATTGATCCTATTTGAAAGAATACTAAGTTTCTTGAGCGTTTTCACTAGAGGGATCATCACGTGGTTGATGAGTGTTGGTGGAATCAAGAATGAAGAAAGTCTTCATGAGAGATATGTTTAGCGGTTCCATCATCTTGTTCACAAGTACGTACAACGGACTTTGAAATTGAGGATGAAAGTGCATGACGTTGTGATAAAGGCGCGTCAAGAACATTCCATAAGGGATGAGTTTATTCTTGGAGCTTTGAAGATTTACAATTCGCCTTGCAAAGAGATTGTATGGTTGTTGTGTTAGCAAACAGTACAACATGTGAGCACAACAAGCGGGAAGGATTTCTCGATTTCCCCTAAGACTCCAAACATTCTCATGTAGGATGAGTGCAAGAGGCTTGTACTCTTCTCGGATGTCCCGTGTGAAGATAATGTTTGGATCGGAGTAATATGGTCGAGGTTTGCATATTATGCGATTTAAATCTTCCGGGGAAGGTATGTGTGAACAATATGGACTATTTTCTTCACGAAAGTTGAAGAAAGAATCAAGAGACCAATCTTCATTGAAGGCACATTGTCCATGATTTGGAATTCGGAGGATGTGAGCAAAATGCCCAAGGGTTAAAGTAAACTTTTGGTTTTTGATATATAAAACCAAAGAGATAGAGAGCGATCCTCGTTACTGAACGAGTTCAACTTGACGGAAGAATTCCATTATGAACCTTGGACATATCTTCTCATTGATTTCAAGAAGACATTCTAGTCCTATGGCTCGGAAGGAGGTATTGATACCTTCTTCGAATTGTAGAGAGGTGTCTACAATACGTCCTTCGTGGAAGTGACGGTTTTCAAGATTATTGAACCCACGGACATGATTGCCAGGTGTGTTGGGTTCAAGGGAGATTTTCGGAGTGTAGACACTAGTGAGTGAAAAATCAAACTCATATTCATGCGTCATAGTTGAACCTATAGAAATGATGAGTTAATAGAAAGTGATGTTTGTGGCCAATGATTATCTAATGTTTTTACTAGATTTTTATTAACAATGGTTTTTATCAACATTGACACTTAACTCACTTATGGTTTTGACATTCTAGTGGAATATAACTTTTAGAAAGAAAGTTGTTTTTATTATGCATAAAAACAGTTTTCCAGTAGGACGGTTCCCACGGTTCCCTTTCAACAGGGATCCGGCTAGTGTATTTTCCGGGATCCGTGGATCTGTAGTAACAGAAACAGATTTGATAAAAACATAGGTTATACAATTTTATACCACGATATGTGTTTTATCCTACATTTTCTTTTAGCATGCATACATGACTTCTAATGTATCACGAAAGAATATGAAACATATAAATCAAAAGAGATGACAAACACATTAAGATAATAATAACCTAGATAACTAGACTATTAGTAATATTTCATTTCAATACTAAGAATGATACAAAGGATTGAGTATATAACCCCAATGTAGATTAACAACACAAAGTATATGTCTACGTATGTGAACTTCATCATAGGGAACACAAGTGCGATAAGTGTTAAGGCGATTAGCACGAGAACGATGTAAAACATGTTGAAGGCGATCCTTCTTGGTTTCGGATGAGATGAAAATGGAGAGGAAGATGAATCTTTGAATGAGAGGAAATTTTTGAAATTAGAAGATTTGAAAAAGTGGGGGTTTGATATAGTGGTCGACGATGGGGTTGTTTATGGGAACAGAGGAATTTTTGATATTTGTGTTTTGTTTTATTATTAGAAAGATATGATTTTTGAATTAAGTAAAACAAAACACAAGTTTTATAGACCATGATTTTTAGACGAAAGAGTGACACGTATGTGAGAAAAAGCTTCCTAATGAAGCTACATGTAAAGCATGTATATGCACAAAAATTAATCAAATAAATACCTTGGTAAGCATACTTATCTATCAAGCTAATGTCATTTAGATATGAGGGGAAAGTCATCCTCGAATGCACTTAGAAATGTCTTTAGAAATGACACAACAAATGTCAGAAGACAATTCCACCTCCTTTGTGCTTAAGATACCTTCTTAGGGAAGGTAATCTTTAGTATCAAGCAAATCCTATGGCTTGATAGATGTGAGCTTTGACTAATCAACATGACAAAGAGGATTAGTGCAATTAAATGAAAAAGTAAATAAAAAAATGTTGTTATCAAATCAACATCCAAACATATAGTTTTAAAAGACATGGTGTTTGTTTTTATGAAAAACCTTCTTTGTAGTTTTCAATTAACCATGGATCGTATCAAGTTTTTAAAGTACAATATACTTCAAGAAACTTGGTAACGAAGCTCTGATGCCAATTGTGGAAAACTAGAAGGGGAGGGGGGTTGAATAGTTTTGCCAATTAAAACTTCCTTTTAAACTATTTGGATCGACTTATGTCAATCTATTTGGATGTGTGTGTTGGATATTGATAAACAAGCATATAAAGGTAAGTAATGAAAAGATAAGAGTAAGAAGCACAAAACCACAACGCGAGTATTTATAGTGGTTCGGCTACAAGGACACCTTCCTTGCCCTACTCCACTACCCGAGTCACCTACTCGAGAGTTCGTAAACACTACACCAATCTCCTTATGGCGGAGAAGCCTTCACAACGTCGCCTACCCTTTTTCCGGTGCTAGGCTAACCACTGGGTTCTTTCACTCTAAGGTGAACCACACCTATCACAACGTCGCCTACCCTTTATACGGTGCTAGGCTAACCACCGGGTTCTTTCACACCAAGGTGAACCACACCTACAAAACGTCGCCTACCCTTTATTAGGTACTAGGCTAAGCACCTAGTTCCATTGCAATGGAGGAACTACTACCCAACACTACACCAACGACTAATCCCAAAGGAGACCAACTCCTTTTTACAACATCGTCAAGGATATCAATATCCTTGGATCTAGTACTAATCTATCTTGTACATCGAAACACATCATATCGAATGTACATCTAAGGCACATTTCACTAATGCCTTTAACTAGATCTTCAAGACACCCTTCACTAATGTCTTGTGTCTTGACTTCTAAGCACCCTTCCCTAATGCTTCTAGTCTTGACTTCTAAGCACTTATCACAAGTGCTTATGATATGGACGATAGATACCCTTCACTAATATCTTCGTCTTGACACTTGAGACACCATTCACAAATGTCTTCAACACTTCTTAGAAAAGAAAAACGATCATCAACAAGAAGACTTCAGTAGTCTTGATGATGAGGAAGCATGGCAACTCATGGACTTGAGCTTGCTCGACTTCAAAGGTGGTGATCTCGCCTTTAAGAGGAACCTAGAAGATCACACAAAAACAAAACTACAAACATAGATCTCTTGGATATGAGGTTAGAGAGTTTTTAACTCTAGAGGAAAGTATGTTAGAAAGGGGTGAGAAACAATGAAGAAATGGCTCACTATTTATAGAGGAAAAATTCTACTGTTCCCCGGATCCCACGGATCCCTTCCACAAGGGATCCGTCTAGCGTAAAGCTAGGGATCCGTTTGACGCTCCCCTTTTCCCATGGGTATTTTGGTTATGGGTCAAGGGTCATGGGTTGATCCATGGGTCTTTAGCTAGATACAATGTATCTCTTGAGTGCAATGCACCTAGTCACATGGGTATGGGTCAAAACCATGGGTTATGGATATTATCTATATATGATATAAGCATGATGTCATGAAATGGTTTATGGGTCATGGGCTTTGGGTTGTACCCAACTACATTCAATTTATTTTCCCAATGGGTTATGATACTTAAGTTTCTAATCATTTATATTACCTAATATACTACATACTAGTTATGTGTATATTTTACCCAAATATGTAAACAATAGTTGTTGTACATATGTAATTTTAAATCATAAAATCACTTATACTTGTTTTAGTGTTTTATGTGAAAATGTGAATATGTTAGAAACTATTAGTTCAAACCATTTACGTATTTTATTTGTTTCGTTAAAATTATTTTACTTTTGTTATCGACAAAACATTAGAAGATCGTAAAATATAAATAAACGTTTTTATGGCTTATTTGTATTAACAAAGAAGAAGAAACATAATATTGGATGGAGCTTATCACGCATACATTCTTCTTGGAAAGAATTTAACCACTACTTCACACGGATCTTACCGAGCTAATCAGGGGAGTACTAGTTTCTTTCTCTTTTAATTACCTTCCATTATCATAACTTTGATACTTTCGGGGAACATTGGGGACAATGTTCAGTTTAAGTGTAGGGAGGGAGAATAAAACGGGAACTCTGAAACTATGCTTATCCTTGATCATTTGTCTTATCCTATTTCATTTGTGTAATAAACCAAGAGAAATATTTGTTAGGGCTATTTTAGCACCAAATTTAAAAATTTTCATGACATGTACGGGTGGAACTTTAGTCTTAATAAAGCGTCTCATGGATAAGAGTTATATGACTAGCACAAAAACCCTTTACCACTCAACTTTCACCCCAAAAATGTGAGGTTCACCCCTAGATTTATAGGAATGAAAGCATTCACCTTTAATGCTTCGAGAGTGTACCGGTAGTATATTAGATTCTAGAACTTGTTTTGTGATGCATTCCGAGATCGCTAGTGAGACTACACTTGTGTAGTTAGGAATAACTAAATGATAAGAGGTGATAAGGTTTTAAAATGTACCTTTTTGAGGGGTCGTTTAAGCCCTTATTTGATCACTTTTGTATCCGTTATTACTTAATATCGTTCCTTTTCACTTTTAGGTCTCTTGAAGGCAAATTGCTGTAATGGCACTTATTTGGACGAAAAGGTGCGGATATACGAAGAAAATGGCCAAGGTCAAGAATCGAGACACTCAAGCTGCTGAAATACAAGGTGACGGCGTCACTGCTTAACTACGATGCCGTCGGAGCACTTCGGGACAGTAGCCAAATTGCTTATTTTCAAGTGCGGTGTCAGGCTTTAAAGAGTAGGCCGTCACAACTCGGGCGGCCTAGATTTGATCCAGACGGCGTCAGAGACTGAAGGGGACGGCGTCACAAGTACAAGGTGACGCCGTCGCAAGACTAACGTGGCCAAGACGAAACCCTAATGACGGCGACCCGACGGTGTCACAAATCATAAGGTGACGTCGTCACGATTGTAATATTATATATAGATTCCGAATTTTTCAGTTTTAGTATGTAGTCTTTTGGAGTAAAAACCTAAACCGAACCAAGGCTGTCTTGTACAGTATTTTAGGGTTTCAAACCCTATCTTACATCAAGATAAGTGTTTTACTTCATTAATTCAATTATGTCTTCAATTATTTGTGTGTATGCTTGCATGTTCTCCATGTCCGGCTAATTTACTTGTGTGTTTGCTTAGGGAATATGAAACTTAATTATTGAATATTGATTGGTTGTCTCTTATCTTAATTGTTAATGATCTAGTAATGCGATAGGTCATTAGTTGTGTAATTAATGCTTGATTAATCTTTGTGAACCTTGGACTATAACACTTAGAGCAGTTGTAGGCTAAATCATCCAAAGAGTGCCTTAGAGTTAGAGTTTATAATTCCTAGAGGTTTTTGTAGACGAGACCCTTTGGTAAGTTCAAAGAGTTAGGGATAAATGCATACCCTACGACTTTAGACACATAACGCGATTAAGAATAAGGACGTAACAATTCAACCATCAATAGGAGATAATTAAGGAGTAATAAAACCTAAGTAAACACATCTTTAAACCATCATACGAGCACACAATAATTAGACATAGACTACATACACCTTAGATTAGATAATTAGACAAGTAGAGTAATCGGTAGAAATACCAACCCCCAAATCCAAACCCGAGATTCGTACCTTTCCATTTCCTAAAAAATATAAAAAGATAAAAATAATCTTCCTCAACCCCAACCTTAGCGTAGTAACTTCTCACTAGCATTCCTATTCCCCTAGAGAACGATATCAATACCCATGGCTTACCCTAATACTACACTACAACGATTAGGTTCACTGCCTAGGGTGTTATAAAACTTGCTCGAAGAAAAGGAAGTTCCTTTGACCCCGAACGATGCGTGTAGCGTTATCAAGTTTTTGGCGCCGCTTCCAGGGAATAGAATAGCTAGTTAGTAGTTCACCTCGTTTAGGTTTCTTTGCTTGATTCCTATCAAGTAAAATTTTCTCATTTTTTAGCTTCCTCGTAGTCTATCCCCCTTCTTCGTGACCTTTGTTCGTAAACCCCGTCACTTTTCATCATGGAAGGTGATAACCACCCACCATTCATCAACCCACCACCAATTGACCCGCCAAGAGCCCATACTCTTGGTGAATACTCGAGACCAAGCCACCTAGGCTATAGGAACACCATTGAGCTTCCTGACCAATCCCAAACTACGGCCCTGCGATCCGACACCATCCGGTTGGTGCAAAACGGATATGTATTCCATGGACTTCGTTCTGAAGATCCAAATCAGCATCTAAGGGATTTCCTTAAAATTGTCGATTCCATCGACCTTGATGCTACTACTCGGGAGACCACGCGCCTGCATCTCTTCCAATTCTCTCTACGGGACCAAGCTAGTAATTGGCTTGGCGACTTCCCTTGAGGCTCCATCTCAAGTTGGGATGATCTCACTTCTCGCTTCCTTGCTCAATTTTTCCCACCGGGGAGAACCACTAAGCTTAGGAATGACATCTTGATGTTCCAACAACGTCAAGGTGAATCTCTCTACGAAGCATGGACTCGATTCAAGAACTTACTTCATAAAGTCCCTCATCACGACGTTGATCTTTGGCTCCAAGTCCAAATCTTTTATGATCATTTAAACTTCCCCACAAAGCGATCCATTGACCAAGCGGCCGGTGGAAAACTTAGTTATCTCACCGCAGAAGAATCATGGGGTATAATAGAGGACCTTGCCCTCTATGACAACGAAAGTTGGAATGAACCCCGCGAGTTGCCCAAAACCGTTAAGGCAATCTCCTTGCCTCCCATTGACTCACAATCTTCTGACCATAGGATGATCGAGCTTGAAGATCAAGTAAAATTCCTAATGAGCTCCTACGAAAATCCCAAGTCTTCACGCCGTGTAAACAAAGTTTCTTCCTCATGTGAGCCGTGTAGTGATCCTCATAACACGCGCACTTGCACCCGATCCCCCGATCATGCTTCCGTTGACTACGCATCCTCGCGTATTAATGGAATGGGAGGAAGATTCCCTACAATACCGGGACCTAGGAATTTCAATGAAACCCGAGAGGCATGGAAGGGCAAGCCCGATTTCTATTGGGGACAAACCAAAGAATTCACTTCCAATGATTTTTCATGGCCCCCATCTCACGGTCCTAACCAAAAAAACATTGAGGGGATGTTGCAACACCTAGTCGCATCCCAAGAAGCTCAAATAGCTAAGCTCTCGGACCGTTTTAACCAACAACAAGCCGAAATGGATAGGAAGATAGATAACCTTTTGAAAGCCATGACCAATAGTGATAGGAAGGTTAATGCTATCTCAACCCCCGAGCCTTCCGGTATAGAGATTAAGGACCCAAGTAAGTTAGCTAAGCACGTTCAATTCATCAATACCATCGCCTTAGTGAAACCTAATAGAACAAATGACGAAGCGAACCATGAGATGATACTTGAGGTTAAGGAAACACCGACGAATGAAACAACCGAGGAAGTGGATGAAGTAGACAATGACTATTTCAATAAGTTTCCTACGGAAGAAGAACTATCTCGCCACCCTCACTTAGTGCGTGACCTCCGTCACATGTATGTTAGGAAAAGCCCTAGAATTAAGTTTGGGAACCCTTGGAATCTTAACATACCATGTTGCATAGGACACCTTTTCGTGGCAAAGGCCTACATTGATCGCAAGTCCCCAATCAACATAATGACTAGCACCTACTACAATATGGTAATGAAGAAGCCTATTCCAACTAGGCAAGACCCCGATAATCCTAGGGTTAGGTGCAATTTTCTTGGTAGAGTTAAGGGATTTCCCGTTTATGTAGGTAGTTTCACGTTTCCTACGGACTTCATAATTGTGAATGATATTAGTACGGCCATAGATCCTAGCTTGTCCCACGTTATTCTAGGAAAACCTTTCATAGAAAGCATCGGGATGAACTATGACCCCTCGTTAGGAATAGTGCGATTCAAGGATGAGACCGATGACATAGCTTACCAAATGCCGTTTAAGATTGAGAAGTTTTCATCACTCTCTAATGATGAAAAGGAACTTAAACTATCGGTCTATTATAGGAATGAGGAGGATAGAGAGAAAGGAGTGGATTATGTTATGGCCAAGATTTTCGGTTTTTATAAGGATTGCTTGAACTTAGGACCGGAATATAGAAATTAGTGGGGAGAGGACGAACTTTTAGAGAGGTGCATCATAGGGCACTTCTACAACATGGAACCAACCACTAGAGACCGTCATGAGGAAGGAGTTGACGGTAATGAAGTAACGTAGGAGCACGACTACGAGTCTAGCTACAAGACTCATAAATAAAGAAAAGCGCTTCGTGGGAGGCAACCCATGCTTAATTGTTTGCTTGTTAGTGTCATATATCTTTTATTGATTGCTTATTCTCATGTTTAAATTTGTAAAAATGCTTTATTTTGTTTTTAACCTCGTCTTAATTACATATAAAGGTATTTTACATAAAGGATAAGTGTAGGGAGGATTACACACGTTTTCAAAAGAAACGTAAACATGAGAATAGCAATTCATTAAAAGATATATATGTGTGTTTGTTCGAGTCAAATGCTTGTATCGAGTCATAATGGATGTTTTGCAGAATTTTTTCCAGATTCTAAAGATGTAAATTTTCCAGAATTTTTTCAGAAAATCGCAGACCGGTTTTTGTCAGGATCGCACCTGACGGCGTCAGAAGGAGTAAAAACAACAGATTACTTTTTCTCGTTTTCTGAGCTACTTATAAATTTTTGGAATTTTCCAGGTCTTAATTTTCCAGAAATTCTGTAAACATCCATTCCACAAGCATTATATCCTAGTTTAAGTCGAGTCTTATTTATATTATTACCACCGATTTTACGCGAAGGTTTCGTTTGTTTTCTTCAAGTGTGTAGGTTTAATTTATCAAGAAGAAGTTACATAAGATTGGAAGGAGCTTTTCACGCATACATTCTTCTTGGAAAGGATTTAACCACTACTTCACACACGGATCATACCGAGCTAATCAGGGGAGTATTTGTTTCTTTCGTTTTTCATTACCTCCCATTATCATAACTTTGATACTTTCGGGGAACATTGGGGACAATGTTCAGTTTAAGTGTAGGGGAGGGAAAATAAAACGGGAACTTTGAAACTGCTTATCCTTGACTATTTGCTTTGTCCAATTGTATTTGTGTAATAAACCATGAGAAAATGTCGGTTAGGGTAATTTTGGTACCAAATTTAAAATTTTTCATGATATATAGGAGTGGGCCATTAGTCTTAACAAAAGCGTCTCACGGATAGGAAGTTGCATGACTAGCACAAAAACCCTTTACCACTTAAATTCCACCCAAAATGTGAGGATCGCCCTTAGATTAGTAGGAATTAAAGCATTCATCTTTAATGCTTAGAGTGTGAACCGGTAGTATATTAGATTCTAGAACTTGTTTTGTGATGCATTCCGAGATCGCTAGTAAGACTACACTTGTGTAGTTAGGAATAACTAAATGATAAGAGGCATTAGGATAACCCTTGTTTGATACCCGTAATATAATTACTTCTTCCACATCGGTTGAGTAATTCCTCCACACCTTTGCATTGTACTCATCTTTAGTACACGATACCCCTAGTTAACCCCTCAGAGCCTATCCTTTTCGCGGTTCTCGTGATGTTTCGGTTTTTCTGGAATATCAATGAAGAGCATTGTTTACAATCCACCCCCAAATGTACACCCAAATCGCCTTAGCCTACCCTGTATGCACTCACTTTTAGTGCATTATTGTTATCACCCTAAACCCTTAGTTCAATTATCTAGTTGCTTGCATGAGTTGCTAAGTCGAGTCATATCCTTTGTACACAGTTTTGGGACGATTGGGACTCATGGGAAAAGTTAAAGTTTATGAAATGACTGGAAGGGAACGTTAAATTCCCTTATTTACGTAATAACATACCCCAAGTGTTTTGATCTTTTCAATTCGGGTCAAATTAGTGTTAGAGTAATAAAAACTCAAGTGTAGGGATGTACCTATAAATCCCTATCATTTTGATGTTACCGTAGAGGATGGTAGAGTAAAAGTGTATGAAAAAAAATAGAAAAAGAGAAAGAAAAAATAGAGTGTTAAAAAAACATACGGGCTACCATCCTACATCTATCTTTAAATTTATGTTTGTTTGTTTCAGTTATCTAGAGTTTAGAGTGTCGAGTCTTGGCTTAGCAACGCCATTCTTCGTATGCTTGTAACATAAAGATTTTTGACTTGCCACCACTAAATAGCCTATCCCACCAAACCCTTTGTTTCTCTACCGTAAGCCTAACGTTACAACCCTTTAAAGACCTCTTTGATAGTCTTTCCTAGGTGCTTACGCCAAAGCGATGGAGGTTTGATCTATTCTCAAGCCTATGGTAATCTATGTACTAGGACCGGTTAATGAGTGTTTATCTTCCATTTCCAACTTGTTATATTTCATATACACCCGAGAGACGAGAGTATCTAAACACCCCATGTGAGGTGCTAGTATGTAATTTCCGTGCTTGTTATGACTTTTGCGGGGCTTATATGTGTTGTGGACTGTTTTAAACCAATGCTTCATGACCCCTAACTTATAAATTAATTGGCTAAAAGCACATTTGCTTGTGGACAAGCAAATACCAAGTGTAGGGATATTTGATAAGGTTTTAAAATGTACCTTTTTGAGGGGTCGTTTAAGCCCTTATTTGATCACTTTTGTATCCGTTATTACTTAATATCGTTCCTTTTCACTTTTTAGGTCTCTTGAAGTCAAATTGCTGGAATGGCACTTATTTGGACGAAAAGGTGCGGATATACGAAGAAAATGGCCAAAGTCAATAATCGAGACACTCAAGCTGCTGAAATACAAGGTGGACGGCATCAACTGCTTAACTGCGACGCCGTCGGAGCACTTGTGACGGGACGGTAGCCAAATTGCTTATTTTCAAGTGACGGTGTCAAGCTTTAAAAGAGTAGGCCGTCGCAACTCAGATGGCCTAGATTTGATCAGCGGTCGAGAGAAGGGGACGGCGTCACAAGTACAAGGTGACGCCGTCACAAGACTAACGTGGCCAAGACGAAACCCTAATGGGCGACCCGGACGGCGTCCCAAATCATAAGGTGGCGCCGTCGCGATTGTAATATTATATATAGAATCCGAATTTTTCAGTTTTAGTGTGTAGTCTTTTGGAGTAAAAACCTAAACTGAACCAAGGCTGTCTTGTACAGTATTTTAGGGTTTCAAACCCTATCTTACATCAAGATAATTGTTTTACTTCATTAATTCAATTATGTCTTCAATTATTTGTGTGTATGCTTGCATGTTCTCCATGTCCGGCTAATTTACTTGTGTGTTTGCTTAGGGAATATGAAACTTAATTATTGAATATTGATTGGTTGTCTCTTATCTTAATTGTTAATGATCTAGTAATGCGATAGGTCATTCGTTGTGTAATTAATGCTTGATTAATCTTTGTGAACCTTGGACTATAACACTTAGAGCAGTTGTAGGCTAAATCATCCAAAGAGTGCCTTAGAGTTAGAGTTTATAATTCCTAGAGGTTTTGTAGGACGAGACCCTTTGGTAAGTTCAAAGAGTTAGGGATAAATGCATACCCTACGACTTTAGACACACAACGCGATTAAGAATTAGGACGTGACAATTCAACCATCAATAGGAGATAATTAAGGAGTAATAAAACCTAAGTAAATACATCTTTAAACCATCATACGAGCACACAATAATTAGACATAGACTACATACACCTTAGATTAGATAATTAGACAAGTAGAGTAATCGGTAGAAATACCAACCCCCAAATCCAAACCCCGAGATTCGTACCTTTCCATTTTCTAAAAAATATAAAAAAGATAAAAAATAATCTTCCTCAACCCCAACCTTAGCGTAGTAACTTCTCACTAGCATTCCTATTCCCCTAGAGAACGATATCAATACCCGTGGCTTACCCTAATACTACACTACAACGATTAGGTTCACTGCCTAGGGTGTTATAAAACTTGCTCGAAGAAAAGGAAGTTCCTTTGACCCCGAACGACGCATGTAGCGTTATCAAGAGGCATTAGGATAACCCTTGTTTGATACCCGTATTATAATTACTTCTTCCACATCGGTTGAGTAATTCCCCCACACCCTTGCGATGTACTCATCTTTAGTACACGATACCCCTAGTTAACCCTGCCTATCCTTTTTGCGGTTCTCGTGATGTTTCGGTTTTCCGGAATATCGATGAAGAGCATTGTTTACAATCCACCCCCAAATATACACCCAAATCGTCTTAGCCTACCTTGTATGCACTTACTTTTAGTGCATTATTGTTATCATACTTAATTTTAGCGCCAAATTTAAAAATTTTCATGACATGTACGGGTGGGACTTTAGTCTTAATAAAGCGTCTCATGGATAGGAGTTATATGACTAGCACAAAAACCCTTTACCACTCAACTTTCACCCCAAAAATGTGAGGTTCGCCCCTAGATTTATAGGAATTAAAGCATTCACCTTTAATACTTCCAGAGTGTACCGGTAGTATATTAGATTCTAGAACTTGTTTTGTGATGCTGATAACGCTACACATGTCGTTCGGGGTCAAAGGAACTTCCTTTTCTTCGAGCAAGTTTTTCAACACCCTAGGCAGTGAACCTAATCGTTGTAGTGTAGTATTAGGGTAAGCCACGGGAATTGATATCGTTCTCTAGGGGAATAGGAATGCTAGTGAGGAGTTACTACGCTAAGGTTGGGGTTGAGGAAGATTATTTTTTTATCTTTTTATGTTTTTTAGGAAATGGAAAAGTACGAATCTCGGGGTTTGGATTTGGGGGGATGGTATTTCTACCGATTGCTCTACTATCTAATTATCTAATTAACTAAGGCGAGGGTAGTCTATGTCTAATTATTGTGTGCTCGTATGATGATTTAAAGATGTGTTTACTTAGGTTTTATTACTCCTTAATTATCTCCTATTGATGGTTGAATTATCACGTCCTTATTCTTAATCGCGTTGTGTGTCTAAGGTCGTAGGGTATGCGTTTATCCCTAACTCTTTGAAACTACCAAAGGGTCTCGTCTACAAAATCTCTAGGATTTATAAACTCTAACTCTAAGGTACTCTTTGGATGGTTTAGCCTACAACTAATCTAGGTGTTATAGTCTAATGTTCACAAAGATTAATCAAGCATTAACTACACAACGAATGACCTATCGCAATACTAGATCATTAACAATTAAGATAAGAGACAACCAATCAATATTCAATAGTTAAGTTTCATATTCCCTAAGCAAACACACAAGTAAATTAGCCGGACATGGAGAACATGCAAGCATACACACAAATAATTGAAGACATAATTGAATTAATGAAGTAAAGCACTTATCTTGGTGTAAGATAGGGTTTGGAACCCTAAAATACTGTACAAAGACGAATTTTGGTTCGGTTTAGGTTTTACTCCAAAATACTACACACCTGAAAACTAAAAAATTCGATTCTATATATAAGATTACATTCGCGACGGCGTCACCTTATGATTTGTGACGCCGTCGGGTCGCCGTCATTAGGGTTTCGTCTTGGCCACGGTAGTCTTGCGACGGCGTCACCTTATGCTTGTGATGCCGTCCTCTTCCTCGACGCCGCAGATCAAATCTAGGTCTGAGTTGCGACGACTTACTCTTTTAAAGCTTGACACCGTCACTTGAAAATAAGCAATTTGGCTACTGAGTCGTCACAAAAGTGATGCGACGGCGTCACAGATAACACCTGACGCCGTCCCCTTGTGTTTCAGCAGCTTGAGTGTCTCGATTCTTGACTTTGGCCATTTTCTTCGTATATCCGTGCCTTTTCGTCCAAATAAGTGCCATTTCAGCAATTTGCCTTCAAGAGACCTAAAAAGTGAAAAGGAACGATATTAAGTAATAACGGATACAAAAGTGATCAAATAAGGGCTTAAACGACCCCTCAAAAAGGTACATTTTAAAACCTTATCAGATGCATTCCGAGATCGTTAGTGAGACTACACTTGTGTAGTTAGGAATAACTAAATGATAAGAGGCATTAGGATAACCCTTGTTTAATACCCGTATTATAATTACTTCTTCCAAATTGGTTTAGTAATTCCCCCACACCCTTGCAATGTACTCATCTTTAGTACACGATACCCCTATTTTCTGGAATATCAATGAAGAGCATTGTTTACAATCCACCCCCAAATGTACACCCAAATCGTCTTAGCCTACCTTTTATGCACTTACTTTTAGTGCATTATTGTTATCATACTAAACCCTTAGTTTAATTATCTAGTTACTTGCATGGTTTCTAAGTCGAGTCATATCTTTTGTACACAGTTTTAGGATGATTGGGACTCATGGGTAAAGTTAAAATTTATGGAGTGACGGGAAAGAAAGTTAAATTCAAATTTCCTTTATTTACGTAATAATGTACTCCAAGTGTTTTGATCTTTTCAATTCGGGTCAATTTAGTATTAGAGTAATAAAAACTCAAGTGTAGGGATGCTCCTATAAATCAATTATATTTTGATATTATCGTAGAGGATGGTAGAGTAAAAGTGTATGCAAAAAAAAAAAAAAAAAATCGAGAAAAAGGAGTGATAAAAAAAGAGAAAAAACATACGGGCTACCATCCTACATCTATCTTTATATTTATGTTTTTTTGTTTCAAATTATCTAGAGTTTAGTGAGTCGAGTCTTGGCTTAATAACCCCATTCTTTTCATGCTTGTAACATAATATTTTTGACTTGCCATAACTAAATCGCCTATCAACCCAAACCATTTGTTTCCCTACCGTAAGCCTAATGTTACAACCCTTTAAAAGACCTCTTAGATAGTTGTTCCTAGGTTCTTACACCAAACTGGTGGAGGTTTGATCTAGTCTCAATCCTATGGTAATCTATGTACTATGACCGATTAATGAGTGTTTATCTTTCATTTCCATTTATACACCCAAGAGATGAGAGAATCCAAAAACCACTTGTGAGGTGCTAGTATATAATTTCTGTGCTTGTTATGACTATTGCGGTGCTTTTACTTGTTGTGAATTATGTTTAACCAATGCTTTATGCCCCCTAACTTATAGATTGATTGGCCAAAAGCACATTTGCTTGAGGACAAGCAAATACCAAGTGTAGGGATATATGATAAGGATTTAAAACGTACACTTTTAAGGGGTCATTTAAGCCCTTAATCGCCCACTTTTATATTAGTTACTGCTTAATTTCATTCCTTTTCACTTTTTAGGTCTCTTGGAAGCAAAATGCTAGAATGATGCATATTTGGACGAAAATGAGTGAATATATGAAGAAAATGGCTAAGTCAAGATCAAAGGCTCTCAAACTGCTGGAATTACACCTGACGGCGTCACAATCCATGGGCGACGCCATCCCTCTCTACGTAATTAAATTTGCGACAACTCAGTAGACTTTTTGCTAATTTACACCTGACGGCGTCAAGCTTTCAAAAGTAAGGGCGTCACGAAGACTTTTCTTCCCAGACGGCCTAGATCCAGATTCAGACGACGTCACTACTGAAGACTGACGGCATCATAACCACAACGTGACACCGTCCCAATGATGATTTGGCAAAGACGAAACCCTAATGACGGTGATCTGACGGCGTCCCAACTATAAGGTGACGCTGTCGCGAATGTAAAACTATATATATAAATTGAATTTTCAGAATTTTAAGAGGTAGACTTGTGGAGTAAAAACCTAAAACGACTTAAGTCCGGTTTGGACAGTATCTTAGGGTTCTCATACCCTATTTTACATCAAGATAAGTAATTTACTTCATTGATTTCATTATGTTTTCGATTGTATGTGTGTATGCTTGCGTGTTTAACATGTCCGGCTAAATTTCTTGTGTGTTTTCTTAGATCTATGAAACCTAGTTATTAATTATTGATTGGTTGTCTCTTATCTTAATTGTAATTGGCTTAGGAGTGCATTAGGCCATCGTTGTGTTTTTAATGCTTGAGTAATCTTTGTGAACCTTAGTTTATAAATCTCTTAGTGGAATTGTAGGCTAAACATCTAAAGATAACCTTAGTGTTAGTTTATGAATCCTAGAGATTTCATAGGCAATAACCTTAAGGTAGTCTCAAAGAGTTAGGGATAAAAGCATACCCTACGACCTTAGAAAACACAACGCGATAAGAATAAGGACGTGACAATTCAACCACCAATAAAAGATAACTAGGGAGTAATAGTATCTAGTTAGACACATTTTTAATCATCGTATGAGCACACATCAAATAGACATAAGACTACCCATTAGTTTAGATAATTAGATAGTAGAGTAATCGGTAGAAGTACCAAACCCCCCAAACCCCGAGATTTTACCCTTAGCTTTCTGAAAAATATAAAAAAGATAAAAAATAATCCTCCTCAACCTCAACCTTAGCGTAGTACACTTCTCAATAGCATTCCTATTCCCTTAGAGAACGATATCAATACCCGAGGCTTACCAAATACTACACTACAACTATTAGGTTCACTGCCTAGGGTGTTGAAAACTTGCTCGACGAAAAGGAAGTTCCTTTGACCCCGAACTCGTTATACGCGCATCAACTGCACTGTCTGCGATGCTTTGAAAGAAACACGCTGCATGTTTTCAAGGTGAACATCTAGGATTTGGACCGCCGGTTCCCTACTGTGGATATCAAAACCAAATATACGCCAGCAAGCCTCGTGAGGACCGATATAACGCGCATCCACAAAGTTTTTTATCTCGTCCATACCCACAACTAAACTGCTATTCGAAGTCGAAGCACCCGCGTGGCTATGTTGTGCCTCACCTATTTGCCTGGACACCCGAGCAATGATTCTATCTGTACCCTTTGAAATATATTTAGATAGGTACTTTATGAGCATCGTCCAACCACAAAACTTAACATTTATATGTGCATAAAACCTCATACATATTTCATGATTGTATGGCACAACGTAACCGTTGCCCAACCTGACACCACTTCGGTGTGCATCTATCTGCACATCCCTCCTTCTGTAGTGTGCATACGCAGCTTTGTCAAAAAAAGTTGCTTCACAGTACTCCATTGGGAAAAACTTTTTAAACTTCGTTCTATCACGCATACAAACTGCATTCGAAAATGTTGCCCCACAGGGACTGTGCATCATAAATTCTGATATAACTCTGAAACCTTCTGGATCGTTTTGATGACGGGGTAGTTCTACACTTATGTACCTATCTACATCCTCCGGCCTCATCGTTTCAGGTCTACGTGTTACCCACAACAATATGTGACAATGTGGCAGACCCCTTTTTTGGAATTCCACTGTGTACAACACTGAAAAGAAGAAACATGAAGAAGCAATAAGTTTTTGTATGTGGATGACATACACATATACACACATCTGTTATGAACACGGTAATCTAAATATGATATACCTGCATTCACTGAGCCAAAAGGTTGAGAGTCTAGTAGATAGTTAATAAGGGAGTGAATTTTACGCACAAATACACGGTCTATAACATCCGGTCTGTCAGCTGCAGTAAGGTTTGGATATGCAGCCATGTATTCCTCAGATTTCAGGCCACTTGGTGTTACATGTGAATGTTACAAAAAATGCTGGGTTGCCATACACCCTGCAGATTGCCAAAGCGTCTAAATAATGACTATACATATATCGAGGGGCCCCAGTAAATGACGAAGGCAAAATAATTCTCATCCCCACATCCGAACCATCAACATCACCCTGTGCAATTGCATCATACAGACCCATTAAATAGTCTCCTCTAATCGTTGATTGATTAGCTCTAATGAAGTCTATTCTACTATGTTCTATACTACAATACGTTGTGTCAACATATTGCTGAAATAGCCTCCCATCTCTACTCAAAAGGTTGTAATATCCAAGCCTATCATGTAACTGATAACAATAAAACGCTTTCATAGACATTTTTCGACCCCTACGTGTTGAAGTTAATTCAACGTTAAGATACCGTAAATCCATATGATAGCCACTATCGTATAAAAATAGTTAAGTATTTAAAAACGAACTAATAGTGAATCAATGACTGAAAGTAATGTAAGTAGAAACACACTATTAAATTTTCAACGTCTCTATTCTTATTAGAAATGAATCAGAAGAATACATTACCCAAGTACTTGCGGAATAGTACTTAGGATTGAAATGACAAAGGGTGTAACTCCTCCCGAAGCTCAGGCTAAGTCTGAGCACAACTACAAGTACCCACTGAGCTATCTCTGTGATTGTTGTATTTGGAGGAGTGAAAGATGGCTTGCGTATATGTGTGCTATTACAATTCACAAGCTTGAATCTTTCACTCCATCTTCTATGCTATTTATACAAGTATGAGTTTTAACTCTTTCCTAAGTGACAAACTGACAGGTTACAGAAGATAAAATACCTCGATGTATTTTGTCTCGCACAAAGGCTATTTTCGGTAAGGGACAAAGCCACTTTCTACTTGTCGTAAGATCGATGCTGGGCCTTTCAGTGAAAGTTGACTTCTTGAAGACAGCACTCCATCTTTATCGCCTTCAAGCATAACCGTTTTGTCCCGCCCATTCTTCGCCTTCTCCGCCTTCAGTCTTTAGTCAAGTTTGTCTTCTGTTTGTAGTTGGTGAGAGTTGAGGGATTCAGTGAGTTATTGTCATCACTCACTGAATCCACCATCTTCTTCTTGACTCATTCTTCTCCCTTTAAGTTCCGCCTTCGAGTGGAGAGACTTGTTCTTTGCCTCATACCGAGTATCTCGAAGATAGCTCACGAGAGACTATGCACTCAGTGACACCGCTAGTGTTTAACGGACTAAGCACTTAGGTTATTTTCTATTCAAATCCTAGATTAAGGGGTTTGGGTATTTACTGAACCCAACAAAACACTATAGCACCGACTGCATTTGAGAGGCCACATGTATATAGCTCAGCATTGCAGCCACACCTGCCTGATCAATGTCACTCCATCTTTGAAATGTTGGGTTTCCATAGACATCAATGTGGAACAGACCTCTTTCAGGCTTTTCAATCACTAGACAGTTGACAAACTTCACCCCTTCAGGTAGTTCCCTGTTGCATTCGAGTCCAGGAACTTGGATCTCAGGCTGGAACTCAACCCTCTTTCTTTTTCCCTGTGAAGACTGAGGTTGAAACCCTTGTGGTGCAGTTAAGGCAGCTGAATCCCCGCCAGTTGTGTGCATCCTCGGTCTTTTCATACCTTTTGCTGAGCATTTTCATCACTCCTTAACCACCGATTCGCTTCTTTTCAATTATAGGACCAAGCTCATCGAAGTTCGTGATCCCAAAGTCGTGAATTTTAGGATCATGAACTTCGAAGTGTCTTTTATCATCCCCCCTGTAGACGTTCATTGCTAGTGGTTTAGACTTGGGGATGATTCTGACATCGCGATCTTCTCAGCAGCCTTTCTACTTGTCATTGACCAGTTGTAGTGGTCAATTCTTGCTTTCCTGATGGCTGCAGATTTCTTGTTCTTTTCTTCCAACTGTTTTCTCATTTCAGCCATCTTAGCAGCCTGAGCATCCTTAAACTTTTGTCCTGCCTGACCCTTCTGAAGCTTCTTTGGATCAATTCCCAAGTTCTCATCTTCTTCAGCGACAACTTTATCGGCTTCTTTGCTCTTCCTTTCCTCCTCTAGTTTGTTTCCTTTCTTCTTTGCAAGATAGGCACTTAGTCTGTTATGGTGAGCAGTGTATTCAGTTGCCGATCTTGTAGGGAATCTTCTCGTGCTGAGTTTTCATTATGCCTTTACCTTTATCCCGGCCCGAGGAAGATGATGTTGCTACCGCTGGTGGTGTTGTTGTTATGATGGGTGCGACTGTCATAGCCATTGTTATTGTTGATGATAAGGGTGGGATTGATGAAATTGGTACAAATGGACCGGTGGTGTTGGCTCCCCTCAAGTGTGAGAGAAGTCTCTTCAAGGGTCTTCTCCCCTCAACTGCGGAAACTTCCGAGAGCAAGAGTTGGCTCTGACGCTGGGGGAGTTTGGGTGGCTTGACCTTTGAAGGCTTGGTAGAATTCAGTGACCATAGCCTTTATATCAGATGTATCCTTTTGAAGACCAGTGACCTTTGTTTCCAGATTAGCTTGAGAAAGTTCCAAGGCATTCATGCGTGGCCCAAGATTCCAAGCCATTGATGAGGAAGCCTTAGCTAAATTGGTCACTTGAGCATCCAAAGAGCCTAGTGTTGCCTGAAGAGACTGGACCAAAGATTGAAGACCCTGAACATTGGCAGACTTTAGCATAGTGATCAGTTCAGTGAGGTCTGAGGAATTCTTCAGGTAAGCCTTAGTAGCCTCCAGCACTTTTGAGTTGAGTGCTGGGTCTTCTTTGACCGAATCCCTGATTTCATCAATTTTTGTTCCACAACCCTGAAGATGTTTGAGAAGCTTAGCCAGGTTATCATCCAATCTATGAAGCTGCTCGTACATAATATCTCTGTGTTCATCAGTGTTAGCATTGAAAGTGAGCACATCGGACTTTAGATCAGCATAACTTGCAGTAGCTTCAGTGTGTTGATCCCACAATGTGTCAGTGACCCCAGAATATAGCTTCCTTGAAGCTTTTTTGATCCACTGAACTAGCTGCCTTTCAGTGATTGGAAGAATATTATCAAACTGGCTGAATTCATCAGAACTGGATGAGGAGTCAAAGTCATTTTCTTCAGGCTGAAATGGTGACTCATTAGGCTTTTGTGGATCAGACTGATGTTCTTGTTCAGCTTGAACATCAGTGTCCACTTCTTCTCCAGCTGATAGAATTTCATCTTCACTTTCAAGATGTTCTTCATCGTAAAATAGTATCTCAAAGAACATCAACAACAATTAACAAGGTGGGGTGATGGGTTCCAGTATCACGGTGGTATTGATCCCTCCGAGTCTTTGTCCCCTTTGTCCCCTCACGACAAGTTTTTCCTGTCTTCTCCGAGTCGATTGGTGATGGGTTCTCAGCGGTTGTTTCTTTCCTCCGAGTCTTTGTCCCCCGTGACCCCGAGATATTGGTGGGTGTTTCCTAGTGCCTTTGGCGGAGTCTGGAAGTTATATCCCTATCGGTTGTTCGGGCCTTTCTCTCGAGTCTTTGGGATCATTCAGTTTGCCCTCAGACAAAGGTTGTGATTTGCTAATGTCATCCTTGGGCATTGTGGAAGGTGCTCCCTACCAGCCGGTTGTATGTTTCCCTAGATCTTGAGGAGTAGTAGTTGGGACCAAGCACCGACTGACGTGATTTATCGTGTCCTTCGTTGTCACCAGTGGTAGATGTTGCTAGGTCTCCGTGGGTGGCGTCGATCTTGGGTTTTCTTTCGCCTTTTAGGCAGTAAGAAGTTCAAGCCTCAGGCCCCGAGACTTGGGTTTGGTCTTAGTCCCGCCCGAGACTTCCCTTTTCTTTTAGGAGCAGGGTTAGAGACACTGAATCCCTCGTTGTTTACAACAACCATATGGGCCGTCAATACAATATCGCATGACTAGGGATGGGTCTTTTGAAAATTAGATTGACTCGTGGTACTAGGTAAAGCAAGATATTTGTACTCCGAGGGTAATTACAACCCTAACACTTGCAAAGCACAAGAGATAAACCTAGGATATAAACGTATTTCGCCCTAGATTTACTCAGTAGGTTACGAGATCATCAGTAAATGATCTCTCCCATGTCTACATTGACCCCATTCATCAAACAGATGCCATCATCAACCTAATAGAATTAACTTGTTCAGTGGATGAGTGGTTCCCGTCGAGGGCCTGAACCACAAACGTGAACAGGATCCTCCAATCCACAGGAAATGAACTCTTGGTAACTGGGGCCTTGTCCAAAAATTTTGGATCTAAAATGATTTGTTTTAACCCATCCTTCACTATGGAGGGTTCAGGATGGGCGACATAAACTCCCTTATTGTAGTCTAACCCTGTTGAGGTGCACAAAGTTTTGTAATCCAGGCTGACTGATCTTTCCCCATTAAATAGACCGAACTTAATAAGATACTCCCTGAGTGGTCGTAGGTCAGTCTCATTAGTAGAGGGTGACGGGTCATAGGCCGTGGCTGTAGCCCAAAACTCCCTGAGGAGATTTTGGTACGTAATTGAGGACATTTAACAAAGGCCATTTTCGTGGGCGCTAAACAAAAATTTCATAATGTCCTTATAGGCTGGGACAGTTTGAGGGTATTCAAAATT
This sequence comes from Chrysanthemum makinoi, assembly GCA_910596185.1. Lineage (NCBI taxonomy): Eukaryota > Viridiplantae > Streptophyta > Magnoliopsida > Asterales > Asteraceae > Chrysanthemum > Chrysanthemum makinoi. The sequence continues at coordinate 113,557,187 of OU343219.1, forward strand.
TCCTATGACATTATTTGTTTTAAATTCAACATTGCTAAGATCCCCTACCCACTGTGGTGCAAACTGAAGAGATTGTGTTTTTGCCATTTCCATTAAAAGGTTTTTAGGGTTTTGAGAAAAAATATCTTGACAAGAACAATCAAAGATTTTTAAATCTCTCAGGTTTGTGATGAAAAACTTTTGTAAATGTTTACAGAGAAAATTTTTCGTAAAATGGTTAGATGAACACAAAGATTTCGGGTTTGAAGAGTATTTGACAAAGCGTTTTGTTGCGTAAATACTTTGTGTGGTTTTAACGATTTTGTGAGGGTATTTATAGAGTGATGAGAGGGGTAGTTTATGCACAATTGTGGATTTGTAAAGTCGGTTTTTGAAAACGTTTTGAATTTCCACATTTAATGCCACCACTCCACTACCCGCAAAGAAAATCCTGGTTTTCAAGGATGCAGTTGGTGCACAGTAAAAGTTCACTTTTGCAGTAATAAAATATCCACAAGATATTTTATGTGAGAAGAGGCATTTAATGCCTAGTGGGATGAGGTAAGGTGTTGAGAGACCCTTGACATAGATGACAGTAAGACAAAGAGACATATATTCCTATATTAAATTGGCATGGTTACCAACCTAGGACATTAAAGTAACTGATACTTGGAGCATTTAGTTACTCATTCAATGCTCAATATCAATCTGTTCGGGGTCCCCGAATGAGTCTTACTCATTCGATTGAGATGGTTGTTTTGGAGTATGTTCGTGAGGATGGACCATTTTAGAGAAAACTTACCGAGATTGGGATTGGTTTTCGTGTTGCTGACTTTCAATGTCTAGCATTCCCAATTCAGTTTTTAGTCTCCTGAAGGTAGGTTCATCTAAGGGTTTGGTGAAGATATCAACAAGTTGATATTCAGTAGGGATGAAATGAAGTTCAATGTCTCATTTCATTATGTGGTCCCTGATGAAATGATATATGATATCAATGTGTTTGGTTCTTTGGTGAAGGACAGGGTTGTTGGAGATTGCAATAGCACTGTGTTATCACAGAAGATGGGTACCATTTTGTAATGGATGTCATAGTCACCGAGTTGACTTTTCATCCATAAGACATTGGCACATCATCCTGCAGCCCACATACTCGCCTTCATGAAGACATAGCCACCGATTGTTGCTTTTAGCACTCCAACAAACCGTTTTCCTCCAAAAATTGACAGGACCCGAGGTACTTTTTCTCATTCCATATTGCAAGAAGCATAGTCGAGTCGAATATCCTTTAAGGTCAAACCCTGAGCACTTTGGATAGTAGAGTCCAAGGCTTGGAGTTCCCTTCGGTATCTCGAGGATTCTTTTCGTCGCAGTGAAATGGGATTCTTTGGGATTGGACCGATATCTTGCTATTAGATGCAGTGAGAATTGAATGACCGTCCGGAAGCTAGATACATCGCGTAAGCCAACAATCCCTCCGAAATAGGTTTGATTGACCGATTTGCCGTGAGATCGTGTCCAAGGTTGTTAGGAGGGACCATTGGTGTCTTCACCGAGGCACAAGAGATCTCATATTTCTTCAAGAGATTTCTAGTATATTTCTCTTGACTGATGGAGATTCCTTTATCGCTTGTTCGATTTGTAGTCTAAGAAAGTAAGTGAGTTCACCCATCATGCTCATTTCAAACTTCTTTGTCATCAGTTTTTCAAACTGTTTGCAAAGAGTGTAATTTGTTGAGCCAAAGAGGATGTCATCAACATACACTTGGACTAGGATCATATTTTGTTTTGTCCTATAGATAAACAGTGTGTTGTCTATCTTTCCTATAACAAACTTGTTTTGAATCAGGAAGGCTGAGAGAGTTTCATACCATGCCCTGGGAGTTTGTTTTAGTCCATAAAGGGCTTTATCAAGCTTGCGACATAGTCGGGAATTCACTACTCTCAAAGCCTGGAGGTTGCTGAACATACACATCTTCCTTGAGTTCACCATTTAGGAATGCACTTTTTACATCCATTTGGTAAACTTTGAAGTTCATGTAGGTAGCAAATGCTAGGAAGATCCGGATGGCTTCCATTCTTGCAACAAGAGCAAATGTCTCATCATAGTCAATGCCTTCTTGTTGACTGTAACCTTGGCTACAAGTCTGGCTTTGTTTTTAATGACAAGTGCCATTTTCATCAGCTTTGTTTCAAAACCCACTTCATTCCTATGACTATGACATTCTGAGGACATTTGATCAAGGTCATGACCTTGTTTTTCTCAAACTGTTGAAGTTCTTCTTGCATGGCCTGAACCCAGCTTGGGTGTTTTAGAGCCTCAGTGACGCTCTTGGGTTCTATTTCCGATAGGTAATCAGCATATAGATATTCATTCAGCTGCAGTTAGATTAGCGACCATGCTTCTTGTAAGCATGCCCTCAGTTGGTTCACCAATGATGTTTACAAGCTCAATGTCCTGAGATTTTGTCCACTTACTTTGTGGTCTAGGATCTGAGCTTGAAGAGGTCACCGGAAACTTCAGAGTGAGTTCGGTGCAGAGCCACAGAATCATTAAGAACATCTATTGAGATGTCTTGTTCAGGTTTGGGTTCTTGAATCACGGTGTTCCCTGAACATTTGGTTCATGTTACCTATCCCGCAGGGACTGATTGATTTTCAATGAATTCATTGATTGTTGGTGCAGGAAGGTTGTGAGGTAAGACATAATATGAGATGTCAAAGATCGGCTTGGTATGAGGAATTGATTTGATGTTATACTCATCAAGAGGATATCTTGATGAGTTATCAATTCCTATTTCCTCCACTGAGGTGTTGGTGAACCTGATGCTTTCTGAACTCTCATCAAAGGTGACATGAAAAGTTTCCTCAACTTGTTATCTCCTTGTGTTAAATACCCTGAAGGCTTTGGAGATCAGTGAGTAACCTATAAAGTATCCATCATCGCTTTGGCATCAACTTGCCTAGATGATCCTTGTGGTTATGAATAAACACAGGACATCCAAACACATGAAAGTAGTTGATATCAGGAAGTCTACCTTTGAAAATCTCATATGGGGTTTTGTTATGTCTTTTGACAATGATTGACCTGTTTTGAGTGTAACAGTTTTGGACGCCAGTCCATAAATGTTTTGATAATGCCTTGAGCCATTTAACATGGTTCTAGCACCTCAATGAGTTCTGTTTTTCCTTCAGCTACCCCATTTTGTTCAGGGGTGTAAGGAGATGAAAAGTTTTGGGAGATTCCCTTTTCATCACGTAATTTTTCAAGCTCTTCATTTCAACTCGCCATTGTCAGCTTCGATTTTTTAACAAGAATGTCATTTTGGTTTTCAACTTTTCGATGAATGACATTATTGTATCACCACCGACTCTTTTGGAAAGAAAGTATACCCAAGTGTATCTTGAAAACTCATCAACAATGACAAGTGTATACTTCTCATGCCGGATTGATCTTGGACTGACAGGTCCAAAGAGATCCATATGCAGGAAGTGAAGGCAGCTTTTGATGGAGAAATTTTGTTTTGTTTTGAATGATGCTCTGTGGTGTTTGCCTTTTTCACGTGCGAGCATGGTTTATCTTTTGCAAAACCGGTGATGGTAAGCCAAGGACCTTATTTTGTTTCGCCAAGTTGTTGATGTTTTTGAAGTTTAAGTGAGACAGTCTCTTATGCCACAGCCTGACAGTTCAGTGGCTTTGGCAAAGAGACAAGTTCCATCTTGAGAGAGTGTTGACATGTCTAAGACATAAACATCATCTCTTCTAGGGGCTATCAAAACAACTTCTTTGTTGGCATTGAAAATGGTGCCTTGTTTGTCATTGAATTGCACAATGTACTTTGCATCACAGACTTGACTGACACTGATGAGATTGTATTTGAGACCATTGACATAAGCTATTCTAGATAAAACTATTCCATTGCGATTATCTGAACCATAACCTTCAGTGGGACATGATGAGTTATCACCAAATACTACCTTGGGTCCTGGTTCCTTTACATATTTGTGCAGATACTCCTTAACACAAGTCATGCTATTTGAGCATCCACTATCTAGATGCCAAATAGGCTCCCTGGCGTGTCTCTGCACAAATAGTAATCTGGATTAGTTTCTCTTACTGACCCACATACTAGTGGGTTTAGGCCTAAAGGTCTGTTTGAATTTGGCAATTGACTCATGGTCAGTGGTTAAGTGCATTGTGCTACCACAGGTTTTGCATTTGGAGAGTGAGGATGACTCAGTGATTCTGGGTTGCTTGGAACTTCTCCTTGCTTGGATGACACTGACATGCTAAGATGTCTCATGAGCTGGATTTCCATAAATCTCACATGTGTTCATGAGACTATCATCAGGATGATGATCATTAAAGCCACAGTGTGGGCAAGGAGGAAAGGGTTTTGCTCTATACTTTTGAGCATATTTGGAGGTTGAAGCATCGATGACCAAATTTGGTATAGTTTGCTTTATGAGAGAACTTACATATTGTAAGTGATCGAAGTTATGTGATCATCCTTTTGCACCATGCAAAAAAGGATTCTATAGCAGTTGTCAGTGGTATGACTGGTATAGTGGCATAGATCACACTTCGCTGGTTTTGGTGGTGGCTTTTGACTTTGAGGAACTAGAGGAAGCCGACTTTGTTTCCTTGATTGATTCAGGAACTCTTTCGATGGATTCCATCTTATTAGTTAGCTTCCTCACAAGTTCACTGAATTTGGCTTCGGGGACAGAGGATGTGTAAGTCTCAGTGGGTGTAGATTCTTGTTGAATTGGTTTTGATGGTCTTTTTAGGATGGTTCTACCAAGTCCAGATTTTTCTTTTGGTGAGTGTGGATTGAATTGTAATGGAGTAAGCTCAAAGCTAGGAGCACCTGAAGGGGTTCGGGGGTGGAAGTGGTGCTTGAGAATCGCTTGAGACTTCTGAGATGTGTTCAAGACTACTAGGCACATCGTGGAGTCCAAGCATGCTCTTTAGGGCTTGACTTTCGTGCTCTAGAATTCTTCCGAATCGAAATTAGGAAGCGTACTATCGGATTAACTCGCTCAATCCAATAACGGGCTTGGGACTAGTCAACACATTGGTAATCATGCCACCGACACAAATGGTTTGGGAGATCGGTCTTTATTGTGAGAGTCGGAGATGATCTTCACCTATGACTCTCTTTTTGCTATTGGGGATCCCACAAAGATCAAAGACTCTTGGATTTTTAGCAGTCCAACTAGCAATGACTTCCTTTTCTTTCTTAAGTTCATCTTGAAGAGCCTGATTTCTTTTAACTAATTCAGTGTTTTGAATTTGCAAAGTGATAGCCTCAAGCTTATTTTGTTTTAAAAGAAGCAGTTCATCCCTACACTTGTTTAGTTCAAAACTTGGCTTGTTATATTTTGAAAAAAGATTTAATCGTTACTCTTTAACAAACTTAAGGTCAACATTGATATAGTTCATATAGGACTGCCAATCAGAGTCATCATCCATAGAAAGTAAAATATTTACCTTCTTCATTGTGATGTTGACCCACTCTCCATTCCTGGCATGATTTTTCCCAACAGCTAGCTTGTCCTCTTCGAGAGGGCCATCGCATCGACATGCACCATTTCATCATCGATGAGCGGCTCTTCATCCCGGTCGAAGGTTTCGTGAACAAGACCTTTGTTTTTACCCCCGCAGATTGAACATTTTTGTTGTTTCGAGGGACGGCCTCAAGCAATGCAAGCTTAGCTTTGACTTTCCTATACTTAGCTTCAAAATCAACGGTTTTGTTTTGATCAGATTTGTTTTGAAAATTTTGATGAGACTGATAGACTTTTGGTTGAAATTTGCTAAAGCCCGAGGACCGATTTGACTCGATGGTTTATAAGAGGGTTCTGAAATTGTTTTTGAAAAACAGTCTTTTGCAAAATGACCTTTTTTGTGACACTTAAAGTATTCAGTGTCCTCATTTGCTTTAGCATTTGAAAAACCTTTGTTTCTTTTTATAAACCTTCTAGAGTTAGCAAGGAGTGCCCTTTCCTGAAATTCCGTGTTCATGTCATTTAGGTACTCCTCACTTGATCTCTCATCGGCTCATCATCGAATTTTCCGAAAATCTTGAACAACATTGTTAGAATAAAAAGCAGTTGATATTGGTGTTGAAGTGGCGGTCAGGGACTTCTTGACTTCCCGAGACTTCTTTAAGTCGGTATCTGTTGATGAGGTTTTCCTCATAGACAAATTTCCCATAAATTTCGAGGAAGTTTAAGGGTCCGGATATGATTAGCATTCCTAAGTCCCCGAGAGAAATTCACCACTTCTCGGAGACTATTGACAAAACCAACATTGATTTCATGTTTGGACAACTTAACACAATCATTAGACAGTTCATTTAAGAGAGTTTTGTACCGGGTGTAAGTTTGAGACAAAGTTTCGAGTCCTTAGCCCGAACGTATTATACTCAAGTTTCGTGTCCATTATCCCTGTTTTCCTTGGTATCGAAGGACCTTCATGACCGTGGACCGGTCATCCCAGTTTGTTTGGGTATTACTACGACTTATGATGACTCCATAATATCATCATGAAGACATGATATGATGATACTTTTGAGTCTTTGGTCCTGGTTGACCACTCTCCTCTCATCCTGAGTCCATCGAGCTTGTTTAGGCAAACCTTCAGCAGTCTTTGGGATAAATGGACCTTCATTTATACACTTGATATAATAAGGTTCCATCCCAATCAAATAGCAAAGCATACGCTTTTCCATTTGTTAAATTTACCAACTTCAAGTTTAGGGGCAACAATGAATAAGCTCCACCTTTTTATCGACTAGTTGGGGTACATCAATTTCAGCCATAAGGATCCTGATTTAAAAACGTTTTAGAGCGGCTTAAAAGGTTTTATAATTTTGCTCGATACCACTTGTTGTTCCCTATTCACTATCGTGATAAAAAACGCTTAAGTATTTAAAAACGAACTAATAGTGAATCAATGACTGAAATTAATGTAAGTAGAAACACACTATTAAATTTTCAACGTCTCTATTCTTATTAGAAATGAATCAGAAGAATACATTACCCAAGTACTTGCGGAATAGTACTTGGGATTGAAATGACAAAGGGTGTAACTCCTCACGAAGCTCAGGCTAAGTCTGAGCACAACTACAAGTACCCACCGAGCTATCACAGGATTAAGTTGATTTGGAGGAGTGAAAGATGGCTTGCGTGTATGTGTGTTTTTACAATTCACAAGCTTGAATCTTTCACTCCATCTCTTATGCTATTTATACAAGTATGAGTTTTAACTCTTTCCTAAGTGACAAACTGACAGGTTACAAAAGACAAAATATTGATGTATTTTGTCTCTACTTACAAAGGCTATTTCTGGTAAGGGACAAAGCCACTTTCTACTTGTCAGTACTGATGCTGGGCCTTTCAGGGAAAGTTGACTTCTTGAAGATAGGCACTCCGTCTTTATCGCTTCAAGCATAACCGTTTTGTCCCTCCCATTCTTCAGTCTTCTCCGCCTTCAGTCTTTAGTCAAGTTTGTCTTCAGTGTTTGTAATTGGTGAGGAGTTGAGGGATTCAGTGAGTTATTGTCATCACTCACTGAAACCACCATCTTCTTCTTTCGACTCTTCACTCTTTAAGTTATGCCTTAGAGTGGAGAGACTTCTTCTTCGCCTCATCGAGTATCCTGAAGATGGATCACTGAGAGACTATGCACTCAGTGTAGTTAGTGTTTAACGGACTAAGCACTTAGGTTATTTTATATTCAAATCCTAGATTAAGGGGTTTGGGTATTTACTGAACCCAACAAAAAACTATAGCACCGACTGCATCAACAGTAGGCAACTCATATTGCGATGCCTTTCCGACACTGAAGAGTCTCACCTTATACTGCAAAGACTTCGTGTTGCTATAGCTTGTCCCTTGCCGTCCTGAAGAGCTGCACCAGTGCATTGTTATGATCAAAGAATGTAATTAGCGTTTGCACAATCTCTGGTCTTAATAGGTTTCTTGCCCTCGAAAAATGATCCAACCTATTCTGAACCTCATTGTCGGTATCGTAAATGTATAGCTGCAAAAACCTTGGGCCTGAACCTGGCACTGGACATAGTCTGCCTATACGGTGATATATCTGTCCAGATATTTTGAAAACATATGGTCCTCTGCCAACATTTACAGATTCATCTATACTCGCGCCTAGTGAAGTCATAGCAAACATTTGATTATAAGCCCGAATGTTTTAAAAAAAATGGTTGTTAGAGAACAGATCGCATATAATTGCAGGGTAGTCCCTTATTGTCAACACTTTTACCCTCCCTTCCACACGACAACTATTGTGTATAGGACCCCGAGACACTGTTGAATAACTTAATTTTTCCTCGTCCTAAAATACAGCCCCACAATGACGACATGATCTATTGCAAGGGCCAAACTCCATATATTCTGCCAGCGGGCCTGTTGAATAAAAAACTATTATAGGAACCACGTCCATTAAAAAGTATAAAAAGCATTTGCCGAAAAAACAAATTGCTGCAAGCAAATGCATACCCGTTGTAGCCGAACCACGGCTGCTAGCGTGCATATATGGCATACACGCATCAGGAACAATATTCGTTGTATGGTGTCGTTTCGTGGGGCGACTTGTTACACCTGCACCAACTTGCACCCTAACATGATGTGATGTTTCTGCTTCAGCAAAAGAAATAGTCCTTGACTGGAAATCGAGATTAAGAGGTACTTGAACAGTCGCTTGTGGAACATTAATCGAACATGGACTGCAAGACCCCACATGAAAAAAAATGTGTTGTTAACATGCTGAAGCGTATGACCAAACAATTACAACAAATGACTTTAAAAGGTTACAAGCAAACCTGTTGAAGCATCTGGAAATTTTCCAACATCAGGAGCCACACATGACCGTTGCAACAGCGAAACACCATCAATACTAAAATCTACCAAGCTTTCAGGCGACAAACGAACGTTGGTAGAAGGACCAGGAACGTTTTCACCAACACAACCAACATTTCGGAACGCAACAGAAGCGTGTTCAACGAAAGGGACTGCAACACGCATAGCAACATGAACGCCCATAGGTTAATTATATCACAATGTCAAACGAACAATCGAAAGTTGTAATTCATAAAAAAAAGGCACGCTCAAAACCTGCTGATTGTCCGGCAGCTGAAAGGCAGGTCCTTTTATTGGAAGCCTCACGACCCTTCAGCGCACCGTCACCACTGTTACCAACTTTCCTTTTCAACGTAGATCCAGCTCTAGCCATGTCAGATAAAGCATCCGTACTGTCAACCCTAGTTTGTAAATCAAGATTAACAGGTAGTTGAGCATTCGCCGGTGGCACATAAGATATGGCTCTCGATCGGAAATCCAAATTTATGGGTAATCGAGAATGAACTGCAACATCCCACATAAAAAAAAGGTTGTTAACATGCTAAAATGTAGAACAAAACAATTAGACCAAATTAACTTAAAAGAGTGCCATTAAACCTATTGAATCACTCAGAAAATGGCCAACATCAGGAACCACAATCGGGTGCTGCAATAGAGACACACTAACGTTTTCACCAACAGAGCCAACATTCCCAAAGGCAACAGAAGAGTGTTCATCTAAAAGGCTAGCAGCACGCGCAACAACGTGCATAGGTGTGAAACCTGTTATCAAAGTAGTAAAATACGCATCACAATGTCAGGAAAACAATGAAAACCACTATTTCAGAAAAACAAAAAGGTACGGTCAGAACCTGTTGACTGCTCGACATTTGAATGGTAAGCCTCTTTATTGGAAGCCTGACGCTCCTCTAACGCACCACCACGACTGTTCTGATGACTATCTAACGACGCACCACCCTGACCAACAACATCGTGTACACTATGATTCGTGAGAAGTGAGTGGTGAAAAACACAATATCAACGTATATCTAAATAACCGTAAAATTCGACAAATTAACCCTTTAGGAAAAAGGTTAACGTATCAAATCTTATGGGTGTGATAAAAGTGATACCGGAAAAGTGATTTCCCGGGTCGTGTCCAAACGAGGTGTGAAATTGAAGGAATCGATGAGTTTCGTGATTTGAACTTGAATTGGTTTTAATGATTTGTTTGATTTGAGTTACGTTTTCTACAAATTAATTAACGGGAAAGTAATTAAGGCAAGGGAAACCTAATAAACTACAAATTAACTACTACTAAGCCTAAGGAATGATAAAACGAGGCTAAACTAAGTCCTAGGGTGCTAAAACTAAAAAAACGTAAAACCGGAACCACCCGAGCCATAAACGTAAAACTTTTGCAATTTAAAGGCGACGGTGTGAAATCAATTTTCCTACGTTCTATTTGACTAAAAATAATTTTAGAAAAAGCCGGAATTTTTTCGACTTTTAAAATAATTACTACTTAATTAAAAACTAATTTAATCTAATTAAGTGATTAAAAATACTAGACTAATTTTGAAAATTTTGGAAAAATTACAGAAAGTACTATGCTTAGTGCTGGTTCTAGGAAAAATACGAAAACATTGAGTTGTTATGTAAATAAGCTACCAAATAAGCTAAGTTAAGCTTAAGACTAAAACTGCCTAAACCTAGTTAAGGATTAAATTGTGCATTAACTGAACGTGACAAGTCCCAAGGGCAGTTGGTTGTCGTGTGTTGTTGTGAGTCTTTTGTTTGTGAGCTGAAGGTCCCAGGTTCGATTCCTGTGGTACCTTTTTGCAATTTTTTTTTTCTAATTCTCTTTTTGCAAAACACAGTTAAAAGGAATACTTGTTGAAAACTTTTTGAAAGAAGTATTCTCAATAAGCTGAATGAACAGCTTATCACAACAGAACGTTACAACTTAACCAACTCCTTGAGAGCCTACTAAACACATTACCAAACACCCTTTAAAAGCATTAACAAGAGAGCAATAAGCACTATAATTAAGGGACAGGCAATCTATTTGGGGATTACTTACGTTGCCTTCAAAGCATACAAGGAATACTAAAAATAAGCGCTAGGTAAAACTAATAAGCTAAATCCTAACTACACTATGTCTAACATCTGATAAGCTTCATTAATAAATGTAAAGGAACCTGTGAGTGCGATTTGCTGCTCATCGATGCAGGCTACAAATGTTCTCAGTAGAAGGTTTTGAGCTTATCTTTAAGCTTTTGAATAAGCTCCAAGTCGGAGCCCAGCTGCAACAAGAAAAGTCAACATAACAAATATCCAAAAAAACTGAATGGGGGTGAATTGGAACCTGTTCACAGCTTATATAAGCTGTGAACAGGTCTCGTTTGGACAGCTTATGCTGATGCAGAACAGAAAAAAAAAATGGTTAAAGGCTCCTTTTTAAGTTAAAATTTAGGCTACATGTGACTAAGCAAATGCATGAGAAGTTAAAACAAGTAATCTCTAACCTACATGGATCTACAAAAACTATTTTTTCGTGGATTTTTGATTGAAAACGAGATCTCAAATGATGCTAAACAAACTAACGAGAAGGAATTTTCTTGTGCGCTTTGGTGAAAAGAAGTATTTTCCTAACCAACTAGCACAAAACTTGTTAAAACCATTTCAATGGCTTACTTTCTAACTCAAAACTTTAAAAGTACTTTGACCTCAAAGGTCAAAGTGGGTAGAAATAGTTTATGACCCGAACTGGTAAATACCAAACACCCCTTTATGGGTATAAATTACTTAAACTGATGCTAAATCTGACCGACTTGACCCCTTTATTTTGAAACTGAATTGCTTAAAACTTTTGATACCTTAAAATTAAAATTAAGTAAAAAAAATGCTTAGGGACAGGAAACTATAACAATTAAGTAAAAAAAATTCATTAAAAGAAACTCATTACAATTGATTTAAAAGATACAAAGCTGATTTAAAAACTAATATAAAAGGGTGCCTTATCAATGGCTACAAATGCCCTATTTATACTAAATCTTCATGGGTCTTCAAGCTTCTTGGTGTGCTTTCTATGTGAGGAGAAAACATGAGCTGAGACACTTGTGTTTTCTTTGAAGTCATCTCAGCCATCAAACAACTCGGGACCATTAACCCATTGATCTCAACCATCCATGGTGCCTTCTTCATCTCCTCCAATGGGTGAGCAAGGGATTGCCAAGGTGGATGGGTCACATGTGAAGACTCTTTGGCTTATCTTTATGCAGCTTCCAAGATGAAGAGTGACAGAGGGAGAGGTAGTGGGTGCTGAGTAGGAGATGATTAGGCTTTTGGGCGGGATAAGTTTTTTTCTGGGTGAGAGTGGGTTTTTTTGTGTTTCCTGGTTTTGGGTTTAAGGAAGAAGGAGAGGGTCATTTATATTACTTGTTTTGGGGAGGGTCAAAGGAAAAGGGTCGTGGGTTTAGGGGGTTCAAAAAGGTTATGGTAAGTTTGTTTTATTTTTGTGAGGATGTTTTGGAAATTTGTCGGTATCGGGAAAGGGTGAAATGGGATTTTGGGTTCGGGATAGGATTTTGGGTTGTTTTTCCCCTGATCACTCTCAAAACGTGTCTCGGGCTTCAGAAATGTAGAAAATTTCTTCCCGGCTACGTCTTGATTTGCACTTTTTCGATTCAACTCGATTTTTTTTCCGTTTTCGCTCTGTTTTCAATCCTTTTGTACCTGAAAAACATAAAACACACTCCGAGGATATTTTTAACATATTTTGAGCATTTTTGGGTGTTTTTAGTCATTTTAAAGGTCTTAGGCGGGCAAAAACGATGAGTGAATAAGCACTCATCAAATTCCCCCACACTAGGCAATTGCTAGTCCCTAGCAATCAATCATATGAAGTAATGAAAGACTCAAGATTACCAAGACTACCCCGTTTCGACTTTTTATTAGATGCGAGAAACTTAAACTGAAATGTAAACAACATGCTTGATTATCAAAATATAAGCGGTATCATGGAACGGGATTCACACAAAATGGGTGTCTCTAGGGAATTATAATCGTCATCCTCTTTTTAATACTCCCAAACTAAGTCTAGACTTATTGTGCAAATGTTTTTGTAAAATGCTAACACTACTTATACAAATAATCTATGTAAGTCAAGACTTAACTTTTTACTCCCGCAATTTATACAGTTTAAGTGTGTGTGTTGTTTTCAAAACTTTGATCATAAAAATCGACACTCATCACGGTTGTTATCTATTCAAGTTTAATATTAATTCACCGGAAATCTAAAACTTAAGGTTCGAAAAGGGCCTTTTCCATGTAGCGGCTTTCTTCTCGGCACATCCCAAACCAGTTTGCTTTAGGTGACCGGCTTTGACACCCCAGAGAATAGTACCGAATCACCGATTTCGATTCCAAAGGTTTAGAAACTTCCGCTAAGTTAATATTAAGACTTGAATGGACAACAACCACCGATTATTTAGAGATTGAAAACTCAAGGGCCAAATCACTCCATGTAACGGCTTTCTTCTCGGTACATCCCAAAACATAAGTTTTAAGTGACTGTGCTTTTGACACCCCACAGAGAATACTACCGAAGCTTTCTAGACCTTTGAAATTAATAATCTCTAAATTCCCGTTGCTTTTTAAGATAAAATTGACGAATCCGAGTTCAACTCCGGATTTAAATTTAAGAAAAAGCAAGTTTAGCACATTTATTCATAACTTTTATTTTGCCAACATTTTTTTCATTTTTCATTCACTTTTTTCACTTTTTTTTTTTTTTTTTTTTTTTTTTTGACTTGCAATTTCACTTTTGCATCATTCAAGCACTTTTACGATACTTTCATTTTGCAATTTTATTCAGATTTTAAGAAAGTATGCTTTCCCAAAAAATTTAAACAAAAAGTTGAACTCTAACTCTTTATCAAAATCGCTTAAAAGTTTTATTGCATAACAAAACGATTTTTATGTTCAAAGGTTTGAAAACGACACTATATTAGGTTCAATTAAGAGCTACTGGGAGAAAAAGCCATAGATTACTTATATAAGCTTTAAAGAGAACCAACTACTCCACGCTTAGCATTTTCATTTGCACAAATCGTAAAAACTTAGCCTAATCGTTAAGGAAGCAGCTAGATCAACACTCTAGCAGAGTCGGGATTCCCTTTGTTCTAACCTAATCAAGACTAAACTTTTATCAACACCGAAGCATTAACACTTTATTTTCGTGCAAAAATTTTTAAATTTTGGGTCAAAACGGGGGTACTAGGGACTAAAAGGTACAAATGTGACAAAATTCGGAATTGCACTCCCCCACACTTAGAATTGAATATTGCCCTCAATATTCAAAGTCCCGGGCCGATACTATTGAACGGAAAAAGGTAATACCACTAACAAAGTGTGTGGACGAAATCTGTTATTTTAACACAAAAAGGATTTTTTTGAAAACATATCCCCGTGATGAACGTTAGCAAAATGATCGGATATTGGGCGGCCGGATCAAAACAGCGCATCAATCATCACAATCAACGGGATTCCTGAAAACATGAGCAGACACACAAGAAGCAAACACCGGGAGGTTTCCCCATACTTAGTTGTTAGAAAATAGAGAGAAGTCAGAAACATGGGTGAAAACCCATGGAATGGTACTATTTTTGTTAACCGAGTCGCTAGCTTGACTCGACCCCGAATTCATTGGTTCATAGGGAAGGTTTGGAGATCCCGACAACCATGGATGGTATGTCCCCTCCAAAATAGTGCTTCAACCTATGTCCATTCACCTTGAAGTTTGGCCCGTCAGTTTGAGATAACTCGACAGTGCCATATGGAAAAACTTTGGCAATGGTGAATGGACCAGTCCAACGGGTTTTAAGCTTCCCCGAGAAGATTTTCAATCTAGAATTGAAAAGAAGGACTCGGTCACCAACGTTGAAAACGCGGTTCTTGATCTTTGAGTCATGGATCTTCTTTGTCTTTTCCTTGTAAATCAACGAGTTCTCGTAGGCTTGATCACGGAGTTCATTTAATTCATTGAGTTGAACTTTCCGGTGATCACCCGCGGACTTAAGGTCAAAATTTACATGCTTCAAGGCCCAATAGGCTTTGTGCTCGAGCTCGATCGGAAGATGACACGCCTTTCCGTACACAAGCTTGTAAGGAGTACACCCGATGGGTGTTTTGTAAGCGGTACGGAAGGCCCAAAGTGCATCTTCAAGTTTGTCCGACCAAGAGGCACGATTTTCACCTACGGTCCTCTCCAAGATTCTTTTCAAACCCCGATTCGATACTTCCACTTGCCCACTAGTTTGGGGGTGATACGCGGTCGAGAGACGGTGAGTGACACCGTACTTAAGCATCACTTTTTCGAATTGGTCGTTGCAAAAGTGCGTACCGCGATCACTAATGATGGCACGGGGAGTTCCGAAACGGGCAAAGATAGATTTTAAGAACTTCACAACTACTCGGGCGTCGTTGGTGGGTAGCGCTTTCGCCTCTACCCATTTGGACAAATAATCGATCGCCACGAGTATATACTTGTTCCTCGAGAAGACGGAACGGCCCCACAAAGTCAATGCCCCACACATCAAAGATCTCACACACTTGAATGGCATTTTGAGGCATTTCATCTCTTTTTGAGATGTTGCTATGACGTTGACAAGCGTCGCAAGATTGGACTAAGTCGTGGGCATCTTTGTAGATTGTAGGCCAATAGAAACCGGAGTCAAACACCTTCTTGGCGGTGTAGTTCGGGCCATGATGTTCCCCCGTGGGTCCATTATGACAAGCCTTGAGAATTTCAGCGGCTTCTTGGCCGTGAACACACCGTCGGATGACTTGATCCGCACAGATTTTGAACAAGTAGGGTCGCCCCGAAATAATGCTTAACATCTTTGAAAAACTTGTTCTTTTGTTGGGACGACATCCCTTTCACAACAAAGTTACCCGCATGATAGTTTGCAAAGTCGGCAAACCATGGGGTACTCGAATCTCTACGATTAGATACCGCATTAAGTGTCTCGAGAGGAAACGTTTCGTTTATTTCCTTTTTCTCAAGCACATCTTGATGTGGATTTTCAAGACGAGAGAGATGATCAGCCGCTAGGTTCTCAGATCCTTTTTTATCACCGATGATGATATCAAATTCTTGTAGGAGGAGAATCCATCGGAGAAATCTCGGCTTTGCGTCTTGCTTAGCAAAAAGATATTTGATGGCCGAGTGATCCGTATACACTATGCTTTTTGACAAGATCAAGTATGGCCGAAACTTCTCTAAAGCATACACCACGGCTAGTAATTCTTTCTCCGTCGTAGTGTAATGTGCTTGAGCTTCGGTCAAAGTTTTGCTAGCATAATGTATAGGCTGGAAATATTTTGATTTTCGTTGCCCCGAGACAGCACCTATGGCTTAAATCACTTGCGTCGCACATAAGTTCAAATGGTAATTCCCAATCCGGGGCAACTAGGATCGGTGCTTCCGTGAGCTTCTTTTTAAGAGTTTGAAAAGCTTCAATGCACTCACTAGAGAAGATGAAAGGAGTATCCTTTTCAAGAAGTCGGGTCATAGGCCGGGATATTTTTGAAAAGTCTTGAATGAAACGACGATAAAATCCGGCATGACCAAGGAAACTTCTAACTCCTTTGACGGTTGTGGGAGGAGGTAACTTTGCAATGACATCAACTTTAGCTTTGTCAACCTCAATCCCGTGCTTAGAAATCTTATGGCCGAGGACAATTCCCTCTTTGACCATAAAGTGACATTTCTCCCAATTTAGACAAAGATTCGTGTTTTCACAACGTTCAAGCATCTTGTCCAAATGGGAGAGACATGTTGGGAAAGAATCCCCAAAGACCGAAAAATCATCCATAAAGACTTCCATAGTCTTTTCAATCATGTCATGAAAAATGGCCATCATACACCTTTGGAACGCATCGAGCATTACACAAGCCAAAAGGCATGCGTCGGTAAGCAAATGTTCCATAAGGACAAGTGAATGTGGTCTTTTCTTGATCTTGTGGGTCAATGGGTATTTGGAAGTAACCCGAGAAACCATCGAGAAAACAATAGTATTCGTTTCCGCTAATCTCTCAAGCATTTGGTCCATGAAGGGTAAGGGAAAGTGGTCTTTACGGGTGGCTTCATTTAACTTTCGATAGTCAATGCAAACACGCCATCCCGTAACCAATCGAGTAGGAATCAACTCGTTTTCATCATTTTCAACAACGGTTATGCCACCCTTTTGGGCACACAATGAACGGGGCTCACCCAAGGACTATCCGAAATAGGGTAAATCAATCCGCATCGACGAAGTTTTATGACTTCTTGTTTGATAACCTCATGAATTTTAGGATTCACCCTTCTTTGTTGTTGGACCGCCGGTTTGAAGTCATCCTCCATAAGAATCTTGTGTGTACAAAATTTCGGGTTAATACCCTTGATGTCGGAAAGTTTCCAAGCGATGGCTCGCTTGTGTGACTTCAAAACCTTTATGAGAGCGGCTTTTTCATCCTCACTCAAGTCTTTAGCAATAATGACGGGCAATTTATTGTCACCCTCCAAAAATGCGTACTCGAGATGAGGTGGTAAGTCCTTAAGCTCGACCTCGGGAGGATCATTAGATTTTTCAATTGTTTTAATTTCCTCTTTATGAAGTTCTTGAGGAGGGAGTGAGGAAGGATCTTTATTGAGCATTTTCTCGATGAGAAGAATGTCTCCCTCGATGTCTATGGGAGCGTGATCAATTTCCCATGAAACCGAATCACTAGACAAGTATGCTTCAATCTCTTCCAAGATAAAGTCACTTCCCTCAAACGGAGTGAGGGGAGGGGAAGAGAGAGCAACGATGGGATCAACCAAAGTGGGATTGCCACTCGAGAATCCAAGAAGTTCTTGAGAATACTCCTCCCAAACAATGTCCATGACATCAATCATGTTGACGGAAGTGTCTTCATAATTTGGGGAGTATCTCGTAACTTGATCGAGGTTGAAAGTAACGGCTTCCTTGTTTGACCTCAAAGTAATTTCCCCTTTATCAACGTCGATCAATGCACGACCCGTTTTCAAGAAGCACCTCCCAAGGATGAGGGGTACTCGGGGATCGGCATCAAATTCGACCACAACAAAGTCGGCGGGGAAATGAAACTTGCCCACTTTCACAAATACATCCTCGGCTATTCCCAACGGACGAGAATTTGTGCGGTCCGCAAGCTCGAGGATCATACACGTAGGTGTAAGCGGAGGTAATGAAAGCTTTTTCCACATGGAGTGTGGCATCAAGTTAATGCTAGCGCCAAGATCGGCCAAAGCGGAGCATTGAACTATTCCTTGAAAATCACATGGGATGAGGAATTTGCCGGGGTCTCCTAGCTTTTCGGGAAGCTTTTTGAGGATAACCGCCGAACAATTCTCGTTCAATGAAGTTTTGGCCATTTCAGAAATCTTTTCTTTGTTATTCAACAAATTCTTGATTGTCGGACCGAACTTGGGCATAAGAAGAAGAGCGTCCGTGAAACTAATCTCGAAGTGCAAATCTTGAAAGATTTGGATAAGCTTCTCCATTTGTTGACTAGTTTTATCACGGAGCTTTTGGTCATTAAGCCTTGGAGGATAAGGTAGTGAAGGCTTAGGAATGGTCATCGGAACAACGGGTTCCGGAATTGGAGGTAAGACAACCGGAGGTTGACTTGTCGGTACTCGTGGGCTTGAGATATGCACCTTGTCCTTTGGCTCCTCGGTTTCTCGCTCCACATCCCTCACCGGAGAAGGATTAGGCATCGAGGGTCCCTCATAAGATTTACCACTACGAGTAGCAATAACATTCAACTCTCCCTTTGGGTTGGGAATGGTATTATCGGAAAGAGCTCCCGAAGTTGAAGCTTGATTCTTTTGACTCATGAGACTAGCAATCATGCTTTCAATCTTGCTATGAGATTGATCAATCTTGTTACTAGTAGCTCTAAGCTCAGAAGTGAAATCATTCTTCAAAGTGGTAATTTGATTTTGCATGGACACCATCTTAGCTTCATTGTTTTTGATGTAATTAGCAATGTCAATGGAAGCTTGAGGAGGTGGAGCTTGAACATTTTGTTGCGGAGCTTGGAATCGGTTTTGATTGAAATTTCCTTGATTTTGAAAATTCGATATCGATTCGATTAAACCGATTATTTCTTTGCACATTCTGATTGTTCTGATTTTGATTAAACCCGGGTGGTCCAAGGTAATTGTTAGAACGATAGCTTAGAAGGTTACGGTCTCCTTGCGGTTGGTAGGAATTACCTCCCGTATTGTATGAACCCGAAGCGGCATATACGCTCTCTTGAGTGAAGCCACCAGAGGCTGGACACTCGAAATAAGGGTGTGGACCACCACAAGTTTCACAACTTTTGTTCACGACATGCACTTGTTGATTATTATTTAGACTCATTTTTAGCACAAAGAGTGGATATTTCTTCGATCTTTTTGGTGAGAGTTGTGTATTCCGAAGATGGAAGAGTGGTAGATCTCATTGACTCACTCCTCTCGGCAGAGGAATCCCAATAATTGTGGTGGGCAGTCATGTTTTCGATGAGATCATAGCACTCTTCGTCGCCTTTTCATAAAGGTACCACCGGCAGCAGCATTGATTGTGTCACGATGTCTCAATGTTAACCCGTTATAGAATGTATCTATTTGGGTGACAAGCAACATGTTGTGGTTCGAACATCGATCAATCGAAAGCTTATACCGTTCCCATGCCTCAAATAAGGACTCATCGGGTTCTTTGAAAATTACTGATTTCATTCCGTAGTTTCGTCACCATCGACGGTGGAAAGTATTTCGCCAAGAATTTGGAGATCATTTCTTCGAAACTATGGATTGAGTTCTTGGGAAGACGATCAAACCATGCGGTGGTATGAAGCGTCAAAGAATAAGGAAAGAGGTATAAGCGAAGGCGCCATCGGTGACCCCATTTTGCTTCATACTTTGGGTGACGGTGAGAAATTTGTCGAGATGCTTGTTGGCATCGCCACCCGGTGATCCGTGAAATTGGCAAAAGGTTTGGACTTGTTGTATCATGTGATGCTTAAGTCCAAAGTCTGTGGCTTCGATGTTAAGCTGGGCAATTGGACCACCCCGCCCATCCATCGGTTGGCAAAGCTCCTCCATCGCTCGGAGATCGGAGTGGATCTTGTGGACCAGTACTGGGACTTGAGGTCCGCTCCTTGGTTATGTGTCATTGTGATTTGTTCGACGATACGATATCTCGCACGTTTGCTTGGTTACTGTTACGCTCTACGAAGCTTATGAGCGAAAGTGCGCATGCACTTCAAAAACAACACTATCAATTAAAACAAGACCGAGGCAAAACACAGTGAACTTAAACCAATAATCCCAAGTGAATTGATCACTTCTATAAGATAAACGCACAAAGGAGTGGAGAAGCTTATTAGGTCACGTAAGCTTATTAAAACCGCTTCTTTTCACCGCAATTTAATGTCAGGCCGTCCTTATACCCCTCACATAGTTTGTTTATCCGATAGAAATAAACCAAAACACGAGCGACACAAAGGCAAGTTTTAAATCTTTTGTTCGGGAACTTATAATGATAACACCTCCGTTGAGAATGTTATATTGATTGTGTCTTCTATATTATTTAAAACAACAAGCAAAAATCTTTTTGTATTTTTAATCTTTTACATATATATACAAAGAAAAGAAGAATATTTTTGTATTTTTGTATTTTTCAAAAAAAAACAATAACTTCACGAGGAAGGTTCTTCAAGTCACTAATCGTCAAAAATCACGATATTGTCGCAACACACCTCCCCGGCAGCGGCGCCAAAATTTGATTCGTGAGAAGTGAGTGGTGAAAAACACAATATCAACGTATATCTAAATAACCGTAAAATTCGACAAATTAACCCTTTAGGAAAAAGGTTAACGTATCAAATCTTATGGGTGTGATAAAAGTGATACCGGAAAAGTGATTTCCCGGGTCGTGTCCAAACGAGGTGTGAAATTGAAGGAATCGTTGAGTTTCGTGATTTGAACTTGAATTGGTTTTAATGATTTGTTTGATTTGAGTTACGTTTTCTACAAATTAATTAACGGGAAAGTAATTAAGGCAAGGGAAACCTAATAAACTACAAATTAACTACTACTAAGCCTAAGGAATGATAAAACGAGGCTAAACTAAGTCCTAGGGGGCTAAAACAAAAAAACGTAAAAACCGGTAACCACCCGAGCCATAAACGTAAAACTTTTGCAATTTAAAGGCGACGGGTGTGAAATCAATTTTCCTACGTTCTATTTGACTAAAAATAATTTTAGAAAAAAGCCGGGAATTTTTTCGACTTTTAAAATAATTACTACGAATTAAAAACTAATTTAATCTAATTAAGTGATTAAAAATACTAGACTAATTTTGAAAATTTTGGAAAAATCACAGAAAGTACTATGCTTAGTGCTGGTTCTAGGAAAAATACGAAAACATTGAGTTGTTATGTAAATAAGCTACCAAATAAGCTAAGTTAAGCTTAAGACTAAAACTGCCTAAACCTAGTTAAGGATTAAATTGTGCATTAACTGAACGTGACAAGTCCCAAGGGCAGTTGGTTGTCGTGTGTTGTTGTGAGTCTTTCGTTTGTGAGCTGAAGGTCCCAGGTTCGATTCCTGTGGTACCTTTTTGCAAATTTTTTTTTTTCTAATTCTCTTTTTGCAAAACACAGTTAAAAGGAATACTTGTTGAAAACTTTTTGAAAGAAGTATTCTCAATAAGCTGAATGAACAGCTTATCACAACAGAACGTTACAACTTAACCAACTCCTTGAGAGCCTACTAAACACATTACCAAACACCCTTTAAAAGCATTAACAAGAGAGCAATAAGCACTATAATTAAGGGACAGGCAATCTATTTGGGGATTACTTTACGCAGACTTCAAAGCACACAAGGAATACTAAAAATAAGCGCTAGGTAAAACTAATAAGCTAAATCCTAACTACACTATGTCTAACATCTGATAAGCTTCATTAACAACAGAAAAGGAACCTCGTGAGTGCTGATTTGTTGCCATCGATGCAGCTACAAATGTTCTCAAGAGAAGTCTTTTGAGCTTATCTTTAAGCTTTTGAATAAGCTCCAAGTCGGAGCCCACAAGCAACAAGAAAAGTCAACATAACAAATATCCAAAAACTGAATGGGGTGAATTGGACCTCGTCACGCTTATAAATAAGTCGTGAACAGTCTCGCTTGATGACAAATTTTATGCCGATGCGAAAAAAAAATGGTTAAAGGCTCCTTTTTAAGTTAAAATTTAGGCTACATGTGACTAAGCAAATGCATGAGAAGTTAAAACAAGTAATCTCTAACCTACATGGATCTACAAAAACTATTTTTTCGTGGATTTTTGATTGAAAACGAGATCTCAAATGATGCTAAACAAACTAACTGAGAAGGAATTTTCTTGTGCAGCTTTGGTGAAAAAGAAGTATTTTCCTAACCAACTTGCACAAAACTTGTTAAAACCATTTCAATGGCTTACTTTCTAACTCAAAACTTTAAAAGTACTTTGACCTCAAAGGTCAAAGTGGGTAGAAATAGTTTATGACCCGAACCGGTAAATACCAAACACCCCTTTATGGGTATAAATTACTTAAATTGATGCTAAATCTGACCGACTTGACCCCTTTATTTTGAAACCAATTGCTTAAAACTTTTGATACCTTAAAATTAAAATTAAGTAAAAAAAAATGCTTAGGGACAGGAAACTATAACAGTTAAGTAAAAAAAATTCATTAAAAGAAACTCATTACAATTGATTTAAAAGATACAAAGCTGATTTAAAAACTAATATAAAAGGGTGCCTTATCAATGGCTACAAATGCCCTATTTATACTAAATCTTCATGGGTCTTCAAGCTTCTTGGTGTGCTTTCTATGTGAGGAGAAAACATGAGCTGAGACACTTGTGTTTTCTTTGAAGTCATCTCAGCCATCAAACAACTCGGGACCATTAACCCATTGATCTCAACCATCCATGGTGCCTTCTTCATCTCCTCCAATGGGTGAGCAAGGGATTGCCAAGGTGGATGGGTCACATGTGAAGACTCTTTGGCTTATCTTTATGCAGCTTCCAAGATGGAGAGTGACAGGGGGAGAGGTAGTGGGTGCTGAGTAGGAGATGATTAGGTTTTTGGGCGGGATAAGTTTTTCTGGGTGAGAGTGGGTTTTTTGTGTTTTCTGGTTTTGGGTTTAAGGAAGAAGGAGAGGGTCATTTATATTACTTGTTTTGGGGAGGGTCAAAGGAAAAGGGTCGTGGGTTTAGGGGGGTTCAAAAAGGTTATGGTAAGTTTGTTTTATTTTTATGAGGATGTTTTGGAAATTTGTCGGTATCGGGAAAGGGTGAAATGGGATTTTGGGTTCGGGATAGGATTTTGGGTTGTTTTTCCCGATCACTCTCAAAACGCGTCTCGGCTTCGAAATGTAGAAAATTGCTTCCCTGCCACGTCTTGACTGCACTTTTTCGATTCACTCGATTTTTTCGTTTTCGCTCTGCTTTCAATCCTTTTGTACCTGAAAAACATAAAACACACTCCGAGGATATTTTTAACATATTTTGAGCATTTTTGGGTGTTTTTAGTCATTTTAAAGGTCTTAGGCGGGCAAAAACGATGAGTGAATAAGCACTCATCACACTACATCCTACAACACCTTCCTCAACTGCAACCAAACCAGGCGAATCCAACACACAACCACCTAGGCTCACAACATGCTCAATGGGTTCTAAATTTCGAGGAAAACTATCAACAACGTCCACCCTCTTGCATGCCTTACTCTTAACTCTCATACTAACAGTCAAAGCATCTAAACAACAAAGCAACCTAAACACAACAATCCCTAACCAAACAACCCAAACGCTGCAAAAGAATAGCCGAACTAACGTGCATGCAAAAACATAACAAGCAATAATAGATACGATAGCTAGTAAACAACACCAAACACCTACTAACTCACACACACTGATGAAACAATCTACAACAAACATGCAAAATAATAAAACAAAGACAGAAATCGAACAGGCAATAATGAGCGAATGATCCAACAAACAGCGTACCTACCAAAAAATGCTGGAGAAGACACGTAGCTGCACAGCAAAGTAAACGAAGAGACATATATACTGCTCAAAAAAGGCCCAACAAAACTACACCACTTGTAGTCATAACGGGCCAAACTTCGTGGGCCTGAAAACACGTTTCAAATAGTGCCGCTGAATAAAAAAGTATAAAAAAACGTTTAAAATAATGCCACCGACGTATCGGTTTAATATAGATATATAATTTTTAGGGTGTAAGCTTTCTCTGCTTCTCGCCTGTATTAATAAATTTCATAATAGCTGAACTCGGTTAGGTACGAGAAGCTGAAATTTCATGAAAACAAAGCTGTTGAAGAAAGTGAATTTCTTGGAAAGGAAAAGAAAATGGTGGCCGTATTAATTAAAGCTCATGTTATGCATAGTTATCATGTTACTGACCGTGATAGTAACATTTTTAATCTTGTCATTTCGTTGTGTAGATGAGTTTATCTTGTTAATATATTTGTACTAATTACATTTTGTATAGTCGGATTTATGTAGAATGGCACTAAAACTAGTGAAGATATTGAAGCAGTTGGATCCTAGTCTAGAGAGTAGAGATCTTAGCTTATCGTACGTGTACGTGAATCTTTCACAATAAAATCTTTTATCAAAAGAACTTTTCTTTTAACTGACTTTGATCAAGCTGTAAATTTTTCATGATTACTAAGTAACGATAATTTGGTGTGCATCACATATTACGACGTTGTAATCATTAAATGTAAGGTTTCTTTCAACACCTCTATGATGATACTCTGTATTAAATAAAACTAAAAACACATCAGATGGTTGTAACAACGTTTTTGAAAACATAATACGTACTTGACATCAAAAAGATTAGCAGCTCTCCAAGGATTCATCCTGGTTAAAATAATTCAGGGTATAATGTGCATACATATAGGCACAACATTGTTTTGTGAGGCTCATATACTACTGTACACCACAGTTCTTAAAATTTGTAAGATTCCTATGAGACCCTTAAAGTTGTAAGAGTGAATTACTGAATGCTATCGAAACGAATGTTCGTTACATCATATAGTTATACAAAGAATATTGTAGATGCGGGCTTGAGCCCAATACACAACTATTAACTATTATGTCGACTAACACTCCCCCGCAGTTTGAGTGGGAGGACATTGAACACTCAACTGGTACGAAACTCTTCAAACAATGCCGAAGATAAGCCTTTAGTGAAGATGTCCGCATACTGATAACGAGATGAAACATGAAGAACTCGAACCTGACCAAGCAGCAACCAAATCTTGAACAAAGTGCATATCTATCTCTATATGCTTCGTACAATAATGTTGAACCGGGTTGGAAGGCAAATAAATAGCACTCATATTATCACAGTACACAAGCGTAGCGGAAGACAAAACCAAGAAGTCTCAACAACAGTATTGGCAACACCACGATACTCTACCTCAAAGACTAGAGCGAAAAAGCATCGTTTGACGCTTAGAGGACCAAGAGAGTAAGTTGTTTCCAAGAAATACACAATAACCCGAAGTCGATCGTCGAGTAGTAGGACAACGAGCCCAATCCGCATCCTAATAAACAACCAAAGATGCAGTAGAAGAATAGAGGTTAATACTTCTTTTCTAATTGTTCGGAAATTAATAGAGGTTAATTCTTCTAAATTGATCTGTGATGTGTGTGTTTGGTATACCTTTTAAAAGGTTGTTTGCTTTTGAAATGCCACACAAACTGAGATCCATTTCGTTGTTAGATTGAGTCAATTGAGGTTTGGATTAGTGTTTGGGGAGTGAAACTAAGATCCATTTTGCTGTTTGTTCTAGTCATGTATGTAGTCGTGATATGGAAATGATAGATTTGTGATGTTACAAGTTCACCCACGGAAATCTATTAAAGATTCAAAATCCAAGTGAACGAAATTGAGATCTTGAGTTATTACCTTTTGATTTGAGTTGGTTAGACTGAGGTGTTGCATAGGATTGGTTTGACATCAGTCTCTTAATCCTTTTTTATATGGGCGTGGTTGAGGTATTCTTCATCTAACCTCAGTCTTGTATTCTTTATCATTTCAATTAGGACTCGTGATGTGATGACTGAAGTCCACAAAGAGTTGGAATATGGTTTGGTCAAATGGTTTTGATCAGTCCTTGGTCTTCTTCTCTTCATCTTCTTTTCAGTCTTTTGGTCTTGTTATTCGTAAGGTATCTTAGTCGTCAACCTTACGAGTAAACTTACTCGTAAGGCTTATTCGTAACATCTTGTTCATAAAGAAACTCGTACTCGTAAACTGTCCTTGTTCATAACCAATGACCTTGCTCTGTTAGGATTTAGTAAATCCGGTTATTAAAGTGTCGGTCACCTCAAGTATATGTAATCGTTAGAAAGCTTGTAGTCGTGGTTATTTAAAGTTAAGTAGTATTTAGTTAAGTAACACCGTGGAGGACGGACGGGTCTTTACCCACTGTATGCCTGATACACAGCCCGTAGGTGGCGATTTGTGTAATGACTATAAATACTCTCTACCTCCCAAGGTAGAGAGTGGGAGATCATAATAAGATTTTCACTTTCTCTCACTAAGTTCCCAAACCTCTAACTCTTTCTCTCTCTAAAACATCATTTTGTACGCCTAGTTTGATCATGGTATGATGTGTTTGTGAAATCCAATATGTTACATGCTCGTAAAAACTTTTACTCGTAAACTCTTAGTCGTAAAACCTTACTCGTAAGAAAATTCTTACTCGTAAACAGGTTAGGTTTTTAAAAATAAGCTTACTCGTAAACATATTACGAATAAGACTTATTCGTAAGATTAGGTTGTTACGAATTTCTATCCAAGAAATTCGTAAATATGACTATAGATGGCTCCAAATTCGTAAGAAAAGGGTTTTGACCCATTTTGTTGACTTTTTAGTTCCGACCTTTTCTCCGACTAAAAATTCCGACCAAGTTTCTGACCATTGTAACTGAAGAAATATGTAGATGATGAATATCATTAATTGTATAACTAGAAAATATGTAGATGATGAGTTCAGACCATGTTCAGACCAATATTTTGGACTATTTTGAAACTGATAAAACCAATATTTTGGACCATTTTGAAACTGATAAAACCAGATAATAAGAAAGAACAGTGACAATGATAACGCTACACGCATCGTTCGGGTTCAAAGGAACTTCCTTTTCTTCGAGCAAGTTTTATAACACCCTAGGCAGTGAACCTAATCGTTGTAGTGTAGTAATTAGGGTAAGCCACGGGTATTAATATCGTTATCTAGGGGAATAGGAATGCTAGTGAGAAGTTACTACGCTAAGGTTGGGGTTGAGGAAGATTATTTTTTTATCTTTTTATGTTTTTTAGGAAATTGAAAGGTACGAATCTCGAGGTTTGGATTTGGGGGTTGGTATTTCTACCGATTACTCTACTTATCTAATTATCTAATCTAAGGTGTATGTAGTCTATGTCTAATTATTGTGTGCTCGTATGATAGTTTAAAGATGTGTTTACTTAATTTTTACTACTCCTTAATTATCTCCTATTGGTGGTTGAATTGTCATGTCCTTATTCTTAGTTGCGTTGTGTGTCTAAAGTTGTAGGGTATGCGTTTCTCCCTAACTCTTTGAACTTACCAAAGGGTCTCGTCTACAAAACCCACTAGGGATAATAAACTCTTACTCTAAGGCACTCTTTGGATGGTTTAGCTTACAACTACTCAAGGAGTTATATTCTAAGGTTCACAAAGATTTAATCAAGCATTAAGTACACAACGAATGACCTATCGCATTACTAGATCATTAACAAACTAAGATAAGAGACAACCAATCAATATTCAATAATTAAGTTTCATATTCCCTAAGCAAACACAAAAGTAAATTAGCCGGACATGGAGAACATGCAAACATACACACAAATAATCAAAGACATAATTGTATTAATGAAGTAAAACACTTATCCTGATGTAAGATAGGGTTTGGAACCCTAAAATACTGTACAAAGACAGCCTTGGTTCGGTTTAGGTTTTTACTCCAAAAGACTACACACTAATACTGAAAATTCGGATTCTATATATAAGATTACATGCGACGCGATGCCACCTTATGTTTTGTGACCCCGTCGGATCGCCCGTCATTAGGGTTTCGCTTGGCACGTTAGACTTGCGGACGGCGTCACCTTATGCTTGTGACGCCGTCCTCTTCAACTTCTCGATGCCGTCTGGATTGAATCTAGGCCGCCCGAGTTGCGACGGCCTAATCTTTTATAACTTGACGTCGTCACTTGAAAATAAGAGTTTTGGCTTCTGTCCCGTCACAAAATCCTCCGACGGCGTCGCAGATAAGCAGTGACGCCGTCACCTTATGTTTTCAGCAGCCTGAGTGTCTCGACTCTTGACTTTGGCCATTTTCTTCGTATATTCGCACCTTTTCCTCCAAATAAGTGCCATTACAGCAATTTGCCTTCAAGAGACCTAAAAAGTGAAAAGGAACGATATTAAGTAATAACGAATACAAAAGTGATCAAATAAGGGCTTAAATGACCCCTAAAAAGGGTACATTTTAAAACCTTATCAGACAAATATTAGTGTAAACTGTGGAAAACTAGAAGGGGGGGGGGGTTGAATAGTTTTACCAATTAAAACTTGTTTTAAAACATTTAGATCGACTTATGTCAATCTATTTGGATGTGTGTTGGATGTAGATAAACAAACATATAAAAATATAAATATGTAATGAAAAGATAAAGAGTAAGAAGCACAAAACCACAACGCTAGTATTTATAGTGGTTCGGCTACAAGGACACCTTCCTTGCCCTACTCCACTCCCCGAGTCACCTACTCGAGAGTTCATAATCACTACACAACACCGACTCCTTATGGTGGAGAAACCTTCACAACTTTGCCTACACTTTATCCCAAGCTAAATCACCGGGTCCTTTTCAACAAGGAGAACCAATCCTATCACAACGTCGCCTACCCTTTATCCGGTACTAGGCTAGATACCGAGTTCCATTACAATGGAGGAACTAGTACCCAACACTACACCAATCACCTAACCCCAACGGAGATCTACTCCTTACTATATCAACAAGGATAACAATATCCTTTGACCCCAATACTACTCTATCTTGTACATCGAATCACACCATATCGAATGTACATTTTAGGCACCTTTCACTAATGCCTTTGAGTAGATCTTCAAGACACCCTTCACTAATGTCTTGTGACTTGACTTTTAGGCACCCTTCACTAATGCCTACAATACGGACGATCGACACCTTTCACTAATGTCTTCGTCTTGACACTTGAGACATCTTTCACTAATGTCTTCAACACTACACTTCTTAGAGAAAGAAAAGAACCATCAACAAGAGGACTTCAGTAGTCTTGATGGTGAGGAAGCATGGCAACTCATGGACTTAAGCTTGCTTGACTTCAAAGGCGGTTATCTCGCCTTTAAGAGGAACCTAGAGGATCACACAAAAACAAAACTACAAACATAGATCACTTGGATATGGGGTTAGAGAGTTTTTAACTCAAGGAGAAAGTATGTGAGAAAGGGGTGAGAAACAATGAAGAAATGGCTCACTATTTATAGAGAGAAAATGTCTACTGTTCCACGGATCCCACAAATCCCTCCCTTAAGGGATCCGTCCAGTGTAATCACTGGGATCCGTGGGACGCTCCCTTTTGCCCATGGGTTTTGGGTCATGGGTCATGGATATCAAGTAGGTTCAATGTACCTTCAAGATGCAATGCATCTAGTCCATGGTTCATGGATTGAAACTATGGGCCATGGATTAAAACCATTGGTCATGGATATTATCCATATATGACATAAGCATGATGTCATGCAATGGGTTATGGGTCAAGCTCCATGGATATGGGTCATGGACTTTGGGTTGTACCCAACTACATTCAATGTATTTGGTCAATGGGTTATGATACTTATGTTTCTACCCATTTATATTACCCAATATACTACATACTAGTTATGTGTATATTTTACCCAAATATGTAAACACTAGTTGTTGTACATATGTAATACTAAATCATAAAATCACTTATACTTGTTTTAGTGTTTTATATGAAAACGTAAGTGTGTTAGAAAACTATTGACTCAAACTATTTACGTATTTTATTTGTTTCGTTAAAATGATTTTACGTTTGTTATCGACAAAACATTAGAGAATCGTAAAATATAAATAAACGTTTTTACGGCTTATTTGTATTAACATAAACAGTTTCCAATGAGACATTTTTTGACAAGATAAAACCACAAAGATCAACCAATAATAAAAACCTTGACTCCGATGCCACTTGTAGGATCGTAGTAATAGTTGAAATGGTGATTCGGAGTTCGGGGATGATGGTAGAATACCATCTTCATGGTTAGAGAGATGAAGTAGAGAGAGAATGGAAATACTATGTGTTTATTGATAATGAAAGGCAAATTACACACAGAGTCTCACCCTCCTAGTGAAGTCTAGGAGGGTATTTATAGCCTAACACATACATAACTATTACACTATGACATAACTAGTCCATGTGTTTTGGCTATATAGATAGATAATATAATCCCGTAAATGTCGTTTCATTTACGTGTTAAGAGCAATCCCAACACTTTACCCTTAATTCAAATCTCCAACCCAACTTTATATACCCTTGTTACCTTCTTGAATACAACCCTTGATCAACTCTTTTACTTCAGCCCCTAAACCTCCTAATCAACCCTTGAGATGGAATAGGTTTTGGTTCCAAAAGAACCAAATAACTAGTAAATTATATAGACCTTCAACTAGTAATACTTAATCTTGTAACAAAAATTATTATTGATGGTGATTTAGGGTGTATGGTGTACGTCAAGATGGTGATGGAGTAGAGGATTTGAGAATTTTGTTGATCTTATCAAAATGAAAATATAAGACTTATGAGATAAGTAATGGCAATATACAAAAGGTAATTTACGTATGTCCTAAAGAGTGACATGTATGTAAAACGTGCCTTATGGAGAAAGAAAGTAGAAAAGTTGTATCAATCTAGTGTTTTATTAATAGATTTAGTGATTAGAAGGTATAGTTTGATCCCGGTAATTACTAACGTTAAGTCCTTAAGTCACGAAACTTAATACCGGGTAACATTAAAATATAATACTTACAAAAATGTTAAAACTAATTAATATACTCTAACTAAGTATATTAGATGTGTGATAAGTTTAACGGAATGCGCTTATGTTGTTAAAACCTAATAACATAGGTTGAGTACGCGTCTTACGTAAAAAGTAACATGTCTACGTAAAATTGATAAAATGGCAATAGTTCATATAAAATATGACTATTGATGATATTTGAGTATTTTGAACACATGGACTCATCCTAGTCTTGTGTTGGTCGTGATAAAAATTTACACGATTAAATTTTTGAGATTACTTATAAAAGTAATATAAATTAAATTGTTTATTGTGTTTACCGTTGTGTCGGTACACGTTGTGTACGGTTTTCACGTTTTGCGAGATAACTTCTCGTTAAATAGACAGAGATGAACAAAAACGTTCATAGAGTAATAATTCGAAGCAGAGTGAATTATTTAACTTGGAGAATTACCAGTTACTGCCGGTTACAGTAATTTCTTTTACGTTATAGTAAAAGTTAAATAGTCAAAAGTCAAAGTCAATGTCAACTTTTAAGAAGTCAAAGGGCAAAATAGGCATTTTGCCTTATGAAAAATTTCGGGTTGCTACAAAAAATATGGATACGGTGTATCGTTGAATATGGTGTATCCAAAATATGGATACGGTGTATCCAAATATGGATACAGTGTATTGATTACGGCGTATCCAAAATATAGATACGGCGTATCGTCTGTTAACATAATGTTTTTATCTCTCACGTGTTTCGAGTTTTCATTTTGAGTTTCGGTATACCGTTCTTATAAATACCTTTGAGTTTGTTTATCTCATTTATACTAGCGTGTGTCCTCAAATTTAATTAGTTTGTTTGTAATAGTAAAAATGTGGGTATTTTTGAAAAAAAATTTACAGTCGTTTTTGGGGTGTAACATTATGAACCACATGAAACAACACCGTATTTGATCGTTACGTATAAGAGAATAATATATTTAACAGAAACAAATATGCTCACGGCCCATCCTAATGCGAGTAAAAAGAAAAAAATAAAAAAAACCCTCGAACTATCCAACAACTTGCGAAAACTACCCTGAATCTTTTACTATGTACGACCTTTTTATACAACAAATTTTATTTATTAAATGTTTTTCGGTTTCTTTAATAAAAAAAAATACCGCCTAAATGGGTTCTGAATTACGAACAAAACGAGCCCAATATTAATATACTTTTGACGTACTTACGATTTTATAAAAATATATATATATTTTTCTTACAAAAGAATTTCAAAATGCACCATTAACTTACCAAATAACTCTAAAAACTATCTTAAATTTTGTTTAAATCACAGGGGCCAAAGACATACAATTTATGAAAGTTTGAATTATATATAATGCATTTTTATATAACAAACTTTATTACCAAAGGGCTTTGGCTCAGTTGGTACCCATCTTCGAAAAACCTATGGGCCCACTGAAGAGTTTTGGTGGATAAAAGGTTAAGGGTTTACGTCTCGGCTCCTTGCTCACTCCAGTTGGTGCCCCACTGGGTAAGAGTTGCGGGAGCTATTTTTTGTGGGGTGGACAATGACTGGTGCCAAAAGGCACCCGTGATTAGTATGTTCCCGCAAATTCACACCTTTTGGTGGATAACATACTTTATTTACCAAATATCTAGCAAAAATCTAGCAATTTCTTTTATAAAATATATATACCACCGGAAAAGCCTTACAAACAAACACAAGCCCAATATTGTTATATTTTTGACATACGCATGAATTAAAAAAAATGTTGAAATTTAGTATATATTTAAAAAAAGAAAAGAAAGAAATATCTAGAGATTTATTTAATAATAATATATCATCGAAAAGGCACCTGGATTACGAACAAAACAAGCCCAATGTAGATGCAATAATCTGCACCCGAGATATGGAGGAGAAGTTCGTGTCTTCAAGGATGTTCGGATCTACTAATGTGCTCTGAACCTCGAGGAACTTCGTACCTCATGTTAAGTCTTGAATTGTGGTAAGACAAGTAACACACGTTAGCCTCGCCTTGGGTGTTTAGTTCGAAACCTGAAATATCTTTACCATCTAAAATGGAAAAATGGTCAAGTGGAAAAGTGAAAAGTTGAATATTGAATATTGAAAGTCAAAAGTGAGAGAAACTCAATAAAACAACAAGGCAATGGAAGTATTGAAACGTGAAATATTGAATCAGTAATTAACCAATTCAAAAACAGCTTCAACACATTCAATCCATACCCTCCGATTCAAAAACACCATTCCTATAAAAATACCACACCTATCATAATCGTTCTATGAGATCATCTGATTCATGTGCACTGCGTAATCGTTTAATGGCATGGAAGAACTGGTAAGTAGCGACTCCATTATAATATATTTAGGGTTTCGGTTTATTACTTACATATTACAATTGATTTGAATTATTTAGGGTTTACAATTATTAGTCCCATATTACAATTATTATGTTTTGATTCAGTTATAACAAATTTTCATTGACTATGTTCAATTTAATTTTCTTTTACCAGATCCCTAAAAATTTTTTGGGGGATTGACATCCCTAATCACGACAAACAAGAACTGAGTTGTAAGTTTTTTGATCATGTTATCTATTTAATTTGTAATTGTAGACTTATTTCATGTTATAAATCTCTTATGTTGTGTTTGTGATTATCTGGTCTAAGACATAGGCAATTTTCCGGTTTATTTTGAGACTTGTGGCTTATATAAGTTTTGAAGAATCCAGTTTCGTAAATACCCGCTACAAAACTGAATTATCGATTTCGCTTATTTGTGTACGTTTAGATTTGGGAAAATGATTAATGGGGGTGTTTGGATTAGATTTTTTTTGGTGATATATTGTATCTAACCTGTTCGACCTGGCTTACTCCAAGTAAATGCATTTGGGATCTAATGGTCCCTGTAACATGTACATCAGCAACATCAACTTCGAGTCGTACAACTGGCGAACATGTTTGCTTAATTATAGATTTGACCAATAATAAACACAAATTTAATGAGTAGTGTGATGCATTAGTTTCTCGATATCTGTATCTTATAGATGGTTTTGTTTATGCTATAGATTTGGGTAGTTGTAGCCGATGAAGACAGAGAAAACGAACGAGATTTAATAATGGTAACATCAAGTATTACACTGAAAGCTATGGCTTACTTTGTTAAGCATGTAACTGGGATTGTGTAATTTGTGTAAGCATAAAAGGCTAAGATTCTAAAAGATTGCCACTTCTTTTAATGGTCACTGAAAATGAAGATAAGCTTTGTACAACATTTATATAGAATTGTTAACTGGTAGTAACCATTTTCGAGCCATAATGCGGACTGGTACAAGAAATACAGGTGTGAAATGAGTTTGAATACAAACAAGTCATTATTTTGTGATTTTTATAGTTTCTGACTCCAAGATTTAAATTTACGCAAAGACCCGAAATGGACTTTTCAAGGGCAAAAATCAACTAATAAGGTCTACTACTTACCTCAACAAGTACCGGTGTGGTTGAAGTGGTAATGTCTGGTGGTGGCGAGGGGGCAAAAATGATTGATGTACTTGAAATAAAGGTGTCTCATGGGAGTTAAGGTTTAACAGATAGTAGAGGGGAGCCAAATTATTTCGTTTCAATTTTACATTGTTAGGTATAAATTGAAGCTTTGCTATGTTCTTTTAGTAGATTTTAGGCGCTCGCTGATTTTAGGTAATAAAGAGGCTAATGTGATATCATGTATTTGGTTTTGACAGGAAAAACAGGGGCGTTTCACAAGGAAAGCATCGATACTTTCATTTTGTTGATAAAGTGGTTTGTGACAACCGATGCTGACATAAAGGTATACTGTTTACTCACAATGTGCCTTTTACATATTCAAGCCACTCATATAATGTGCTTGCTATAATCATATTTGTTGCTTACCTTGCCTATGCTAAGGATTTGCAGTTATTCAAATGGCTTCACTTGCGGCTAATCTTGGGCTCACACGTCAAAGGCATTGTTAAGACATGTCCTACTAATATGGACGGGCTAATCACAGCTGAGATGATTAGTAGGACATGTCTCCTAAGTGCTTCTGAAAAAAAACCATGACCAGGCCCAGACCTGCATATGCAACTCGCAAAAGGAGGCTCGCAGAAATGCGCATAAGTGATTTCCAATAACCTGCAAACACATTGTAAAACTGTTGGTCATTTTGATCTTACATGTTATTAACCCGCCTATGTTCTTATAATTGTAGGCATAGATGATTTACAGGCTGGTACTTCCACAGCTGATTGTAGAGCAACAGCCATACCAGCAGCATCGCGCAGACGTTGGTGGCCCAGCCTTATCTTATTTCAACTGTCGTTGATGGAGGGAAATTCCGATTGTTCAGAGAATAAGATCGGTTCAATTGTAGCCCCATACCTGCTTCTTAGACTTAGGACAGTCTGCCAAGGAGTGACAAGCTCGATCAGGAGATAGGGAGGATCCAACAGAAGTACGAAATTTCGATGGTATGGGGCCACAATTGAAACGCAAGATAACACAGAAACTGATTATGTTGCAGTTGAGGAGTTCATAGACTAGGCTTCGGCAACCAAGCAGTAGTTGCGGGCTGCAGAAACCGTGCAAAAGCCTCCTAACTTAAGAGGCCAGCTTCAACAACCAGTCTGTGATGTTGCTTACTGTTTTTTTTTTCTATTTATCTATATCATCAGACTTTTAGATATTTTAGTAATGTGAAAGTGATCAAAAACTGAATGTTGACTGAACTCCCTACAGGAAAAGCTGATGCACAGGTGAGATTGTACTAAGAGGGATCATGAATGGGTTTATGAGAAAACGACTTCAAGTGGTGATCTCGGATTCCACATCAAGCCCATTTCGAGACGCTGCAGCTGGACGTGAGGTTCATTTCTTTTCTTTGTAAGGCATCTTTCGCGTTGTAAATGCTGAAATGCTGAAAAGCTATGTAAACCTCTGTAGGTTACTTACTGATGTAAAGGAAGCATTTTAAATATTTATTGTTATGCTTTTCTACATGGTGAAAATGACAATAACTTAGTTTGTTCCCGACCGATAACCTTAGAACCAGAGGTTTTGTGTAATAGGCGCCAGCTTTAATGTAAGCACCGAGTTTCTAAAAAGGTTGCAAAGTATAGCAAACTCCCCCGCCGCAACGCGGCGGGCTACTGCTACTTGTTTACACTATGAGTTGTATGTAGGTTTAGTCAGTTATTTATTTTATTATTTTTATCACACATTTAGGCTCATAATGTGGATTAGTATTGTTACTACTCTTAGCTCTTAGCTACTGTTCTAAGGCGATCATTAGCGACGAAACAACGATTGTATCCTTAACCTGTTTTAGTCATGAGGTAAATAGAGTAACACTTGATTGCAACAAAGTGTAGGAATAACTTGAAAACAAAGACCTATATCAGTCTTTTTCTTCGTTAAAAGTTAAGTTCTGCATGATGTAATGGATTATATTGGTCTCTGCTTAATGTAGTCCTTGGTCTAAAATAGGTTATATTTTGAATGTTACACGAAACACTTACCACAATATCGCATTTCGTTAATTGTTTGCCGCTAGGAATTTCCGTTGCTATGGGTATCATCCCATTTCCGTCGTGTATCAAGAAGCTTCTTTTATCTATCTTCATGGCTCTGGTTCCAACTCGTTTAGACTCATTTCACAACTCAGTTTACAAATTCCACTTGTTCGTGTATCATTCTTATAACCCTTTTAAGAAACACAAAGTTATAGCTAATTATGACACCAATAATAAAAACCAAAACCCACAAAAAATATCAAAACTTGTGCTTAAAAACACAAAAAATGAAGCTACTTATGTTCAAAAAATAGCTGGTTAGATAAATGGGATGATACCCATTTGAAAAATCATCCTAAAACAATAAAATAAAAGAAGCTACTTACCACCCACTATTCCATTTAAAACAATAAAATTTCCGTCGTGTATCAAGAAGTTTTACGTCACGAGTAACATTTGTTGTTAGTTAATATTTCATAATTGATGTAATCTTTTATTTTAAGTTTCATTAAATACTTTTCTATGTCGTTTGATATATGTTAAGAATTTTTGCTAGAGTTGAATTATCACATGTTACAACAGTTTGTAATTACATTTTCATCATTTTTCACGTTCTATTTTGAACGTTATACAAAACACTTACCACAATATCGTATATCGTTAATTGTCTGCCGCTAGAAACCGATGCCGCTAGGCACGGTTACTCGCTTATAAAGTAATATGAGTGCTCGTTCTGTTCGGAGTAATTACTCTCGAGAATATCATGCCTCGTCACAACGCGCAAGTGCAACTTTTCTAGTTTCAATAATAATCAAAGACAAATTAGTAATTTAATCTGTTAAATTTTCTAATTTCAACTTGAGATTTATGCAAAAAGTCTAGACAAACACCCCTAAAACACAAATAACATAGTACAACATAGAACAACACTACTACACAAAGCCTCCGCACTGCATCCACACGTCGGCCACCTGTGTCCGGCGGTGTGTCCCTCGTATCCGGAAACTTGAATAATATTAATAGGTATATACACCCAAACCCCCACATTTCACCTTCTTATATACAACTTGAATGTATCAATTTATCATGTAAACTTTATGCCCAAATTCTATTATTCGCTATTGTACAAGTTTTTAGTTTTTACATACTTGTTTTTAGTTTTTACATACTTGTTAGTTTTTACATACTTGTTTGTTTATAAATATTTCTTGATTGTAGGAATTTGATCAAATTCATATAGGGTTGACCCTTATTGTAGAACTATATTTGACGTAGTGTTACTACTTCATATAGAGAGAAATTAAAGGTTATAATATAGAGTTGACGCTTTTCTTAAACAGGTTGTCCTTTTTAGTTACTATATTTTATCATCACCGTAATTGGCTCTTGTAATTGCAGTGGAAACTTACTAAAACTTAACAAGTAGATTTTTAGGATAACGATTTAACCTACTTTATGTGAGTTACTGGCTTACCGCATAGCTGATTAATCTCGCATGAAACAAGACATTGTGGGTTAAATGTGCTCACTTTATTACTACTGGATGTGTTGCTTATTTGTTTCAGTTGCTTCTGATCATAACAAGTCTGGCTGCCACTTGGTTGCACGAAGTTCATGATTCACTACTGATTTACCAAATTTAGGATTTGTTTATTCGGAGTTAACGTTTCTTAGTTTTCTATCTCTAATTTGAATGGACTTTGGAAGGAGTTTTTATCTACACAAAGTAGTTGAAATTTTGGAAAACACGTTCAAAACATGGTGTCTTTTCCCTTTGGATAAGAAAAGTTGGGATTTTGGGTAACAACTGAAACAAGGAAATTATCAAAAAATGTGTTTTGTGTATATATATTTTTTGACACGGTAGGAGCTATAAATTTTCAGTTTTGTGGAGAAAATTCTGAAAACAAATCAAATTGAACGTGTTTTCCACTTTTCTTGTTTTTAACAATTCTTTTGTGGAAAACAAGGGTGTTTTCCTCCACTGAATGCACCCTTAGAGTCTTCCAGTTGAGAATTGACTATTATTTAAATTCTTATAGTATGACACGGGGTCTGAAAAATTCTGTATTACATTTTTTATCTTCTTTTTGCTATATTGGTTAAATCTGTTCTAAAGTGTTGATTCCATGCACCCTTTAAAACAGGTGGGATAAGATGCATGTGCTGGTTCCAAAGGACAGTGAAACGATTTGGTATATAGAACATGGATTTGTCTTCGATATCCTCTACATAACGGTTTATACTAGGACCAAGGTATGTTTTATTTCTTCACAGTACATATTTTATACAAGGGTATATTAGTAAACCTTAAAAATATATTACCATCAAAGGAACTTGAGTTCTATCTAAGGGAACAAAAAAAAATAAAATAAAAAATAGAGTTATCAGATAGATTGCTTCCACATTCCATAAGAAAGACAAAATCTATAACATACATCAGGGTTCTCAACTTCTCATTACATAATCTTTTGCGTTACTTTGCCCATCTCTTATTATAAATTTGCTAGTCCACCTCAGTTTTGTATTGTTTCGGCAACCCTGTAGTTTCTGTTGTAAATCTTTAATACAATAGAGATTATCTGTCTAAAAACTTTAAGTCCTATTTTGAATATAATTCTTATCAGCTTTTTCTTTGTTTAAATGACATCATAGCAACCATTTGTTTCTATTTGGACAACATGGTATTACTAAAATAATGAAAATAGAACTGACCTTATATACATCGAAACTAAAACATAATACAAGTAATGGATTAAAAATAGCAATACAGTTCATTTGGCTAACCGTAGAATGGGGGCATATGTACGTTATGCTCATGGGATGTTATTACTATTCAAAATTTGTTCAACTCATCCTTACTGTTCTTTAGACATGCTAGGGATTTGTTTACTAAATTTTTATCCTTAAATCCAGTTTCAACCTGCACTATATCACAATCAAATTTCATGCTATGCGTTGAAACTAAAACATAATAGGAGGTTTTTTTTTCTTTTTCTTTTTTAATTTAAAGCAGATTAAGATTATCCAAACACTGTTGCTGAAAAAAAAAAAAAAAAAAAAAAAAAACGCAAACACCCTTATGTCTATTTGGTCCAAGAGTTTGGAAAGTAGCAATAGTTAAATTTATAACATCAATTTATGGGGCTAATGAAAATCCATTGTCTTATTGCAGCCAATTACCTGGACATGAGGAGGCAAGAAGTGGATGCATGAGTTTTTATACAAGGCTTAAAAGGTATCTGTTATTTATGATGATATTAACTGCAATTTGAATATACGTTTTATTTGTCCCACTTTAGCCGTGGTACATTATCTTTATATGAATTAAATATCTAAAAAGTTGGGACTAATGAAAAGTGTGTTTGCGGTTTACGCATTTTTTTTTAAAAAAAAAAAAGAAAAAAAGAAATAGGTTAAAGATATAGAGGCATTTCAATCCATGACTTTTTAGCACCCCCAAAAGCATAAATATAAAACTTAACGCATTAAATTTTTTTATACTCCTTCCCCGTAGCCCACGCACCAGTAGGATTTGGTATTGTTGCTGTTAGGATGTTATGGTAATTTTCTCATAATTCTTTGACTCTAAAAAGAGTTGTAGCCCCTAAAAGTCAAAAGCCATGAACTAGCACAATATCTTCGTATTCCAACTTATATCCTTAGAGGAGGCTTGATTTTGGTTGACAATCCATTTTAAAAGTTACAACTCATCTTTGATATCTTGATCATATAACCTATCAGGCTATCACGTGTTTGTTACTTCCATAATTGTCTTAAGAAGTATTATTTGTGGTTTGTTTGGAATTTAATTGAAACTTTCACTAGTTTATAGGGTCTTTGTAAATCTTTAATGCTAGACATGATTATCAACACAATACCTATGACTATCATTATATTCGATTATTCGGTTATATTTAGTAGTAATATAAATAATAGATAGTAATGCCATCACAACCACACCGCCTTATTATGCACTACATGTGCCAAGGAGGGTGTCTAGTAGATCCTATATTACGACACTGCACCTAGTTATTCTCATACCAATGAAACTAAATACTTTGGTGTATAAACTTTTTAGCAAGCTAGGGTATTCATTTATATGAGATTATTGAAAAAGTTGCTCCAAATATTAATTATATGAGATTCTAGTGGACGTCGTTCCAACTTCTTAAAATTGTAAATCTTAAATCTTGCCTGATAGGAGTGTTAGCCATCGATAAGTAGTGTATTTGTAATCAGTTTAAGCTTATTAAAAAATTGGAAGATTTTATACAGAGGTGA
The DNA here is from genome assembly GCA_910596185.1 of Chrysanthemum makinoi. Taxonomy (NCBI): domain Eukaryota; kingdom Viridiplantae; phylum Streptophyta; class Magnoliopsida; order Asterales; family Asteraceae; genus Chrysanthemum; species Chrysanthemum makinoi. The sequence continues at coordinate 113,598,089 of OU343219.1, forward strand.
CAGAATAGGAGGGTCGGGTCGGGTCATGGCTCTAGATGGCTTTGGGTCTAAACGGGTCCGGATCTAGATGGGTCTTCTAGAAACATGGGTTTAAATGGGTCCGGGTCTAGATAGGTTTTGGTTTGGTTGACCCGCCTAATTTCAATTTTTTTTTTGAGTAAACTTTGACCCGCTAGACCGGTTGGGTAATTGATATATAATTGCACTTTTTATCAAATAACCAATTGGACCATCTATAATATTTTGGTAGACCCATCCCTTAATAGATATTTACCTATGTTTAACCGGTGGGTCTCAAATTGCCATCTCTAATTTCATAGCAGCAAACTTCAAGTTTAAATTGCTGTTATTTCTAAATTCGGCATTTTTATATAGATTTAGTCGAACTTAGTTTTCCATAAACCAAAACTGAATTTGAGGAGTACAAATTAATTAAATTTAAGCATTCTTAATAGCATTTTTTTTTGGTTACCATGGTTTCTAGGCCCACCGCCACCTAGGTTGCACGGACACGGCCACGGACACGGCAAAATCTAAAAATATAGGACACGGACACGGTTTCGTGCCCCGCGCGCGTGTGCGTGTGAAATCAAGTTAAGTTGTACATTCATAAAGTCATAACTCATAACTCATAACAAAGCAAAATAGTAAAAACATGGTTTCATAGCCAACTAGCTAGTCATCTTCATCCTAACTATATCATCGGTTGTGCTTTGGAGAACTGAGAGAGAGAGACAAAGTTTTGTTATGAATTATTTTCTTTTGTATTGGAAAATCCGTGTCCTACCCGTGTCCAAAATCGTGTCCAGATCGAATCGCACGTGGGACACAAAGACGTGCATGTCGGACACACGGTCCGAGGCGTGTTCGTGTCCGACACGCCATTCGAGGTTTCTAGCGTCTGGCTTCCATAGCCATACCGCCACACATACTCAAACCGGCTAAAGCCCTCCCCTTAGGGGAGGTTGGTGTAGCCACTTTGGGGTTGTTTGCACCAATTATGATTTATTTATACCTAAGACCTCTCACATTTTACTGGCTTGCCCCCCGGAGTGGTTTTGACTTTTGAAACTTAATTACAATACATACTTAAATTACATGGGAAAGAAAAATAAACTAAAAGTAAATCAAACTAATGATTGAACGCTAAAATGGAAAAAAAACTTGTAATGCTTAGTCGTAACTATGACAATTTTTCTTTATGGGGTACATATTACATTCTAAAATTAAGGTTTATTCCACTAATATATGATTTCAAATTTCACACACATATGATGAAATTGTCAATGAAACTTGTTAATAAGTAAAGTTAAGGTTTATTCCGCTAATATTTGATTTCAAATTACATACAAATATGATGAAATTGTCAATGAAACCTATTGATAAGTATGATAAAGGAAATTGTTTAACTAGAATTTTAATATATATGATAACCACTAATAATGGCATATGGTTGCAGGTATAATATAGGGTGTGTTTGGTGTAAAGCTTTTTGGAGTATTTAGGAGCGGTGAGCAATGGTCATTGAGCGTTCTGATTTTTAATGTTTGTTTGGCAAGTAGCAATTAGCTTTACCTATTTTTTCGGAATGCTTCTTTTTCAATGCTTTTTAAAGTAGCATTTAGGAGCTTTGAGCATTTAAGAGCTATTTTACACATTATAATTATAACTACAGCTACATTACCAAATGTTTCTATAAAAAAATACAGCTACTGTTCACAACCACTGCTCACAACTACTTTAGTACTACTGCGATTTTTACCAAACACACCCATAATCTATAATTACTTATATGAGAATGGGGCGATTAATTCATGTTGGTTTGATATAATATTATCTTTACTTATATGGGATAATCAATAAATTGAGGGAATTAATATAAATTCTATACATGTGTGTATGTATATGTTGATATGAACATACTTGTAAAAACACACACGCGCGTGCACTAACACACTCAATGTATATGTAAGCATGTATGTATGCGCGTCTTTTTTTGCCAATAGACTTTGTGAATTCAAATTTTTTATTTTACCGCGCATCTTTGACTATTTGTAATTTATTACTCCTATACACTTAGAAATATAATTAATATACATACATATACGTAAATAGTGCAACATTAAATTCATAAATCACATTATGAAAATCACACAATCGTATATTGATTCCACAAAATTGAATTTTTCGAATAAATAAAAAGTTTAAATTAAAGTTGAGTGCTATAAAATCCTCCCTCTTCGCATATAGATGATCGAATAGAAATCTTTACATTTGAAGTCATAGAGAGGTTATTATGGATTCATCTTCGAATGATATCAACCTCAAACCTTATCTTCTTATGTATCGCAACAACTTTGTTGACAATCTTAATAAGATTAATGATTTAAAGAATAGATTACATGTGATTCAAATGATGAAGGCTCGTTTAGGACAAGAAGCCACAATGCTTTCAACATTTCAACCTCAGCCATTCATGGCAATGACTTTTCTCAAGGGTGGTGAGTCTTTTGGCTTTTATTTACTAGTGACAATTTTCCCATATTTTGACGTGTATTTGTAATTTTTGAAGTCATTATAATATTGAATGCTAGTAGAGTTTTTGGCTTTTACCAATTTACAAATTTTTTGATGATAGGTTGGAGCTTATTCAAGATGACTTAGTCTTGTGAACTAACAAATTGCTAATTTATCTTTGCAGGTTTAAAATTTGTAAAGGAAGAAGAGGATTATCTTATGAAGGCCATGCAAGCAATGAAAATGCCTATCGCATGTAAGTATTGAGTTGTACTCCTTGTGACGTTTGGTGGAATATTAACCACTTATATGATTTGTAATGATTATAAAATACAATGTTTTAGACGTGGATATGGCACAATATAAAAAGGATGCACAAGAGGTGGGTGCGCGAGGAAGGTGCTTTGCTAACAGCTCTAACCACAAAAGTGAGTTATTTTTAGTCAAAATGCAAATTAGTTGGGCATTATTTAGTTCTAAAATTAATTGTTTGTTAGGGTACAATGTTAATATTTATATTAGACTATTAGTTTAAATCTTAACGTGTGAAATTATATATTAACTCGAGCATTTAAGCTTTAAGTTGTCATTTATTTATTTTTAAGTATGAAAGTGCTCATAACTTAAAAGTTGAAAATTAATATATTTGACTTTAAGGTCAAATAAAACCGGGAAAAAGGAAAACACTGGATGTTGCTTTGTTGTGTATGATATGGGAGTAGTTCCTTAGCTTTGCACGTTATTCTTCTATTTTTCTATGTGTTTCTTATTTTTGTTACTCTTGTAGTTATGTATTATTTACTCCGTTCTGTGTTTTTGATACAAGTTTGGCAGCTTGATGTATTCATTATTATTTTTTTTCAAAAGTTTGACTTATTTGTAGTAATTTTGATATTAAAAGTTAAAACAGTTATCTTTGTCAAAGCAGGAGAATTACTTATGCTACTAATGTTAAATCATTAATACATTAAAGGTCATTGGAAAAAGAAAAAGATGAACACAAATGAGGAGGCAGATTAGTCTAAACTTACCTTGCAATGAAAATGCATATGTTCTTTATCAAATTAATAAAATTAAAGTACCGGTTAACTCAATCTCTTTTTTTTCATTTTATTATTTTTTTTGTGTTAAGGGTTTTGATCTTGGTATTATCATTTTAATGTTACCTGATGCTATTCCGATTATCATTAACGATTTGTTGCCAAATAACTATAATCTCATCCCGCAAACTCTAATTTAGATGCAACATTATTCAGCAAACACTTTGCCTCCCCTATTTACCACAAAATTCTTAATTCAGCTTGTTTGGGCTGCAAAGCAATTTATTACTTTTATGAAGAGTTGGTGACTGGAACAGTGGAACTTAATATGCTTGTTTACCTTTTTCTCCAATGTTTGTGTATTTGCCAGAAATCAGAAATGGTATTGCGGCTCAGGCTGAAGGGAGCAGAGTTGGGAGTAACTCCCCAAGAAATTATTCTTCTTTCTATACTCAACATCTACTAATGGTAACCTCTCTCAGATTTTATTAAGTTACTATAGATGGGCTGGATAACATTAAAGTCTTCGTAATTTTGTATACGTCTATGATATCTTTATTTCAAGCACTTTGGGATGGACTGCATAGTAACTGTCTTGTGAGGTTGCATCCATTCCTCGCGATATATTGATTGACCAACTTCTCGTGACGTGTTAAAGTATTATTTACTTCTTATTTCATCTAAATTTAGTATTACTATTATAATCACTATTACTATAACTCTAGTATTTGTTATTAGTGTTATCATCATTGCTATTATTATTGTTGTTGTTTGCTGAGCTTGTTATGTGGGGCATAATTTAAGACTAACTGCATGAATAAATACATTCTATGATCTCTTTATATATCCTTGAATCGCTCATATTGAACCTGGTTAAGTAGCTATTAAATCTTTCCTGAAATCGTAATCAGGCTGTCTTGATCTTGAAATTGAGATGCATTTGACTCATTAAAGTCAACTGAGGTTCACTGAAATTAAAATTAATTTTTTGAATCATATTTAACTTTAAACCTTTCATGAATGAGTTTCACTGAAATTTTTCAACAAATACTTATTTTGTGTGTGTGTGTGTGTGTGTTTATATTTTTTTTATACAAAATGAGTATATTCAAAAATCATTTTCATAACACATATTGTTAAGCAGCTTATAAGTACTTATTTTTAAGCTGAAGCATAAGCAGAAGCAGATTAAACCGCCAATACCAACCACCCCCTAAAGATTGTTATAAAGCTTTTAGAAGCAAAAATTTATTTCATGTTTGATTATTATTATTATTATTATTATTATTATTATTATTATTATTATTATTATTTTTGCTGATGGCGACTTCTTGGAGGACAGGTTAAGAGTGCACTGCTTCGTCATAAACAAAGGATGATGGCGAGGAAAAGAGGTAGGTTTTTTTTTGTCTTATTGCTACTTGATACTTATTCAATACTTATTTTAACCGCTTGTTGTCAATATGGAATCTTGATTAGCCAAATAACGCTTAATAGTAAATAATGATTTCTTTTACCAGAGAGAGCCAATGGGAGTTCATCTCGGGGAAATGGCCGTGCGTTGGAGGATATATTTAAAGGTTATACGAACTCTCAAACGGTAATTATCTTTCGACTCTTCATACATCACCGACTTACCGTGGACTTGTGCTGATTAACAAAGAAGTACAAAACTTACTAAATTTTAAAAAATTGAAACACAGACCAACTAAGTTTTTCAATCCCAGAACTTTCTATGTGAAGTGAGGAAAAAGTTATTTTTGTTTGCTATTACTTATTATCTACGACATGCATTTGGGGAAAACTATTACTTCGACTATATTTAAGGCTCGGGCCTTTAAGATTTGATATTGTATACACTTTTTTTTAGTTAAACCCAGCTGTGATATCTTTCCCCAATCTGTAATCTAGTTGTGTCTGAAATAAAAATGTATGCATACGACTCCTTAATATTAGCTGTTTCTCTTGGGGGGTTCGGGCTAGTTGTATTAAATAATCGCTATGAGTATAAAGTTTTAAATGAACACAAAATCTGACATATTTCTGTCTTTTTTTGCCATGTGGTGAATAATTTTTTGGTGGACAGATATCCATGGAAGCAGCTGTGCGAAAACTCAATATGCATTTGGCAAGGAGCTGAGAGTATTAAATGTTTTATTTTTATCATCGTATGATCATTTTTTGTCGAACTAGCTGTTTTCTGTTTTTGGGTAAAGCAACGTTATTTGGGCTCTTCAACATTAGCATGTATTCTGTTGTAGTTCAGCGGCTTTAGTACCTGACATTTTCTTTCCGTTGAGTGTGGTACTTTTTTCTATTGGTTATACCATCTTTCATTTGTTTTCTTGATCGTAGTACTTTTTATTATTGTTTATGCCATATTTCATTTGTTTTCTTGATCGTGGTACTTTCATCTATCATGATCACTTTATTTTGAATGTCAAAACATTTTTAGAAGACTCACTAATACACAAAGACAAACTTGTCAAACATAACACTTCTAGCAGGACATCAATTGTTAGTTTACATGACAGGAAAAAAAAAGTACTTTTCTTCAACCAATGTTACTAAGAAAGTGTAGTGAATACAATTCATTTTTCTGAATATGTTGTTACGGGTCATATTGGAAAGTCAACAACAAAGTCAACGAATAGCCAATTCCACCTCATCTTACTTCCCGCCCAAATGATCTTTAAATACTTGTTATAGTTTTCCATTTCATTTTAGCTAATTTTGTGAAAACACTTTCTTCTCTGTAATTCTCTTATTCCAGTTATTGTAACTGATCACTTTAACAAATCACCACCATTGATAATACAACTTTGTTTTGACGATCTATTTCTGTTCTTGATTGCCCAACACGTTGTAATCCATTAACGGATCTTAAGTGATCCCTATTGGTGCTTATCAATTGGTATCAGAGCCCTTTCCTGGCTCATATCATTTTTTCCGACGAGTCAGTTATCTTTCCGGCGAGTTCGTTATTCCGGGTTAAATTCTTGGTCGATTTTTGTTTAGTTTGGGTCAAGAAACAGTTACTTTAGTCAAGATTCTTGTTGGGTTGTGAAATCAGTTGTTCAACCATATCGTACAGTTCCGATCAATTGGTTACATTTACGATTGTTTTGGGTTTGGATCAAGATGGTTACAAGTATGATGAAATGGGTTTTAGATGATCAGATGAAGCAGATGATCCAGGAAGCTATATGTTCAGTGTTTCAACCGGTTGAGATTAAATTGGACAGATTATCAAAAGAGCTTATGAAGCTTTCAAGGCCCATTAATGGGGTTTCTGTCACGAACGACTTCTTGGGTGGTGAAATGCAGAATTTGAACGAAGGTAAAGTAAATTCTGAAAAAAAAAAGTAGAACAAAAGGAAGTCTTAGTGATAATAAAAGTTTTGCATATAAGATGCTCGATGAATTGTCAATGAACAAATTCCTCGAAAAGTATGGTTCGGTTAAAGGATATTTTGATTCATTTAATTATTGGTTTAGTAAGAAGGGTTTCGATGAATGGTATTTGGTTGATCTTTTCATTTGCGGGTTGCCACCGGATATTAAAAAAAGGGTTAGTATGTTTAAACCCAAAACCCTTTCAGATGCTTGTTGTTTGGCTAAGTTGTAGGAATCGACGCACAATTTCATGATAAAGAAATCTAATCCACCACTATTATATACTTCTAAGTTTGATTATTCAAAAGAAATGGTGAAAGATAATATGGGGTTGAAGGGTATTGATGAAGTTTATAAAGCTGTTGAATCACCAGAAAAGGAGAAAGATCGCAATGCATTGGTGGTTCTTGATGAGCTTTGTGAAGAAATTGTTGAAGATTTAAGAGGAATTGAAGACGATAGTGATTGTGTGATGGATCTTCATGACGAGTGTAAAGAACCCGAATCAATGGTAAGTGAAATGGATGACGACACTAAGGTGTGTGCGTTTTTGATGAACTTGGTAAAGATGAAGTTAAAAGTAGTGAAACTAAATTGAAAGTAAGTGTAGCCGTTTGTGATATGTCTGTTAAAGAAGAAGATGAAATTGAGGAAAGCGAGGAAAGAACATATTTAGGAAGATTGGTTTATGAAGATGAGGGTATGAAGGTAAACACTAGTGGGAGTGTAGATAGCGAGAGTGTAGATTCAGAGTTTATAGTTATGGAGGTCGATGAATTTCAGGATTGTGTAAATGGAGGTGAAAGGGATAAAGGGAAATGTGATGACTACAAAGAAGTAGATAATGTTTGTGTTGCAAATGTTAATGGGTGGAAGTATCTTGAAGGTCGGAAAGTTAAGAATAAAAGTGATCATGTTGTTCCCCTGTGATGTGGGCAATTTCGTGTAGTGATGATGACAAAACAAGAGGAGAAATTGTAGAAGGCTATATTAGGAAACGTGATGACACCAGGAATGAAGATAAAGATCAGGATAAAGGTTGTGATATAGCTACTTATGATTTTGATGCTCAAAATTCTTTCAGTAAGGTTGGTACTTCATCATTCCAAAGATAATATTGAACTTCATAAGTTCATGAACCATACTGTGGAGAGTAGAGTTATAGGTAAAGCAAATGACTTGGGTATGGAAAATGATTTTAGTGATGCTAGTTTGGTGGAAACTACAACAATGGTTCGAACGATTGAAGCTTTGTTAAAACAACCGGCGCGTAAGAAGCATGGCGACGTATTGGAAAATCAAGATAAGAAGAAAGATAATGGGGTCAAGAAGATCAGGAAAAGACATTATAGGGATAATTTGGTTATGGGTGATGGAGATAAGGAAGAAAATTCTAGTAATGATGCTCGTGATTTCCTAACAAGTGATGGGCTTACATGTTAGTCATTAACAAGGAATTGAGTGATGGGAAACAAGATGGAAGCAAGGGAGAAAGTGTTGTATGTGATCCCAGTCTAAAGATTATCCTACAATGAATCGTTCTCAAGTGGGAATTGAAGCCGGAACAAGAAAGGAGATGGTCATTACGCCTACACTTGGTTTGAATGGTATAAGAGATAGTGGTGAGATTTTTGAGTGTGAACTTCCAGACTTGAACCAAATATTGCAGCAGTTGACTCCAAATTCAAATATGATGACTAATTCTGGTGGAACAACTACATACTCTTTTGAACAGTCTCTTACATACGGTACGGAGTTTGAAAGCATAATGAGAGAATTGGATGAAAAATCTTTATTTGAGCATTTAGAAGCTGCAAAAGTGAATGGTGTTCATTTTAGTCATTTGATGTTTGACATATGGAAGTGGCCCATGAGGAAAAAAGCATGTCACACAAACGCAAATTTCAAAGACGGAAGTGGAAGTTTGATATATGGAAATGGCCTAATAGGAAAAAGAAACTCACTAACAAGCTTGCTCACTTGTCCTTGCTCATGAATGACAAATGGTGCTCCTTGGTTGGTGTTTCGATTGCTAATGTTCTCGTGTTGATTGCTAGTATATGGTAATAAATGCCCTTGGTTACTTTCCTTGCTCGAAAATTATGCATACAACCTCAAAGTTCATGGGTCAGATTTATATTCATGTTATTAATTGGTTCAGATGGCTTATGTTGTGTTTATTATCTGTATCGTTGCAAGCACCAACGAGATAGGGAATGCATTTGAAATGACACTACTCACGAGCCTATTGAAGACAAGATTGTTTCAAAAGGAGTGTTTGGTAGAAGATTCCAACTAACATTGGGAGTGTTTGTTTTCATTGTTGGAAGATTGGATCAGCAGTGTTGAGACTCGGAAATGTTCACTTTGATTGCTGATCTTGAGGACAAGATCAATTTTAAGGGGAATGGATTGTTACGGGTCATATTGGAAAGTCAACAACAAAGTCAACGAATAGCCAATTCCACCTCATCTAACTTCCCGCCCAAATGATCTTTAAATACTTGTTATAGTTTTCCATTTCATTTTAGCTAATTTTGTGAAAACACTTTCTTCTCTGTAATTCTCTTATTCGCTTATTGTAACTGATCACTTTAACAAATCACCACCATTGATAATACAACTCTGTTTTGACGATCTATTTCTGTTCTTGATTGTCCAACACGTTGTAATCCATTAACGGATCTTAAGTGATCCCTATTGGTGCTTATCATCTGTGTGTCCAAAAACATTCCAACTATGTTAGAAAAGTCGACCTCTAAGTCTTATCTAAATTGGAACAATCTCATTAGTTGAGATAAACTGGAAAACAAATTTTGATTTGAGTTGCAACCCAAACTGAGTTTCAAATCGTTTTATTATTTCAGTGTCGAGTTGGCCAATTTTAAACCAAGACCACTTTGGTTGTGATCGAATTAAGTAGGATTTTTCAAAATAAATCCAACGAAAGAATACAATTTGGTTTATTCAGCTTTAAAATTGAAATTTATAAGCTTGTCGTTTTTTTCATTCATTGTTTTGATGTGCCGAAACTATGGTACAATTTGCCTCGCAAGATGGGATCGGGGTGAAGTTTTGCTCAATAACCCTTCTTTGAAACTTCCGCATTTGTTTTGAATTTCATTTTAAAAGTAAATTGATGTTATCATGCACAAACAAAATTTACATAGCCTGTGGTCAATGCTTAGCAAGGTGCGAAGTAACCATGGTATTCTCACATCAGCACATCCAATAAGCCAAGTCTTGTGTAACACAATTGATGGCTTGTGGCATTTTATGGCTATGTTTCATATTAAATTGTTCGTTGATTAGGTTTAAACTATTTAGTTTTTGGGTGGTTTGGTTGTTAGATCTCGGTTATTCCAGATTAGTTTGGTTTTTTATTTTACTTCTTACTATTTTATCAACAATAAATTGCAAAAAAAAGGAAACATTATATAACAAAGTTGTCAATGCAGAAGCCATAAAATATCCGCAAATTTACGAAGGTAACATATATAAATATTGTCGAAAGTAAATGAATGAACAATCTTTAAAGCTGTTCCTATCAAGGGGTTAACGTGCATGCTTGAAAAGTAAGGTTAGATTGCTTACCAACCAGAATTAATATTTCTCGTAGAGGTATGGATATTCAGTCTATTATATGTCCGATGTGTGATAATGCGGTGGAATCGTCTAGTCATTTATTCTTTTCTTGCCACATAACTAGAGATATTTTTCGTAATATCTCTTGTTGGTGGGATATTAGTTACATGGAAGTATCCTCTTACGAAGAATGGTTGGTTTGGATTGTGAATCTTCGTCTCTCCATTAAGTACAAACAGGTCCTTGAAGGAGTTTGCTATGTCATGTGGTGGCATATTTGGTCTTTTCGTAATAAGAGAAATTTTGGCTCGAAGAATCCTTCAAAGGCGATGATTTTCGAAGATGTGGTGTCTCGTTCTTTTTATTGGTGTCAGTTTAGATGTAAAGTTTCGTTTAGTTGGATTGATTGGCTCAAAAACCCTTATCTTGTTTCTTTGTAATTTCTAGCTTCTTGCTAGTAGTCTTAATTAAATTTGCCGTTCAAAAAATAAATGAATGAAAAATCTTTAACTATAAATGTGTGAAAGTTCAACTTTGATAAAATAAAGGAAGATATTGAAATTTGCTATTTTTCATAGTATTTTTCTTTTACATATTTCATTTTTATGTAAGTTACTTGTTACAACTAAAAGTATACATTTATTATTATAATTGATGAATATTAAACTTATAAAATATCTAAACACAATCTCTTAATTACAACTATTAATTATAATTATATTACTCTCTTGTCTCAAATTATTGTCCAAGTTGCTATATTTGTTTGCCCAGACATGATCATCAATTTTCAAATGAAGTAAGTTCATGTTATCGTGTAAAAAGAAAATTTACATAGCCTATTTATGTGGTTAATGCTTAATAGGATGTGAAGTAACCATCGTAGTTACATATAGACATATCCTGCGAAGTCAGGCCTCGTGTAACACGTTTGACAACTAATTGCATTTTATGACTATCTTTTATATTTAATTTTCACCTTGATCAAGTTGCAACTATTGTTTTTTTTTTGGTTGTTGAATTATGTTATCTAAGATAGGTTAGGTTTTTCATTTTATTTCTTATTTATATTGTAAAAAGTGAGTGCTTAATTTATTTTATACCTACAAAGATGGGAAAGTTCAATTATTACAAATTTAAGAAAAAACATTTTGATATATATGCACACATGTGTGTGTAACATTTTATGACTATTTTTTGTGGATATATATTTCATTAAATAAAGTTTTAAATTACAAGTGCTAAAAAATTCACTACACTCATGACAAAAACTTTTAATTGTACTTTATTACTATTAAAATCTAAGTACTCATTTACAATCTAAACAAAAAGTCCAACAAAATTTGATATCTCAAAAGAAAAGGTAATTAACGAATAGACCATGATTATTATTATTCTTACTTTTTAAAAACAATTATAGAAATTAATTCATAAGAAAAATTGATTTTGTTATGATTTATGAATAATAAAGTTATACTAACATGCATTAATATTATTATTTGATTACAAATAGTAGTTATTATATTACTCATTTTGTGATAACTGTTGTTCATTATATTGTTTTTGTTTTTATTTGTCTTAAATAATTGTCTAATGTTATAATGTATCCATTTTTCTATTTTATTTTAGAATACAATATAATTAATTTGCATTTAATTGGTGCAGTTAATACAAAAGTTAAATTGGCATTTACTAACTAAACTACACATTTATTGCATATATCACTTTCTATGACTATTTTTTCTGCATATATAATTCACTAAATAAAATTTCAAATTAAAAGTGCTAAAAAGTTCACTATACTCCTGACAAAAACTTTTTACTTTTACTTTATTACTATTAAAATGTAAGTACTCATTTACAATCTAAACAAAAAGTCAAACATAATTTGATATCTCAAAAGAAAAATGTAATTAACGAATAAACTATGATTATTATTATTCTTACCTTTTAAAAAAAATTATAAAAATTAAAGTTCATGAGAAAATTTAAATTTGTTATGATTTATTATTAATAAAGTTATAACATGCTTTAATATTATTATTGATTACAGTTATTAGTTATTATATTACTCATTTTGTGATAAATGTTGTTCATAATATTGTTTTTATTTGTCTTAAACAATTGTCTGAGGTTATAATGTATGAGTTTACCTATTTCATTTTAAAGTACCATATAATTAAATTTGTATTTAATTGGTGCAGTAAATGCAATAGTAAAATAGCATTTTATTAACTAAAGTACACATTTATTGCATTTATCACAATGATATTTTTTTTTATTATTTATTTTATTTTATTTTGCTTATTTAAAAATTTAGAGTACGGATGAATATTTTGCTATAATCTAATCCTATTTTTCCATAGACATTATTGCACTTCCAATTATATTTTGTGAGTCCAATTCCAAGAAAAGATATTCTTATAACATGATCCTAAAAAATTGATTTCCATAGACATCTAATAAAGTAAACTAAAAATTGATAAACAAAAGTCTAAACTAGTTTTAAGACAAAATAGCTTTTAAATTGTCAACTTTAGTTACCTAGCTAGTTCTCCCAAATTTAAGTTAATTTCATATTTTTAAAATTCTTGAACATCTTTATATATTTGGTAAAAATAAAATTTATGTTTTGTCTTCAACAAAAAGAGGAGATTGTTAATACAAATATCGTTCAAAAACGTTATTTATATTTTATTATCTTTACCTTGTTTTGTTAACAACAAAAGTAAATTTCACTTTTGCAAAGTATAAAGCTTGTCAAGATTGTTAGATATTAGTACAAGCTTTTCTTTATTAGTTTTCAACATTTAAGCATTTGCATCTTATCACTTTTTGATTAGTTACATATCAATTCACATTATTAGCCTTCTAAATTAAGATGTGTCTCAACATTTTAGATCAAACATGTTTAGTTACTTAAACAAAACATTACATAAGTATTTACTTATATATCATGTAAATTCTAAAAATGAAAAACTACATATTACATCATAACTTGCATCACCTTGGAAATCTTTAGAAGATTTCATAGAATATTTTGTTTAGATATTCACTCAACATATCTTGCATAATCTTGGAGAGATTTGGATGATCCTTTAAAGATTTTTTGTAATCTTTTCTGTCGGACTGGCGGAACCAAAATTTATAAAGGGCGTGTTAGTGCAAATATTACGATATTTAATCTATACAGTCTCGTTTGTTTTGTTGATGACAAACATGTAACTTGTAATACATAACGTTAAATGTATAAGTTACTTGTAATTAGATTTTGTCTCAACATACTCTCAACACCTCTCGACGACTCAAGTCCTTGTATGCTACAACACAGGTTCGTACATGTTTGTTATGTTGCGTTATGATCAAACCCTAACAAACCATTAAACATGTTTAGTTAAATAGTTTATAAAAACACTTAAGTAATTTTGGTTACTTACATTTTATAAAATACATAAACATAAGTAAATGTGTTGGGTAAAACCCATGACCCATGACCCAAGACCCATAACCCATGTCTAGATACATTGTACCTTGGTGGGCACTCAAGTCCATGACCCATAACCCATGATCCATGACCCATAACCCATGGGTAAAGATGAGCGTCCCACGGATCCCTCAAATGTCCCACGGATCCCTTGGAATTACAAGGGCCGGATCCCTTCAGGAGGGATCCTTGGGATGTAAACATGGTTTGGCCTTTTGCCTATAAATAGCAAGCCACTTCTTACCATTTCTTCACACCTTCACACATAATTTCTCTCCACCATTTCTAGGATATTTAGATCATTAGGAAACATATAAACCACCCTCATCTCATATGATCATAATGCTTCTAACTTTCATTTGTTGTAAGCATAATCCCGAAGTGATCCTCCAAAGCAAGCTTAGAGATCTTGTATCCTTACCTACTGAAGTGATCACCCATCACAAGCATACAAGCACATGAAGATCTTCTACAACAAGCTTGGGAAACTTGTCATCTTCATTCATAGAAGACTAACTACATCATGCTTTGTGTTCTTGATGTTTAGTTTAGGATTTCATATCCATTAGACACATTATCTTGGATATTGTCTAGTATCATATTCTTGTATCTATGACTAGACTAGATGGTTTATGTATTTGTGCCATAAAACACAAGGTTTGTTATGTTGGGCCACAAAACATAACGGGTGTCATAGATGTGTCATGTATCTATGACTAGACTAGATGGTTTATGTGTTTGTGTCATAAAACACAAGGTTTGTTATGTTGGGCCACAAAACATAACGGGTGTCATAGATGTGTCGTGTTGGTCGGCTAGTGATTCCTCCTCTGTAATGGAACCCGGTATCTAGCCTTGTACTGGATAAAGTATAGGCGACGTTGTGATAGGTTTGGTTCTACCTCGTGGAAGAACCCGGTATCTAGCCTTGTACCGGATAAAATGTAGGCGACGTTGTGATAGGTTTGGTTCTACCTCGTGGAAGAACTCGGTGTTTAGCTTAGTACCGGAAAAAGTGTAAGCGACGTTGTGTAAGGTTTTCTCCGCCGAGAATGGAGTTTGTTGATCTAGTGAAGTAACTCTCGAGTAGGTGACTCGGGGAGTGGAGTAGGGCGAAGAGAAGCTTTACTTATCGCTTTACTTTTATTCTTGCTTTACATTGTTTATTGTCTATGTTGTTGATGTCTATGTTTGTGATGCATACTTGGTCTTTCATATAGTCATAAACTATATTTAAAACTTTACATATTATTACACGCTTGATCAAGAAAAAGCAACCGGACTAATAATGGTGAAACTTGATTTACAATGAACCATTAATCTTGCGGAATCTTATGTGATATTAAGGGGTTGGCCTTACATGCCGAATGCTTAAATGCATCCTCGCGTCAAGATTAGCAAATGCAATGGTTTATACTATATTTGATACAAAAGTTTTAAGTTTGAAACGAAAACGTATTCACCCCCCTACGCTTTCACTGGGGGGACCCTTTTTGGTTTCAGTCCAAACCCTCCACCGATCTTCTCCTTGCCTATAAATAGCAAGCTAACCCAAGTTGTTTTCCCATCTCTAATTAGCATAAAACACATACATTCTCTCATTCTATTACATCTAACTCAGTTTCATTTCATTTTAGTGATAATCTTTTGTAGCAAAGAAGATCAAGGCATAATCAAGCTTCAATGAATAGTTAGAAGTCTTGTTTGTTTTGTTGTTGTGTGAATCATTATTGTTCATACATCATTGTTGTCCCAAACCATCTTAAACCTCTGAGGTTAGCATTTTAGTCCTTAAAATACATAGTGTGTTGGGAGTGGTTGAACCCTTGTAAAAGAACTCGACATCTAGCTTTGTGTTGGAAATATTTTGTAAGCGACGTGTAAAGGTTTTCTCCGCCGGTTAAAGGAGCTTGTTAATTAGTGAAGATAACTCTCGAGTTGGAGACTCGAGGAGTGGAGTCGGACAAGGAAAAAGAGTCTTTGTAGACCAAACCACTATAAACAACCTTGTCGTGGTTTGATTGTTTCTTTCCTTACTTACATGTTATTTATTGCTTGCATATTATTAATTCTTTACTTGCACATCATTTATCTATATTGATTGATCTTACAATAATTTTTTGAAACAATTAAAATTTTAAACTAGTTCACTAAGGTGAGTTTCACAGCCCCGTTTTTACTTGTTTACAATATTTCTAAATTATCGGGGTGAGAATACATTGCTTGTCTTTATGCGGACACGAGTACAAAACTGTTACATTTCCTAGGTTACCACATAGCCAATTAAAGTCCCCTACCATAATCATGAACTGTTAATTACATAAAAACGCGAATGTTGTGAATAGATCTATTGGGTTGACACCCCCGTTCGGGTTGGGTTGCTCCAACTGGACAAACGAACGCATACCATTTGAGGATTTCTTTAAGTGTCTGGCAAACACTTGTTTGGGGCATTTATGCATGATTGTGTTAGGATCGATGAACTATAGATTTATGTGGTTTTGGGAGGTCTTGGTTGGTGAAAGAAGATGAAAGACATCATCTTTCTAGTGAGAGAAAGTAGTGAGAGGGAGGAGAAGCAAAGATAACTTTTATTGATAAGAACACAATACAAGAAACCTAATGCTTCACCACACCCCTCATAGAGAGTCATGCGGGGTATTTATAGGCTCATCCAACTATTACTTTGCCCTGTTAACATAAGTTATCCCTACGGGTGCAACTTACTATGCATCTAGTCCAATTCACGTAAGTGGCGTTATCTTTATAAAAGAGCGAGGCTAACAATCTCCCTCCAAGATATCATCACATGTGAATGGTTACAATGAGACCTATAAATACATAAACAAAGTAAATTACAATAATAATAAACAATGTTGTCTTTGTTGAAGCGCAGAGTCTCTGTAGTCTAGATACTGAGGCAAACTTGAAGTTCTCTTCCGACCGATCTCGCATTTGATCTTTGGTACGACGACACAAATCCTTGTAGCTCTTAACTTCAACTGTAACGGTCTAGTTAGGTTATTACTCCCTCCTAACTAGTGAGCCATTTTTCATTTATCTTCTCCCTCCTGAATCGACAACTCTCTTCCAACACGTAGCGGAAAAATTAGACTCTTGATTGTAGCACAATGGTTGTCGTTCTGGGAATATCATAACAACATAACTCACTTAGTATAGCATCCAAGTTGGTAAAAAGCCCCTATACACACTACTTCTCCTTCTTCGGTATTAAGCACAATTCCCTTCGTCAATCCAATCACGAAAGATGAAACACCAACTTCTCTCTCGTGATGGTTGCGAGCTATCGAAATCATCATAATGTTGTGTACACGCCGTAGATTACCTTTTTATTGATGCAATATTAAAGCCTTAGTTTGGGCATAATTCCGTGAGAATATGTCGCAAAAATATACTCTCAATACTTTTCTCAAACCAACATGAAATCAAACCTCCTTTTGATTTACCGGCTAATAGTAATGACCACATATGGAGAAAACCCGATACGAGTAACTTGAAAAGGAAGTAAACATCCCAACTTTGTGACTTACTGCTTGTTCTATATTCTTGAACAATCCACAACGCCGTGTGACACTGAGTACAACAACGTAACTTCTTAAAGTGATAGTTATACACTGTGAGCACTACAAAGTAACTCCTTACATCAGTTATAACCAGATTGTCAATTCATAATCACTTATGAAAAATGCCCCAACAAGTTATCTTGAGACATGCAACCAACCAACCAATGTCTCAACGATAAAGAAGTTCACCCGTTAAACGTTACTTCAATTCCGCATCAATAATATCGTACAAAAACCCCGTACTCATTTTTTCAAATTTTTGCTCAAGCCATGAATTGTGTATCCTTCGTGAAAATTTATCATACCAAAAATACCAATCAATTTACCAAAATATTGCAACCAAACTTTTGTAAAAAATTCGGATAACCAATTTTATGTGCAAATTCAATGTCAGCCAAGTCCTTCTTAACATCAGCCCAAAACAAACAAAAGCCCAAATACAATCCGATTTCAATGAAGGGTCATAGGCCCATATTCCAAATCAGAAGTCCAAACCTGATCCAAACAAATTCTTATAAACCGTGTATAAAACATGATGCCCTAAATATTAGGTCATTTCATAACCCAAAAACAAGCTAACCCTAAACACAATATCTGTAAACATCCGCCCCTATCAATCGTTAGCTCTCACCTAACCCTTTCTCATCTCAATCAAATCTAATCTAAACAACCACAAACTCAAACGCAACCTTTGTCACCTAATCACCACACCACACGTAAGATCCTTTAATGGACTATTTCTACTCGAATATGAACATAACCCTTATATTCTGTTCTCCTTTTTTCTGTTTAACCGCACAAGACACGTATTCGGTTATTGTAACCCATGAAGAATGTAAAGGTATTGTCTTTAACTGATACGACTTCAAGATCATTTTCAAAATGGTCTCGGGTAGGTATTGTGATGTTTTTATGTTTTGTGATTGTTTGTACGATCCAAAGAAAGGAAGTAACTTACTAGTTAATTTTCTTTCTTTATGTTCGGATAGTATCATAGATCTGTGAGGATGATCGTTCAACGAAAAAAATCTTATAAAGATTAAAGAAAACATTGAAACAAATCTGAGATCTGTTCTTGTGTTTTTCTTGTTGATTGAGAGTTGGGGAGAGATGGTGAGGGTCCTTTGTTGAGTCTAGATTAGGTTTAGGATATATTTTAGGTTCAGATTGGATTTTGGTTTAGAGCTCTTGGACTGATGATGAATTAACCTGAAGTCAACTTGAGTTATGGTGTTTGGTATATGTGGTCGGGTCCTTTTACGAATAAGAGTTTTTCTTCCTTTTTACTGTTTGGAGATGGTTTACGAGTAACACTTTGTTATGCGTAAACATAGCTTTGGTCGAACATTTACTCAGAAACCTTGTTGCGCGTGAACCGATTCTTATGCGTAACACTTTCTTGGGCGTAAAGCATCTTAGGCGTAAAACTTGGTTTCTTATGCGTAAACGAGTTCCTTATACGTAAAGTCTTGAGTCTTAGTCGTAAAACTTATGCGTAACATTCCTTATTCGTAACCAGGTTCTTACGAGTAACCTTACGCGTAAGGATAGGTTCTTACTAATAATTTTCCAAGTTATTCGTAAACTGATGAAGAGTTACACGTAAAAAGAGGGTTTTGACTTTTTGACTTCTTGTTCTGGAGTTTTCCACCGACTGATTCATATGTACCTTAAAACGCATAAGGACTATACTTTTAACCCGTTTGACCATCGTTTGACCACAAGATCGCCACCAGGTTTGACCACAAGATGGACGTTTGACCACAAATGTTTCACAGATTTGGTACAAAAAACGTCATAGAATATGAGATTCAGGATTGTTTGAACAATAAAATTGACACAAGACAGATTCTTCACATTTTGGATCTAAACACATGACTTTTGTAACCAAAAGGATACATTAAAATGTTAAAGACTGTTTACCACAACAATAGGGGAAAATTTCTTTCCGACCAATTAAAATGGTTAAAAATAGCCTAAAAACATGATTCGAAACCACCATAAATCAATAAAGATAAACAACCTAGCTCCGATGCCAATTGTTAGGATCGATGAACTATAGATTTATGTGGTTTTGAGAGGTCTTGGTTGGTGAAAGAAGATGAAAGACATCATCTTTCTAGTGAGAGAAAGTAATGAGAGGGAGGAGAAACAAAGATAACTTTTATTGATAAGAACACAATACAAGAAACCTAATGCTTAACCACACCCCTCATGGAGAGTCATGAGGGGTATTTATAGGCTCATCCAACTATTACTTTGCCCCGTTTACATAAGTAGTCCCTACATGTGCAACTTACTACGTATCTAGTCCAATTCACGTAAGTGACGTTATCTTTATAAAAGAGCGAGGCTAACCTATTGCATACCAAATACGTTAAGCATCGGGGTCATGAGCTTAGTGAAATTGTATTTATTTCTATACTACTGAAATCTTGTGTTCCGTGCATGATTTTATATTAAACTAAACCTATGAACTCACCAACATTATGTTGACATTTTAGCATGTATTTCTTAGGTGCTTAGCTTGCTTGATTGCACTTCATGGACTCTTTTATTTTGGTCGTCGTTGGCGACTACATTCACGAAGATTTTCTGCATTTAATACATCCGTTTGATTGTACTAAACTTATTTCGTTACTTTTGGGAAAAACTATTGAGACCTATCTTTTGTGAACTCTAAATTGCTTTAATAAATCAAACGAATGATTTTCTAAACGACTCATGTAGGTCGTTCGATATAACTATAACTTTATACCATGAAAGTCATGCCCCGATTACTATTCCACTACGACCCATTTTGGGGGTGTGACAGACTAGGATTCCCTGGGGTTCTAGAGGCTGAAGGCGCTTTATGCCTACCTACATTCCTTCTTGGGTTCTTGTTGTTGGGGAGGAGGAACCGGTCTAACATTTGGACAAGATTCATCTGTGTAATTTGGCTGAGAACACCTCTTACAAACCTATACCAGATTAGGACATTCTTTACTAATTTGGCCAGGTTCACCATAACTAAAACATGTCCTGCTACCTACACGACATTCACCAAGAAGAAATTTTCCATAAGTGTTACATTGCGGAAAGGTCTTTGTTTTAGGATAAGTTACTGTCGGCTTTAGTTTTTACAGTGATCTAACCGCTACTCAATCTTTCTTTTAGGAGGAATCTCATCATCCTCATTGGCTTCCCGTTCCCGTTCTAAGGCTACATTCATTAGTTCCTAAATATTCTTCCAAACTTTAGCTGATATAAACTGGCGAATATCCTTTCGGAGCATGTCAACATAATGATTCATAAGTAACTCTTCATCACTAGCATATTTTGGTATAAAATGTGCCGTATCAAGAAAGGTCATGGTAAAATCACGCATAGGCTCGGTTGTCTGTCTAGTGTGCAAGAAGTCCCTACGAATGTTTCTAAGATCTGATTCAGGGGCAAAATTCTGAAAGAACAACTTTTTAAATTCAGCCCAGGGCATGCTCCTGGCTTTCTCAGGACCTTTAACAGCAAGAGTATAATTCCACCAAATTTTTGCATGACCTCAAAGGAGATTAATGGAAAAGTTAACCCAATATTTCTTAGGGCACCCGCTTGTAGCGAACGATCCCTCAACATCCTGAATCCAACGATGACATATAAATGGATTCTGTTCACGAGAGAAAGTAGTTGGTTGACAAACTGAAAAGTCTTTATATGTAGCTTCCTTTGTTTTAGTAACATGAGCTGTCAGCTTTTGGTCAAGTTCTTTATTAATAGTCTGAGGCATAATTTTACTAAGGCGTTCTATAAGATGTGATAAAGCTGCTTCCTGTGCCTTAGCTAGATCATGAGATATCATATTTCTAATCTCTTCATCCATAACATCTGATATAGGAGAATTATTATGTTCATCAGTTTCCATTTGTTCAAGACTCGATTCTTGATCGTCTTGACCCAGCAGAGGCTCAGGAATATCTACATGAGTTGGCAATTCAGACCCTTCAGAAGGTCCTTCAGCAATATCAACGCTGAAATTTAAATATATATCACATGATAAAGAGACAATAAGAATCATAATACGATTTATTATACATAGACCTCTATACGCCTATGTCTTATATAACCACCCAGGTTCATTCCTTTAATATAATATAATACCGGTAAGTTCCCGCTATGTGATTAGACTATTACCACGTTCGCTAGGCGTCATAATAATTTCATCAGATAATCGAGTCCCCACCGTTATTATATCATACTAAATTCATGAACATGCTAAAATGCTTAAATTAAATCAACATTCACCAAACTATACTAAATGCATATGCGGAAACGTGTCTAACTCCACAGGTCATCCATAGCCTAGGTATAAGTCTAAGCACCCATCTAAGGTGGGTACCTAAATCCCTTAAACCACAGCTCTGACATCAACTTGAAAAGCCCATAAAAATTTATTATTATTTATTTATTTTTTGAAAATGATCACAATACGCCGTATCCAAAAATCTGGATACACCATATTGGCTACTGAGCCCAATACGCCATATCAAAAGATTCAGATACACCATATTGACTTATGAGCCCAATACGCCATATCCAAAGATCCGATACATCATATTCGCTGCCGAGCCCAA
Source organism: Chrysanthemum makinoi (assembly GCA_910596185.1). Taxonomy (NCBI): domain Eukaryota; kingdom Viridiplantae; phylum Streptophyta; class Magnoliopsida; order Asterales; family Asteraceae; genus Chrysanthemum; species Chrysanthemum makinoi. The sequence continues at coordinate 113,620,302 of OU343219.1, forward strand.
TACGCCATACCCATAGATCCTAATACCAGACAGGCCGAGTCTAATACACTATATCCAGAAACCTGGATATGTCGTATTGGCTGACTTGTTGGTGTACATACTGTAGAAACTACAGATTCTACTTCTAATAAATTTGGCACAACCATGAAACTGAACTAATCCATACTAATCACATATCATGTCATAGAAAAGCTCTACATAACATATATCATTTTGTTAGGAATTGGAAATTCTATAGTGAAGTATCGGTCACCCCTAATCTAATCTAGCTTAAGTTAGCTCGTAGACATATCGTTTAGAGTGTTATTTATTAGTTAGTTATTAGGGTAGCTTAGACTAGTGCAACACCGTGGAGGAAGGACGGGTCTTTACCCATTGTATGCTCGATCCACACCAGTAGGAGGCGTGTCTCATTATAAATAGCCCTCTCCTCACAAGGGAGAGGGTTGGATGTTCATTTGGAATCTAACCTTCCATGAATTTCTCTTTCTAGAATATCCCACTTTCTCTCTCTAAAACTCATCTTGTACACCTACTTGTTTATGATATGATGTGTTTGTGAAATCCAATATCCTACAATTGGTATCAAGAGCCAGGTTTGATCACCTTTCTTACATATTCTTGGATTTCTAGTGGTTTTAGATGGTTTTTTGAGTTTGAGAAAGTTTAGTGGTTTTTGCATCATTTGGATCATCTCTAGTGTTAAAGTTTGAATTTTGGGTGTACTTTTGTGTTTAGAATCATTTTAAGTGCTTGGGTTTTGATTTGGTAAGCTTGAATCACTATGGTTGAGCTTGTTTTGGATTGAAAAGTGTGTTTTTTGAAGTTTTTCTTGTTGCTAATTTGGCTCTCTGAGTGTTTTTCATCGTAGCGACTTGCTTCAGTAAAGTTAGCGAAGTTACAGTTGTTAGTTGTTAGCTGACTTGAGCCTAGCGACTTGTCTATTGAGACAAGCCGACAAATAGTACAAGATAGTGGATTCTCCACTCTGCTACTTACAGGTGAGGTTAGCGACTTGCTTCAAGAATTGTTAGCGAGTTGTAGTGCAAATTGTTAGCGACTTGATACTAGCGACTTGGAACTTAGCGAGTTGTTCTTTAGAAACTTAACTGTGTCTAGCGACTTGGTGTTTAGCGACTTGTTGTCATAATTCTTAGCGACTTGGCGCTTAGCGACTTGTTGTCATAATTCTTAGCGACTTGGTGCTTAAAGACTTGTCTTCTAATTCATAGCGACTTGGTGTTATGGTTCTTGGCGAGTTGTCTTGTTAGCGACTTGTCTATAAAGCAATTTGGTAAATTGATGCAAGTTACTCATATCTAATATCCATCAACACAATGTCTTACATCATTGACCCTTTAATCTCCAAAGTACTTGAACTTTATGATACCACGTAACAATGAAACCGGTTGCTATTCGAATGTTCTACCTTGATTGATTCAAAGCAATTTATGATCAACACTTCGCAATAACTGAGTCAAAATCTAATGAGTCACACTTGGTATTGACAAATGATGCAAGGCAAATGGAATGCAACATTGAGCCTTTTCAACTACTTCATCAAGACCTCACACATCTCATATCCACAACTAGGCATCGAACATGCAAGGTTTCTTTCGCCGTGACTTATCCACATTGACAAGAACCGTGTTGTTGAACTTAGAACATCCGCTTCAAATTACCAAAAGGAAGGTATTAATGGAAGACTCGAATGTTGCACTTCAAGTAATCTACAACCAATTTTAGCCATTTATCAATGGGGAATATTCCAAAGATTTTGATCATGATTTGACTAGAATTTCATTCAAGAAACATACCGAATGGAAATTCATGAGTTCATTAACACATTTATTCAACTTATGGGTAATATGGAAATATACATTAAGGAAGTTGCTCAAGAGAATGATAGTTTGAATGAGTTGAATGGGTGTGAATTTATGTTAAGTGAAGGTTGTGATATGTTGGGCAGTGGATCAGTTGAAAGAATGGATGATGCGGAATGCAAAATTTCACGGCAACAAAGGATGATGAAACCGATTTCGAACACAAAGATTCTCGAAGTCGTAAAAGCATGAAACACCAACATGACCACTCTGTTATGCATATGGTGAATATTGATGACATATCTGCAAGTGAACAGATTCAAGCCGATGAGGTACCCTTAACTGATCAACATAATGCATGTGTTAATGTATCTGATCAATTTGATCCTAACTCAACATAATTTAATTATGTGGGTTGAGCCTCAATCTAAAACCTTTAAAACTAATGACATGGTTGAAAAAGGGTTTATGATGAACTTTCAAACAAATACTCAATTCTTGAAAAACATTGTATTTCCTTGGAAATTGCAATACAACGAAAGGAAGGAAGATTTCTTCCTAAAAATCTTTCATTAATCAAGAATTTCTAGAATTTCAGAATTTTTTGAAATTAACCACTTAAAACCAGATTCAGACAAAGACTCAATCATATGCACCGAAATTACGACTCGAGATATGCATAAGAGTGATTATCATGAGATGAGTAGCACGCTTAAATCTAGGAATGATGAACTGGCTTTATGTGTGTCCAACCTATTGAGGGAAAATGAGTCCTTAAGAAAGAAATTATTAGAGAAAAATTCCAAGTTGATAGATCAAACTAACTCCTTTTTGGCTGACATTGACGCCCTCAAAGCCCAAATTCAGGATAAGAGCTTCACTATTGTTGCCTTAAAAAATGAGCTTAGGAAATCTATTGGAAATAGGGTGAACACTAAGTTTGCAAAACCATCAATCTTGGGAAAGCCAACTGCTCGTAACAACTCAAAACATATCTTGAAGTTAGGCAACCCAATGCCTTTAGAACTGAAAGATTTAAACCATCGAAATCTAGGCATGCCTCCCAAGTTGATGCAATATCGTTTTGACAAAACCACCACTTCACTACTTCATTCCGATATGGTGCATAACAAACCCAGTTAATGTTCAAAGTTCTAAGATCGAGGGAATACTAGGAGTTCATCTAGTTCTCATAAGAAGCATCAAATGGCTGATCAATCCCCTAAGAAACCAACTAATTACAAAAGGACCAATATTCAAAAGAGGAAAGTGTCTACATCCAAATCTACTAGCAGCTGTTTCAAATGGATTCCCACCGGCAGATTATTTAAGTTTACAGATCCAAACAGACTTACATACCTAGATCTTGCCTTGTGGATGCCCACAGAAAACTCTTCAAGAATATTGAACCTAAAGGGATCTCTATTAATGACACGCCTAGATCAAACTGTGTAACATCCAATAGTGAGATAACTCATGTCACTAACTCATCCATTTGCAATACTACATGTGCTTCTAGTGCAATGTGTCCTCCATTTTAGGTACAATGCTCAATTCAATCAGGAACATCATGACTTGGTTTCCATCAGAAATGAATATTGCTCACTCAGGAGTTATTGCTTGCTAGAATTGATGTACCTCGGACTTTGACTCCTATTCGACTTGAATCAGGACTCGTTCTTATAAATCTGTGTACAAATCTCTTTAAAAAAATTATTATTATACTCTTGTTTTAAAAAAAAATAAAAAATTGTACACTTGTTTTTTTTATCTTTCTTACTAATATAAAAAAAAATCATTTTTTTTAATTCATAATTTAAATCGTTTCCCACAATATAATAAAAGATATATCTCTTGTTATCGATAACATCTACGGTCCTAGAAATGTCATTCAATATGACACGGGATCATAGATGAAGTTCGAACAAAAGATATACTCTTGGTTTATAACGGTGATTTCACATTCAATCAATGTTCATTGTGACATTGATTGAGGGGAGAATTTACAAGTTATCTCGTTTTTTTCAGCATCATTGTTGGATATGTATTGTGCTCAGATGCATGTCTTTGTCTTGTCATGTTTCATGGTGTCCTCTGTGTTAGTTTGCTTATCTTATTATGTTATCTTATATGTTATATGTGTCAGTTTGCAATCTGATAAGTTCATGGACTGAAAGTGTCTATAATACATAATATGATAGATAGCGACTTGCTTTTGAAATGATTGATAGCAACTTACCTTTAACTGAGTTAGCGACTTGGCAAGTAAAGTCTTAGCGACTTGTTAAGTTATATTTGCTAGCGAGTTGCGAATCGTTCACACAAATACAGGGACTTAAAGTGGAAACTTGGCATTCTTTAAAGATAACTTTTTCTATACCCCCTAGCGACTTGACGCAGTTTTCATTTATTTTCAAAATCTCAAAAAGATTTTTTCTTTATTCTCTCTCTCGCACTCAAGTCATCCTAGCGACTTACTTGGTATGTGTAGTATCTATCATTCTCAGCCTTTCAAACTTATGATTTAGATGCTATCCTAACTCTGTTCCCATTACAGATTCCCACCGTGCATCTGATCCTCATCACGTGATCCCCTCACTTAGGTTTGTAAATGGATTCGTGTTAATGGGATCACTTGACATGCTTATGATGGATGTTTACGCTTTATAGGAATGATTTAAGGGTTAATGTGTTGTGTTAATGGGTTGTCTTTGCGCATGATATTGTATTTGTAATTGAATGTGTTGAGATAGGGGTCCCCTGCGGTACTTGTTTGTGTTCGTTGTAGATCGTATCTGTTCTATGTAGCGATTTGTGTGAGTTAGGATGGTGATTGATGCGGGTATGTGTTTTGCTGATAAGAACTTGTTCTTGGTAGCGACTTACGTATGTTCTTCATAGCGAGTTGGTTCATTAAATATGTCTGTGTTCATACTAGCGACTTGCTTTATTGATAAGTAGCTTATTGACTTGGCATTGTTATCAAGTTGATAGCGACTTGTCTTTACAAGTTAGCTTAACTTAGTAATTTTTCTCATAGCGACTTGGGCTTGTTATTTTTGATAGCGACTTGTTATTATAAGTTAGCGAGTTGTCGGTTCAATTTTCAAGTGGCAACTTGTTTGTTAAATTATTTAAGGCGATTTGCTATAATAATCTCATGCTAGCGACTTGGTTCAGATTTCCCTTAATTTGTATTGACAATTTGTTCCTTAGCTTTTACTTGCTATAACTTTATTGTTTAAGCAAGTTGTATCTGGTTTCTCTTGTAGCAACTTAATATGTCAAATTTTTTTAACAACCTGTTATAACATTTCCTTAATTGCATTTTGTCTCATGAAATTATCTCATAGTAACTTTGTTTTTAACTAATTTGACTCAAAAACAACTTGTCTCTCGAAAACTTTCACAAAAGGAGTTGTTATTTTGAAAATACTAATGCTACTTAATCTATCTTCTAAACACTTCTATATGTGTATGGGTGATCCGTGCAAAACCGTCAAGTCTAATCACACAAGCCACCTAACTTGTGATTTGACATAGTGTGAAGCTTAAAACCGCTGGAACATAAATACAATGAAGTCCGGGAGAATATAGTGAATTCTCGGGTCGTTAAGTCCCACGGAGACTCAATGGTGTGCAAACACTAGATCAGACGATAGAATGATCACTAATGATAGTGATCAGAAAAGATTTGGATGGATAATTACACTACTGAAAAAGTTTATAAAATAAAGCGACTTAAATACAAATTAAGAAAATTAAAAAGATAAAATATATTAAATAAACGCTATCACTATATTTAAAGTGATGAACGTTTAAAACTTAAAACTTAAAACTTACGTTTAAATAAAATAACGAACGCATACAAAATAAAAAAAATGATATTTAAGAAATAAAAGTCCTAAAAATATGAAAAATACATTTTTATAAACCTAAAGATATAAGAAAATTTTAAGAAAAAGAAAATTAATTTTATAACTACTTAATTAATTATTATTAATTAAAAACTATTTTTAACTATTTAATAATTACTTAAAATACAAGAAAATAGGAAATAAAGCTAAAAAAATAAAATTAAGACTTGGAAAAGTCTAAAATAACAAACTAGAATTTTCAAAACTATTTTTGTATTTTTCTGATTATTTTTGGATTTTCTAGGAATTTAAATCTATTTTAATCTAATTTAAATTATGAAAAATACCAAATAAAAGGGGAAAAATAAGGAAAAATGTTTTTTATGCTTTTTATATTTATCTTAAACTGAGAAAATTGAAAAACTATATTTTGGAACTATTTCTCAATTAATTGCAATTAAATGTATTTAAAAAGGCTTAAAAACTATATTAAATTAAGAAAAATAGTGAACAGTAACCAAAAATTATGAAAACTTCAGGAAAATTCTAAAATGATATACTAAAGCTATAAAAAATATAAAATGTGGTGCTTGTGTGGAAGAAACAAGGGCTGCAGTTCAACTGATCCTAAATAAGTACTTTTAAATAAGCAAATAAGCTCTAAATGACACCAAATGATTACATAAGCTAGACTATACTAATACTACTCTAAGGCAACCTATATCAGCTACTCCTATCACCTAAATAAGCATCTACCAAGATTTAAGCAAACTGATCTATAAGCCAAAACAGCTAACTGACCCTAAGTTTAAGCAGTTGCAGCTGCTTATTCAATAAGCAAGAGTGAAAACCAAGAGTGGGAATCTCAACACAACCAACCAGAGATCATATATTCAAATTTTCAGCTAATAAGGACTATTAATGAGGAAGTTATAAATCAAACAAAATCTGCCTAAATGGGATACAAGGCTGCTGTTGCAGAAACAGTAAGACAGGTACTATGTTTGAGCTACTGTAACTGCTTATTAGGAGTGCTTAAGCCAAAAACAGAAGTGTAGTCTTAAAGACCACCTAGCTGACTATACCTGAACCAAAAATCAGACCCTATCTCATTGAATTGACAACTATGCACTAGCTGCAAGATCTGCAAAAAATGGGTTTTGACACAGTTGACTATTTGAAGAACAGATATGAAGTTTGACCAAAATGAGTTTTAAGATCAAATGATTGACTGATTAGGATGAAATAACATGTGATGCAACTATAACAACCTAGTTTAACAAGTTTTAAACCTATTTGAATGATTTTGTCTAACTGATTCCAACAGATAATCAAGCAAGAACAGTTTCAAATTTGTTTTGACTTTAGTGTGTTTGTATGCAATAAGAAGACTTGAATGAGTATGCTAGTGATAAAAGAGACTAAAGCAACAACAAGCTTAGATCAAGATACCTCTGAAATCAGTTTTAGTAGGCAAACCAAACACCCCTTTAAGAACAGATAATGCAAGATAAATGAAACAAACTACTGATCTAGATAATCTAACTGATTGAACTGAGTTTAATTATGTTTAATACAACTAAACAAACACATTCAAACTAATAAAGACCACAAATAACAGATAAGCAAAAAACTGCAAATTGACTAGAAATGTGAAAACTGATAAACTAACTTACATGTGTCCAGATTGTTTGCAGGTTAAAACAAAACCCATTACTACACTAAATGAACCTAATCCAACCCATTTCAGAGGTCTGCAACACCAGTAACCATTTCCAATTCCAATTTGAGCCTAACAGTTGACTTTCGTTGACCATGGGACAATTCTGCTTGAAAATAACTATTGAGCTTGCAAAAAGCTAAGATAATCTTAAGTAAACTGTTTTGAGTTTTAGAACAAGCTTCTAGGAGCTTATGGATAAGAACTAGAAACTGAGATTATCAACAGTGAACTAAAATCTTGGAACTTAAACCAAACTTAAAATTGATTCTCAAAAGTACCATACAATGATATTTTAACTTAAAGGAAATACAAATGAACTGAAATTACAACATTGTAATTAAACTAAAACATGGATTAAAAAAAACGACATAAGAAGAATTTTTATAAAACTAACTACTCTCTTTCTTGCTTCCTCATGCTTCTTTTTTATACTCCCAGTGTCTTCCCTCTCTCTTCTGAATATATCCCAAAGACTCACCTCCACCATTGGATGAAAAAAATGTGATCTTGGCCCTCCATTGGTTTTTTGGCGGGAAATGCTTATTTGGCAGTTAAGGTTGAGTGTTTTGGAGAAGGGCACTATAATGTATCTTGGATTGTAGGAGAGGTGGGGGGGACAAGGAAAGTGATATGGAGAGGAGGGGGGTGGTTTTGTCTGAGTTGCAGAGAAACAAGTGGGGGGGAAGAAGACTTTAGGCGCGTTTTGTGGGTTTGACCGGTTATTTGACCAAAGGGTATTAATAAGATGGGGGTTCACAATTCAAAATGACAGGGGTCCAAAATTCATTGACTAGGCCAAATGGGGTATTTAAAGGGTTTAAATGATAGGGACCTTGGTGTAAATTCTGAAACTTGAGGGGCCTAAGCTGCCAATTCATAAAACTTGTTTCAAGGGACCAAAAGTGACACTCTCAGAAAGTATAAGGGCCAAACATGCCATTTTGCAATTTTCCAGGGGCCATTTCTGCCAATTTTCAAAGTTGAAGGACTAAACTTGTAATTTTCTCAAACTTTTTATATTTTTCACCAAAGGACTAAATTTGACAACTTTTGATTTTAAAAGGACCTTTGGTGACTTTACTTGTGAAATTATGTGCTCGTGGACTGCTTTTTGACAACTTTTGAAACTTGGAGGACTAAAACCGCAATTTTGCAAATTTGATATGTTTTTCATCCGATTTTGATATTTTGCATTTAAAACACATAAAACACTGATTTGTGATATTTTCATCATTTTGATGCATTTCTGAGTGTTTTTAGATGTTTTAGCTCTATACAGATAAAATGATGAGTAATTAGACACTCATCAATCCCCCACACTAAGATATTGCTAGTCCCTAGCAATGATTTGAGAAAACTTGATGGATTTTATCTCTTTACCAAAAGCCATTACTTCGAGTAGCCAAATGTTTCGGCCAAGTAAGAACCATGGTACACCGACAACCATGTGATTTTGAGCAAACCACCAAATTTTCAACGGATTTGATTTTGTCTTTACCGTAGTCGTACCTTTCCTCGACTAGCCAACTCTTAGATAAATTATCAATATTATCTTTGGTGAGCCGAATACCAATTATGGATTTTCCACCGCCTTTACCACAAGCCATAACCTTGCGGGCTAGCCAACTCTTCACTTTTAGGATATGGTGAGTTGAGAACCATACAATTTTGGGCAAATTGCAAGCCATATAAACGGATTTGAGAAATCTTTACCAAGAGCCGTTTGATCCTGGATTAGCTAATCTTTGTCTTACGGACAAGGCGACCGATAACCAAGATGAGTAAGTGTAGAACACTTACTCCAAAAAAAAAAAATTTTTTGGCCAAAAACGGGAATGGGTAGATAATATATGAAATTCGTGAGAATTTCCCCCCACACTTAGAAATGAATATTGCCCTCAATATTCAAAGTACCTATGCCGAAACAAAGAACGTAAAGGAAATATTACGCCATTATTTAGAAAGAGATTTTTTTTTAGAGATATATATATATAACATGTGGTATCACCCCTACACTTAGGTGGTAGAAAGGGGTGAGAAGATGTAAATATGGGTGAAAACCCATAATGTGTAGCATCTTTTTGGTTACCGAGTCGCTAGCTTGACTCACTCAATTCAATGGTTCATGGGAAGCAAAGTGGAAGAAACAATCTCCATCGGACTTTCATTCAAGATGTTTGGATAAACATTGAAGCACGCGAAAGTTCCACACCGATGAGATATAGAGAGAAGGACCCGGCTCACAAATGATAAATGAAAATGCCGGGGTCAAAGATAGTGTCTTCACTCAAGGAGTAAAGAGAGGAAGTCACCGAGGAGGTGAAGAAAAGAAGGAAGATCATGATAACAATCATAACTAGATTCTTCCTGATTAAGGCAGTTGCACTTATTTGGATTTTGTTGGTTGAGCTCTTAGGTTGGAAGGCATCTCGTTGGAGGGTGGGAAGATTTGTCATAACTATGCAAAGAGATTCTCTCCCCATCATGATTTTTGCCATCCAAGCAATCATACTCCACCGATATATGATATGAGAGAGTTCACCGACGAACTCCTCATGAAGAGAATCATTCACATGATGTGAATTTGTGAACTCTTGTTCCATTGTGGGCTCATCACTATCCTCGATCCGAAGTATCAAAGAGTGGATTCTCGAAATTGAAGTGAATTCGAGTCTAATTCAAATAGAGGATTGGTGAAAGTAGCTTTGAATGTTTCGGGAACAAAGTGATCAACATTCTCAATTGGATTGTTGGGATAAGAAGTGAGTGATCGATCATTATCAAGGAGACTTCGGGCTCCTAGATCGCCAAATCAAAGAGTGGATTGATGTGAATGAGTTCACCTGAGAACTCCTCAAGAAGGGGATCAAGATCGATTGTGGAAGTGATGCCTCAACGCACTCATGTCTCCATAGGAAGCACAATCTTCGCTAAGATCGTGAGAAAGTCAAAATGATCTTGAGAACACTCAAGAGGGAAGAAGAATCACACATATGATCGAAATTCCCTCGACTCTCTTGGGATTGAGACAAGGTTCTCAACACTAGACGATTCCATTTCTGGAATAGTGCTAAGAAGCTCATCTCCCATGTTTAGAGAGAGTGGGAGCCGTGTGATAGCAACAGACCGGAGGGAGTTTAGAAGGACTAGCATACATATGTTTAATACTTTCCATTTGTTCTTCTGCTAGTAATTCCATCATAGTCTTTTCTCCCCGATTCTTCATGGAAGGAGTTTCAACTGATGAACTTGATGAACCGTTATAAAATTGTAAGATATCAAGGATATCTTCATCATCATCGCCATCGTGAATGAAACGGAATCGAGCTAGATCCGCCGCTTTTTCAATTGATTCCCTAATAGATTGTTCAAAGGCAATTGGGAATCTAATTTAGCGTACCGCTTCTTCTACTAACAACACTTCCATGGATTTCTCATTTGGATTATCTTGGGAGGACATAGCCTAATTCTCCTTAAGTTCTTAATAACCCGCAGTCTTCGTGAGAAGGTCCGTCAGTAGTTTCATGAGGAGTCGCTGAATCATTTGGTATCGTGGAGGTTGGTCTTGATACTTAAGAGTCGTAATTGTTACAAGGAAATGGATTCCTTGTTTGACAATCCGAGCAGAGAGGAGGACCTCACAATACTCACAACAAGAAACCGATGGTTGTGAGTGGTATGTGTTGTAGTCATAATTGTTATCGTGAACTCGCCATAGACAAGCCGCGGTTTCCCCGATTGACAATCGAACTCGAATGTGAACCACCACAAGATTCTCACAACAAGAAATCACTGAAGTCTCACAAGGTGGCAAATTTGATGGAATAAATCCGGCCGTGGTCATGGTAGGAATAGGGATCTTGGTTATAGACGCACCCGCTTCCCCGATTCCACCACGCTACAACCGCAATTGCCACCATTATAAGGACCACCACACCATTGACAACCAAGAGGGTGAGGATAAGACATAGAAAGAATCAAAGGTTAACAGAGGGTAAGAAATGAAGAATCAAAAAGGTGAGAGGGTAAAGATGAATATTTTTGGTATTTTTGAAAAACATGATGATAAAAACAAAAAATGGAAATATTTTTATGCTTTTAACACTTTTAGAAAAGTGTTAATGAACTTTTTGGATTTTTGAAAACTTTACAAAAAACTTTTTACAAAAGACGGAATATGTGCAAGAAGAATTGAAAAGGCTAAACACACGCTAAAGCCTCCCCGTGGCTTCAAAATTTGATCCCTTGTTGAAAACAAATAAGCTACCTCACAAGCCACCACTTGTGAATGATCGACCGAAGAAGCTTTAAACCGCCGCAACTAAATACAATGAAGTCCAGAGAATATAGTGAATTCCCGGGTCGTTAAGTCCCACGGAGACTCAATGGTGTGCAAACACTAGATCGTGACGATAGAATGATCACTAATGATAGGACGAAAAAGATTTGGATGGATAATTACACTAACAAAAGTTTATAAAATAAAGCGACTTAAATACAAATTAAGAAAATTAAAAAGATAAAATATATTAAATAAACGCTATCACTATATTTAAAGTGATGAACGTTTAAAACTTAAAACTTAAAACTTACGTTTAAATAAAAATAACGTAAACGTACAAAATAAAAAAAATGATATTTAAGAAATAAAAGTCCTAAAAATATGAAAAATACATTTTTATAAACCTAAAGATATAAGAAAATTTTAAGAAAAAGAAAATTAATTTTATAACTACTTAATTAATTATTATTAATTAAAAACTATTTTTAACTATTTAATAATTACTTAAAATACAAGAAAATAGGAAATAAAGCTAGAAAAATAAAATTAAGACTTGGAAAAGTCTAAAATAACAAACTAGAATTTTCAAAACTATTTTTGTATTTTTCTGATTATTTTTGGATTTTCCAGGAATTTAAATCTATTTTAATCTAATTTAAATTATGAAAAATACCAAATAAAAGGGGAAAAATAAGGAAAAATGTTTTTTATGCTTTTTATATTTATCTTAAACTGAGAAAATTGAAAAACTATATTTTGGAACTATTTCTCAATTAATTGCAATTAAAGGTATTTAAAAAGGCTTAAAAACTATATTAAATTAAGAAAAATAGTGAACAGTAACCAAAAATTATGAAAACTTCAGGAAAATTCTAAAATGATATACTAAAGCTATAAAAAATATAAAATGTGGTGCTTGTGTGGAACAAGGCTGCAGTTCAACTGATCCTAAATAAGTACTTTTAAATAAGCAAATAAGCTCTAAATGACACCAAATGATTACATAAGCTAGACTATACTAATACTACTCTAAGGCAACCTATATCAGCTACTCCTATCACCTAAATAAGCATCTACCAAGATTTAAGCAAACTGATCTATAAGCCAAAACAGCTAACTGACCCTAAGTTTAAGCAGTTGCAGCTGCTTATTCAATAAGCAAGAGTGAAAACAAAAAGTGGGAATCTCAACACAACCAACCGTGAGATCATATATTCAAATTTTCGCCAATAAGGACTATTAATGAGGAAGTTATAAATCAAACAAAATCACTTAAATGGGATACAAGGTCAGCCAGCAGTAAACAAGACAGTGTACTATGTTTGAGCATCAGAATCGCTATTAGGAGTGCTTAAGCCAAAAATGTATGTAGTCTTAAAGACCACCTAGCTGACTATACCTGAACCAAAAATCAGACCCTATCTCATTGAATTGACAACTATGCACTAGCCAAAGATCCAGCAAAAATGGGTTTTTTACGCTTGACTATTTGAAGAATGATATCAAGTTTGACCAAAATGAGTTTTAAGATCAAATGATTGACTGATTAGGATGAAATAACATGTAATGCAACTATAACAACCTAGTTTAACAAGTTTTAAACCTATTTGAATGATTATGTCTAACTGATTCCAACAGATAATCAAGCAAGAAGTGCCAAATTTGTTTTGACTTTAGTGTGTTTGTATGCAATAAGAAGACTTGAATGAGTATGCTAGTGATAAAAGAGACTAAAGCAACAACAAGCTTAGATCAAGATACCTCTGAAATCAGTTTTAGTAGGCAAACCAAACACCCCTTTAAGAACAGATAATGCAAGATAAATGAAACAAACTACTGATCTAGATAATCTAACTGATTGAACTGAAGCTTAATTATGTTTAATACAACTAAACAACACATTCAAAACTAATAAAGACCACAAATAATGTGATAAGCAAAACTGCAAATTGACTAGAAATGGAAAACTGGGAGCAAACTAACTTACATGTCCGCATTGCTCAGCAGTTAAAACAAAACCCATTACTACACTAAATGAACTCTAATCCAACCCATTTCAGAGGTCCAACACCAAGAACCATTTCCAATTCCAATTTGAGCTTAACAGCTTGACTTTTCGTTGACCATGGGACAACCGCTTGAAAAATAACTATTGAGCTTGCAAAACGCTTAAGATAATCTTTTTAAGTAAACTCGTTTTTGAGTTTAAAACAAGCTTCTAGGAGCTTATGGATAAGAACTAGAAACCGAGATTATCAACAAAGGAACTAAAATCTTGGAACTTAAAACCAAACTTAAAATTGATTCTCAAAAAGTACCATACACAATGATATTTTTACCAAAGGAAATACAAATGAACTGAAATTACAACATTGTAATTAAACTAAGACATGGATTAAAAAAAACGACATAAGAAGAATTTTTATAAAACTAACTACTCTCTTTCTTGCTTCCTCATGCTTCTTTTTATACTCCTGTCTTCCTCTCTTCTCAATATATCCCAAGACTCACCTCCACCATTGGATGAAAAAATGTGATCTTGGCCCTCCATTGGTTTTTGGCGGAAATGCTTATTTGGCGCTAGGTTGAGTGTTTTGGAGAAGGGCACATTTAATGTATCTTGGATTGTAGGAGAGGTGGGGGGGGGGGACAAGGAAAGTGATATGGAGAGGAGGGGGGTGGTTTTGTCTGAGTTGCAGAGAAACAAGTGGGGGGGAAGACTTTAGGCTGCTGTGGGTTTGACCGGTTATTTGACCAAAGGGTATTAATAAGATGGGGGTTCACAATTCAAAATGACAGGGGTCCAAAATTCATTGACTAGGCCAAATGGGGTATTTAAAGGGTTTAAATGATAGGGACCTTGGTGTAAATTCTGAAACTTGAGGGGCCTAAGCTGCCAATTCATAAAACTTATTTCAAGGGACCAAAAGTGACACTCTCAGAAAGTATAAGGGCCAAACATGCCATTTTGCAATTTTCTCCCATTTCTGCCAATTTTCAAAGTTGAAGGACTAAACTTGTAATTTTCTCAAACTTTTTATATTTTTCACCAAAGGACTAAATTTGACAACTTTTGATTTTAAAAGGACCTTTGGTGACTTTACTTTTGAAATTATGTGCTCAGGGACTGTTTTTGACAACTTTTGAAACTGAGGACTAAAACCGCAATTTTTGCAAATTTGATATGTTTTTCATCCGATTTTGATATTTTTGCATTTAAAACACATAAAACACTGATTTGTGATATTTTCATCATTTTGATGCATTTTTTAGTGTTTTCAGATGATTTTGCAGTCTATACAAAGACAAAAATGATGAGTAATTAGACACTCATCAATGGGTACTCTGTCAAGTTTGCCATTTGTTGTGTCTTTGTCATGAGATTGCATTCTATAGTACTTAAACTAACCACATCTTAACTAACATGCTCTCAATCATTGCTGTTGTATGTGTGTATCTTTAGATCTTCAATGGCAAACACAACCTCATCTGAGAACCTTATTACCTCGCCTCCACCCAAAGTTCTTACAGACAACGCAAATCTTTCCAAGATAAATGGGTAGAGATAGGAAAAAGTAATTTTTATGTAGATATGGAAAAGTTGCAACAAAATCCAATACTTAAAGTGTCAATTGATATCCTCAAAAACACAAATTTCTTCGGCGCCCTAACCAAGCAATGCACAATTCCCACCATTTACCTACAACAATTTTGGAACACCATTGAATAGGACAAAATCACGGCTCAATATACCCTGCAGCGGATGATAAGGAATTTGTGATCAATTTCGACATTCTCGAAGGCCCTAGGAATCACACCCTGTAACCCCACCATACGATCCGAACCTCCACCTGCGAAGAGCTAATAGTCTTTCGATTGGTTCGTTATCAAGTTGGCATATCAAGGGCTTCTAACATCATCGACACATGTATCAACCCCGAGAGCAATGACAACAGCTCAACTTATGCTTATCGTGCAAAACATCGTGGTTCGATAAAGTGAGGATTCCCATCTTGCAAATCCTGGGGTATCACAATGGGGTGAATGTTAATGTCTCTAACGTGATGGGAAGAATTCTCGTTGTCAATGAACACATTTATCTACGATAGAACAAACTTTCGTAATAAAGCTCTCGTGGATCTAAAGAAAATAAACAAACTTGTGATTCCTAGCATCGATTTTCAAGCTTGTTATCCAAGACTTGCAAATGCACTCATAACTTTAACCCTAGGAGTGAATCAGCCCTACATTATGCTAAGGATGAATTTGTTCTCGGTAACCTCAAATATATTGCTAGAGGTGTCAATAAAGAGATCTTTGACCGCCAATTCCCGATATTCTTCTCAATCGATTTATTAAGAAGACGGATCACTTCAAACCTGCATAAAGAAGAGGGCTTCCGATCCCAGTTAATGTTGATGTCTCCCACTCCACCACAACCCAAACGCTAAGTCTACTCGCTCAAAGACTTCATATGTCGCCTTCCAAAGAAAGAGACGGAAAGATCACAACCCACGACACCACAACCGGGCGTAAACAAAGCAGAGAAGGAGGTAGAAAAGGAAAATGTTGAAGGCAATCGGTGACACCAAAGTGGTGACAAAGAAATTGGTTGACGAAGATGAGGCTAATTTGCGCCAAGGAATTCAACAAAGCCGGAGAGCCTAAACATGAGACCACCAATTGGAGGTGTCGTCTTAAGAGAACTTGAGCCAGAGCGACTGCATACAACTCCAATCACACATGACAAAGGGAAAAGGATTGTTGGTGTTGATACCTAACACGCCGCGCCACATGCTTCGACATTCTCCTCTTCACCATCAAGAACTACCACTCAATTTGAACTGAAGAAAAGAAATGTTGAATCATCTTCACCAAGGACAACTGGATTGGAAAAGGAGGTATCCGCACAAGAAGAAACTCCTCGCATCAAGTGATACCCACCGATCAAAATGTTGATGAAGAGATGCGTAAAGACTCACAGAGAACCTTGAATCAAGATTCGATGAGACCAGCATTTGGAAGAACCAAATTGCCTATTGATTCTCTATCCTCATTGAAGAATATAGATATAGACTTATCTTTCTATGATCAGCTTAAACGACAAACCCTCGATAACGAGCCGCTTAAGAAAAATGATGAGAAAGAGGAAGCTTCGAGTCCATGTACAATGTTGATATTCAAAGAAGACACATCAACCACTCCTCCAATGTCAGCACCTATTCATGCAACCGCACTTCCACCACCCAAACCCCAATATTGATCCAAGACAAGTTGTCATTGTCAGTGATACCATCACTCCTCCTGTCTCGCCACCTCTTGCTTTACCTCCTCCATTCAAAACTACAGAGCAAGTGCTTGAAGAGGCTATGTCACGATCTAACTATTGAGAAGCATTTTCCTATCGCCGTCAATAATCTTGATAGTCGTGTCAAAAAGCTAGAGAATCTTAATCTCGGCGAGATTGTTACTAAGGCAATAGAAGAATATATTAAAGATGCATTGAATGGGCAATGAAGGCTCCACTACTTCCGATTCAAAGATTTGCCAATCTCGACATGAGATCGCTCTAAAAGAATGTTTGAAGCAGAGAGCATCCGACAATAACGCATAAGAAATTATACTAAGCACTCGAGGAATCGATGAGACTTGATAATTATCGCCAGCTTGTAGAGGATGCACGAGAAAGGGAAGATAAGAAGAAAAGAAAGTCTGTTCCAATGAAGTCAAATGATACACCTGGAGGCCCCAAACCACCACCACCTTCACCTCCAACCGTGGAGCCGGGTACTTCTAGAAATGGTGGACCTTCTGAAAACCATTACACCTCCACCGCAAACCACCTTCATCACCACCAAAACCTTCAAATCAACCCTGTCATTCAAGGATCAAGGAACTCATAAGAAATCAAGTACTTGGACCACCTTTAATTCAAGATCTATACCAACATCTTCTACTATCCTAAACTCAAGTTCTTCTGAAGAATCATATGTCTTGGCAGAGTCTGAATCCGATGATGATGATGCATCCACCAAGCATATCCCCAAGCCATCGGAAGATGATTGGTTTGTTGCATACACGCGCCGTGAACGCCTAACCCATCTAGAGTTGCACCTTCAAAAGACACAATTCAAAGTTGGCTCACCAAAGAGAGACCTCATACTCCAGAACCTTCATGGTCCATCCTGAGACCGACACGATGATCCCCACAACAACAACGGGCCTCAACAATTTCTACTAACTATGAAACCCCGATGAAGACTCTCCTTCATGTCACCGAGATATGGCAGCTTCATTAATTGGTTTTGTGAACAGAAGGAATCTCGCCCATCACTCCAAAGGATCTTGAAGGACCAGCTTTTGAAATTGTCAAGGTGTTTCACTCAGATGCCAATCACCCAATATCGATGGAAGAATGCCACAAGATGCTAAGTGATCAAGTCAAGGAGCGATTAGTCGCTTCAATGTGAACAAGCCTCTTCTCTCTGGTGAACCCGACAAATGACCATTCACCAATTTTCTTCAACCGTGACTGACTATCTATGTGCTCGCTTCATCGAGAAGAAGACCACTTTATCAATTTCGAAGATGAAAGTGGCACGCATTAATCGATCGTGGTCTTGAACAGATGGTTCCCGATCAATTCGGGCCGACAAAGAAAAAAGTATGACATTGCCGCTTCATATGGTATTTCTCATTGGTGGTACAAAAAGAAGAAATTCTATATTGAGAGACATGGAGTCGATAAAAAGACGAAAGTCAGTAGATCCAAGCCAAGATTCAGTGTCATCATCATAGAGATCTTCTCAATCTATGGCTATGATTACTTGAAGAAGATTTTTCTCTAAGAGCGCACTTGAAAGAGCATGTTATTGAAGAGAACGACTTCAAGCACTTGATGCCAAATGACTTTGAAGATATCTACCTTCTGAACCTACAAGGACACCTTAACCATCTTCCGTTCGTGAGAAGCTCTCTCGTCGCCGGCCAACCTTTGGATCGTGGGCTTAGTCATTCGTGAAAAGGGTTGAGGATTTTCACTAGGAAAGGAAAGCTACCGCACTAGGGTCAACCTTACAAGGCCGAATGGGATGTCTCGTGACATGAATTTCGCCACTTAATATAGAGTTCGACAATCCTAGAGCCGCCCTCTTCACCGACAGATACGGGACACGATGCTAATGAGACCGTACGAGCTCTACAAATTCAGTGATGGCACTCTCAAGATGGTCGAAGAAGAATTAAACTCTAGAGTGAAAGAAATCAAAGTTGATCCAAGCCGTGGAACAAAACAAAATTTCGTGTAATGAGGATTTGAAGAGGTGTGAAGATTTCATTGTCGATCGGCGAAGACTTAAGACTCAATGATCTTTCGCAGCCTTTGAAAGTTTTGTTGTGGCGTTCAGGAAGGTCATTACAAACCGCTTCAAAGAACTCGAATGAAGACATCTTCCTAAGTAGTTTTGTTTTTGTATTTTTTAAATGTGGTGTATGAACTATGAACAACTATAATGTATGTAATAGTGTTAGGTATTGAGGTTTCTCTTTGTGTCTAAAAAGGAACTTCGTTGTCCACTTCGATCATATAAAACCCACACTATTTTTCTCCAACAAATGTTTTTTTTCATACATATTTAAATCACTTGAGATCCAAAATCTCAAAGGATTTGAAATTTTTGATCGGCGGAGAAAATGTGATATAAATATGAAAGATGATAAAAGATGACCATTTTTGTCTCAAAGTGAATACCGCTCTCTAATATGTGCTAAACAATTTTTGAATCTCGAAGCATATATTAAGGGGGAGCATTTCAAAACAAATTCAAATCTTCAAGGTACAAATATATCCATGTTTTGACATAAGGTACCTTGATTGTGTGTTAAATGGTTTCTAAATATTTGGTAATTGTGGTTGTTTTTTAAAAAAAAAAACTCTTTCCTCTATGTGTGAAAATAATTTCAAATATCCTATGCACATATTGAGGGGGAGAATTTACCAAAGAAAATCAAATGGCTTTTTCTATGAAAATTGTGAGCAAATAAAATATTTCAAAGTTCCTTGCCTATGTGCTAAACAATTTCTAAATCATATGCACATGTTGAGGGGAGGTTTTCTAAATGATCAAAACTATTAAGGTACAAAATGCTTTGATCTCGTATCACAAGTACCTTGATTGTTTTTCCAAATGATTTTTCAATTGGTTTTGAGAAGGAATGAACTGTACCAAAAGACCGACCATTTCACTTTATACATGGTGTTATAAGGATGGTTAGGTTAGGTATTCGTTTCACTCGATCCCCGCCAGAGTTTGAGGGATCTACCAGTGGACAATCCACTAGATAGTGTAGAAGTCCTTAGGTTTGATGAAAAAAGGAGAAAAGAGAGATATGGGAAGAGAGGTGACCGAGACCGAAGCTAGTATCGAATAAACCCAACAAGGTTCTCAAGTTATGAAGTCTTGGTAAGCAATCAAGGGGTTGAAGAATGAAAAAGAAATGAAATGAGAAAAGGGTGAAAAGAAATAGCCCTCCATTTATTCAACCTTAGGGCGGGTTCAATTCATATGCTACCGGGTGGTTACCAAGGTAACATCGGTATTGAAGACAAGACGTCATGGACCCAAATGACGATCGCACTACAACTTCCAAGCTACTCAAGTTCCTCTTAAAAGGGCTTGTTTCATTCTCACGGAACCGAATTTTATCTATCGACTTTCTCTTAGAGTTTTTTGGTATTGAAGAAGGAGACCCTCTCCCTAGTCTCCGGCATATGAACCAAATGTGCACTATTGAGTCTAGAGCCACGAGATCATCATATAAATATCCTTAGACATCGTTAATGAAGACTCTCTGCTTTCACACAATGGAAAGAGAGATTATATCTTATGAGTCCTACGATTATCCTTGTGGTATTGCCAACATCCGAAAGTGATATGCAAACATATTCACAATGAAGATTGAAAGCCTTCTAGAGCCAACATCAAACAAGCTCGGTGGTGGCATATGAGATCTATCCAATAGATCAACCATGTGACAACCGAATGTAAACAATGGGGCGATTCAATCTTTTGAATCAATCCCGTTCAAAGTTATGGATTGACTGATACCTTTAAAAACCTGTCGTTGTGCTTAAAAACTGCTTTTAGCACATCGACCGTGTACTAATATTTCAAAATAAAAGGTGTTTATGATTGATAATTGATTTTCATTAAAACCTTCGTTGTATTTAAAAAACAATTTCTATTGCGCTGCACCATTGTTTTTCAAATCTCTTTTCATCAATCGCTGAATCTCAATTGGCTGGTTCACTCACTGTTGTCTTCTTTGAGACATTTCCGTTTGAGAACAAGCTAGAGCACCGCTAAAACCCTGTCAAGGAAATTCTTCGAAATTATACTGCCACGAGCGCATTTGTCCGATCAACGGGAACCGTGGGCGGTACTCAATTCAACGAAGTGATCAAAGACACTTTCGCGGCGCTTTATTGCTAAACGTTGTATGCGTGTACACCCGACGCTTGCACCATTAGAATGACGCTGTCAATCCATAGCCGCATGCTCACACAACACATTCATTTCAAAAGAAATCATTATTAAGTGCATCAATGACTCGGATATTTCACTCCATGCTTCCGCTACGCCGCGCAATATCATGAATCAACGAAGCTTCCGCTACTCGGATAAGAAGAAATCATGATCCGAATGTGAGCATGTCGTCCAATTGTCACAACAACACATGTTGGCAACACAACAATGGGTGATACCGGAGATTTAGGTGGCTGATGATCTCTATTAATGCTCAAAGGTCATCGAAGTGGATCAGCTCTATAACCTCCACGAAATATTCATTATAGTTGAAGCATGATGAAATCACCATGGAAGCACAATGTTTGATTATTGTGAAGTATTAAAGTCTACGAGCTCAAGACTGAAGAATTAATAGACTGCTAGGATGCAAATTGTAATTCATGGGGTGACCTCCCTTAGGGGGAGATTGTTAGGAATTGGAGATTGTTAGGGGGAGATAATTGATATGTTTAAATTTTTCACATTTTTGCACAATTTTTCATTTTCCAAGGAAAAACGGGGTTGCGAGAGTACATGACAAAAATAAAGCAAGTGCGGTCAAATCAAATCGAAGATTACCCTACCCCAGACGAGAACGAAACATTGTCCTCAATGTTTAAAAGCAAGGGTATCAACGAAAATCTAAAAGCCGTTTATTAAATATGCTAGAAGATAAACGTTAGTCGATAAGATTAGGATATCGGATTTCCATCAAAGATCGATCATGAAACTCGAGTAGAGAAAATGACAAACTCGAGCACGCAGAGTCTTCATATCGGAAAATCTGAACACAACATCACAAACAACCAAACACGAAATCAAGAGGCTCGACCCTTCGCCACTTATTACTTAAAATAGAAAAAAGAAAGAAGATAGAAGGATAAGCATGGGGTGCCTCCCACGGCTAGCTACTTTTTTTCTTAAATGAGTCGCTACCGACTCGCCCCTCAATTCATTTGTCCTTGGGAAGAAAGTGGTAGAGATACCTGTGGTCAAACGGTGTCCTCATTCCCGAAAGAATGAGACTGGTAGTTTGGGAGGGAAAGAAAAATGTCGGCTCAAGCACATAAGGAATGACTCCTCCCAAACTCACATAAGGCATATGAAAGATCGATCCATCATCCGGCGGTTTTACGGGGATCTAAGGGATGAAGGATCAATAAGAGAATACTCCAAAGAAGAACGGAGTCCATGGTACATAAAGGTATGACTCAAAGGCTCATCAACGAAGGCATCCAAGAGAGGATCCTTATCTCGAATGACATTTTTAGCAAAAACTCATCAACGCTGTATCCCTGGTTGAAAATCTTGTCCTCACATGTGTGCTCAACGGATAAGTGAGGGTCGACTCAACGAGGAGGGAGAATCATCATTAAGCAAGCTTTCAAGAAAAGGATATCTTGATTAGAGTCGCTAATTCGTCAATACCAATACCGGTATTGGATCATCAAGAAATAAGTCGATTTCTTCCATATCATAATCATAAGGCGGATCATCAAGAATATCGTCTTCAACCACTTTAGTCAATTCATCACTCTCCATAATATCTTCGTCGATCGATTCATCACTTCTTCATCTTGCATAACATCACATGACGGGAGAAAGGCTGAACACGTAGATGGGACAAGTGGTGTGCCTCGAGAGCTAGCAATATCCACCACTGCTGTGGTCTCCGAATCGACTCAAAATCTTTGTCAAAAAGAGGATTAACTTCGCAAAAGGTGTAGTCATCATTGAATTCAAAAAGTGGATTTGAGAAAATCCCCTGGTAACCTCGGAAATGTCAAGAGAATCACATAAAAGCTTAATCACAATCACCGCCGATACATCCTCGAATCGAAAACATCTCATCATGATCATTCAAATATCAAGAGAAAGCTCATCACAAATATCATCACAACCTCGACTCTCTTGGATTGGGATAAGGCTCTCAACACTAGACGATCTCGCTTCCCGAATAGTACTAAGAGGCTCGCCCCCATTATGAGAGAGTCAACGGGTTCAACGATGTTAGAAGAAATAGAATCATCGACCTCTTCCAAATGACGCCACTTCTCTCAACCTGGAGTGAAGGGGAAGGGTCAAATGAAAGGCTCAAACGGAGTGGGTTCACCAAAACTTTCATAATATTCTTTCATTTGGATGGAATCCTCATCATCATCATCGTAAGTCTCGGCCATCCGCACGCCTTTAAGTGCTTGCTCCTCAATTCGTATTTCTTCAAGACACTTTTCAATCCGAGTGCCGCTTTTTCTTCTTCAGTAGTTCTAACATAGATCTTTCGCTTCGAGATGCTCGATCTTCGGCATGTTCATTAACAAATTCTTCGAGTATTTTAAAACATCTTTGAATTTTTGGAGAAATTATCGGAGGTTGTGGTTGAATTTCTGGTATTGTGGGAGGTGGGTTATAAGGATAGTCGTAATTGTTACAAGGAACCCGCCATAGACAAGCTGGTTTTGCATTTGACAATCGGAATTAAAAGCGGACCTCCACAACAACTCACAATGCATGATGATTGTTGCGACGGGTTTGGTGAAGTATATGGATAAGGTTCATAACCAAAGGTTGTATTGTTAAATTGGGCTTGACATTGAAAACCTTAGTGAGGACCTCCACAAGCATTCACATCTAGTATGACTCCGCCTCATGGTATGGGGATTGGTTGAAATCGGTCGATCATTGTAGGGATGTTGGTCGAGACAAACTCGCTTCCGTATTCACAACGCTACAACCGGACAATTCCCACCATTTTGAGGTCCACCACACCATTGACAACCATAATGGTAAGACGAAGACATCGAGAAGAATTATACGAATAAGAGAGTAAAGAGATAAAGAATTGACGGTTCAGAGGGTAAAGAAGAATATTTTTGGGTTTTAGAAAACAAATTTTGAAAAGGAAAAATTTTGGTTTTTGAAAAGATATATTTACAAAAACGACGGTAACTTCACCGGGAAGGATCTTCAAATGCACGCATTCGAGACGGAATACTAAAACTCGCTACAAGTTCCTCCCTACAATGGGCCAAAAATTGATTGTCGCTGAACAAAACACGCCAAGCTTTCACACAAGCTAGCCACTTGTGAATGACTAACCGTGTAAGAAACTTAAAACAGCTCGACACTCGATCAATAATATATGAGAAGTGTAGTATACGGGTAACTCAAACGTGTTAGGTGAGCATCCGAGATCGCTCCAACGGGGTTGAATGGAATTTCCAACTCACGTCTCGATTATCGGGATTTGAATAAGAGAAGGGCATAAAATGATATATTCTAAACTACGGGATAAGGAAAGCAAATGGGAATAAAATCTATGGGGAAAACTTAAGAACTACGGCAAACTACGCAAATCTATACTAAAACGCAAATACGGGATCTAAAACGAAACGCGAATAAAAAGCAAGTACGTCTAATCTAAATCCTAAAAATAACCTAAAATTACTTTTATGCTAAAAATGATATTAGAAAACTAATTATGAATTAAAACTATTTTTAAGGAATTTTTCTTGATTTATTTCTAATTTAAAAACTAATTTATAACTTTAAAAATAAAGCTAATTATCTAGAAATTATGAAAGAGAGAGGGAAAATTATGGAATTACTTTTCAAAAATCTAAAATAACATAAAAGACTTTTCAAAACTATTTTTATATTTTTTTGATTATTTTTCTATTTTATATTAATTTTAAACTATTTTAATCTAATTTAAATTGTAAAAAATACCAAATAAAAAGGGAAAAATATGGAAAAATATTTTTTATGCTTTTTATATTTTTATTAATCTATTAAAATTGAAAAATTAATTTTTGGAACTTTTTCTGAATTAATTGCAATTAAAGCTATTTAAAAATGCCTAAAAACTAAATTTAATAAAGAAAAATAGTGAACAAAGGACCAAAAATTAAGAAAAATTCAGGGAAATTCTAAAATCTTATTCTAAAGCTATGAAAAATAAGAAATAATATGCTTATGTGGAGAATATAAGGGCTGCAATGTAAACTAGTTGGAAATAAGCAATAGAAAATAAGCTAATAAGCACTATGAACTACCAAACTGCTACAGAAGCTGGATTATACTAAAATTACTCTAAGGCAACTATATGCAACTACTCCTAACACCTAATAAGCATTCTCCCTATGATTATGCTAACTGAATTCTAAGGCAAAACAGGTCTTGACCCTCCTGTTTAAGCTTATCCACAGGCTTATCAGGAGGGCTTAAGCCAAAATGTAAATGTGGTCTTAAAGACCACCTAGCTGACTATCACTGGACCAAATATGAGACCCTAACAATCTATATTAAACCTTGTGCGTTCGCGAAGTTCTCGCACAAAACTGGTGCATATCATTTGACTTTCAAGAACAGTTTTGGTATTTTGACTTTGGTGAGATTCAAGATCAAATGTAGGACTGATGTAGATGAATAATGATGTAATGCAACTGAAACAAGCTAGTTTATCAACTTCTAAACCTATATGTGATGATTTAGTTAACTTATTTCAACAGATTTTAAGTCAAGAGTAGTTGAGATCAAGATTTGACTTTTGATGCATACAAGCACAAAACAATGACAGATATGATTATAAACAACTATGGCAGACCTAAATCAGCTGAGCTACTCTTATATTTGAACCTCTATCACAGTTATATCAAGCAATCCAAACAGTCCTTATAACTACAAACATGCATTTAAACTTAAAACTCTTAATGAAAAATGACATGAATGGAATTCAGATGATTAAACCAGACTAAAACTCAGCATTTAAACAGATTTGAAACAGGAATCAAGCTTAAAACAGTTTTGACTTTCAACTTTGACTAATTTTGACTTTTATTAAAACTTGGAATTAAACAACTCAACTAGCAAAGCAAGCTCTAATGAGCTTAAACAAGCTTATTTAAGCTTGTAGGACAGTAAAACAAGAGCTTAAAACAAGTTGCAATTATTAAAACTGATATCAATGATTTGACAAATAAAAGTAAGATTTGCATTAAAGAAACCTATTACAATGAAAAACTGAAATTACAAATTACTTAACTTCTGAAAACATTTAAATTGAAAGGAAATGACATGGCCAAAATTCCTCTAAGACACAAGGAATTGGACGACTATAATGTGAGCTCAAGGGTCCTTTTTATAGCTGATGACGAGCCTTGGGATGCCTTTGGAAGAACCTAGAAGCAAATAGCAGCCACTCATTCCTATCCTTGTCACTTCAACCAATTAGAGAGCACCAATTCGTCCATTTGAGGTGTCACGGTCAATGAGAGAGTGCCATTTGGCCACGCGTATATATTCGACAAGTCGAGCGGATAAGGTCTTGAATAGATTCTAGTACGAGGATAGGTGTTTGGGATTGGTGTTAATGGTGGAAAACGGGGTGCGTTTGGGAAAGGGGAAGACAGGGGAGGATTTAGGCGCGTTTGGTTATTTTATTATAACTCAAATGGGTTGAGCGGGTATTTTGAGTGACTTGGGTTAAAAGATACGGGTATAGAGGGTATAAGGTGGCCGGGTCTTGTTGTTGGGCGGGTAAAGGTTGGAAATGGATTGGGCCTGATGTGGATTGGATAATATAAAGGATTTATATTGGACTTGGATAAATATTGGATTAGTTTAGGACTAGTATTGGATTATAGGGACCAATGTTGTAAAAACTGAAACTCCAAGGGCCACAAGTGCAAATCTGAAAATGTCATTCTTCAATAGACCAGGGACTGAATTTGCAACTTTTGAAGCTTGAGGGTGTTTTCTGTCACTTGCTGAAAGTTCAGGGACTATTTCTGACATTTCTTCAAACTTTGATCAAATCTTCACAAATCATCCTCAGAGATTAGAAATCTTCATAAATGCATAATTCTCGATCTTCCCAGCCGACTTAAGCTCTCTTAATCTCGTGCTCGATTTACGCCCGATTTGGTTCCTTTTTGGTGTTTTACATATCCATACCTGGACAAGCACAAACTCAAGAAAACCACAAATATTAGCAATAAACGGCTCTTTCTTGGTTATTTAGGGTCTATTTTGATAGAAAAGGTATGTGTTTTAGCACATACCGCCAACCCTAATGTAATCTTAGCTTTAGCTACAGTAGACATATCGCTAGAGTGTTATTTATTAGTTAGTTATTAGTGTAGCTTAGACTAGTGCAACACCGCGGGAGGAAGGATCGTCTTTACCACTATTGTATGTCCGATCCACGTACCGTAGGAGGGCGTGTCTCATTGTATAAATAACCCTCTCCTCACAAGGGAGAGGGTTGGATGTTCATTTGGAATCTAATCTTCTATGAGTTTCTCTTTCTAGAATATCTCACTTTCTCTCTCTAAAACTCATCTTGTACGCCTACTTGTTTATGATATGATGTGTTTGTGAAATCCAATATCCTACACATTTGTTTCCCGTAAATAACCAAAATTGGTCGTTTTAGGCTAGAATGGCACAATGCCAAACACCCTTTTAAAACGTTAAAACATGACATAATTACATATTTATCATACGACTTTGAGTTTATATGACCATAAACGAAAACATAACAACCTAGGGCATTTCTTGGTAAAAGAGCATGTAGGGAAAAAGGCTCAATACCCATGAACTATACCGAGAGCTAGGTCTCGACCTTCTTACCCTTGAATGCACTATCGCTAGCTTCATCTATAATAAAAACATATTAATGCAAAGATAAGAAATAACTTAGTGAATAACATATATAAAACTAGAATTAAACATGGCAAGGTACTAGATGTTGCTTCATATAAACTTTTCTCTCGCGATAGTTCTCTTGGTTTTAAAACACCAGAATCCCCACAGAATATACACCGTTGTAATCCGATGTGCACTAGGGAGCTAATTGCTTGATCATAAGCTCAAAAGCTCATGCTTGCCATGAATGTACTAGGCATCCACTTAGGACATCAAGTCCCATTTTTGGAGACTTTTTTTTTTTTTTTTTAATCTAATTATGCTATTCATAACTGACGAGCCATACTAATCATCCACTTGGGATGTCCGAGTCCCATTTTTGGAAGTTTTGCTATTTTAAGGCTCGATTCTCCACTCACGAGGTCTAAGTCCCGCTTCGAACAAGTGATCACATAATAGCACGTGTCGCCCACATAGGACGCTAAACAAGTGAAAATATATGATTTTGACTAAATTCACTTTACTATGACTTCATGGGTCATTATGGGCTGTTTTAACCCGTTCACTTTATTTCACATAAACACTTATATCGCTAAAATCAATATACCTATAACATGCAATATAAAATCATAATACAAGTATATAACACATATACATACAATAAAACTATAATATAAGTACCACAAAATAAGTGACACTTCTAACAAAGTTACTAAAGACCCGCTTTAATTTCATATATACTCATCAACCTCAAAACGCTAGAATACAAGAACAAGCTACCGTAAGATGTCTTCGGCTAACTCTTATAACCTAAGAACATACAGTTTACATGGAACTTATTAAGAACATATCTTAGTTTATTAAAATAAATACTAAATGATGAATAAGCCATAAAGGGATGTTTGGTTCATGGCTATTAACCACCTAAACATACTTTCTGAAAATTAACACCATTAATTAGTGTTATGATACGTTAATAAGATATCCATCACATAAGAAAGCTTATTTACATGATTACAAGTGTTGTTAATGATTTCTTCAAAATCATAACTTCACATAATCATGTAAAATTTCACAAGAACCCCATAAATGGCTTAAAGACATCGTCTAAAATCTTAACTCATTAAAGAAAAGCTCTAAAACATGAATTCAAGATCAAATATATGATTTTTACCTTGAATTGATATAGTGAACCCTAGAAAACGTGTTTACAAGCTTATATATGTAATCTCCTTGCTTAAACCTTGATCAAAATCAACATGGAATCAACCCTAGTTCATCTTGAATATTTATGTGTGTGTGACATGGTGAAGGATGAGGGAATTGAAAGAGGGAACACATGTTATGAAGAGTTCCAGTTTATTAGATCAGTTTTATAATGATCATCTTGTAACTATAACGAATTTACAACTTAAGTCCATGGTAGTAGGACAATTTCAAGGATAGTTCTATATGGTATAAACTTAATTCATGGGAGGTCCTTTAGACTAACAAAAATATATAAGAGTAACAAGAGTCAACTAAGAAGCGTATAAATAAATAATAAATCATTACCTTAAAAGTTGGGGTGTTACACCTACAGTTTTTAGAAAATACTTAGATTCAAACTTCGCTAACTAATGTCTTAAAACAATATGAGAAAATCCCAAACTACAACAACTAGGCTACATTCCCCACAACAAAATTTACTATTTCGTCATAACTTTATTATCCCTCTCTATCTACCTTTTAACATAAACAAATACACATCTTCCATTTTCTATGGTATTTGTAGGGTTTTTAAGCTTATTTAAGGGTTTAGGAAATTATTAGTGTATATACGGCATACTTATATGGTTATTGGCTTATACAAGGAGGTTTTCTAAAATTTCAAGTTTATATTAGGATTGAGCTATACAAGGTTATTATAGCAAAATACTTTTATATCCTCATATAATATTATTTTAAATGTTCATGTCCTTTTTAATTACATTAATTCATTAACTATAATAAACGTTTCTCGTGCATAGCCGCAACGGTGTATAGTTTTTGACAAAATATTGTTAAGGCCATTTGTGTCACGATCTATTAAAAAAAAATTTATTTGTGGGTGTGGTTTAAAGGTAATTGTTGTTTATGTGAGTGCGTTTTTTGCGTTTTAGCAAATAAACTATTATGA
>OU343219.1:113650458-113712593 GCA_910596185.1 Chrysanthemum makinoi
GCTTAATCAAGTCTCACTTTCATTGTAGTTTTAATGCTCTTTGTATTGTAAGCAATTAATCAAGTTTTCCTTCATTGATCCATTGTCGATTAAATTTTCATGATCTTGTTTCAATCCATTAAAAAGTTGTGTTCTTGTTGTGATAAGCTCACTTTCAAGCTTTACAAAGCTTATGTGAAGTAATCATAGTCCTTAACTTGTTCTTAAATTTCAAGTTCACGAAAAAGTCAAATAAAAAGTCAATCTTTTTAGTCAAATGCAATTTTTAATATTAAATCGTCTTAAGATTGTGTGATGAAGTTTAAATGTGTTTTGAGTTGTTTAGATTGATCACGGCCTGGATTTCATTGATTTTCAGTTATGTAATAGTGTTTTGGCAGTTTGAAGGGGTGTTTGGATTGCTTATTTAGACTGAGTTAGAGGTTATAGAAATGGATTAGAAAAGTTGCTTGAGGCTTGATATAAATATATGCTGTCATATCGTCTTAGGTTTCTGTCATTTGAGCTTTTAGTCAAGTATCATCTTAAGCTGTTCTAAACTTTGCTTTTCATTTGGAATCGATGTTGTTATCATACATATAGGTTCAGAAGTTGTTTAACTAGCTTGTTTAAGTTTCATTTCATCATTATTAATCATTATCAGTCTTAAAATTGCATTCAAATCTCATTAAAGTCAAAGTAGCATAACTGTTTTTGAAAGTCAAAACCAAGTCTGAGTCAGAGTTTTGCAGATCTTGCAGATGATGCTCACTGTTCATTTCAGCTTTTCATGGTCTGATTTTTAGTCTATAAGTAGTCTGCTAGGTGGTCTTCAAGACCACATTCATGGTTTTTGGTTTAGCCTATCAAATAAGTAGTTAGAGTAGCTTAAACATAGGGTCCCTCTTTAGCTGTTACTGCATCAGCAGCCCTGCTCCATTTTTGCATTTTTGTTTTGCTCTGTAACTGCTTCATTTCTGGTCCTTATTTGCTGAAAATCTGGATATGTGATCTCTGTTGAGGTGTTCTTGAGATCTCCACTGCTTGTTTTCCCTTTAGCTTATTGTTGGTGGTGCTTTTGCTTAAACAGTAGGGGTAAAACCATGTTTAGCTTATTATGGCAGTTGGCTTAATCTTAGGTATAGTGCTTATTAGCTGTTAGGAGTAGGTGCTTTAAGTTGCTTTAGAGTAGATTTAGTGTTATCTAGCTTATGTTATCAGTTGGTACACTTTAGAGCTTATTTGCTTATTTCCATTTGCTTATTCTATCTCGGTTGTACTCTGACTTCAGTTTCTCCCACATAAGCCCATGTTTTCTTATTTTTCATAGCTTTAGAATATCATTTTAGGATTTCCCTGAAGTTTTCATAATTTTTAGACACTGTTCACTATTTTTCTAGATTAAAAATAGTTTTTAATAATTTTTAATTATCTTTAATTGCAATTAATTGAGAAAAAGTTCCAAAAAATAATTTTTCAATTTTAATAGTTTAAGATAAATATAAAAAGCATAAAAATATTTTTCCTTATTTTTCTCCTTTTATTTGGTATTTTTCATAATTTTAATTAGATTTAAATAGTTATTAAATTCATAGAAAATAGGAAATTAATCAGAAAATTACAAAAATAGTTTTGAAAAGTCTTTTATGATATTTTAGATTTTTAGAAAGTAGTTCCATAATTTTCCCCTTTGTTTTGATAATTTTTAGTTAATTAGTTTATTTTTATTAGTTAATAATTAGTTTTTAATTATAATAAAATCAAGAAAAATCCTAAAAAAATAGTTTTAATTCATATTTAGTTTTCTAATATCATTTTTAGAGTAAAAGCTAGTTTAGGTTATTTTTAGGATCTAGATTAGACGTAGTTGCTTTTTATTCGCGTTTAATTCACTTTTCGTTTTAGTGTAGAATTGCGTAGTTTGCCATAGTTCTTAGGTTTTCCTGTAGATTTTAGTTCCTTTATGATTTCCTTATCCCGTAGTTTAGATTATATCATATTATCCACTGTTTATTCAATCCCGATTATTGAGACGTGAGTTGGAATTCCACCAACCCTCCGGAGCGATCTCGGTGCTCGAACCTAACGTTTGAGTTACCCACTACACTTCTATTATTGATCGTGGAGCCGTTTTAGTTTCTCACGGTTAGTCATTCACAAGTGGCTAGCTTGTGTAGTAAGCTTGACGATTGTTCTAAATCATCATGAACCATTAATCACTTGCGAGTGAACGCAAATATCGTGGATAGTACTATGAGTGGCGACCCGACTCGGTTATCGGAAATAACGGGGCACTATATTTGGTATCTCTATGTATTGGCTATTACATCTCGCAGGGCAATTTTATTACTTACACCAGTAATTAGGTGTATGCAGTTAGTATTGGTTTCATGAGCTTAGGCACAATAATATCAACCTATCTTTATGGTATAACAACGTGACTTATGGCTTCTTTAAACTTGAAAATCTTGTGATCAATCGCTTTATTAATAAACCCTATGAATTCACTCAACCATTGTGTTGACTTTAGCATGTATTTTCGGGATGAAAAGCGATAGCTAACTTTGGGCGCTTGGGCATTGGCATGCATGGTCATAGATGGCTCGATTTCGATATGGGGACCACATTTTATTAATGGGCCATTTTCCGCAACAAATCAACCTTTGTAAACTCTATTTTACTTCAATAAATGAAATCTTTTAAGAAAAATCTTTTATTTTTCACTTTGTGTTATGATCCAATTGAGTAGCATCCCAAAAACCTTTTCTTCCGCTGCAAACCATTTTTGGGGGTGTTACATCTATATTACTGTTTTTCCCACATTCACTTTTACACCTTTCCATACAAACCCTAATCATGCCTGGATCCAACACACCTATTATTCCCCTGTCCGACAAACTATCCCAAGACAGTTTATATGCATCAGCCTCCGGGGTTTCGAGATACGATTCATCCTGATTATGTATGTTTACTCAAGCGGTCTTTGTATGGACTTAAGCAGGCCCGTAGAGCTTGGTTTCACCGCTTTGCATCTTATATCACTCGGGTCGGTTTTTCTCATAGTCGTTGTGATTCATCTTTATTCATATACAGACAGGAGACGGACACTTCTTATTTGTTACTATATGTTGATGACATTGTGCTCACTGCTTCCTCTGAGACTTTGTTGAAGCGGATTATTGGTTCCTTACATCAGGAGTTTGCTATGACCGATCTGGGTCCGCTTAATTACTTTCTGGGTATCTTTGTCACACGTGATTCCTCAGGGCTATTCTTATCTCAAAGGAAGTATGATGTTGATGTTTTGGAGAGAGCACATATGGTTAATTGTAATCCCAGTCGGACTCCGGTTGACACTGAGTCTAAACTGGGAGATGATGGTGATCCTATTTCGACCTACATTATATTCGAGTATACGGTATCTCTTTGTATCTCACCTTTATCGACCCGGATATATCGTATGCTTAGCATGCGGTTTGCCTTCATATGCCATGACCTGCGCGAGCCTATTTCTCTCTCCAAACGAATTTTACGGTATGTTCGAGGCACTCTAGACTATGGGTTACAGTTGTATGCTTCCACTTACCTCTTTAGTTGCCTACTCGATGCAGGGTGGGTAGTTTGTCCCACCACTAGGCGAACTTCAGGCTCACGTGTTTTCTTGGTAACAATCTTCATCTTGGTCGGCTAAGCGAAGCGAATCTCTCATTCTAGTGACAGGTATGGGAGATTAGCCAACGCTTTGTTCTAAACCTGTTGGTTACGGAATTTACTTAGAGTTACACACTCCATGGCTTCCGCCACGCTTGTCTATCATTGATAATGTTAGTGCCGTTTACTTATCTTCTAATCCGGTTCAACATCAGCGCACAAAACACATCGAAATTGATATTCACTTTGTTCGAGACTTGGCCCTGGACATGTTAGGGTTCTTATGTTCCTTCTCGATATCGGTATGACATCTTCACGAGAAGGGATTACCAACGAGCTTTGTTTGAGGTTGGCTCTAGTGAGCCGGCCTCCGTCCTCCCGCATTTGGAAGTGTTAGCCAATATAATAGTTATAACGGGCTTGAGCCCGATTCTAGATTATTCCCTATGTATCTATTTATACGTATGATGTAAATCAATAATGCAATGAATCAATGACACAATCAGTTATGTATTGTCACTATTAACCCGTCTAAGTAGAGCAGCAAAGACAGATATCCAACCATTTCAATCAGCAAGACCTGAATTTCATAATGCAAACAGTAGCACCTATGCTCAATTTGAACGAGGGAAACAACAGTTGAAGCTAATAGTTACTCAACTTTAAGTCTATCGAAATTACTGCAATCAAAAAGAAGTTGGTGTGAACTCCAAAACTTGCTAATGAAAAGATTGGCATAATGAAACTCTATTCCTCCTTGAGATACTTGAAATCAAAAGACATCATCAAAAGAACACGCAGGAAGTATGTAGGGTATAATAATAAAATAAAAAAGGTAACAATATAAACAGAAATAATACAAAAAAGGTGAGTTTAAGTCAACGAGTGAGAGGGATAGCTAATGTGCAACTCAATGTTACAAATTGCTGACTATAGATTGGCTTTCAATCCCATATTAACTTAGGATGGTTTGAGTGTTAACTCAAAGAAAGATGAATATGTAACCTTCTTTTCCTAATTAATAGCATGGAATAATTGATATAAAGGTTTATAGGGAAAAAAAGAGTAAAAAAAATGTCATTCTTTTTTCCTAATTACTGATTCTTTTTTTTGCCTTTTCTAATCAGTGACTCTTTTTAAGACAAATACCGATGGCATTATCTCTGCATAAACGAATCATGAAATGACATAATGCCATGGACTTTTCCCTGTTCAAGCTATCCGGGAAAAGTCGAGCCATTTTTGCTCTGATGTACACGACCCAACCAGTACTACACTACTACTGTGGAATTTTCCGTAGTTATCCCAAGATGTTCACCAAACGAGATTTGAACCTGGCCACCTTACCACTAGGCCACCTTGAGATGGTTACCAACGGTCAACTAAGTTTGTTCTAATCACCATGACGATTACAATCACAAGATCTAGAAACCTTACCTTCAAATTACTTATTGAATACCTAGTAAATGGGTAGTGATATGTGTGTAAAGTACCCTAATTTAAAATATGTTGAAAACACCGGAACACATTGACTGGCAAATTCAATTTTGGTCCGAAAGTACATTTCCGCCAAACTAAGATGCCAAAAAGAAAACATAAATCTTTAATGTATGAAGAGATAAAAGTATAGTACAACCATACATACACAAACTGGGTAAAGCCTTCCCCTTTTCGGGAAGGTTGGCGTGACCACATAAGAGTTGATTGCACCTAGCGACAATTGCTTTTTAGTGATGATAGTGACAAGTCTTTTACCACTAGGCCGCCCCTAAGTGGGTAAGAAGAGTACAAGGTTAATTTCCCAAAAATCGACAATAAAACCGAATGCTAAGTTAAGTTTCCATTATATGACCCTCATAAGTCCTAATAACACACACATACATCCATACATTACAAGTAATTAAGTACTTATAATATAAGAAGGTATACAATTAGGGTTTGCAAAATGAAAATGTTTACCAGTGAGTTGAGTTGACCTAAGCAGCCGGAGAAAGTGGTGACGGCATATATAATTGAGGATCTTTATCTTTATATATAATAAAAGAAAATTTTTTTTGAATGCCATAACCTCCTTTCTTACGTCATATATTGACGTCATATTACCACCTGGCACTTTTCTATCCTCTCTCAAATACGGATACCTCATCTCCATGTTTTTCTATGATCTAATTTTAAAATTCACATCACTGGGATTCAATTTGTTTGTACAATTTTTTTTATTTGTACCAACAACATCAAACAACATTCTTCAAACACCAAGGTAAATAATTTATTTGTACTATTTTTTTATACTCGATTCATATCAGTGGGGTTTTATCATAATTATACATATTAGGTGTTTTGCTATGCTGATTCATGTTTTGGGTTTTGTTTATTTAAAGCTTCATTTTAATTTGTCTGTAGCAGGCGAATTAGGTATTTATAATTTACATGATGAAAAATGTTAGTATATTTAATTTTTATTTGAATATGATCGAAATCCGGTTGAATGTGGTTAGTTTTTTTATGATATGGTATTAGGCGAACACCAAGTGCTGGATATGTTTTGATCTCTTTTCATTCTTCATTTTTATTGTTAGTAGTTGATATGGATTGATGAAACTTATTATTTGTAGTTTATGTTTTTTATGCACACCAACTGTTTGATGAATTGTGTTTGTGTAATTGTCATATACCTATATCAGCTGTTATTAGTTCCTAATAAATTTATTGTATCTTCCCATTTTATTTTTCTTGTAGGGTGGTTTTAACGCAAGATACAAGGGAATGGATCGGTCTTTAATTAGCAATCATTACAATAGGTAAATGATGCTTCAAATGAAGATTGTTGTAAACAATCCACTTTCATATGTTTGATCTTGATATACATAGTCCATTTAGTTAGTATATTAGTACCTAACTGCAATAGCGCAAATCAGCAAAAAGCAAACACCAAAAAAGTATTCAAAGATACTATAGGTGGTTGACATAATAAGTGAGATCAGTTTAGTATTAATATTTTTTCAATTCGATGATTTTTGGTTGCTTAGTACGTAAGTACCGAGACACGGTTAACCTTATTTTAGCTATATCTTTTAAGTTTACCTTATAGCTATATCTTTTAACTTTACCTCTCTGATTTTTGTAATTGCTGCATTCGATCTTATTTTGGGTTTTTTGATATTTTTTATTTTCATCTTCTTTCAACTTTTGTAAGAGCTTGGCACAGTTGAGTTTGGAGTTGTCACCATGAAGTGCTAATAGGTATTGTAAGTGTGTTTTGTAGCTTCAGTAATAAATTAAGCTAATATGGTAGTACTATGGCTTCCAAGTTGGTTGTTTATGTTTATGAAAGGGTATCACTAAATTATAATGTGGTTGTGTCTTTTAAGGTTCATTAAATATTAGTAATTGGAACTTATTTGGGGGAGATGAATGAATGCTAAAGAGTAACGAGCTCAGTTAGGACTTTAAGATATCTCGATGAATGCTAAACTATCCCTTTCTGCTAATCCAATTGTGCCTCTGAATTCTTTCTTTTGCGCTAACTTTTTATGATTTTGTAGGTATATATGGTAGTATAAGAAACCATGTTTGTAAATCATGAGGACATTCAGGCTATCGTCGGTTAGAACTGATAATGTTAAAAATGAATTTTTAAGTTTTTCTTCTAATGGCCTCTTGATTATTATCAAACGAGTGTGTTGTATTCTGATATAACAAATGAATTGGTAGGTTTTTCTTCTAATGGCCTCTTGATTATTAATAGGTCAAACCAACTCATATAACAAATGGATCATTTTGACCCATTTCTATATCTACCAACATTTTGACTATTGGTAAAGCACCTAACCTCCTTACAAGATTTGCCACCTCGATGGGTGGCTTCTTTTATGTCCATATCATCAGATTTGCCACCACTTGGGTCAGACGCCTCTTCCAACATACCCATGACAGTTTCATAGACATGTGAAAGAGCATAAGATTTGTTGTATGCATGAAATATCAATAATCTTTCCGTAATATAACCAGTATGGCAGTTGTTGATCATTTCAGTATTTTTATTGGGCAGCTTAACTATACTATAGACTCCATTCATTCGGGGCATAGTAATGTAGCAAGCAAATTAGGTATGTTTCAGTTTACGTTGCATGTTTCGGTTTATGTTGCATCAAGCTTTACATGACAATATTAGACACATATATTCTATTACATGACAATATTAGACACATAATTTCGCGGATGTTTGTAGATCAGACTCGAGGTATGGAGTAACAAGGTGTTTCCCGTTTATGTTGCATTGGAATGTAGTAGGTGAATTACGTATGTTCAATTCAAATGATTAGTAATATTTGCATCACAGCTTTTATTGAATGTTATCAAATTAAGGGATTGAATGTGCCTTAACTTTTAGTTTGGTGTGTGTTTCTTAAGACTTGATTTTAAGCGAACACCAATTCGATATAATTTCCTATGGAAGACGACATTTTAGTTGCATCACTTCAGTTTTGGATTAGAAGAAACATGAGTTACATTGGCTACCAAGATGCTCAAAGAAATGCCACTAGATGGTTTTATTCTTTTAGTATATTTTGTGTTTATACACTGTTATGTAACCTCATGATAATTTCAATTATGATCTATATCTAATCACCTTTTAGGCTCTAAAAATATAGAAAGAAGATGCTACAATGGCTACCTAGAATCCAAGGATTGATGCCGGCAAGTTATACCATGACAACAATGGTACATTTTGCTTATGTCTTTTTTCTATGAATAATGTAGCTGAAATTTTGAATACTATAAATGCTCCCTGTTTTGAATGATGGTGGCTACATGAGATGGTAATATGATCACCTAGATGAAGTGATTTAAGTTTAGTTTAAGGTAAATGATAAAGACAAAACTGTTATGGGGTGTTTGTATATTATAAGTTGTTAGCATTACTCTTCTATGTTTAATAAGATTTCTTTGCACTTTATGTTTAGGATTCATTAAAGAGTGGTTCGTTTGCGCCATGAATTGATGAAGTTCAGCGGGTGCTTGGCACAAATCCTAATTCAATTTTTAAAAGCTTTTGATGAAGCTGCGATACTTAATAAAGCCTTTGAAGTTGTGTTGGAAGAAGTGCTTCTAAAACGGAAAAAGATAGGTTGAATGACTAAAAGTGGGGGATCGCAATACAAGTTACTTACATAAGGTGGTTAAAGCTAAGATTAATCATAGCCAAATCTAAGTGGTGAAAAATATGCAGTTTCCGTCCCTAATGTCTTTGTTGAGCATCATTCAGATTTGGGATCTTTAGGTGTTGTTGAGCGTTTTGACCCTACTAAGTTATTTAAATATATTCTATTTTTTGGTGAATTTATTATAGATTAACGATAGTTGTTATATTATTGATATCCATATATTGCTTTTTTGTGTCCAGATTTACATTATATATTTCGTGAATGATTTATCTTAATAACCGAAAAATATATGCCGGATTTTTCAAGTTATTTCTGTTTATATTTTTTTTATTACCGCCCGCGAAACCCGCAGGTCCATAGTCTATATATATACTGAATCAAATGCAATACTCCGTATATATAAAAATGAATCCACATGTCTGTAGCTCCAACAGCTCCGAGTGTCTAATTTATCTATTCTAGTTGTAAAGAAAATACCATTTTAAATACTCGGCTAAAATTTTGTCTTACGTGATCTACCATTATTCCTCATCTTTTATGGGGTTGATACTCACACCATTTTTTTTATATTTACATCATATTGTACAACACTGTAATGCACACTGTACAAACAGTAATGCACAATTGTGGTGTAGGTATAAAAAAAATAGTGTGAGTATCGACACCCATCTTTTATACACGAGAAATTATTCCTCATCTTTTACATGAGAAATCGTTTTGTAAACAAAACCAGTAATTAAAAAGCTAAGAATAATAATAGTTTTAGAATTAGGACGACAAACAAGCAACAAATTGTATTGCTAGCCCTTTTTTTAATAGCAAAACTAATTCTTTTGAAATCAACATTTGTTTATGTAGGTGTCATAACATTACGATACATTGTGAGGAGCTACACTGCCTCAAGATCAAGGAAATCAAAAGTATCAAACACGAAAGGTAAAAACACGTGTTGATTTAAAATGCATGCTTTCTCATGTTTTGTAACTTTACACGAGGCGGCTTTTAAACCAACATGTCATGCTGTAAAACCCCGACTTTTCAAGCCCACGAGAGGTAAAACCCCGGTTAGATCCACACACGCATGTTTTCCTCCAACTCATCCAAAAACCAAAATGTTAGCCGGTCTAAGTGTGGATCTTCCATCCAACGGGTCCGTCAAAAAGTTCACATGTGTTTCTTTCTTGGCGGAGATCCCAACACGTCTACGTTCGTCAAAAAGAACGTCCCTAAACATATCGTGTCGATACTTGAAGCCCGGGAGCTCTTTACAATGAAATGCATGTTCCTAAAAGAAATCCAAACATGCCTCGTCACAAACTATATAGCATCAACCGAAAATAATAGAATCATGATGCGATAATTTATTAAAGAATGCAATAAATTATTTTGAGTAAATTACATAAATGGTTACTATGGTTTGTCGATTTTTTCACATTTAGTCACTGAACGTTTTTGACAAGTTCGGTCATTAAGGTTTCAAATCGTTACAAATTCAATCAACTTCAGTGACCATTTATGTAATTTTAGCAAAACCGCAGTAATTAGTAACCGTTTATGTAACGCAATTGGACTGGATCTGTAACGATTTGAAACCTTAATGACTAAACTTATAAAAAAAAGTTCAGTGACTAAATGTGAAAAAATCGACAAACCATAGTGACTATTTATGTAATTTACTCAATTATTCTTTTTAGATGAATTGTGCGTGTATTACACTATTATCTATTTATAAACCTTTATAAAGTATAAATGATCTCCACATGAGTGTATAAAATCAATCAGTGTATAAAATCAAGTGGATCTGATTAGTAAAATATATAATAATTATATTTGTAGGATCGTATATTTATGTTGTTTAGATGATTCGGGTGGTCTAGGATTATGATTAAACAAGTGAGCCATATTTAGAGAGATGAAGAGAGTTGAGAGGGTGTTTTATAGAGAGATAAACTAAAAGGAAAATGTTAAATTATTAAATGAAGCACCACCCCTTCCAAGGATGGAAGGGGTATTTATAGTTACAAATAATACGCCCTCCTGACAGGCTGTGGATCAGGCATACAGTGGGTAAAGACCTGTCCTTCCTCCACGGTGTTACACTACGCTAAACTAAGCTAATAACTAGCTAATAAAATAGTAAATAATGATATGTCTACGAGCTAACATATGCTAGACTATAGATGGGGTGACCGACACTTCACTATGGAATTTCCAATTCCTAACAATCTCCCCCTAAGGGAGGTCACCCCATGTTTTACATTTCGAATCCTAGCATTCTAATTTGTCTTCTGTTCTGAGCTCGTAGAATTCAATTCTTCAATGTCCACATTCTTTGTGCTTTTGTAGTGACTCTTCATTGTTTGATTATTTTGTACTTTCAGTGGAGGTCTTTGAACTGATCAACATCTTGATGATCTTCGAGCTTTCTTCTAGATCATCAGCCACAACAAATCTCTGGATCATCCTTTTGTTGTGTTGCCTTCATGTGATGTTGTGACTTTTGGACTGACATGCTCACACTTTCTGGATCATGACATCTTTTCATCAGAGTAACAGAAGCTTTTACTGGTTCAAGATATTTGCAGCAGCGTAGCAGAAGCATAGTATAAAAATATCTGAGCCAGGTTATGTAGATAGGCACTAGTCATGATTTCTTCAATTAAGTGTTGATGCTGTGAGCATGCGGCTTTGGATTGACTTCTCAATTCTAATCAGTACGCAACCGTCCAAATGTACCTGCGAACAACATTATGATAAAACACACGAAAGTGTCTTTGATCACTTTCGTTGAATTGAGGTACACGCCCACGGTTCCCGATTGATCAGTACAAGTACTTGCTTGTGATCGGTATAATTCAAGAATCTCCTTGACAGGGGTTTCGCAATGTTCTAGCGTTGTTCTCAAACCGAGCGTCTCAAAGAAGACAACACGGAGTGAGTGAACCAACAAATTAAGATTCACTGATTGATGAAAAATTAATTTGAAAAAAATCGCGTATTGCTTAGAAGAAAGAGTTTTGCAATACGACGAAGGTTTTATGAGAAAGATCAATTTTCAAGTAGAAATACTTTTTGTATTTGAAAATAGCACACATTCGATGTGCTAGATAAAAGAAGAGATTCGCACATCGAACGGTTTTTCCAAAAGTAGTTTTTCAATCAGAGATACTTTTTGTGTTTGAAAACATGAATACACATTCGATGTGCTAGAGAAAAGAAGATTTACACATTGAACGGTTTTTCCAAAAGTATTCGTCAATTCCATTCCTGGACCAAGGTTGATTCAAGATTGAATCTCCCCATCGTTTCTATCCAGTTGTCACAAGCTTGATCTTACGAGAAGATCTCACATGTCACCCACCAAGACCTTGTTTGATGTTGGTTATAGAAGGATTTCCATCTTCATCGTGAATACTTTTACATATCACTCGGACGTTCTGGCAATACCACAAGGATAATGCGTAGGACTCTTAATATATTCTTACTTTCCACATTGTGTGAAACAGCAAGTCTTTATTAAATTTGTGTCCTAATGAGATATTGTGGAAGATCTCTTGGCTCTAGACTCAATAGTGCATTTTTGTTTCCTATGCCGGAGACTAGGGAGAGGGTCTCCTTCTTCAATATCAACCATCTCTAAGAGAAAGTCGATAGATTATGTAGGTTCCTCGTGAGAATGAAACAAGTCCTTTTAAGAGGAACTTGAGTAGCTTGGGAAGTTTAGTGCATTGCGTCACTGGGTCCATGACGTCTTGTCTTCAATACCAGTGTTACCTTAGTAAAACACCAGTAGCATATGTATTGAACCCGATTTCTGCCTTAAGGTTGAATTAATGGAGGGCTATTTCTTTTCACCATTTTCACATTCAATTCTTTTTCATTCTTCAACCCCTTCAGTATTTACCGAGACTTCATAACTAGAACCTTGTTGGGTTTATTCCAGTACTAGCTCTGTCTCAGTCCACACTCTTCCCGTATTCTCAT
The DNA here is from genome assembly GCA_910596185.1 of Chrysanthemum makinoi. Taxonomy (NCBI): domain Eukaryota; kingdom Viridiplantae; phylum Streptophyta; class Magnoliopsida; order Asterales; family Asteraceae; genus Chrysanthemum; species Chrysanthemum makinoi. The sequence goes on from OU343219.1 coordinate 113,663,241, forward strand.
TTTTCTCCTTTTTTCATCATACCTAAGGACTCTACACTATCTAGTGGATTGTCCCTGGGTAGATCCCTCCGGCTCTGGCGGGAACGTGGGAACGAATACCTAACCTAACCATCCTTATAACACCATGCATAAAGTAAATTGGTTGGTCTTTTGGTATTGTTCATTCTTCATGAAACCAATTGAAAAATCATTTGGAAAATCAATCAAGGTACTTGTGATATAATATCAAAGCATTTTGTACCTTAATTGTTTTTGATCTTTTAGAAATGCCCCCCCTCAACATGTGCATATGATTTTGAAATTGTTTAGCACATGTAGGCAAGAGTTCTTTGAAATGATTTCATGATCACAATTTCCTTAGAAAAAGCCATTTGAATTTCTTTGGTAAATTCTCCCCCTCAATATGTGCGTAGGATATTTGAAATCATTTTATCACATAGAGGAAAGAGTTCTTTTGAAGTACATCCACGATCACAAAAGCCATTAAGAAACCATTAGAAAATCAATCAAGGTACTTTATGTTGAAACATAGAAATCATTGTACCTTGAAAGTTTATTATCATTTGAAATGCTCCCCCTCAATATGTGCTTCGAGATTCGAAAGCGTTTAGCACATATGGGAGAGCAGCATGCACTTTTGAATCAAATCGATCATCATTTATCAGATTTCATAATTAAATCACAAATTCTCCCCCGATCAAAAATATCAAACCATTTGAGACTTTGGATCCCAAGTGATTTAATTAGGTTTTGAAAACATGGGAGAATATGTGGCCTGGTTTAAATACTCATCTTGTTTTTGGATGAATGCTCCTCCTCAATCATGTGCATCATATATTGAAATCGTTTGGCACATGGAGGCAGGAGTGCCTTTAAAGGACTAAAACAGATTTGAGATTTAAATCACGATCTCTCCCCCGATCAAAAATATCAAACCAATTGAGATTTTGGATCCTGATTGATTTAAATCATTTAAAAATTTTAGGGGAAAGACGTGGCAAGATTTAATTTTTGAAATTGACTGATGAGGACCAATTATAGACATTAAAGATTGTTAGTGTCAGGTATGATAGTTTTTAAGAGATCTTTAAGTAAAATAAAACAATTTCACAATCAAACAAGAACAGAAAAAATTTCATTTTGAAAGATCTTTGGGTTTTAAAGAAAATCATACCATGACATAACATTAAATCTTTAGATCACCACTTATTTTGTACAAACGAACTTGATTGATGAAATATTGTTTGAAAATATTTTATTTTAAATCACTCTCCCCCTCAATCGATGACCGTAGTCGATGATTGAGTGACTTAAGTTTTGATAAAATGAAGTCCGATGATTTCCAAAATTAAGTCCAATTTATTTTCAAAACCAATATTTTTCCATTTTCAAAATAGTATTTTTAGAATGTTTTAAAAATGTTATCATCCACTACTTGTCCTACACAAAGATACGTTAGGTGGTTGAGCTGCTTTTGTTGTTGTTGCTGGAGGCTTGGAAGAAAACCATCTGGCGATGCTTGAGACCTCTTACGTTGCATTTTTCATGCCAACTCTCTATAGAGGTCAAATTAAGCTCCGTTTCTTCATTTGATGATGAAGAAAACCATCTGCTGATGCAGTGAGACCTCTTACGTTGCATTTTTTCATGCTAACTCTCCATAGAAGTCAAATTAAGCTCCGTTTCCTCAATTGTCAACCCAATATATAGTTACCCTTTCCTTACGGCATCCAATCATCTTCAATTGTGGGATCCGGATCGGGAACATTCTTATAACCATCTTATCTGCAAACGTTAGTCAATACAAACAGATATATGGTGGTCGACAACACCCAAACAGCAATCAACTAGTAAAAGTCAATTCAACATATCAATCAGATCATGTAAAGGCATGGGAATTATGTGTTTATCAAACTCTAATCATCTAATCCTAACAATCATATCCTAAATTCCTAGTCCTTCGACATAGGCAAATATCATTTTTAATTAAGTACGTAGGATAATTAGATTAGCCCGATAGATGAGATAGATTTGAAAACATTCTCCCCCTCAATCAATGACTCATTATCTAAAAAGTTTTAAAAGCGCTGAAGTCATTGATTGAGTTTTGCAAATTTATGAAAACACTTATTCTAATTGATTTTTCAAGCAACTCATTTTCCACCATTTTGAAATACAACAAATATTTTTCTGAAGAATTTTAGATGGAAAAACATTTGTGTAGGAACAACAGTCCTTCGACATACTTTCCTCATTTTGTTTTAGGATAAGTGCACGAAATTTTTGAAAATTATTTAAGTGCAGCACTTTCCTTCTTTGAAGAACGGGGTTGCTATATGAAATAATAGCAAACCATGGTTTAAGCACGGGTTACAGTCTGACGTAACTGTAAGCCATTGTTTAAGACATGTTTTGAAAAGAATATTTACATCTCCTGCTCGAATGACATTTCTAAGCCATTTCTAAGACCGCAGATGTTATCGATACCAGAAGACATGTCTTGAGAACACATATTTTTGGTATTTTTAAATTTTCTGATTTTTATGGGTTTTTGAAGATTTTATAATTTTCTCTTTTGTTTTTGTTGGTTTTATATTTTTGTATTTTGCTTTTTGATAAATATATACACAGATAGAGAAGATGATATAGTTTAAGAAGATGATGACACGAGTACCGAGATAAGGATATTAAACAGCCCCGTTGTAGAAAGAAATCGTCATCTCTTAAACATCCACCACCAAAGCTTCTGAGGCTCTTGAAAAGAAGAAATTGAGCCTTTAAGAATGTGAGACTTTGGCAGCTTCCCATCAAACCAAAAATCCTTTAGAGCGAGCAGATTCAAAGCTTTCTTTCAAGCTTCCATTAGCCAGTGCACTAAAGAAGCACACCATTATCATCGATCCTGCTGCTCCTTTTAAGAATAATCACCATGATTCTTCGTTCGAGGTTATATCATCAAGAAGAAGAACAACAACGTATCATCCCACATTTGAATACCTCTTCTCAAATTCCTTTTCCACTGAAGTCTGAAGCGATCCATTCCAAAAGGTGTCAAGAGAACAATTCCCCCAAGTAGTTGAATTGATGTAGTCAGCCTCTAGGTAAAAGCTCAAGAACCCGAATACACATATACCCAAAGACAGAGAAACTTATAACATCGAAGTAGCAGATTAAGTCTGATATCCAAAGAATAACCCCGAAGTATACTTTTCTCTCCCCTGAAGAAAGTGTATGAAGCTCAAGAACCCAAAGTACCCAAATGCCCAAAGAAAGAATAACCAATAACATTGAAGGAGCAGGCCGAATCACTGATTATCTCTGCGGATGACTATATCTACGGATGTCAACTCCGGAATAAGTGATTATATCTCTGAATCACTGATTAAGCACTCAATTGAAATAGCTGAGCGCCGCCAATGTGCACAATTCTCTCTCCTCTGATGATTGCGATAACATCGAAATCATCACAAACTTGTGTACCTCTTTTATCTTTAGAGAATTTCTCTTACATCACTTCCCCCACGTAGTTGGAATAATAACACTAAAAGCCTTGATGAGTAAAACCTTGAGTTTCTCTTCGGTCATGACATTTTTCTTCCCGGGATATCGTCAATCACTTAGAAGAATTAAGTTCATCAAGTTTACTCGCTTTGTGTTTAGATACGTGTCTCCTTCCCCCTTGCTGGTTTTGATACTTCAGAATCAGCAACACACTATAAGCCCTTGTACTAGAAATATTTTGAGAAGAACACTTTTGATCTTGTGGGAATCAACTTGCTGAAGTAGAATGTGAGCAAGTCTAATTGGGGATTAAATCTGAATTTTCACACTCCCTTAATTAGTGCTCTCCCCTAAACCGACAATCTTTTAATAAATGCCCAGAATAAGAAGATGTCTTTTGATAATCAAATGCAACTCGTCTTTTAGCCTTCTAACATACTGCAGAAAATGTAGAACCGACTGTAGACTCGACCTTCTTCTAGATTGTCCATTTGGGGAATAGAAAGTCAACATCTTCAACTCACCAAATGCATTCCCGTTAACTTGTGTATAGCAAATTCCCTCAACTAAAATCCCTCCTAATCAAACAAGAACAGAAAGATGTTCATCAAGGAAATCAACCCCGCAACTGGAAGCACTTTGTCGTTAATCATATCAGCTAGTGAAGATGTCAACCAACGGCTCTTAGAAGAAACACTCCATGTGAAGATGACCCGATAAGAAGAAGCTCGGTTCTTACATGAGTTTGGAGCCGTTTGACCATTTATTCTCAGATAACAATCAACCATGCAATAAATACACACTTTTTCTCCCCTTCAAGAATTGCATACGGAGTTGCCATTCTTGATTGAATAAATAAAATCATCCAAATGTAGTCTATTCACACTTCTCCCCCTCAAAGGTTGCATATGATGTCGCCATAGTCATTATAATAGAGCAAGTGGAATAAGAGAACAATCATCGGTAGCTCGGTTCACTTGATAACTGATCGCGCATGGAAAAAGTATGAAGCATGTTGATGAGAATGGTCATTAATGAGAAGATTTATCTTCTTCCGAAGATAATGCGCACTGAAGCGTACACATTTCTTTTCTTTAAGGAACGAGGCTTGAACTGTTGTGTTCAAACGTCATAAGAAGATTTCTCTTCTTCAAAAGATAAAGCGCTCTGAAACGTACACTTTTCTTTTCTTTAGAGAACGAGGCTTGAACTGTTGTGTTCAAACATCATAATCTCTCTCTTTTCATCTACTCTTGGCAAACTTGTAATCAACCCCATTATCATTCAGTAGGCTCTTTGTAGTGACAGCTGAGAGAAAACCCAATAGGATGAATTTGACCCTGAAGTAAACTAACCCGAACTCGTGACTTAAACTTGCACATATGTAACAAAGAGAGGTGTCGAGAGTTCATCCTCCATTGAATCTCTAAGTACTCTATACTCTTCATCCAACCAACCATCAAGTATCAGACGTACATCACCTCTTGAAAATCCACAATTGAATGTGACACTGAGCACTACAACGTAACTCCTTAAAGTGATAGTTATTTTGTGGTGGTAAGAGCCCAATTCCCCCAAGTGGTAAAAGAAAAGGAAAAAATCACCCAACAATAACTAGATTTCCAAGTCTTCATTTTTGATAATAAGCTCGAACAAGGATCTTGAAGAATCTTCATCCAACCATCCCGATACCTTCAGATACTAAGTACACTCGCCCGTGATATTTCACTTCAACCTCAAATAAATAATAGTGAATTAACTCTGTTATCACATCTTCTGGTTAAAAGCTCAAATCTAGCCTCCTTTGACGTTTTAAGTGAACTATGATAATGGTTTCATCCCGACCATGGTTTAATGAGCATACCCCCGTAAAACTTTGAAGTAACCAAACCGTCATGAAGAAAATCCAAACAGACACCCAATTCATGAAGTACACCCTTTTATACCTTCTTTGAAGCAGAAACCGTAGCACCAGCATCAGATAAGATCCATAAATACTCACTGCTTTCTCCAGGATGGTTCCATCATTACGGGATTTTACAATTCTATGGTTTAAACCGAGAAATAGATTTTTTCGCGGGATTTTACAAAACAAAGAATAAACCGTAAGAAAGATCCAGAAATGCACTTTACTATTACCATGATGTTTCCATTGTCACGGGATTTTACAAGTCTATGATTCAAACTGAGAAATAGATTTTTTCGCGGGATTTTACAAAATCAAGACAAAACCGTAAACAATGTCAGCTTGAATGTGTTATGACAACTTTAGTTTCAGTGAATATCTGTTTTAGGGGAACATGCAGTGGTTCATCAATGGTTCATTATCCAACATCAACAATATCATCAACCATCCAATAAACACTTTGGAAAACACATCATTCACGCATTATGTCCGCTATTGCAGTGACAACATGGTGAAGTAAACCCGATATGCCAAACTTGAACATGAAGTAGAATTCCCCAGATTTGTTACTTAAGCTTGTACTGATCCTTGTGAAAATAAATGGTGTACCCAATGTACAAAACCTCTTGACGTATCCTCAACTGCGTGAGACACCGAAGTGATAGTTACGTTGTGGGTTAAGTGAGAAAGAATCACAAAAGTAACTAAATAGCCAAGTCTTTATCACACTCTATAAATGCCCAAACAAGTCATCTTCGTGGAAGGGTAGAGAGAAAGAAGACGAAATAAGTAAACGCGCCCGGAAAAACCTCACTTCAAATCCAAATAAGAAATACCGAATACAAACTACCCCGTAGTCAACTTAGTTCAAATATCAATTCAAGCCGAGACATTATATACTCCGTGAAAATGCATAAACCAAAGTATCAAACCCTATAGCAACAAGTCTCATCATTTCATCAATTCTCATAAAAAATCATCGTCAAATCTCATTGACAGATCTCATCGTTAAATCTCATGTTCAAGTTTCATTAACATAAATCTCATTATCAAAACTCTTTAACGAATCTCATAGAATCCACGTCTCATAAACCTCATATTATCAAATCTTAATCATGAGAAGCCCAGTTAATCAAGATTTATCTCGGTCCAGTTCAATATCCGAGTCTAATACTTCATATGTCCAAACATATCCGATTAAAAGCCCATATAGGGATTATTAACAACACATCTTAATAAACATTCTTCGTAGGCAAGACTTCATATTAACTCAAAGGTATCAAAAGAGGTCCATCACACTTCAGTACAAATCAGATAATACCAAGAGTACTCGTGACTTATGAGAGATACTCAACATAATGTGAATTTAGGGCTTTTTTTTTTTTTTTTTTTCCTGGATTAAGTGGGTGGGACCTTTTATGTTAATGAGTCTTAATAGGGAGGAGCACCCTTTGCTTCCTCTCTTCATATAGACCATTTAACAAAAAAAACATATTATATGTGTGGCCCCACCACCATCTCCCCAATAAGACTCATTAACATAAAAAAGAAACGCCCCCTTATGGCATTCAACACATCTTAACGAGGAGTACACGTGACTTATGGATAACTTGTTTTACGAGTACACTTGACCCGATTCAACTTACCACAACACACGGCCCATAAGTAATGGCCCATCCAATCAACAAAGACACCCTATCCATTTTTGAATTGACAGCCCAAGGATTCCAAGATACTCAATCTGCTCAAGCCCATGAGTGACACCGGTATGTTACCCTAATAAAGTGGTATAAATCACATCTTATGACACAAAGTAATATGTTAACAGCTCTTACAGAACCCTAAACTCTCTCCACTTTTTGACCGCCTCCCTCACGAATATCCACTCACATCTGCTCCACCAAATCGCCAAAAAAAATCCAACCTCATATACCTGTCATTCCTTTCGTGATCATTCGAATACAATATTCGACCCATGTAACAAGGATGATCAAAGATACAAGCAACGACATCAAATAACTCATCTCATGCCAATCAAGAGACGATACCTTCATACCATGTTGACCTCGCCACATGGATGGCTTGAGGCTCAACATCAAAGCCACAGGGATGGTTTGTACCTTTATCGAATCAATATTGTGACAGCCACGAGGGTTCAAGGGTAGGTATTTTATTCTTGATATCGTTTTGATAGAGTTAGCTTTTAATCGATTTATTCTTGTTAAGAGATTAAACGAGCCAAACAAATGATTTAACATAATTTTAAAGCTCATTTGTTTAATTCGAATATCATCACCTAACTTAGATCAATAAAGAGATTTGTTCTATCACATATGATTTTAAGTGATGTATAAGCTTAATAGAGCAACTCTGAGATCTCTTCTTACTTATGGTTTCGTTACTTGAATTAATAAAACCGTGGTCACTATTTCTTGTATTTTCCTTTTAGATCTGTGATGTGTTCTAGTTCGTACTAAAGATGTGAAATGATTCATATAAAGTGAACAAACAAGGAAAAACTGAGATCTTGTAGTATTCTTGTTTATTATCCATTTATCCGAACATGAATTTTTGAGCAATGTTTGGGAACTTTGATATCTAGTTTTGGTTTGACCTATTAACCACGAATCAGAGACAAAAGAAATAATCATAATGATTATATTCTTTGTCTAAAGATTCGTACATGAGATGAGGCGTGGCTCCTTAAACTAAGATATATGATGTGAATGGTTAACAACACCAAAACTGAGATCATGATTTTATAAATATACTTTCATCAGTTTTGAGTTATTTTGTAGATGTAGATGTAGATGAAACTAAGACTTGGATGATGTAGATATTTGAATTATGTGAAATAGTTGTCTTGTTGTGAAACGGATGTGTGCTTCTTGTGATTGGTATATGACTATATGAGATGTGGTTGTGATTGGTATGTTCTTTGATGTTGTTGTTTGAAGTTTAGATTGTTAGTAGCTCGTTGATGTATGTTGGTTGTGCAAATACAAGTCGCTTTTGACCGAGTCAACAACCCGCTGTTGACCATTTGACCATTCAAAAATGACAAATCGTTTTTGACTAAAAAGTCAAACCGCTTCCAGAATTAAGAACAGACAAACCGCCTAAAAAAAAATCAACAAGTCGCTTCCATGAGTGAACATTGAATCTGGACATTATATTGGACAAGTTGCTTTTGACTTTTTGACCATTCAATGAATCTGGACCACAATGACAAACCTCTACCAAGAACATGACCACACATCAAACTCAAACCAATAGTTTTCAGAAAACATTTTTAAAAACAGTTATAAAAATAAAACTGTTATAAAAATTGTTTAACAAACTGATTGACAACATCAAACTTAAACCATCAAACATCATAAACAGTTAACACTACATAAGACCAGATTCATCAACAGCATAACCATATCAAACAGCATATACAAACCACACATACACAAACCGCATAACAAGACCATATAAATAACCAATCGAATCACCAAAAACAACACAACCTAGGCTCTGGTACCATTTGTAGGATCGTATATTTATGTTGTTTAGATGATTCGGGTGGTCTAGGATTATGATTAAACAAGTGATCCATATTTAGAGAGATGAAGAGAGTTGAGAGGGTGTTTTCTAGAGAGATAAACTAAAAGGAAAATGTTAGATTATCAAATGAAGCACCACCCCTTCCAAGGATGGAAGGGGTATTTATAGTTACAAATAATACACCCTCCTGACGGGCTGTGGATTAGGCATACAGTGGGTAAAGACCCGTCATTCCTCCACGGTGTTACACTACGCTAAACTAGGCTAATAACTAACTAATAAAACAGTAAATAACGATATGTCTATGAGTTAACATATGCTAGACTATAGATGGGGTGACTGACACTTCACTATGGAATTTCCAATTCCTAACAATATTTATCTACTCAAGTAATGAAACACAAAAATGAATTATACACACATGACACATATTAAACACACCTCGATTTGCACTCAAACTATTTTCACTAAATCGTTGTTGAACCATGCCCCTAATGAGTTTAAAATGCATTTTTGTGTATATCATCTTCAAACACCCAAATATGATGGTAACCACTTCTCAAGTCAAGATTCAAAAATCTCAGGCTATCATATAATTTTTTTTAAACTTAGGCTATCATATAATTGATCAAACAATTTATCAACTATTAGGACGGGGGATTTCTCTTCAATGGTGATGGCATTGAGTGCTCGATAATCCTTGAAAAATCTCAAGGTATTTCTTTTTTTTTTACCAGAAGAGGCATAACAACTCACACTTGTCTGATAATACTCCTTAACAACATCTCATTGACCGGTTTCTATTTTGGCGTTTCTGATGTGAAGGTGTATGTAGGGCCTTCACTCACTGGCTCACTACCCGGCTTTAAGCGAAAGCGTTGGTCATGGTTCCTATTAGGAAGAAAAGATTAAGCTAGTCGCTAAAGGCTTTGGCTTTATTCAAAGAAAAGACTAATAGTGGGAGGCCTAAAGTTTTTCACGTTAACCCGCGTGACATGGCGTTTGTTGTGAATCGAGTCTTTTTGTTTATGCATGCTCTTCAACAAGCTGTCAAATGAAGACTTTCATACAAAGAAAACTATTTTTGATGGGTTCTTTTACGTAAATAAATTCTATGCAGAAAACTCATAACCACCAATAATCTGCTTGATTGTCGTCATAATAGTTTATTTGCTAAAAACATAAAAAGAAACGCACTCACATAAACAACAATTACCTTTAAACCACACCCACAAATAAATTTTTTTTAATAGATACGCAGCACAAAATGACGCAACAAGATTTTGTCAAAAATTATACACCGTTGCGGCTATGCACGGGAAACGTTTATTATAGTTAATGAATAATGGAATTAAAACGGACATGAACATTTAAAATAATATTATATGAGGGTATAAAAGTATTTTCCTATTATAACCTTGTATAGCTCAATCCTAATATAAACTTAAAATTTTAGAAAACCTCTTTGTATAAGCCAATAACAATATAAGCATGCCATATATAAACTAATAATTTCCTAAACCCTTAAATAAGCTTAAAAACCCTACAAATACCCCTTATAGAAAATGGAAGATGTGTATTTGTTTATGTTAAAAGGTAGATAGAGAGGGATAATAAAGTTCTGACGAAACAGTAAATTTTGTTGTGGGGAATGTAGCCTAGTTGTTGTAGTTTTCGGATTTTTCTCATATTGTTTTAAGACATTCAGTTGACGAAGTTTGAATCTAAGTCTTTTCTAGAAACTATAGGTGTAACACCTAAACTTTTAAGGTAATGATTTATTATTTATTTATACGCTTCTTAGTTGACTCTTGCTACTCTTATATATTTTTGTTAGTCTAAAGGACCTCCCATGAATTAAGTTTATACTATATAGAACTATCCTTGAAATTGTCCTACTACCATGGAATTAAGTTGTAAATTTGTTATAGTTACAAGATGATCATTATAAAACTGGTCTAATAACCTCGAACAAGTCATAACATGTGTTCCCTCTTTCCCTCCTCCTTCACCATGTCACACACACATAAATATTCAGGATGAACTAGGGTTGATTCCATGTTGATTTTGATCAAGGTTTAAGCAAGGAGATTACATATATAAGCTTGTAAACGCGTTTTCTAGGGTTCCTGTATATCAATTCAAGGTAAAAATAATATCTTTGATCTTGAATTCATGTTTTAGAGCTTTTCTTTAATGGGTTAAGATTTTAGACGATGTCTTTAAGCCATTTATGGGGTTCTTGTGAAATTTTACATGATTACGTGAAGTTATGATTTTGAAGAAATCATTAACAACACTTGTAATCATGTAAATAAGCTTGGTTATGTGATGGAAACCTTATTAACGTATCATAACACTAATTAATGGTGTTAATCTTCAGAAAGTATGTTTAGGTTGTTAATAGCCACGAACCAAACATCCCTTTATGGCTTATTCATCATTTAGTATTTATTTTAATAAGCTAAGATATGTTCTTAATAAGTTCCATGTAAACTGTATGTTCTTAGGTTATAAGAGTTAGCCGAGGACATCTTACGATAGCTTGTTCTTGTATTCTAACGTTTTGAGGTGAGTAACGTATATGAAATTAGAAACGGGTCTTTAGTAACCCGTTAGAAGTGTCACTTATTTTGTGGTACTTATATTATAGTTTTATTGTATGTATATGTGTTATATACTTGTATTATGATTTTATATTGCATGTTATGAGTATATTGATTTTTAGCAATATAAGTGTTTATGTAAAATAAAGTGAACGGGTTAAAACAGCCCATAATGACCCATGAAGTCATAGTAAAGTGAATTTAGTCAAAATCATATATTTTCACTTGTTTAGCGTCCTATATGGGCGACACGTGCTATTATGTGATCACTTGTTCCAAAAACGGGACTTAGACCTCCGTAGTGGAGAATCGAGCCTTAAGATAGCAAAACTTCCAAAAATGGGACTCGTACATCCCAAGTGGATGATTAGTATGGCTCATCAGTTATGAATAGCTTAATTAGATTAAAAAAAAGTCTCCAAAAATGGGACTGGATGTCCTAAGTGGAGGACTAGTACATTCATGGCAAGCATGAGCTTTTGAGCTTATGTTAAAGCAATTAGCTCCCTAGTGCACATACGGTGCAACGGTAAATTCTTGTGGGGATTTACAAGTGTTTTAAAAACCAAGAGAACTATGCGAAGAAAAGTTTATATGAAGCAACATCTAGTACCTTGCCATGTTTAATTCTAGTTTTATATATGTTATTCACTAAGTTATTTCTTATGCTGCATTAATATGTTTTTATTATAGATGAAGGTAGCGATAGTGCATTCAAGGGTAAGAAGGTCGAGACCTAGCTCTCGGTATAGTACATAGGTATTGACCCTTTTTCCCTACATGCTCTTTTACCAAGAAATGCCCTAGGTTGTTATGTTTTCATTTATGGTCATATAAACTCAAAGTCGTATGATAAATATGTAATTATGTCATGTTTTAACATTTTAAAAGGGTGTTTGGCATTGTGCCATTCTAGCCCAAAACGACCAATTTTGGTTATTTACGGGAAACAAATGATATATGTTATGTTGAGCTTTTCTATGACATGATATGTGATTAGTATGGATTAGTTCAGTTTCTTGGTTGTGCCAAATTTATTAAGTCTGTATACCAACAAGTCAGCCAATACGACATATCCAGGTTTCTGGATATGGTGTATTGGGCTCAGCAGCCATTACGGCGTATTCAGATCTATGGGTATGGCGTATTGGGCTCGGCAGCGAATATGATGTATCCAGATCTTTGGATATGGCGTATTGGGCTCATAAGTCAATATGGTGTATCTGAATCTTTTGATATGGCATATTGGGCTCAGTAGCCAATATGGTGTATCCATATTTTTGGATACAGCGTATTGTGATCATTTCAAAAAATAAATAAATAATAATAAATTTTTATGGGCTTTTCAAGTTGATATCAGAGCTGTGGTTTAAGGGATTTAGGTACCCACCTTAGATGGGTGCTTAGACTTATACCTAGTCTATGGACGACCTGTGGAGTTAGACACGTTTCCGCATATGGATTTAGTATAGTTTGGTGAATGTTGATTTAATTTAAGCATTTTAGCGTGTTCATGAGTTTAGTATGATATAATAACGGTGGGGACTCGATTATTTGATGAAATTATTATGACGCCTAGCGAACGTGGTAATAGTCCAATCACATAGCGGGAACTTACCGGTATTATATTATATTAAAGGAATGAACCTGGGTGGTTATATAAGACATAGGCGTATAGAGGTCTATGTATAATAAATCATGTTATGATTCTTATTGTCTCTTTATCATGCGCTATATATTTAAATTTCAGCGTTGATATTGCTGAAGGACCTTCTGAAGGGTCTGAATTGCCAACTCATGTAGATATTCCTGAGCCTCTGCTGGGTCAAGACGATCAGGAATCGAGTTTTGAACAGATGGAAACTGATGAACATAATAATTCTCCTATATCAGATGTTATGGCTGAAGAGATTAGAAATATGATATCTCATGATCTAGCTAAGGCACAAGAAGCAGCTTTATCACATCTTATAGAACGCCTTAGTAAAATTATGCCTCAGACTATTAATAAAGAACTTGACCAAAAGCTGACAGCTCATGTTACTAAAACAAAGGAAGTTACATATAAAGACTTTTCAGTTTGTCAACCTGGATTCAGGATGTTGAGGGATCGTTCGCTACAAGCGGGTTCCCTAAGAAATATTGGGTTAACTTTTCCATTAATCTCCTTTGAGTTCATGCAAAAATTTGGTGGAATTATACTCTTGCTGCTAAAGGTCCTGAGAAAGCCAGGAGCATGCCCTGTGGGCTGAATTTAAAAAGTTGTTCTTTCAGAATTTTGCCCCTGAATCAGATCTTAGAAACATTCGTAGGGACTTCTTGTACACTAGATAGACAACCGAGCCTATGCGCGATTCTACCATGACCTTTCTTGATACGGCACATTTTATACCAAAATATGCTAGTGATGAAGAGTTACTTATGAATCATTATGCTGACATGCTTCGAAAGGATATTCGCCAGTTTATATCAGCTAAAGTTTGGAAGAATATTTAGGAACTAATGAATGCATCCTTAGAACGGGAACGGGAAGCCAATGAGGATGATGAGATTCCTCCTAAAAGAAAGATTGAGTAGGCAGTTAGTCTTGTAAAAAACTGAAGCCGACAGTAACTTATCCTAAAACTGAATGAAAGACCTTTCCGCAATGCAACACTTGTGGAAAATTTCTTCTTGGTGAATGTCGTGTAGGTAGCAGGACATGTTTTAGTTATGGTGAACCTGGCCAAATTAGTAAAGAATGTCCTAATCCGGTGTAGGTTTGTAAGAGGTGTTATCAGCCAAATCACACAGATGAATCTTGTCCAAATGTTAGACCGGTTCCTCCTCCCCAACAACAAGAACCCAGAAGGAATGTAGATAGGCGTAAAGCGCCTTCAGCCTTTAGAACCCCAGGGAATCCTAGTCTGTCACACCCCCAAAATGGGTCGTAGTGGAATAGTAATCGGGGCATGACTTTCATGGTATAAAGTTATAGTTATATCGAACGACCTACATGAGTCATTTAGAAAATCATTCGTTTGATTTATTAAAGAAATTTAGAGTTCACAAAAGATAGGTCTCAATAGTTTTTCCCAAAAGTAACGAAATAAGTTTAGTACAATCAAACGAATGTATTAAATGCAGGAAATCTTCGTGAATGTAGTCGCCAACGACGACCAAAATAAAAGAGTCCATGAAGTGCAATCAAGCAAGCTAAGCACCTAAGAAATACATGCTAAAATGTCAACATAATGTTGGTGAGTTCATAGGTTTATTTTAATGTAAAATCATGCACGGAACACAAGATTTCAGTAGTATAGAAATAAATACAATTGCACTAAGCTTATGACCCCGATGCTTAACGTATTTGGTATGCAATCTGTTAGACTCGCTCTTTTATAAAGATAACGTCACTTACGTGAATTGGACTAGATGCGAAGTAAGTTGCACATGTAGGGACTACTTATGTAAACGGGGCAAAGTAATAGTTGGATGAGCCTATAAATACCCCTCATGACTCTCCATGAGGGGTGTGGTTAAGCATTAGGTTTCTTGTATTGTGTTCTTATCAATAAAAGTTATCTTTGTTTCTCCCCCCTCTCATTACTTTCTCTCACTAGAAAGATGATGTCTTTCATCTTCTTTCACCAACCAAGACCTCCCAAAACCACATAAATCTATAGTTCATCGATCCTAACAATTGGCATCGGAGCTAGGTTGTTTATCTTTATTGATTTATGGTGGTTTCGAATCATGTTTTTAGGCTATTTTTAACCATTTTTATTGAATCTGTCTTGTGTTTAGGCTATTTTTAACCGTTTTTAGGCTATCCTTTTAGTTAAAAAATTCATGTGTTTAGATCCAAAATGTGAAGAATCTGTCTTGTGTCAATTTCATTATCCAAACAGTCATGAATCTCATATTCTATGACGTTTTGTACCAAATCTGTGAAACATTTGTGGTCAAATTGGTCAATATCTTGTGGTCAAACTGGTCAGTATCTTGTGGTCAAACAGTGGTCAAACGGGTTAAAAGTATAGTCCTTATGCAGTTTTCTGGGTACATATGAATCTGGTCGGAAAACTCGCCGGAGCAAGAAGTCAAAAAGTCAAAACCCTCTTTTTACGTGTAACTCTTCATCAGTTTACGAATAACTTGGAAAGTTATTCGTAAGAACCTATCCTTACGCTTAAGGTTACTCGTAAGAACCTGGTTACAAATAAGGAATGTTACGCATAAGTTTTACGAATAAGACTCAAGACTTTACGTATAAGGAACTCGTTTACGCATAAGAAACCAAGTTTTACGCCTAAGATGTTTTACGCCCAAGAAAGTGTTACGCATTAGAATCAATTTACGCATAACAAGGTTTACGAGTAAATGTTTCGACCAAAGCTATGTTTACGCATAACAAAGTGTTACTCGTAAACCATCTCCAAGCAGTAAAAAGGAAGAAAAACTCTTATTCATAAAAGGACCCGACCACATATACCAAATACCAAACACCATAACTCAAGTTGACTTCAGGTTAATTCATCATCAGTCCAAGAGCTCTAAACCAAAATCCAATCCGAACCTAACATATATCCTAAACCTAATCTAGACTCAACAAAGGACCCTCACCATCTCTCCCCAACTCTCAATCAATAAGAAAAACACAAGAACAAATATCAGATTTGTTTCAACGTTTTCTTTAATCTTTATAAGATTTTTTTGTTGAACGATCATCCTCACAGATCTATGATACTATCCGAACATAAAGAAAGAAAATTAACTAGTAAGTTACTTCCTTTCTTTTGCTCGTACAACAATCACAAAACATAAAAACATCACAATACCTACCCGAGAACATTTTGAAAATGATCTTGAAGCCGTATCAGTTAAAGACAATACCTTTACGTTCTTCATGGGTTACAATAACCGAATACGTGTCTGTGTCGGTTAAACAGAAAAAAAGGAGAACAAAATATAAGGGTTATGTTCATATTCGAGTAGAAAGAGTCCATGATACGCTTACACAGCGCGTTCGGGGTCAAAGGAACTTCCTTTTCATCGAGCAAGTTTTTCAACACCCTAGGCAGCGAACCTAATCGTTGTAGTGTAGTATTAGGGTAAGCCACGGGAATTGATATCGTTCTCTAGGGGAATAGGAATGCTAGTGAGAAGTTACTATGCTAAGGTTGGGGTTGAGGAAGATTTTTTTTTATCTTTTTATGTTTTTTAGGAAATGGAAAGGTACGAATCTCGGGGTTTGGATTTGGGGGTTGGTATTTCTACCGATTACTTCTACTATCTAATTATCTAAACTAAGGTGAGGGTAGTCTATGTCTATTGTTGTGTGCTCGTATGATGATTAAAAATGTATTTGCTTAGGCTTTATTACTCCCCAGTTATCTCCTATTGATGGTTGAATTGTCACGTCCTTATTCTTAATCGCATTGTGTTTCTAAGGTCGTAGGGTATGCGTTTATCCCTAACTCTTTGAAGCTACCAAAGGTTAATGACTACAAAATCTATAGGATTTATAAACTTTAACTCTAAGGTATTCTTTGGATGTATAGCCTACAATTACTCTAGGTGATTATAAACTAAGGTTCAACAAAGATTAATCAAGCATTATTAGCACAACGAATGACCTATCGCAATACTAGATCAATCAAAATTAAGATAAGAGACAACCAATCAATATTCAATAACTAAGTTTCATATTACCTAAGCAAACACACAAATAAATTAGCCGGACATGGGGAACACACAAGCATACACACAATTAATGGAAGATATAATTGAATTAATGAAGTAAAACACTTATCTTGATGTAAGATAGGGTATGGAACCCTAAAATATTGTACAAGACATGTTAGGATTTGGAAAATCCAGTAGTTAAGTGTCGGTCACCTCAAGTATATGTAATCGTTAGAAAGCTCGTAGTTGTAGTTATTTGATGTTAAGTAGTATTTAGTTTAGTAACATCGTGGAGGACGGACGGGTCTTTACCCACTGTATGCCTGATCCACAGCCCGTCAGGTGGCGTTTTATTGTAAGACTATAAATACTCTCTACCTCCCAAGGTAGAGAGTTGGAGCTCATAATAAGATTTTTCTTTCTCTCACTAAAGTTCCCAAACCTCTAACTTTCTCTCTCTAAACTCATCTTATATGCCCACTTGGTTTATGGTATGATGTGTATGTGAAATCCAATATGATACAAATGGTATCAAGAGCCATGGTTTGATCACTCATCTTTCATGCTCTTTGTTTTGGTGGATTTCATAAGGTTTTTGGGGTATTAAGTGTTTAGGTGAGCTTGAATCATTTGGACAAATTCTAGTGTTAAAGTTTGAATTTTGCTTGTACTTTTGTGTTTAGGATCATCATATGTGTTTATGTTTTGAATTGGAAGGCTTAAATCATTGTGGTTTGGTTGTTTTTGATTGATAAAGTGGTTATTTTTGAACTTTGTACTATGCGAGTTGAGTCTCGGACTTGAGTTTCTTCAAAGCGAGTTGCTTTGTTACTGAATGCGAGTTGATATATGCGACTTGGCTATTTAGCGAGTTAAGCTTTTAAGCGACTTGGTGGTAAAGTGAGTTGTGTCTGTTTGCGAATTGCTATTAAGCGAAGTTGATTCCTAAAGTTTAATTTGTTTCATTAAGCGAGTTGATTGAGTTGCGAGTTGATACTAAAGCGGGTTGGCTATTTAGCGACTTGTTTCATTAAGTGAGTTGATTGTGTTGCGAGTTGATACTATATGCGACTTGGCTATTAAGCGAGTTGACCCCTTAAGCGACTTGTTTCTTTAAGCGAGTTGATTGTTTAGCGAGTTGATAGTTAAGCGAGTTGAGTGTTTAGCCACTTGTCAATTGAGACTTGTTACTTCTTCGTGCTACATTCTTTCGGTTGTTCTGTTGGTTTAGTAAAATCCCGTTAAAGAATCAATTTCCCGGTTTAATCAAAGAATAGTAAAATCCCGTAGAACTTGTAATCATGGCAAACATCGTTCATACTATTGTTTCTTCAGAGCGAGGACGTTCAAGCACAGGATCGATACTCGTCCACCTATGCTTGACATAACTGATTATGACTCTTGGGCTCAACGAATCCGATTGTACTATTTGGGAAAAGAAAACGGAGTCAACATACTCAAGTCAGTCGATGAAGGACCTTATCCGATTGAGACTACAAGAGACATAATTGATACTGCTGCAGATGGAACAATGATCTTTGGATTAGACAGACCAAAGATGTATGATGAGCTTAATGATAAGGAGAAAAAGAGATTTGATGCTGATATCGTGGCTTCTAACATCATACTTCAAGGTCTTCCAAAAGATATCTACAAGCTTATCAATCACAACATCGAAGCCAAGCATGTGGGATAATATCAAGATGCTTTATGGTTCTCGAATTAACTATGGAAGACAGAGAATCACAACTCTATGATGAATTTGAGCACTTCAAGATGAAACCAGATGAGAGTGTCTATGAGTATTACGTGAGATTCCACAAGCTTGTTAATGACATGAGGAACATCAGAATGACTATGCCAAACATTCAGATGAACTCAAAGTTTGTAGACAACATGGATCCCGAATGGCACAAATTTGTCACCTCTGTGAAGCTAACCAAAGGATTGAAGAATACAAACTATGAGTAACTCTATGCCTTCCTTCTTCAGAATGAGAGACATGCTATGTTTGAAAAAAGGATTCTTGATCAGTTCAAAACCAACCAGGGAGAGACAAGCTCATCAAATGATTCAACTGCCTTCTACTCAAACATTAGGATTACCACTAAAGCTTCACAAGTTATACCCATGGGTGATGGCACTCACAAACTCATTCCCGATCCACGGTTCAAACAAACTGATGCTGATGCAGCCGTAGGACACTTCATTAATCAACTAGATCTTATGGTTAAACAAAACTTGACCCTTAGTCCACACACCAACCGTCTTCACACTAACAATGAGATCAGAACTGCATCCAATCTTCACAATCATGCTCTTTTCAGAGATGGAAAAATTATGGTGCAACCAGTGCAAGGTAGACGATATGAACAAGGGATGGTGGGAGCAGTTATGGTAATACTGGAGTAGGCGGAGGTCATGTAGCAAATCAGAATCGTGGAAGGAATCCAAATCAAGGACAAGCAAAACCAGTCAAATGCTACAACTGTGGTGGTGAGGGACACATTGCTAGGAACTGCACATCTCCAAAACATCCTCAGAATGCAGAATACTTTAGAGACAAGATGCTGCTTGTGCAAGCTCAGGACAACGGAGCAACTTTGGATGAAGAGGAGTTGCTTTTTCTTGCTGAAGGGAATGCTAAGACATATGATGCTGATATAGATGAACAAACAAGTGCAGGAATGGGTCAGAACAATCCAAATGCATTTCAAGTAGCTGATTGTGATGCTTATGATTCGGATGTGGATGATGAACCAACTGCCTAGTCAATCTTCATGGCAAGGATCTCTCCTATGGTCTCTCCTAAGGTTCCTTCACCGCAACAAGCTGGTCCATCCAAAGAATCAATCATCTCAGAGGTATTAAAACTATATGATGATGTTGATCAGCAAAAGATACATAATGAAGTACAATCACTTGAAACTTATGACTCAGATTGTGATAATGTGGGAAATAGTAATATTGTCCCATATGATCAATATGTGACACAAAGTGAAAGTGAGATTGTACCACGTGATGTATCTTCTGCAGTCAATAATGACTGTATGTGTGATGAATACACTGTATGTGCTCCTGATGATTCTGTTATCTCTGAACTAAATGCCTATAAAGAACAAGTTGCTATTTACGAACAGCGTGCTAAGTTTGAGTTAAACACACGTGAGCAGGAAATGGATGACCAAATGCGTACAATTATTCGAAAAAGTAATTTTATATAAGTAGTATTAAAACAAGAGTTAAACTCCTTACAAGAAAAGCTTTCTAAAACTGCTAAGCAAAAACGAGAACTTCAAGAAAATGTTAAATTGCTTAAGCAAGAATTCAATGCTAAGGAATCAAAACTGTTGAATGATTTTTCCAATCTAAAAACTTTGAAAAACAAGCTTGAAAATAAATTGTACGTACAAGGAAATACCATTCAGACTGCTCACTTGATCACTAAGCACAGAGTTTTGAGTGATAAGCATAGTACTCCCGTTGTTGAGGAACCAAATCCAGAGGTCATTAAAAGGGCTAGAACTGCTCATAAGGTAATTTATGATGGTAATGAAATCCTTAAGCCTAGACAGAAACCTAGTTGCGCTGAGTGCACTGAGTGCACTGAGGAAGATAAGAAATCATATGAGGTCACTAGGGAGAAAATGAATAAAAAACTCAACAACCCTATATGTAAAGAGAAAAACATAACCATCAAACCTCATGATTACACTAAGGAAAATTGGATCTCCATTAACATGTTTAAGCCTCAAACTCATTAACCCTGAAGCATTTTTGGAAGAAAGATATGAAAAGCAAAAAGCAAAGAATCTTGTTGTTACAAACCCTCCCCTTAGGAAAATGCCTTCAGGAACTGTGTATCCTCCAAATACACCAATGCATTTAGTTCCTAGAACTATTGCCACAAAAGCAAGACCTTAATCAGTCAATATGTTATCTTTCAATTATTTGTTGATTTTGAGAAAACTTGTAAGAAAAGGATCACACCCACTGGGATAATGAAGGGGAAAGGGGTTTTGAGAAAACTAAAGAATGTTATTTAACTGAGGTCATGCCTTTCTTTAAACAACTAAAAGATCAATTTGAGAATCTTAAAAACAGGATGGATTTAGATATTAAGGAAATGGAAAAGGAATTTGATGCACTGATAGTTGAGGTTAGTGACTATGAGCGAGCATTAAAATATAATGAGATTGAGAGGAAGAACTTGCATACATTGAATGAGACTCTTATTTCTGAATGTATTACTCAAGATGTGTTTTACACTGCTACGAATTGTTCCATTAATGCTTCTCAATTTCATGAATTATCTGTTGCTCTGAAAGTCTCCCATGATCGTGTCATTGAGCTTGAAAAGATTAATTCGAAACTTAATGAGAAAATTGATCAGGATGATCACGATAATTTGGTAAAGCATCTTTCTAAACTAGAAGTTGAACATTTTGATTTGCAATTAAAATATCAACATCTGAAAGAAAATGTTAAAACCTCAAATATCAAGACATCCTTAGATTTTCCTGAATTTGATGCGCCTTTGAAATTAGCAAACGTGATGAACAGATTCGAGCTCATTGTAACACGATCCGAAAGTTGAAAGCCCAAATCTCTCAATTAAAGGGTGAAAAGAACAATGTGACTGGATCCCAAATGCCTCCTCCTTTAGATTCTCAGGACTCTCAAACTTTTCATCTTCAAAACTTAGTTAATGCCTTACAAAAGGAAAACAAGAGTTTTCTAGAAGAAAATGAAAAGGTTAAACGACACTTTAAAGAGTTATATGATTCAATGAAAGTCACTCGTGACCAAAACAACAAAAAAATAACGTCTTTACAAAAGGAAATTGAGAATCTGAGGAGTCAGGAAAATGGGAAACTGCCACTTGTTTTTAATAAGAATGTTGCATCAAAGTCATCCTCAGACTGCAAATATACTGTGACTGCTAAATACATTCCTCCTCATCTTAAGAATAATGAATTTGCAATTCATGACTATTGTGCTCTCCTTAAAGATAATCTAGAATGTCTCTGTGAGATTGTTGAAGAGGACTTCATTAATAAACCTCTTGATAGAGAAATTAGGTTTGCTTGCATTCAGGCCAAACGATCTCAAGAGCTGCTAGAATGTGTAATTGCAACATGTCCTAAATCCTTAGGTGCAAAAGGCAAAGCGCTGATGCCTTGTTCTATGCCTAGTGCCAAGCATACAAACAATTCTATGCCCAGTTTCAAGAAAGTGAACACCAATGTGCCTTCTAGTAGTACAGACCCTTGCACATCTAGTGACATTAAAGCAAGCGGGTCAAAGCCTCCAGGCAATACCAAGCAAGATAGGACCTCGCAAGCTAAGAATGTGCATTGGAAGAGAGTAGAAGACCAACCTAGGAACTTTAAGTTTGAGTTGAATAAAAAGAATCGTGTTGATTCTAGTATTAGCCATAGCGCATCTGTAATTAATTCGAATTCGATACTATTTGCAAACCATGTAATGATGTCTGTTTGAATTCTGTTGCTAATCATGATTATGGTGTGAATGGTTTGTCTAATGCTGTCAAATGCCCAGTTAAGATTGTTAATGCTAAAAATCATGCAAAGAAGGCTAAAAGGCAAAAGCTTAAGAAAGTTAGAAAATAGTGGAAACCCACAGGAAGAACATTTTGTAAGATAGGTTATCAATGGATACCTTTTGGCCATAAGGTCAATCAGTTTTTCCCTCAAACTGCTAAGACAATGCCCACTAGAAAATGGATGCCTTCTGGTAGAACTATTCCTTTAAGAATTGAACATACTTTGAATAGGTCAAATACAACACCATCAGATCTATTCCTAATGATTCCATTGCTTCTAGTTCTGATATGGGTGTTTCTATTTCTAATGTGGGTGTTCTAATCACTGTTACTAACCAAGTGGAACCCATTCTTGCATGGGGATCCCAATTATCCAGTTATCCATTCTTGTCTGTGTTCAACTGCAGATCGTTCAAATCGTTCTGTGGTACTTGGACTCAGGCTGCTCCAAGCATATGACTGGAGACCGGTCGCGGCTCATGAACTTCGTGAGTAAATTCATCGGGACTGTTAGATTTGAGAACGACCATTTTGGAGCAATTATGGGTTATGGTGATTATGTAGTTGGCAAAAGTGTAATCTCCAGGGTATATTATGTGGAAGGTCTTGGTCATAATTTGTTCTCTGTTGGTCAATTCTGTGATTCCGATCTAGAGGTGGCCTTTAGAAAACATACTTGTTTTGTTAGACAACTTGATGGTGTGGAATTATTAAGAGGTACTCGAGGTTCTAACCTATACACCATCTCTATCGAAGACATGATGAAGTCTTCTCCAATCTGCCTGCTGTCAAAGGCTTCTAAAACAAAGTCATGGTTATGGCATCGTCGTCTCAATCACTTGAACTTCGGCACCATTAATAACCTTTCCAGAAAGGATCTTGTCAGAGGCTTACCTAGATTAAAATATGAAAAAGATCATCTTTGTTCAGCTTGCCAATTGGGTAAAAGCACGAAATATGCCCACAAGCCAAAACCCACAAATTCAGTAATGGAAGTTCTTCATACCCTTCATATGGAACTGTGCGGACCAATGAGAGTGCAAACGATAAATGGGAAGAAATACATTCTAGTAGTTGTTGATGACTACTCTCGATTTACTTGGGTAAAGTTTTTGAGGACAAAGGATGAAACTCCGGATGTCATCATCAAACTAATCAAACAGCTTCAGGTTCGACTCAACAATACAGTCAGAATTGTTCGAACATACAATGGCACAGAGGTTGTTAACAAAGACTTAATTCAGTTTTATGAAAGTGTTGGAATCAGTCATCAAAGAAGTGTTCCACGAAATCCTCAACAGAACGGTGTAGTTGAAAGACGAAATCGAACTCTTGTGGAAGCCGCAAGAACAATGCTAATTTATTCAAAGGTTCCAATGTTTCTATGGGCTGAAGCCATTGCCACTGCCTGCTACACCCAAAATCGTTCCCTTATACACACCTCTCATGGAAAAACTCCATATGAACTTGTTCATAAACGAAAACCTGATCTCTCCTACCTTCGTGTGTTTGGTGCTTTGTGCTATCCAACGAATGACGGTCAAGACTTAGGTAAATTAAGAGCAAAGGCAGATATTGGAGTTTTTGTTTCTTATGCACCAAACAAGAAGGGTTACCGAATCTACAACAAGAGAACTCAAAATATCATGGAAACAATTCACATTACGTTCGATGAGCTGACCGGTCAAATGGCTCCTGGACAATCCAGTTCTGGACCCTCACTTCAAAACAGTCCCATTGGTACATTCCTTGTACCAAATTCATTTCCAAAGAACTCCATGTGTACCTCCATCTGAAGATGATTTAAAGAATGATCCAATGTTTGATGAACACTATGAACCAAATGTCATGAAATGTCAATTCCATCAACGAGGCTGCTTCTATCACTGTGAATGAAGTCAACCCTTCAGCCTCAATATCATTAAGTCAAGCAACGCCGCTGCTGATCACTGTCTCATCAACAAATCATCAATCATCAAATGTACATCATGGAATTGTTTCTGGCATCAGTGATGAAGTTAATCCCTTTGCTACTCCCGAAGATGCTCCATTTGAAAACATATTTGC
Source organism: Chrysanthemum makinoi (assembly GCA_910596185.1). Lineage (NCBI taxonomy): Eukaryota > Viridiplantae > Streptophyta > Magnoliopsida > Asterales > Asteraceae > Chrysanthemum > Chrysanthemum makinoi. Next base: position 113,688,103 of record OU343219.1, read on the forward strand.
TCCTGAATCATCATCAGAACCATCTTCACCAGGAGAAATCGACTCTGCTACTTCAGTTCCACAACAACAACCACATGAACACCTTAGGAAATGGACTCATGATCACCCATTAGATAACATCATTGGAAACCCCTCTCGTCCAGTATCCACATGGAAACAACTTGCAACCGATGCCTTATGGTGTTTCTTCAACTCCGTACTTCTAAGGTCGAGCAAAAGACATTAAAACCGCCATGAATGAAGACTGCTGGTTCAATGCCATGCAAGAAGATATTCATGAGTTTGATCGACTTGATGTATGGGAATTAGTACCTTCTCCAGATTGTGCTATGATCATTGCTCTAAAATGGATCTTCAAAGTGAAACTTGATGAGCATGGTGATGTCTTAAAGAACAAGGCTCGATTGGTTGCAAAAGGATACCGTCAAGAGGAGGGTATTGACTTTGAAGAATATTTTGCTCCTGTTGCTCGATCGAAGCTATCGAATATTCTTGGCTAATGCTGCAAGTAAGAACATGGTAGTCTATTAGATGGATGTAAAGACGGATTTCTAATGGAGATCTTAAAGAAGTCGTATACGTCAGCCAACCTCGATGGCTTTGTGAATCCAAGCATCCTACTCCCGTCTATCGTTTGAAGAAGGCTCTTTACGGTTTAAAGCAAGCTCCAAGGGCATGGTATGATACGCTATCAAAGTTTCTTCTTTCCACTGATTCAAAAAGGAGCAGTTGATCCGACATTGTTCACCAGAAGTCAGAAAACATTTAATTCACGTTCAAATATATGTTGATGATATTATTTTTCCCTCGACTGACCCCAATGATTGTGATCGTTTTTCAAATGAAATGGGTTCCAAATTTCAAATGTCAATGATTGGACAAATGTCATTTTTATTGGGATTACAAATTTCACAAAGTCCCGGAGGCATTTTTATAAATCAATCTAAATATGCAAATGAGATTTTAAAGAAATTTGGATTTGATTCTAGTGACCCTGTTGACACTCCCATGATCGAACGTACTCAAACTGGATGAGGACCACTCAGGGATCATGGTAGACCAAACGAAATATCGTAGTATGATCGTATCCCTAATGTACCTCACAGCCAATAGACCGACATTCGGTTCGCTGTGGTGCATGTGTACTAGATATCGCTAAGCCTACCAAAAGCACCTTGAAGCGGTTAAACGGGTCTTTCGGTATCTCCAAGGAACCATCAAAATGGGACTATGGTACAAACCAGGACACCGTATGTCACTAACAACCTATGCAGATGTTGATCATGCAGATGTCAAGATACACGCCGAAGTACTCGTGAGGTGCTCGTTTGGGTGATAAGCTTGTGAGCTGGTCTTCAAAGAAGCAAATGAGTACTTCTATTTACTCTACAGAGGTTGAATACATAGCCATGTCATCTTGTTGTGCTCAAATCCTATGGATGAGATCCCAATTATCCGACTATGGCTTTAAATTCAACAAAATCCCTCCATATCGTGATAATAAAGTGCTATTGCTCTCTCATGCAAAAACGTTCAACACTCAAGAGCAAAGCACATCAACATTCGACATCATTTCATCAGGAGCAAGTGGAAATGGTGTAGTGGAACTCTATTTTGTGAAGTCAATACCGCTTAGCGAGACATCTTCACCAAAGCTCTTCCAAGAGAACGTTTTGAGTTTATTCTTCCTCGACTTGGCTTGAAAAGCCTTCAACCGGAAACACTCAAACGTCTTCAAGAGGAAGACGAGGAGTAAAGGTCTTTCCTTCATCTACATTTTGTATATATTTATCCAAAAAGCAAAATACAAAATTATAAAACCTTCTACAAGCAAATACAAAAATATAAAACTTTCAAAAATCCATAAAAATTTGAAAAACTCGAAAAAAAAAATTTCAAAAAAAAAAAAAAATATTGTCCTATTGTCATATTTTTTCCTCGATTCGATGATATCTACGGTCTTTGTGCTGTCATTCAAAGAATGTCACGGGACTTTAGATATTGTTCAATGTTACAAAAAAAAAAAATCAAAAAAAATATTTTTGGGAGAAAGTAAAACAATGGTTTATTGTCATTTCAGCAAGAACTGCTATAGAAAGAACAGCCATGCTTTATCTCATATTTCAAACCTAATGCTCGATTCTAAAACAAACGCTTGTCATTAACAAGACAAATGTTTAATTTAAAATTTTTTCCTTCTAAATGATTCCTCTGAAAAATATTTGCAATCTTATGAAAACTCAATTGTTTTGAAAACACTTCGAATCTATTTTTGAAAATCAAAAGAACTTATCAAGTGTCAAATTCATCCATCAATCAATAACTTTCGTCATTGATTGAGGGGAGAATGATTTTTCAATTAAATCAAAAAGTGTTCTTTTCAAACAATTTGCACTTAAATGAGCAAGGTCTACTCTAAATGTTTTACAATATTTTACGCAATTGGTTCAAGACCTTGGTTATTATTATGTTTTCAAAAGATAATTATGCATGTTTAATCAATGGAGTTTAAAGTCTCAAAATCCGATCCTTATCGGTTAAAACGCTTTCATAATCAAGTCACAATTCTCTTAAAAGCTTTCAAAATCAATTTAAATCTACAGAGATCACAAATCTCAAATGATTTGATAATTGTGATCGGGGGAAATTTGTGATTTAAATTGATTTAAACCGATAATTCGCAAATGGTTTCATAAGTGTTTAGCATTTTTTCCTCCCCCGCATGTGACAAACGATTTCAAATTTTCCATGCACATGTTGAGGGGAGCATCTACTTTAAACCTCAAATTATTGAAACGTGATCAATTGTCTCTAAGTGTTCTCTAATATGTGCAAAACTCTTTCAAACTCTGAGGCACATATTAGGGGAGCAAAATTTTGAAAACCTCATCCTTTCTCAAAATGTTTTATCTACTCAAATTGATTAGGAAGTGATGATGATCATTTTAGAAAATGTTAATCAAAAGATTGACCTTTCATTCTCAATCTAACGATTTCAAAGATTCTCACCTCCATGTGCTAAACAATTTCTAATTTTATGCATATGTTGAGGGGGAGCATTTCTAAAATATCAAAACAATTAAGATACAAAATGCTTTGATTCTATATCACAAGTATCTTGATTGATTTTCAAATGGTTTTCAATTGGTTTCAAGGCGGAAGAACTACACCAAAAGACCAACCAACTCTACTTTATGCATGGTGATATAAGGATGATAAGGTTAGGTTGAGGTCCCATGATCCGCCAGAACCGGAGGGATCTACTTAGGGACAATCCACTAGATAGTGTAGAAGTCCTTAGGTATGATGGAAAAGGAGAAAAGTGAGATATGGGAAGAGTGCGGATCGAGTCCGAGCTAGTAATGGAATAAACCCAACAAGGTTCTAGTAATGAAGTCTCGGTAAGCAATGAAGGGGTTGAAGAATGAAAAAGAATTGAATGAGAAAAGGGTGAAAACAAATAGCCTCCAACTATTCAACCTTAAGGCGTAAACCGGTTCAATTCATATACTACCGGTGGTTGCCAAGGTAACATCGGTATTGAAGACAAGACGTCATGGACCCTTGACGCATGCACTTCAACTTTCCAAACCACTCAAGTTCCTCTTAAAAGGTCTTGTTTCATTCTCACAGGGAACCAACATAATCTATCGACTCTCTATTAGAGATGGTTGATATTGAAGAAGAACACCCTCTCCCTAGTCTCCCAAGATAGGAACCAAATATACACATTGAGTCTAGAGCCACGAGATCATCAATAAATCTCATTAGGACACTTTCAATGAAGACTCTCTCTTTCACATAATGTGGAAAGAGAGATTATATCTTATGAGTCCTACGCATTATACTTGTGGTATTTCCTTGCGGAACATCCGAGTGATATGCATACATATTTACAATGAAGATGGAAAGCCTTCTAGAGCCAACATCAAACAAGCTCCTCGTAGGTGGCATGTGAGATCTATCCAATAGATCAACCATGTGACAACCGGACAGAAACAATGGAGAGATTCAATCTTTTGAATCAATCCCCGTTCAAGTTATGGATTGACAGATACCTTTGAAAACCGGTCGTTGTGCTTAAAAACTCTTTTCTATTATTACACATCGACCGTACTTATTTCTCAAAATAAAAGGTGTTTATGATTGATAATTGATTTTCATTAAAACCTTCGTTGTATTGCAAAAACAATTTTTATTGAGCAATACACGCATTGTTTTCAAATCTTTTCATCAATCGCTGAATCTCATTTCGCTGGTTCACTACAATCCTGTTGTCTTCTTTGAGACGCTCCGTTTGAGAACAAAATTTAGAGTACCGAGAAACCCCTGCCAAGGAAATTCTTCGAATTATACCTCGATCACAGTAAAGACTGTAATCGATCAACGGGAACCGTGGGCGTGTACCTCAATTCATCGAAAGTGATCAAAGACACTTTGCAGGCGCTTGCCATTTGCTAACCGTCTTATGCGTGTACACCCCGACGCTTGGTACCGACGTAATGAAGCGTCAAACCATAGCCGCATGCTCACCAACACATTCAGGCCCAAAGAAATCATGATTAGTGCATCAATGACTCGATATTTTCACTCCATGCTTCGCATACGCCTGCCGCCAATATCAAGAATCAACGAAAAGCTACTCGATAAAAATATATCATGATCCGAATGTGAGCATGTCGGTCCAAATGTCACAACATCACATAATACCAACACCCAATGGATGATTCGAGATTAATGTGGTCGATGATCTCAAAGTCAGCTCAAAACTCATTATCACGTGGATCAGCTTAAAGACCTCCACTCGTGATTATCCAAACATGCAAAAATGAAGAATCAAAGACTACAAGCTATAGAACAAAGAACATGAACAAGAATCCAAGAACAATCTCAATGTAATATCTGTTTGTATTCTATGTAATTTTAATGTGTTTGAGGTGACCTCCCTTAGGGGGAGATTGTTAGGATTTGGAAAATCCAGTAGTTAAAGTGTCGGTCACCTCAAGTATATTGTGACAACCCGTACTTTCAGGTCATTTCTCGACACAATTCATGTCTCATTATTTCAACATTTACAGTAAACTTGGTTTACGTGTTTCAAATTCGCGTAACCTTGGAGGTTTAGCGGCGAATTCATGATCATAACATCACGCACATTTCATATGGACTAAGATTAGTCTACATTCCATGGACATCATTTGCATCTCATTAGTACATTCACGACATTTCATTTCTCATTCAACGCGTAATTTTTATATTTAATAAACTTTATCGCGTGAGTTATTATTTTAACATTTAACCCATTACTTTCAAAAATGATCCCGATGTATTTTTAAACTTACATTTAGTTTATAAAAACTATATTTTTAGTTTTCCTAGTGTTTCAAATTTATTTGGTACATTAATCGTTAAAGTTTAATTATTACGACGTTTTTCTTAAAAATTATACGATAATTATTTTATCACCCAAATTTCACAAGGAATGTATTTTTACAATTTTTATCATCTCATTACATTCTATTTTGACCTATTAAAAACTTACTTGTACCAAAAATTTCCATTTACCTTTACTTGTACAATTTATACACAATTACTTATACTTTTATTAAATATTTGCACATTATACTCAAAGTTTCTTCAAATTATAAAAAAAAAAATATAAATATCTACATTCCCCCCCCCTTGGCCGACCAAGGGGGAAGGGTAGTCATAAATGATGCATGGTTCATTAATTAGATGTTTTTACAACTTATACATAAAGTCTTACTTGAACATATTTACCTCATTCAATTCACAATCATTTTTCTTTCAAGTGTTAGCAAAGTTCTTCCTCTCTTTTGCTTCTTCCTAATCGGTTCCAACAAGAGATCACAAGGGATCAAAAACTTTTCAAGATCAAGTGTATTTACAATCTAGTATATACTCTATATAAGGTTTTGAAATAAAAACCAAGAGTATTTAGGCTAATCCTTGTTACTTTCACCTCTTCATTATCACTAGTAAGCATGTTTTTATCATTTTCATATTTCCTTTTCATTTTCATATGTTTCTTTTCATTTTTTTGGAGATATTATGCATGATATGTGATTTATACCATTTATTTCATGATTTTAGAGTATATATATATATATGGTCATCCTATAAATATCCCCTTGGTATTGGTTGGTCTTGATGATGTCTAGGAACCCATGACACCCTAAGAAGGTGTATGGTAGGATTAGATTAGTTTTGGAGTTGATTTGAAGGGATTAGAATAGGTTTTGTCCGAGAAAAACTATTTTCGATAAGTATATTTTGTGTTCTGTCCTTGTTTTGCTTTTCTCGAAAATCCGACAGTAGGCACGACTTTTTGGCCTTGATTTTTAGAAAATATACTTTAAAACGAATCCGTGGCCGCTTGAACGGATAAAACGGACTTATAACGAAGAAGTTATGGATTTTACAAGTTTGACGACGGAAAATATTATTTTCAGAAATTTCAGCATGCTATATTTATTTTGTCCGGTCAAAACGAGCCTTAAGCTTCACAAATTATTTCGACTTCTCAAAAATATATTAGTTTACTTCGATACGAAGCTAAGGACGTATAAAACGTAGAAAACGGATTTGAAACGACAAAGATATGCACTTTTTTATAAACTTGCCGTAATCTAATTTTCTCACACAATTAGCCAAAACCACCATCTTTAACCCTTATTATCTTTATGTTCGAGACCTTTTGGACTAAAACTCCGAATCAAACTTTTAGATATCGATACAAATTTTCAAAACCGTCGAAGTTCGTTCTCTAACGACGACGTAACACCGCTTTTACTAACTAGTTTTCCAAAGCCATTTTTGTTAATTTCATGATTTTTCCAACGACATTGTTTTGCGATTTAAAAGTGGTAATTTCTCTAAAAATCATTATAAAACCATTGTAGGATGACATTTTGACGTAAAAACATGTAAAGTGATTTTTGATTGGTCAAGACGCCAAAAGAGTATTTTTCGACGTCGAGTAATATTTTCAAAACTCGTAAATGGTATAAATAACATATCAAATGCATGCATAACATTACATTGCAACTCATGACATATCATATCATTGATAATAGGTCCCGGTTAACGCATCACATTAAACCTCGATGTACTCACTTTTGCCATTATTCCAGTTTATCCAAGTGAGTTTTCATAGCCCCGCTTTTACATGCTTTCGATTATTTTCAAACCCACGGGGGAGAATACATTGCACTACATTTTTCTTTGTACGATACCAAGTATGTTAAATTCATTACATTGCTTAAGTTACCGTATTTGCCAATTTGAAAGTCCCCATTACTTGAACATGAACCGTTAATCTTTGGAGCGAGGATGAGTGGATAAATCTATCGAGGGTGACGCTCCATCCGGTTGGTGAATCCCAACCGTGTAAACGGATGCATTTCATTTGATAACATTACGGAGTTGTCCGGCAAACACTCTGCAGGGCATACATGATTGAACAGTCTAGTTTCGGGGTCATGGGCTTAGAGCAATTGTAACATTATTTTTACGTGACTTGATTGTCATGCATGATTGATACTTGTGTAGTCGTATAAAACATTTACATAAACCTATGATTTCTCACCAACATTATTGTTGACCGTTATTAGCAATGTATTTTCGTGTAATCGAGGCATTATCATCATGACATGGTTTAGGGACCTACATTTTGAGTCACGGCGTCGACTTACATTATGTACATTATGGCACTTTATTTCAAAACATCGCTTGGATTTGTATTATATTTGTATTTCCGCAAACTTTGTAAACCTTTTGGGACCGATGTTGTACTCTGAATGTTTTTATTATAATATCCAACGATGTGTTTTTAAACGACACTTTAGGTCGTTCAATATAACTGTGATGTGGTGCTATGACAGTCAATCCCCAGAATTCCATTCACGCAAAAACAGTAAATGGGGGTGTGACAGATTGGTACCAGAGCTACAGTTATAGAGAACTAGGTTGCATCATTGACCCTAGACTATAGCTACATTATCATAGCATCTCATCATTTCATCATAGTACATATTCACTTTTCATGCGGATTCACTTACACTTTATTCGAGATTATTTACTTTTATTTCACATCGGTTGTCACAGACATGTCTTCAGATTCACATCCCATCACCATATCATCGGACTCTAGCTCGGATGATGTTCCAGCCAACCCCATCATGGATGATGTTGCATCACATTCCACCGAGATCGATCTTCCATTGGATCTACTCCAGCCCTTTCCACCGATCATGACCGACACTGAGACCGAACCCTTCGAGGAGGGCGAGGTTGCACCCACTCCTCATATTAGCCCGCATCACGATCCGATACATCCACCAAAGACCACTACTAGCACCATCACCACCATCATCACCATCTTCATCATATTTTCTTGGAGATCCTTTACCTACGATTGCACTTGCCGCCAAAAAGCTGCTCGCTTTTGATATCCCTACACCACCATCTATCGAGCCCGAGCCACCCGTTAGGTTCGAAGTTGAGAGAGAGTTCTAAGGCCGTGCCGCTCGACAAATTTCTACCGAGGCGTTAGGAGCCCGTATTGATAGTCAGCAGATCCAGATAGACAGTTTGTCGCGACACTGGAGGAACCGCTTGTGGATAGGATTGAGCCCATCATGCGAGGAGGTCGAGGGCCTAGTGTTAGGCAGTGGTTTCTATTGATTTGTCACATCGAGTATTCGAATAGGCGCTTAGAGGACAGGGAGAGTATTGCTGCTTTGCAGGTTCAGGTTGATGAGTTGAGGAGTTTGGTGGATAGTTTGTCTACTCGCAGTTCGCGATCTTGTGATAGTACGCGAGCACCATGAGGTGCCTTATGTAGACTTTTGTCATTGTATAGTTTTGACCATTATTATCCTAGTCACAAGGTGTGTGACGTAGTTTAAAGAACTTGTTGTATTTTGGTTGTTGTACAAACAAATGTATCAAGTATTGACTCTACTATGTAGGAATGGTTATTATTATCTATGATATCGGTCCATGTAGGCCTAAATTTTCATGTATATTATCCACGTGTGTTGTGATTATATTTGTGATATTTCGTTATTGTTCCGTTGTGATTCCATTTATCTTTATGCATGATGTGGTTGTGGATATATTTGTATGATGGTTGTTTCTACTTACGAATTCTCATGATTGTTTCATCTTGTGATTTTGAAGAGTTATGGCTTCAAGAAAGCTACACCGAAATGACCCAAGCGAAATTCAAAAGTTGGTGAATGATAGCATTGCTAATGCACTAAGAGTCGAAAGGGAAAAAAATAATAGTCAGCCGCCGGCCGGCCGCTAGGCTAGCTATCGCATCACCGGTAATGCCGGAGGATCCGGGGTTAAGAAATGTTCGTACAAAGATTTCAAGAGTGGTGAACCCACTAAGTTTCGAGGTACCGAGGGAGCTACGCCATGGTGCGATGGTTTGAAAAGTTGGAATCTGTTTTTGCTTTGTAACTATCCGGATGACAAGAAGGTCAAATTTGCTACGAAAGCACTTTACTCGATGGAGCATTGTCATGGTGGAATTCATATGCTCAACCGATTGGAATGGAGAATGCTTTTAAGCTTACTTGGGAGCAATTTAAGGGCTTGGTGACTAAGAAGTTTTGTCCTCGAACGGAAATCAAAAAGTTGGAGACGGAGTTCTATGAATTGGTAACCATTGGTTATGATATCGACACGTACATTCGGAGATTCCGTGAATTAGCCTTATGCCCGCCGATGGTATCGGATAATGAAAAGTTGCTAGAGGCTTTTATCGGGGGACTTCCCGAGGTTATTCAAGGAGATGTGACTTCGTTTGATCCACAAACAATTGAGGAAGCTATTCGAGTGACTCAGAAGTTGATGGCACAAGTGGTGAAGCGAGGTAAGTACACCACCACCAACCGCAACAACAACAACCCCAACAACCGTTTCAACAATAACCGAGCCAACTACAACAACAACAATAGCAACAATAACAAGCGCAAGTGGGACAACAATAGGGTAGGAATGCTACTCAACAACCACCCAAAAGGCAAGAGGTTGCTAAGGCTTATGTTATGGTCCAAAGGAAGGAAAAGGATATACGGGGGTTTTGCCAAAGTGTAATAAGTGTTTGAGTCATCACAATCCGGGTCGATGTCCCGATCCGTGTGAAAATTGCAAGAAAGTTGGTCACCGTACTAGGGATTGCAAGTGGCCACAAGTTACATGTTTTTGTTGCGGGGAACCCTGACACTACAAGAGGGATTGAAAGGAAAGAATCAAGCAAATCCAATCAAGGAGGTTTGGCACCGGAAGGGTTTACGCCATTGGAGGCGGAGAAGATAGGAGGACCCAATGTCATAACGGGTACGCTTCTTCTCAATAATCGTTATGCTTCAGCTTTATTTGATTCGGTGCCGATAAAAGTTTTGTGTCCAATGCATTTGCACCTTTGCTCAACATTAAACCAACTACATTAGACATATCATACAACGTCGAATTAGCTAATGGTAGCGTAGTTAACACCAACACCATTGTCCGCGATTGCACATTCAATTTTCTTAATCATCCCTTCAACATAGACCTCATGCCCGTAGAGCTTGGTAGTTTCGACGTCGTCATCGGCATGGACTGGTTATCTAAGCATCGTGCGAAGATCATTTGTGATGAGAAAGTTGTTCATCTTCCCTACAACGGCGAAACTTTGATTATTCGTGGGAACGAAGTGGAACTAGAATTAGTATCATATCGCATCAAAACGAGAAGTACATTAAGAAAGGTTGTCTTGCTTTCTTAGCCCATGTAACCGGGAAAAAGTCGGAGGAGAAGCGACTTGAAGATGTTCCTATTGTTCGTGAATTTTCCGAAGTATTTCCCGAGGATTTACCGACTTCCACCGCACGTCAAGTAGAATTTCATATTGACTTAGTGCCCTGAGTCGCACCGATTGCGCGAGCACCGTACCGCCTAGCACCATCCGAAATGCAAGAGTTGTCTAATCAATTGCAAGAGCTTCTAGACAAAGGATTCATTAGGCCGAGTTCCTCCCCTTGGGGAGCACCGGTCTTGTTTGTGAAGAAGAAGGATGGATCCTTCCAAATGTGCATAGATTATAGAGAGTTGAACAAGTTAACGGTGAAGAATCGCTACCCACTCCCCGAATTGATGACTTGTTCGATCAGTTGCAAGGTTCTAGTATTTATTCCAAGATTGATCTCCGGTCGGGTTATCATCAACTTCGAGTTCGGGAAGAGGATATTCCAAAACAAAGCTTAGAACACGTACGGTCATTACGAGTTTCAAGTGATGCCGCTTGATTGACTAATGCACCTCGCGTATTCATGGATCTCATGAATAGAGTTTGTAAACCGTATTTGGACAAGTTTGTTATAGTGTTCATCGACGACATCTTGATCTACTCAAAGAGCAAAGAAGAGCACAAAGAGCATTTAAGGATGATTTTAAGGCTACTCAAGAATGAGAAGTTGTATGCCAAATTTTCAAAGTGTGATTTTTGGAACCACAAAGTGCAATTTCTTGGTCATGTCATTGATAGTCAAGGACTACAAGTTGATCCCGCAAAGATTGAAGCCGTGAAAGATTGGGCTACTCCAACGAATCCTACAGAAATTCGACAATTTCTAGGACTAGCCGGATATTACCGAAGGTTCATCAAGGTTTTTCAAGATAGCGAGACCTTTGACCAAGTTGACACAGAAAAACAAGAAGTACGAATGGGGAAAGAAACAAGAAGTTGCTTTTCAATTGCTGAAGCAAAAGCTTTGTAAGGCGCCAATTTTGGCACTACCCCAAGGCATTGAGAACTTTGTTGTATATTGCGACGCCGCATAAAGGACTTGGGGCTGTTTTAATGCAAAACGAGAAGGTGATAGCGTATGCTTCTCGACAACTTAAGGTTCATGAGAAGAACTACACAACTCATGATCTCGAATTAGGAGCCGTAGTTTTCGCCAAGATTTGAGACACTACCTCTACGGTACAAAGTGCACAAAGGTTTACCGACCACAAGAGTTTGCAATATATTCTTGATCAGAAGGAGCTTAATATGAGGCAACGTCGTTGGTTGGAGTTACTAAGCGACTATGATTGTGAAATCAAGTATCACCCGGGAAAAGCCAATGTTGTGGCCGATGCTCTTAGTCGGAAAGAGAGGCCTAAACCTTTAAGAGTTCGATCATTGGGAATGACGATTATTTCTCCTTGACCATCGAAAATCCACGAAGCACGATCGAAGCACTTAAGGAGGAAAATCGACCAAGTGAAAAGCTTTATGGTATGCCCGAAAGCGCAAATGGTTTTGTAAAGAGAGCCGATGGAGTATTATGTTTCAAGGATAGAATGTGGGTTCCATTGTATGGCGGAATACGAGAATTGATTATGCATGAGTCGCATAAGTCAAAGTATTCTACTCATCCGTGATCGGATAAGATGTATCAAGATCTTAAGAAGCTTTATTGGTGGCCAACATGAAAGCGAGATTGCCACGCACGTTAGCAAATGCCTTACCCGCCTAAGGTAAAAGTCGAATATCGAAGCCTTCGTGCTTACTCCAACAACCGGAAATTCCTCAATGGAAATGGGAACGCATTACAATGGACTTTGTTACTAAACTTCCTAAGACATCGGGAGGTTACGACGCTATTTGGGTAATTGTTGATCGCCTTACCAAGTCAGCCCATTTCATACCGATTAGAGAGACTTATTCAATGGAGCAACTCACTAGACTTTATGTCAAGGAAATAGTCTCGAGGCACGGAGCACCAATTTCTATCATTTCCGGCAGAGATAGTCGATTCACTTCAAACTTTTGGAATTCATTGCAAGATTCATTCGAACCGTGATTAGAGATGAGCACAAGATATCACCCACAAACCGACGGTCAAAGTGAAAGGACCATTCAAACTTTAGAAGATATGCCGAGGCATGTGTTATTGATTTTGGAAATGGTTGGGCTAACCATTTGCCATTGATAGAATTCTCGCATAAACAATAGTTATCACACCAAGATCAAGATGGCACCATTTGAGGCACTCTATGGTCGTAGTGCCGATCACCGCTTGTTGGGCCGAGGTAGGAGACGACAACTTAACCATCGCCCGTAAATGGTACGGAAACCACGAAAAGATTGTTCAAATTGCGATAGACTCGTGAACCGCAAGGAGTCGACAGTAAAAGTTATGCGGATGTTAGACGCAAGGATTTGGAATTTCAAGTGGGAGACAAAGTTATGTTGAAAGTATCGCCTTGGAAGGGCGTGGTACGATTTGGAAAGCGTGGGAAATTGAACCCGAGATACATTGGACCATTCAAGATTTTGAGCAGAGTTGGTCCGGTAGCTTATCAACTTGATCTTCCACCGTAACTTAGTCATGTGCACAACACGCTTCACGCTTCAAACTTGAAGAAGTGTCTTTCGGACGATCGCCGTTATTCCATTGGACGAAGTTCGCTTGACGACAAACTCAACTTTGTGGAAGAACCTCAGAGAAATCATGGACCGCGAGGTCAAGCAGCTTGAAACAGAGTCGATTCCTATTGTGAAAGTTCGTTGGAATTCTCGACGAGGTCCCGAGTTTACTTGGGAACGGAAGACCGATGCGACGCAAGTATCCTCATCTTTTCACCGACAATCGTTAGACCTAATAACCATTGAATTCAGGGACTGAATTCCTTTTGGATGGGCTTAATGTGACAACCCGCATTTCGTGTCATTTCTCGACACAATTCATGTCTCATTATTTCAACATTTATAGTAAACTTGGTTTATTTGTTTCAAATTCGCGAACCTTGAGGTTTAGCGGCTAATTCATGATCATAACATCACGTACATTTCATATGGACTATGATTAGTCTACATTTCATTGACATCATTTGCATCTCATTAGTACATTCACGACATTTCATTTCTCATTCAACGCGTAATTTTTATATTTAATAAACTTTATCGCGTGAGTTATTATTTTAATATTTAACCCATTACTTTCAAAAATGATCCCGATGTATTTTTAAACTTACATTTAGTTTATAAAAACTATATTTTTAGTTTTCCTAGTGTTTCAAATTTATTTGGTACATTAATCGTTAAAGTTTAATTATTACGACGTTTTTCTTAAAAATTATACGATAATTATTTTATCACCCAAATTTCACAAGGAATGTATTTTTACAAATTTTATCATCTCATTACATTCTATTTTGACCTATTAAAAACTTACTTGTACCAAAATTTCCATTTACCTTTACTTGTACAATTTATACACAATTACTTATACTTTTATTTAATATTTGCACATTATACTACAAGTTTCTTCAAATTATAAAAAAAAATATAAATATCTATTATTTCCCCCTTGGCCCACCAAGGGGAAGGGGTAGCTTCATAAATGATGCATGGTTCATTAATTAGATGTTTATACAACTTATACATAAAGTCTTACTTGAACATATTTACCTCATTCAATTCACAATCATTTTTTCTTTCAAGTGTTAGTAAAAGTTTTCTTCCTCTCTTTTGCTTCTTCCTAACCGTTCCACATCAAGAGATCACAAGGGATCAAAATTTTCAAGATCAAGTGTATTTACAATCTAGTATATACTCTATATAAGGTTTTGAAATAAAAACCAAGAGTATTTAGGCTAATCCTTGTTACTTTCACCTCTTCATTATCACTAGTAAGCATATTTCTTTCATTTTCATATTTCCTTTTCATTTTCATATGTTTCTTTTCATTTTTGGAGATATTATGCATGATATGTGATTTATACCATTTTATTTCATGATTTTAGAGTATATATATATATATGGTCATCCTATAATTATCCCCTTGGCATTGGTTGGTCTTGATGATGTCTAGGAACCCATGACACCCTAAGAAGGTGTATGGTAGGATTAGATTAGTTTTGGAGTTGATTTGAAGGGATTAGAATAGGTTTTGTCCGAGAAAAACTATTTTCGATAAATATATTTTGTGTTCTGTCCTTGTTTTGCTTTTCTGGAAAATCCGACAGTAGGCACGACATTTTGGCCTTGATTTTTAGAAAATATACTTTAAAACGAATCCGTGGCCGCTTGAACGGATAAAAAACGGACTTATAAACTAAGAAGTTATGGATTTTACAAGTTTGACGACGAAAATTATTATTTTCAGAAATTTCAGCATACTATATTTATTTTGTCCGGTCAAAAACGAGCCTTAAGCTTCACAAATTATTTCGACTTCTCAAAAATATATTAGTTTACTTTGATACGAAGCTAAGGACGGATAAAACGTAGAAAACGGATTTGAAACGACAAAGATATGCACTTTTTCATAAACTTGCCGGAACTAATTTTCTGCACACAATTAGCCAAAACCACCATCTTTAACCCTTATTATCTTTATGTTCGAGACCTTTGGACGAAAACTCCTGAACTGAAACTTTTAGATATCGATACAAACTTTCCAAAAACAGTCGAGTTTGTTCTCTAACGATCGACGCTAACAATGTTTTACGACTAGTTTTCCAAAGCCATTTTTGTTAATTTCATGATTTTTCAGACGACATTGTTTTGCGATTTAAAAGTGGTAATTTCTCTAAAAATCATTATAAAACCATTGTAGGATGACATTTTGACGTAAAAACATGTAAAGTGATTTTTGATTGGTCAAGACGTCAAAAGAGTATTTTCGACGACGAGTAATATTTTCAAAACTCGTAAATGGTATAAATAACATATCAAATGCATGCATAACATTACATTGCAACTCATGACATATCATATCATTCATAATAGGTCCCGTTAACGATCACATTAAACCTCGATGTACTCACTTTTGCCATTATTCCAGTTTATCCAAGTGAGTTTTCATAGCCCCGCTTTTACATGCTTTCGATTATTTTCAAACCCACGGGGGAGAATACATTGCACTACATTTTTCTTTGTACGATACCAAGTATGTTAAATTCATTACATTGCTTAAGTTACCGTATTTGCCAATTTGAAAGTCCCCATTACTTGAACATGAACCGTTAATCTTTGAAGCGAGGATGAGTGGATAGATCTATCGAGGGTGACGCCTCCATCCGGATTGGTGAATCCCAACCGTAAACGGATGCATTTCATTTGATAACATTACGGAGTTGTCCGCAAACACTCGCAGGGCATACATGATTGAACAGTCTAGTTTCGGGGTCATGGGCTTAGAGCAATTGTAACATTATTTTTACGTGACTTGATTGTCATGCATGATAGATACTTGTGTAGTCGTATAAAACATTTACATAAACCTATGATTTCTCACCAACATTATTGTTGACCGTTATTAGCAATGTATTTTCGTGTAATCGAGGCATTATCATCATGACATGGTTTAGGGACCTACATTTTGAGTCGCGGCGTCGACTTACATTATGTACATTATGGCACTTTATTTCAAAACATCGGTTGGATTTGTATTATATTTGTATTTCCGCAAACTTTGTAAACCTTTTGGGACCGATGTTGTACTCTGAATGTTTTTATTAAATATCCAACGATGTGTTTTTAAAACGACACTTTAGGTCGCTCAATATAACTGTGATGTGGTGCTATGACAAGTAATCCCCAGAATTCCATTCACGCAAAAATGTAAATTGGGGTGTGACATATATGTAATCGTTAGAAAGCTCGTAGTCGTAGTTATTTGATGTTAAGTAGTATTTAGTTTAGTATCACCGTGGAGGACGGATTTGTCTTTACCCATCGTATGCCTGATCCACGTACCGCCGTGGCGTATTGTAAGACTATAAATACTCTCTACCTCCCAAGGTAGAGAGTTAGAGCTCATAATAAGATTTTTCTTTCTCTCACTAAAGTTCCCAAACCTCTAACTTTCTCTCTCTAAACTCATCTTATATGCCCACTTGGTTTATGGTATTATGTGTATGTGAAATCCAATATTCTACAAGACAGCCTTGGTTCGGTTTAGGTTTTTACTCCAAAATACTACACACTGAAAACTGAAAAATTCGGATTCTATATATAAGATTACAAATGCACGCTTCACCTTTAATTTGTAACGCCGCCTCGTCGCCAAGTATTAGGTTTTGTCTTGGCCACGTTATATTGCGACGCAAGGCCACCTATGACAAAGGACTCAGCCCTTCTTCTCAGCCTCGACGCTGCTCGATCAAAGCTAGGCCGCCTGAGCTTCACGCGACGCCTACTCTTTTAAAACCCTGAAGCCATCACTTGTAAATGAGCATTTGCTATGAGTCGCCACAAAATTTGTCCGACTAAGCGCTCTAGTAGAACCCCGACGCCTACTCTTGTAGAACCCACGTCCCCTTAGTTCCAAAAGCCGAGTGTCTTGATTCTTGACTTTGGCCATTTTCTTCGTGATATTCACGCTTTTCGTTCAATAATGTCATTCCAAGAATTTGCCTTCAAGATACCTAAAAGTGAAAATGAACGATATTAAGTAATAATGGATAAAGTGATCAAATAAGGCTTAAACGACCCTCAAAAGGTACATTTTAAAACCTTATCAAATATCCCTACACTTGGTATTTGCTTGTCCTCAAGCAAATGCGCTTTTAGCCAATCAACTTATAAGTTAGAGGTTATGAAGCATTAGTTTAGAACGATCCACAACACATATAAGCCCCGAAAATGTCATAACAAGCACGAAAATTACATACTAGCACCTCAAGGGGTGTTTGGATACTCAACTCTCGGTGTATATGAAATAAAACAAGTTGGAAATGGAAGATAAACACTCATTAACCGGTCCTAGTACATAGATTACCATAGGCTTGAGACTAGTTCAAACCTCCATCGCCATGCAGGCGTACTAGGAAAGACTATCCAATAGGTCTTTTAAAGGGTTGTAATGTTAGGCTTACGGTAGGGAAACAAAGGGTTTGGTGGGATAGGCTATTTAGTGGTGGCAAGTCAAAAATCTTTATGTTACAAGCATGCGAAGAATGGCGTTGCTAAGCCAAGACTCGACACTCTAAACTCTAGATAACTGAAACAAACAAACATAAATTTAAAGATAGATGTAGGATGGTAGCCCGTATAGTTTTTTTTTTCATACTCTATTTTTTTTTCTTTTTCTCTTTTTTCTTCTATTTTTTTTCGATTTTTTTTTCATACACTTTTACTCTACCATCCTCTACGATAACATCAAAATGATAGGGATTTATAGGCACATCCCTACACTTGAGTTTTTATTACTCTAACACTAATTTGACCCAAATTAAAAAGATCAAAACACTTGGATTACATTATTATGCAAATAAAGGAATTTTAATTTAACGTTCCCTTCCCGTCATTTCATAAAGTTTAACTTTTCCCATGAGTCCCAATAGTCCCAAAACTGTGTACAAAGGATATGACTCGACTTAGCAACTTATGCAAGCAACAAGATAATTGAACTAAGGGTTAAGTGTGATAACAATAATGCACTAAAAGTGAGTGCATACAAGGTAGGCTAAGGCGATTTGGGTGTACATTTGGGGGTGGATTGTAAA
Source organism: Chrysanthemum makinoi (assembly GCA_910596185.1). Classification (NCBI taxonomy): domain Eukaryota; kingdom Viridiplantae; phylum Streptophyta; class Magnoliopsida; order Asterales; family Asteraceae; genus Chrysanthemum; species Chrysanthemum makinoi. Next base: position 113,706,625 of record OU343219.1, read on the forward strand.
CAATACTCTTCATTGATATTTCGAAAAACCGAAACATCACGAGAACCGCGAAAAGGATAGGCTCTGAGTGGTTAACTAGGGGTATCGTGTACTAAAGATGAGTACAACACAAAGGTGTGGGGGAATTACTCAACCGATGTGGAAGAAGTAATTATATTACGTGTATCAAACAAGGGTTATCCTAATGCCTCTTATCATTTAGTTATTCCTAACTACACAAGTGTAGTCTTACTAGCGATCTCGGGATGCATCACAAAACAAGTTCTAGAATCTATTATACTACCGGTTCACACTCTAAGCATTAAAGATGAATGCTTCAATTCCTACAAATCTAAGGGTGATCCTCATATTTTGGGTGGAATTTAAGTGGTAAAGGGTTTTTGTGCTAGTCATATAATCTCCTATCCATGAGACGCTTTATTAAAACTAATGGCCCACTCCTACATGTCATGAAAAATTTTAAATTTGGTGCCAAAATTACCCTAACCGATATTTCTCATGGTTTATTACACAAATGCAATTGGACAAAGAAAATAATCAAGGATAAGCACAGTTTCAAAGTTCCCATTTTATTTTCCCTCCCTACACTTAAACTGAATATTGTCCCCAATGTTCCCCGAAAGTATCAAAGTTATGATAACGGAAGGTAATAAAAGACAAAAGAAACTAGTAATCCCCTGATTAGCTCAGTAGGATCCGTGTAAAGTGGTGGTTACATCTTTCTTCAAGAAGAACGTTTGCGTTAAAAGCTCCTTCTCATCTTATGTATCTTCTTCTTGGTAAATTAAACCTGCACACTTGAAGAAAATAAACGAAACCTTCGAGTAAAATCGACGGTAACAATATATATATATATGACTCTACTAAACTAGGATATAATGCTTGTGGAATGGTTGTTTACAGATTTTCTGGAAAATTCCAAAAATTTATAAGTAGCTCAAAAAACGAGAAAAAAAAGTAATAAGTTGTTTCGCTCCTTCCTCGCCGCCGTTAAGTATCCCCGACGCCGTCAGTTATCCGCATTTAAACCGGTCCTGCATTTTCGAAAAAAAATTTCCGAACATTTTATCTTTAGAATCTGAAAAATTTCCCGCAAAACATCCATTATGACTCGATACAAGCATTTGACTCGAACAAACACACATGTATATCTTTAATTAATTGTAATTCTCATGTTTACGCTTTTTTGAAAACGTGTAATCGCCCCTACACTTATCTCTTATGTAAAAATACCTTTATATGTAATTAAGACGAGGTTAAAGACAAAATAAAGCATTTTTACAAATTAAACATGAGAATAAACAATCAATAAAAGATACACCCACACACAAATAAGCAAACAATTAAGCATGGGTTGCCCCACGGCCGCTTTTATTTATGAGTCTTGTAGCTAGACTCAAGTCGCGTCCCCACGTGACTTCATTACCATCACCTTCTTCCTCATGACGGTCTCTATTGGGGGATTCCATGTTGTAAAAGTGACCTATGATGCACCTTTCTAAGAGGTCGTCCTCTCCCCACTCGGTTCTATACTCCAGTCCTAAGTTCAAGCAATCCTTATAGAAACCAAAAATCTTGGCCATAACATAATCCACTCCTTTTCTCCTTATCCTTCTCATTCCTATAGTAGACCGATAGTTTAAGTTCCTTTTCATCATTGAGAGTTATGAAACTTCTCAATCTTAAACGGCATTTGGTACGCTACATTATCGGTCTCATCCTTGAATCGCACTATTCCTAACGATGGATCATAAGTCATCCCGACATTTTCTATGAAAGGTTTTCCTAGAATACGGGACAAGCTAGATCTATGGCCGCACTAATGTCATCCACTATTATGAAATCCGTAGGAAACATGAAACTACCTACATACACGGGCAATCCCTTACCTCTACCAAGAAAATTGCAACTAACCCTAAGATTATCGGGATCTTGCCTAGTTGGGATAGGCTCCTTCATTACCCAATTATAGTAGGTGCTGGTCATTATGTTTATTGGGGATTTGCGGTCAATGTAGGCCTTTGCCACGAAAAGGTGTCCTATGCAACATGGTATGTTAAGATTCCAAGGGTTCCCAAACTTGATCCTAGGGCTTCTCCTAACATACATGTGACGAAGGTCACGTACTAAGTGTGGGTGGCGAGAGAGTTCTTCTTCCGTAGGAAACTTGTAGAGTTTGTTAGACTCCTTGAGATCGTTTGAGCCTTAGGGTTTAACAATAACATAGATAAATAACATGCACAGCGGAATTAAACAAACAACTATGTTATTGACACAAGGTTTCATTCACCATCACCTCCAATTATATTAATAACGTGTTACCTAAATGTAACAGGGATCAAAGACTTCTTTGATCTTGGGGGTTAACTAAACTAACACTAACCTAGGCGTCTACAAAGAACTACACGCCTAGGACACACACACACACCTTTAGTCGACTACATTATGGAAGACTTATATTATAAAACCTGCACCCATGTCCTCTTTATATACTAGAGGATTAGGGTTTACAAAATACTACAAAGGTCTAATAAATAAAACTTCTTTTGCAAGCAAGTCCTTCCATATTTTTGTAGGTTTCATCTTTGTCACTTTAAGCCCTTGATGTTTCATTCTTTATTGTTTTGTATCATCAAATCAATAAACCCAACAATCTTCCCCTATTTGATGATGACAAAACAAACACAGTTCTTGTACGAACTTCTATAGACGAAGTAGCAGAAGTTGAGATAATTAAATCTCACCATGAATGAAACATTCTTGTCTTCCTTGTCTTCCCCTTAATCCTAGACTACATTATGGAAGACTTATCTATAAAACCTACACCCCATGTCCTCTTTATATACTAGAGGATTAGGGTTTACAAAATACTACGAAGGACTAAATAATAAATCTTCTTTTGCAAGCAAGTCCTTCCATCTTTTTGTAGGTTTCATCTTTGTCACTTTAAGTCCCTTTGTTTCATTCTTGTATTTATTTTGTCTCATCAAATCCAAGGAACCTAAAACCCAACAAAACTTATTGAAAGAGTCATGGTCTACTTCATCTACTTCCTCGGTTGTTTCATTCCTAGGTGTCTCACTAACCTCAAGTATCGTTTCGTGGTTCAGTCGTCATTTGTTCTATTAGGTTTCACTAAGGTGATAATATTGACGAATTGAACGTGCTTAGCTAACTTACTAGGGTCCTTAATCTCTACAACCGAAGCTTCGAGTTGAGATAGCATTAACCTTCCTATCACTATTGGTCATGGCTTTCAAGAGGTTATCTAACTTCCTATCCATCTCGCTATTGTTGGTTAAAACGGTCCGAGAGCTTAGCTATTTGAGCTTCTTGGGATACGACTAGGTGTTGCACCTTCTATTTTTTTTTCTAGGGCCGTGAGATGGGGGCCATGAGAAATTATTGGATGTGAATTCTTTGGTTTGTCCCCAATAAAAGTCGGGCTTGCCCTTCCATGCTTCTCGAGCGTCATTAAAAGTCCTAGGTCCAGGTGTTGTAGGGAATCTTCCTCCCGTTCCATTAGTACGCAAGGATGCGTAGTCAACGGAAGCTTGTTCAGGGAATCTTGTGTAAGTGCGCGTGTTATGAGGACCATTACACGACTCACACGAGGAAGAAACTTTGTTCACTTGGCGTGAAGACTTAGGATTTTCGTAGGAGCTCATTAGGAATTTAACTTGATCTTTAAGGTCGAGCATCCTACGGTCGAAAGGTTGTGAGTCAAGGAGAGGAAAGGAGATTGCCTTAACGGTTTTGGGCAACTCACGGGGGTCATTCCAACTTCCGTTGTCAAAGAGATCAAGGTCCTCTATTATACCCCATGATTCTTCTGCGGTGAGATCCCTAAGTTTTCCACCGGCCGCTTGGTCAATGGATTGCTTTGTGGGGAAGTTGACATGATCATAGAAGAGTTGTACTTGAAGCCAAAGATCAATGCCATGATGAGGGACTCTATGGAGTAGGTCCTTGAATCGAGTCCATATCGTGAGAGATTCACCTGACGCTGTTGAACATCAAGATATCATTCCTAAGCTTAGTGGTTCTCCCCAGTGGGAAAAATTGAGCAAGGAAATGAGAGGTGAGATCATCCCAACTTGAGATGGAGCAGCAGAAGTCGCCAAGCCAATTACTAGCTTGGTCCCGAGAGAATTGAAGAGACGCATGTAGTCTCCCCGAGAGTAGTAGCATCGAGGTTGATGGAATCGACAATTTTAAGAAAATCCTTAAGATGCCGATTAGGATCTTCGGAACGAAGTCCATGGAATGCACATCCGCTTGCACCAACCGATGGTGTCGGATCGCAGGGCCGTAGTTTGGGCTTGGTCGGGAAGCTCAATGGTGTTTCTAAAGCCTAGGTGGCTTGTCTTCAATATTCACCAAGATTACAGCCTCTTGGCGGGTCATTTGGTGGTGGGTTGATGAGTGGTGGTTGGTTATCACCTTCCATGAGGAAAAGTGATGGGATTACTAACAAAGGTTACAAAGAAGGGGGATAGACTACGAGGAAGCTAAAATGGGAAAAAAGCTTACTTGATAGGAATCAAGCAAGGAAACCTAAACGAGGTGGACTCCGAACTAGCTATTCTATTCCCTGGCAGCGCGTTCGGGGTCAAAGGAACTTCCTTTTCGTCGAGCAAGTTTTTCAACACCCTAGGCAAAGAACCTAATCGTTGTAGTGTAGTATTAGGGTAAGCTACGGGAATTGATATCGTTCTCTAGGGGAATAGGAATGCTAGTGAGAAGTTACTACGCTAAGGTTGGGGTTGAGGAAGATTATTTTTTTATCTTTTTATCTTGTTTAGGAAATGGAAAGGTACGAATCTCGGGGTTTGGATTTGGGGGTTGGTATTTCTACCGATTACTTCTATTTATCTAATTATCTAAACTAAGGTGAGGGTAGTCTATGTCTATTGTTTGTGTGCTCGATGATGATTAAAATGTATTTGCTTAGCTTTATTACTCCCTAGTTATCTCCTATTGATGGTTGAATTGTCACGTCCTTGATCTTAATCGCGTTGTGTTTCTAAGGTCGAGGGTATGCTTATCCCTAACTTTTTGAAGCTACCAAAGGTTAATGACTACAAAATCTCTAGGATTTATAAACTTTAACTCTAAGGTATTCTTTTGATGTATAGCCTACAATTACTCTAGGTGATTATAAACTAAGGTTCAACAAAGATTAATCAAGCATTATTAGCACAACTAATGACCTATCGCAATACTAGATCAATCACAATTTATCAATATAGATAACTAAGTTTATTTATACAAACACACCACACAGAACATCTCAAAATAATCGAAGACAAGACAAATTTTGGTTCACTTAGGTTTTACTCCAAAAGACTACATAATCGAAAATCAAAAAATTCGGATTATATATATAAGATTACACATGCGACGGAGTCACCCTTTAATTTGTGACGCCGGGTCGCCAAGTATTGGGTTTCGCTCTTGGCCACGTTAGTATTGCGACGCTTCACCTTATGACCGCGGACGCCGCCCTTCGCCTCGACGCCGCCTCGATCAAATCTAGGTCATCCCTACTCTTTTAAAACCTGAAGCCGTCACTTGTAAATGAGCAATTTGGCTACCGAGTCGTCACAAAATTTGTCCGACGACGCCTTAGTAGAACCTCGACCGCCACTTGTAGAACTCCGACGCCCCTTTAGTTCCAGCTAACTCAGTGTCTTGATTCTTCACTTTGGCGATTTTCTTCAGATATTCAACGCCTTTTCGTCCTAATAAGTCATTCCAGAATTTGCCTTTAAGATACCTAAAAAGTGAAAAGGAACGATATTAAGTAATAACGTATACAAAAGTGATCAAATAAGGCTTAAATCGACCCTCAAAAGGTAAATTTTAAAACCTTATCAGTCCATTAAAGGATCTTACGTGGTGGTGTGTGGATTCGTTACAAAGGTTGGGCGTTTGAGTTTTTGGTTGTTTAGGATTAGATTTGATTG
>OU343219.1:113712693-113788569 GCA_910596185.1 Chrysanthemum makinoi
ATCACGACAATTTGGTAAAACATCTTTCTAAACTAGAAGTTGAGCATTTTAATCTACAACTAAAATATCAACATCTTAAAGAAAATGTCAAAACCTCAAATATCAAGACATCTTCAGATGCTCCAGAGTTTGATGCAGTTTTTCAAATAAATAAACGTGACGAACATATTCAAGCTCATTGTAACACGATCAAAAAGTTGAAGGCCCAAATCTCTCAATTAAAGGGTGAAAAGAACAATGTGATTGGCTCCCAAATGCCTCCTCCTTTAGATTCTCGGTATTCTCAAACTTTTCATCTTCAAAACTTAGTTAATGCTTTACAAAAGGAAAACGAGAGCTTTCTAGAAGAAAATGAAAAAGTTAAACGACACTTTAAAGAGTTATATGATTCAATGAAAGTCACTCGTGACAAAAACAATGAAAAAATAACTTCTTTACAAAAGGAAATTGAGAATCTGAGGGGTCAAGAAAAAGGGAAACTGCGACTAGTTTTTAATGAGAATGTCGCTTCAAAGTGTTCCTCTGACTAAAAATATACTGTGACTGTTAAATACATTCCTCCTCATCTTAGGAATAATGAACTAGTGTTTCATAACTATTGTGCTCACCTTAAGGATAGTCTAGAATGTCTCCGTGAGATTGTGGAAGAGGACTTTATAAATAAGCCTCTTGATAGAGAAATTAGGTTTGCTTGCATTTGTGCCAAAGCGATCTCGAGTGCTAGAATGCTTAATTGCAACATGTCCTAAATCCTTAGGTGCAAAAGGTAAAGCTGTGATGCCTTGCTCTATGTCTAGTGCCAAGCATATAAACCATTCCATGCCCAGTTTTAAGAAAGTAAACACTAATGTGCCTTCCAGTAGTTCAGATCCTTGCACATCTAGTTCAGGAATGCAAAAAGTAGATCAACCAACTAATGTTCCCATAATTCCCTCTACAGGAGTAACCAGTGACATTACAGCAAGCAGGTCAAAGCCTCCAGGCAATACCAAGCAAGATAGGACCTCACAAGCTAAGAATGTGCATTGGAAGAGAGTAGAAGACCAACCTAGGAACTTTAAGTTTGAGTTGAATAAAACGAATCGGGTTGATTCTAGTATTAGCCATAGGCGTACTGTAATTAATTCGAATTCTGATACTATCTGAAAACCATGTAATGATGTCTGCTTTAATTCTGTTGCTAATCATGAATGTGGTGTGAATGTTTTGTCTAATGTTGTCAATTGCCCAGTTAAAATTGTTAATGCTAAAAATCATGCTAAGAAGGCTAAAAGGCAAAGACGAAAGAAAGTTAGAAAACAGTGGAAACTCACAGGAAGAACATTTAGTAAGATAGGTTATCAATGGATACCTTTTGGTCATAAGGCTAATCAGTTCTGTCCTCAATCTGCTAAGACTATGCCCACTAGAAAATGGATGCCTACTGGTAGAACTATTCCTTTAAGAAGTGAACATACTTTGAATAGGTCAAATACGGACACCAACACTGCATCGGTTCCTAATGATTCCATTGCTACTATTTCTGATATGAATGTTTCTAATTCTGATGTGGGTGTTCCAATCACTGTTACTAACCAAATGGAACCCATTCTTGCATGGGGATCCCAAATATCCAGTTATCCATTCTTGTCTGTGTTCAACTGCAGATCGTTAAAATCGTTCTGTGGTACCTAGACTCAGTCGTTCCAAGCATATGACCGGAGACCGGTCGCGCTCATGAACTTCGTGAGCAAATTCATCGGGACAGTTAGATTCGGCAACCATCATTTTGGTGCAATTATGGGTTATGGAGATTATGTTGTTGGTGATAGTGTTATCTCCAGGTTATATTATGTGGAAGGTCTTGGTCATAACCTGTTCTCTGTTGGTCAATTGTGACTCGATCTAGAAGTGGCCTTTAGAAAACATACTTGCTTCGTTAGAGAACTTGATGGTAAGGAACTTTTAAGAGGAACACGTGGTTCAAATCTATACACCATCTCTATCGAAGATATGATGAAGTCTTCTCCAATTTGCTTGTTGTCAAAGGCTTCGAAAACAAAGTCATGGTTATGGCATCGTCGTCTCAATCACTTGAACTTCGGCACCATCAATGATCTCTCCATAAAGGACTTAGTTGTAGGTTTACCTAGACTAAAGTATGAAAAGGATCATCTTTGTTCAGCATGCCAATTGAGAAAAAGCAAGAAGTATGCCCATAAACCCAAACCTACAAACTCAATTACAGAAGTTCTTCATACAATTCACATGGACTTATGTGGACCTATGAGAGCAATATCTTTGGGAAGAAATATGTGTTAGTTGTGGTTGATGATTACTCTAGATTCACGTGGGTCAAGTTCTTAAGGACAAAGGATGAAACTCGGATATCATCATCAAACTCATCAAACATTGCAGGTTCGTCTTAACAAAACTGCCGTCGAATCATCCGAACAGAAAATGGAACTGAGTTTGTTAACAAACAACTTAGTGAGTTTTATGAAAGTGTTGGAATCAGTCATCAAAGAAGTGTTCCTCGAACTCCTCAACAGAACGGTGTAGTTGAAAGAGAAAATCGAACTCTTGTGGAAGCCGCAAGAACAATGCTTGATTTACTCAAGGTTCCAATGTTTCTCTGGGGTGAAGCCATTGCCACTGCATGCTACACACAAAATTGATCCCTGATTCACACTGTTCATGGAAAAACTCCATATGAACTTGTCCACAACAGAAAACCTAATCTCTCATTCCTTCGTGTGTTTGGTGCATTGTGTTATCCAACTAATGAGGGCCAAGACTTAGGTAAACTTAAAGCTAAAGCGGACATTGGAGTATTTGTAGGATATGCACCAAACAAAAAGGGATACCGAATCTACAACAAAAGAACCCAAAATATCATGGAAACAATTCACGTTACGTTCGATGAGCTGACCGGTCCAATGGCTCCTGGACAATCCAGTTCTGGACCCGCACTTCAAAACAGTCCCATTGGTTCATCCCTTGTACCAAATCCCTCTCCAGCAGCTCCATATGTACCTCCATCAGAATATGATTTAAGGAAATTGTTTGATCCAATGTTTGATGAACACTATGAACCAAATTCTGATGAAATGTCAAATCCATCAACAGAGGCTGCTCCTATCCCTGTGAATGAAGTCAACCCTTCGGTCTCAATGTCATTAAGTCAAGAAGCGCCTGCTGCTGATCACTCTGTCTCATCAACAAATCATCAATCTTCGAATGTACATCATGGAATTATTTCTGGCATCAATGATGAAGTTAATCCCTTTGCTACTCCAGAAGATGCTCTGTTTGAAAATATATTTGCTCCTGAATCATCATCAAAACCATCTTCATCAGGAGAAATCGACTCAGCTACTTCAGTTCCCCAACAACAACCACATGAACACCTTAGGAAATGGACTCATGATCATCCATTGGACAACATCATTGGAAACCCCTCTCGTCCGGTATCAACACGGAAACAACTTGCAACCGATGCTTTATGGTGCTTCTTCAACTCCGTACTCTCTAAGGTCGAACCAAAAGATGTTAAAACTGCCATGAATGAAGACGGCTGGTTCAATGCCATGCAAGAAGAAATTCATGAGTTTGATCGACTTGATGTATGGGAATTAGTACCGCTCAGTTGTGCTATGATCATTGCTCTAAAGTGGATCTTCAAAGTGAAACTTGATGAGCATGGTGATGTTGTAAAGAATAAGGCTCGATTGGTTACAAAAGGATACCGTCAAGAGGAGGGTATTGACTTTGAAGAATCATTTGCTCCTGTTGCTCGTATCGAGGCAATCGAGAATCTTCTTGGCTAATTTGCCGCAAGTAAGAACATGGTAGTCTATCGGATGGATGTAAAGACGGCATTTCGAATGGAGATCTTAAAGAAGTCGTCTACGTCAGCCAACCCGAAGGCTTTGTGAATCCAGAGCATCCTACTCACGTTTATCGTTTGAAGAAGGCTCTTTACGGTTTAAAGCAAGCTCCAAGGGCATGGTATGATACGCTGTCAAAGTTTCTTCTGTCTACCGGCTTCAACAAAGGAGCAGTTGATCCAACATTGTTCACCAGGAAGTCAGGCAAACATTTAATTCACGTTCAAATTTATGTTGATGATATCATCTTTGCCTTGATTGACCCCAATGAGTGTGACCGTTTTTCAAATGAAATGGGTTCTAAATTTCAAATGTCAATGATGGGACAAATGTCATTTTTCTTGGGATTACAAATTTCACAAAGTCCCGGAGGCATTTTTATAAATCAATCTAAATATGCAAATGAGATTTTAAAGAAATTTGGATTTGATTCTAGTGACCCTGTTGACACTCCCATGATTAAGCGTACAAAACTGGATGAGGACCACTCAGGGATCATGGTAGACCAAACGAAATATCGTAGTATGATTGGATCCCGGATGTACCTCACAGCTAGTAGACACGATATTACGTTATTTGTATGCATGTGTGCTGGATACCAGGCTAAGCCTACCAAAAAGCACCTTGAAGCGGTTAAGCGGGTCTTTCGGTACCTCCAAGGAACCATCAACATGGGACTTTGGTACCCGAGGGACACCGGTATGTCACTAACAAAGCATATGCGGATGCAGATCATGCAGGTGTCAAGATACTCGTCGACGTCTGGAGGTGCTCAGTCTTTGGGTGATAAGCTTGTGAGCTGGTCGTCAAAGAAGCAAATGAGTACTTCTATTTCCTCTACAGAGGTGAATACATAGCCATGTCATCTTGTTGTGCTCAAATCCTATGGATGAGATCTCAATCAACTGACTATGGCTTTGAATTCAACAAAATCCCTCTGTACTGTGATAATAAAAGTGCTATTGCTCTCTCATGCAACAATGTTCAGCACTCAAGAGCTAAGCATATCGACATTCGACATCATTTCATCAGGGAACAAGTGGAAAAAGGTGTGGTAGAACTCTACTTTGTGAGGACTGAATTCCAATTAGCAGACATCTTCACCAAAGCTCTTCCTCGAGAACGTTTTGAGTTTATCCTTCCACGTCTTGGTCTAAAGAGTTTACAACCGGAAACACTCAAGCGTCTTCAAGAGGAAGACGAGGAGTAAAGGTCTTTATTCATCTATCTCCTGTATATGTTTATTCAAAAAGCAAAATACAAAACTTGAAAACCCTCAAAAAGAAAATATAAAAATATAAAATTTTCTAAATTCATAAAAATTAGAAAATCTTGAAAAAAAAATTCCAAAAATATTGTTATTTTGTCATGTTTTTCCTTATTCGATATCATCTACGGACTTTGTGTTGACATTCAAAGAATGTCACGGGTTTTTAGATGCTCCTCGAATGCACATAGTTTTTGTTTAAAAAAAATGGGGTGGAGAAAAATGGTGGTTTATTGTCATTTCAGGCAGTAACCCGTGTTTCAAAGAAAGAACAGAGCCATACTTTATCTCATATTTCAAACCTAATGCTCTGATTCTAAAAACAAATGTTTGTCATTAACAAGACAATTGTTTAATTTCAAATATTGTTTCTTCTAAATGATTCTTCTGAAAAATATTTGCAATCTTAAGAAAACTCAATTGTTTTGAGAACACTTCGGACTCTATTTTTGAAAATCAAAAGAACTTATCAAGTGTCAAAATCTCAATCCATCAATCAATAACTTCCGTCATTGATTGAGGGGGAGAATGATTTTTCAATTAAATCAAAAAGTGATTCTTTTCAAACAATTAGCACTTAAATGAGTAAGGTCTACTCTAGATGTTTTACAATATGTTACACAATTGGCTCCAGACCTTGGTTATTATTATGTTTTCAAAAGATAATCATGCATGTTCAATTAATGGAGTTTAAAGTCTAAAAATCCAATCCTTATCAGTTAAAACGTTTTCATAATCAAGTTACAATTCTCCTTAAAAAGCTTTCAAAATCAATTTAAATCTACAGAGATCACAAATCTTAAATGATTTGATAATTGTGATCGCGGGAGAATTTGTGATTTAAATTGGATTTAAACTGATAATTCGATAAATGGTTTCATAAGTGTTTAGCATGTTTGCCTCCCCGCATGTGACAAACGATTTCAAATTTTCCATGCACATGTTAAGGGGGAGCATCTACATTAAACCTCAAATTATTGGAACGTGATTGAAATTGTCTCAAAGTGCAGGTTCCCTCTAATATGTGCAAAACTCTTTCTAACTTCGAGACACATATTGAGGGGGAGCAAATTTTTGAAAACCTCATCCTTCCTCAAAATGTTTTATCTACTCAAATTGATTGGGAAGTGATGATCATCATTTTAGAAAATGTTAATCAAAAGATTTGACCTTTCATTCTTAATCTAACGATTTCAAAGATCTCTTGCCTCCATGTGCTAAACAAATTCTGAATTTTTTTGCATATGTTGAGGGGGAGCATTTCTAAAATATCAAAACAATTAAGATACAAAATGCTTTGATTCTATATCACAAGTATCTTGATTGATTTTTCAAATGGTTTTCAATTGGTTTCAAGGCGGAAGAACAATACCAAAAGACCGACCAATTTAATTTATGCATGGTGTTATAAGGATTGTTAGGTTAGGTATTCGTTCCCACGATCCCGCCAGTGCCGGAGGGATCTACCCAGGGACAATCCACTAGTTAGTGTAGAAGTCCTTAGGTATGGTGATAAAAGGAGAAAAATGAGATATGGAAAGAGTGCGGACTGAGACTGAGCTAGTACTGGAATAAACCCAACAAGGTTCTAGTTATGAAGTCTCGGTAAGCACTGAAGGGGTTGAAGAATGAAAAAGAATTGAATGAGAAAAAGGGTGAAAAGAAATAGCCCTCTGTTTATTCAACCTTAGGGCAGACCGGGTTCAATTCATATACTACAGGTGGTTACCAAGGTAACATCGGTATTGAAGACAAGACGTCATGGACCTAGTGACGCACTGCACTTCAACTTTCCAAACCACTCAAGTTCCTCTTAAAAGGACTTGTTTCACTCTCACGGGGAACCAACATAATCTATCGACTTTCTCTTAGAGATTGTTGATATTGAAGAAGGAGACCCTCTCCCTAGTCTCCGGCATAGGAACCAAATATGCACAATTGAGTCTAGAGCCACGAGATCATCAATAAATCTCATTAGGACACTTTCAATGAAGACTCTATGTTTTACATAATGTGGAAAGAGAGATTATATCTTATGAGTCCTACGCATTATCCTTGTGGTATTGCCAGAACATCTGAGTGATATTCATACATGTTCACAATGAAGATGGAAAGCCTTCTGGAGCCAACATCAAACAAGCTCCTGGTAAGTGGCATGTGAGATCTATCCAATAGATCAACCATGTGACAACTGAACAGAAACAATGGAGCGATTCAATCTTTTGAATCAATCCTGGTTCAGGTTATGGATTGACGGATACCTTTCGAAAACCGATCGTTGTGCTTAAAAACTCTTTTCTTTAGCACATCGACTGTGTACTTATTTCTCAAAATAAAAGGTGTTTATGATTGATAATTGATTTTCATTAAAACCTTCGTTGTATTGCAAAAACAATTTCTATTGAGCAATACACGATTGTTTCTCAAATCTTTTTTCATCAATCAGTGAACCTCATTTCATTTGGTTCACTCACTCCGTGTTGTCTTCTTTGAGACATTCCGGTTTGAGAACGACTAGAGCATACTTGCGAAACCTGTCAAGAAAATTCTTGAATTATACCGATCACAGGCTACTTGTACTTGATCAACGGGGAACCGTGGGTCGTGTTCCTCAATTCAACGAAATTGATCAAAGACACTTTCGTGCGCTTGTTGCTAACTGTCTTATGCGAGGTACACCCGGCTTCAGCTGATCAGAATGAAGTGGTCAATCCACAGCCGCATGCTCACTCAACACATTCAGTTCCAAAGAAATCATGATTAATGCATCAATGACTCTGATATTTTCACTCCATGCTTCTGCTACGCTGCTGCCAATATCATGAATCAATAAAAGCTTTCGCTACTCTGATAAAAAGATGTCATGATCTAGAAAGTGTGAGCATGTCGGTCCAATAGTCACAACATCACATAATACCTGTAACCACCCGCATTTTTAGGTTACTTTTCATTTTCTTGTAGATAAATATTCACTTTTACTATTCACATTTACTATTCACTTTCACTATTCATCCCGTAAAATTTTTATTTCACATTCTCGTAAGATAAATTATTTTAGTAATGACCTGAGAGTTCGACACTCGTTAGATCATTTTCGCAAAAGTTATTAAGAAAACATCGTTTTAAAGTTTCGTTTTGGACGGTCCACCGTTTAAACATCACGCGCTTAACGAAAATCAACCCTGACAATTTTTCTCGCATCAGATAAATTTTTAGATCACTCATAATTAATTTGAGAATTTTTAAGATTTATTTTTAGGGATTGAGTTGTAGAATAGCAAGGTACTTTTCCAAGTGTCCCATTCTGGTACGTTAACTTTTTTTAAGCTGTAGAATAGCAATGTACTTTCCATAAGTGTCCCATTCTAGTACGTGTACTTTTTTTAAATTGTAGAATAGCAATGTATTTTCCATAAGTGTTCCAATTTGGTACGTCCTACTTCCATAAGTGTTCCAATTTGGTACGTCATCTCACGTACTAAATTGGAACACTTATGAAAAGTACATTGCTATTCTATGACTTAAAAAAATACACGTACTAGAACGGGACACTTATGGAAAGTACATTGCTATTCTACAGCTTAAAAAAGGTACACGTACCAGAATGGAACACTTGAAAAAGTACGTTGTTATTCTACGACTCAATCCCTTATTTTTATGTTACCAAATAAACCCTGCGCTGACAAAACTAAACTTACGTTTTAAACAATTCTACTTACATCCAGACTTAACGATTCCTTCACTGTGTTTCTAATATGTTTTTGACACTTTTACATTTTTTGGAAAAGTCAAACATATTTCCCTCCTCCTTTGACCATAAAGAAATTAACCTTGTACGTTCTACATTTTGCTTAAATCGCGTAACTTTTAAACTTCACGAATAACTGTAAAGTTATCCCGCGTATGAAGAAAACCACATTTTAACATCTCATATCACTTTTAGACTAATTTTAGTCTACTCTAAATAAATTCACGGTCGTTTCCCTGAAATTTCGTTCTTTTCCGATAAACTGCGAATTACGCGTTTTTGACCCGTATTTCCAGCTTTAAGCAGCGTTTTTGCACCCCAATGAGACTTATCACCCATTTTATATTTTTAGATCGATTATAATAATAATTTTCATCATTCCTACAAGTTTCATATTTTTACGATACCCGTTTTTAACTTATATGATTTTACGATTTACTGTTAGCGGTTATCGGGACTAAACGACCTCCATAAAACAAGATAATACAAAAAATAAGTACCTAGTCACCCTAACTATGATATGAACGTGTATATATGTGATTCACCATGCCATGTGCCTAAGTGATAAGCCTTGGACTTTAGGATACATTCATATGTAAGTAAACTTCTAAGCTAAGCTTCCAAAAATATCCTAAACTTACACCTCCTCATTTACACCTTCCTAACACCTTCCTAACCTCCTCAAGACCTTATATAAACCCATCCCCTCTCCTTAGGTCGTTCATACCATCAACATACACAAAACACACTTCATTTACTTTTTACTTCAAGTTTTATTCAAGAAACATAAGCTCCATATCAATTCCAAAGTTCATGTTAAGCTTTGATTGATCCAAGTCCTAATTCCTTCCTTCCATTGGTGATCTCCAAGCCACACAAGAAGTGTTCTAGTAGAAGACTTCAAGTGCTTTCCCAAGTCATCTCAACTTAGTATCAAGAGGTTGAAGAATTTGGAAGCTAGGGTTACTAGTTCTTGTTCTAGCTCTTCATCTTTGATGTTCCTCTCTTAAGTTGAAAGCCAAAAGTTGTAAGAATAACTAACCACCACTCTTGCTCTACATCCTTTACATGTTTCATATTCTTAAATCTATGCTATATATGCTCATATGTTGGATCATGATGTACAAAAATCTTTAAAACAAGTTATAAGAACCTATATGTTAAACATGGGTTAGAAAGTGTTTAAACGCTAAACTTTTGTACAAAGTTTCCATAAAATCGACCACATATAGATCTGATACTTTTCATATTCTTGTAGATAATATTAAAAAAAATTTAGCAATTTGAATCACCCAAAACGGACACACGCGTCAAAAGTTATGACAAAAAGAAATTAGCGAAACTAAAATATGAAACTGCCAAAATAGCTTTCTGCCTAAATTCCGGATTTTTTAGAGGCCCTTCTAGTCCGTTTCATCAAAAAGTTAAAACACGAAAGTTGTCCGGAACGACGTTTTCCTTCAATATCAAAGAAGCTCGGACCTTGAAAACGCATAAACAGGCCATAATCTTTCAAAAACAGAAACTGCCCCTTTATATAGTCTTACAACTATACTTTTGTCACAACTAAAAGCAAACCAAGAGGCCTAATGGCCATAAGCCAAGACCACGGCTACGGCTAAGGTCAAGGATGAGTCTCAAGACCATGATAGTCAAGACCAAAGCCACGGCAAGGCCATGGCTAAATCCTCAAGGCTTCCTAAGCCGAGACCGTAAACCAAAGGCCTTAGCCTTGACAAACCTAAATGTATACAATACAATTTGGATCTACTCCCTCGATGAACCATGAAACTATACTTGTAATAACCAACTTTAAAATTTAGAAACTTTTAAACTTTTCTTTAAATACTTGTGACATAAATTATGACGAAACTTGTGAAAACCATTATGAATTCTTAATCATAACCAAACAAACATGTAACTTATGTTTGCAAACTATATGGACATTTTTGACACTTATGATATATAAACAAAACATATGTCTTATCTATTAAAGTGCTACAATACTAGGGAGCTTCATGTGAGGGGTTTCATTTGAGTAAAATGTATCGACGAGTTGTTGGATTTACGATTTAAAGTGTCCTAGCTCCTCGAACGTTTACTACATGACCTCTGAATTATGATGGCCCGAACGGTAGTATGATATCTATAAACTAAATACGTTTTCACATATTAAAGATCTTTCTATAAACATCAAATGATAATTGACTACATCATGATCAACATAGGAATATATATAGGATGGTTTATGTTTCCTTAAACATTATTCCAAACCTAAGTCGCAACATTTCATTTTTAGGCTGCTCGTAGAAGTCTTCTGACTTATCTATCGCATCCGTTAGTACTTAACATCATCAACTCTTGGTGAGTTCATAGCCCCACTTTCTATTACTTAATTGTTTTACAAACCCTTGGGGGAGATACATGCTTTATTTTAAACCGAACACATTGCTTTCAAATTCTATACTTATCTGATTATTTTTCTTGCACTAAGTTACCGCATTTGCCAATCTTAAGTCCCTAAATCATGAATCATTAATCACGAGTGAAGTGAGCGCGAATATTGTGGATAGATCTATCGGGATTGACGAATCCCGTTTGTTTGACCAGGATCCGGTAAACAAACGCACTATATTTGAGTACATCAGGTAAAACGGAAAATTTTACCTACTTGGGGCATCGATTACTATTATATGACAGCAAGTTAACGCCTTGATTGCATGATGCTTAGTGAATAATAACTGTTTTGTTTTCAAACCATTGGTGTGAATTTATAACTCACACTACAAACATTATGTGTTCAACTGATTTCCTAAACTCTATGAATTTCACTCAACCTTTGTGTTGACAGTTTTAAGCATGTATTTTAGGTCCATAATGTCAGAAACTGGCACGAAAGAGCGAGGACTAGATCAAGAAGGCTATAAATTTTATTATCATTCGAAAACCAATTTAATGTATTTTGTAAACCGTGAAACTACTGGGACCTCATTTTTGTAAACTCTGATATTTATATAAATCGAATGATAAATCCTTTAAAACGACTCCATTAGAGTTCGTTTTCTATTGTTATGATTGTTGTGCCATGAAGTAACACCCAGTTTGAATTCCGCTGCGTATCACAAAATTGGGGGTGTTACAATACCAACACCACAATGGAAGTGTCAAAGATTTATGTTAGCTGATGATCTCAATGCTGGCTCAAAACTCATCATCACGTGGATCACCTCCACTTGAATTATCCTAACATGCAAAACATGAAGAATCAAAGACTACGAGCTACTGAGCAAAGGACTTAATCAAGAAACCTAGAGCTATCTAATGTAATATCTGTTTGTTTTCATTGTAAATTGAGGTGACCTCCCTTAGGGGGAGATTGTTAGGAATTAGAAAATTCAGTCATTAAAGAGTCGGTCACCTCAAGTATAAGTAGTCATTAGAAAGCTCGTAGTCGTAGTCTGGTTATATTATTAAGTAGTTTGTTTTGTAACACCGTGGAGGACGGACGGGTCTTTACCCATTGTATGCCTGATCCACAGCCCGTAGGTGGCGTTTGTTTGTAAGAAACTATAAATACCCTCTACCTCCCAAGGTAGAGGGTTGGAGCTTCAATACCATTTTTCTTTGTTTCACATAGTTCCCAACTCTCTTCCCTTTCTCTCTCTAGAACTTTCTCTCTCTAAACATTGTTAACGCCCCACATGGTTATGGTTTAATGTGTTTGTGAAATCCTATATCTTACAAAGAATGGTTAAAGTTGTGGAATAAAAATTGACGCACTTGATGTAAAACTCCAATAGCAAGACAGAACAAGACAATTTTTTTTACCACTTTGTTAAAAGAACAAGATGGTATTTTATGATTTTTTTCATATATCTTGTCCTTTACTACTTTTGTAACACCCCAACCCGACAAAGGTCAAAATATCATATTATGGTGTCAATCAAAACATACAAACGCAAGCCAAAGTCATATAAACATAATGATTACAAAGGTATTCTAAAATAATAACGAAATGCTAACTCTAAATAATATGAGTTCCAAACTATAATACAAATCTCAACTAAATCCAACTGGAAATGAATCCAAAGTCTAATCCAAAAGTAAAAGGCATCTATTATCGGGGTAGTCCACTAAGAGCTCATATGCACTCTTCACTCATATCCTAGCTTCCCTCTTAAAACCTGTCGCAAGAAAAGAAATGCGGCTAAGCTTAAAAGCCCAGTGAACATATATATAACAAAAACGAATAATCCAAACATATATATATATATATATCGGGAATATATTGGCTACATTTAATTGTAGGCAGTTGGCTACAATTTTGTACTAAAAATGTGGGCCCCTAATTATTTTTTTGGGTCCTGATTTTTTTTCTGTGGGACCCTGAATCATTGTTAGTGTATTACTCTTTACGTCCCTAAATAAATGTCCGGTTTGACTTTTCAAAGTCAAACTGGTTTAACTTTGACCTTATCTATTTTTGCGAGTGTTATATAATACTTGATGAAAAATATATGAATAAATTGGGTTTTACGTGTATTTTTCATTGGTATAGTTTTTCATCAAGTATTATATAACAAAAAAAATTTACGGTCAAAGTTGAACCAATTTGACTTTGAAAAGTCAAACTAGACATTTATTTAAGGACGGAGGGAGTACTTATGAAGTATTGTAGCTAATTGGCTACAAAAATTGTAGCCAAGCTATCCCATATATATATACTAGATTTCAAAGCCCGCCCAATGGGCGGGCATGACTTATAATTATTGTTAACATATTTTTCTTTATTGTAAGAAGGTTGTTAGGAAATGTTTTGAATGTGGGTTTTTTTTCTGAATTGGTAATTGTTAAATTTCTTTACTAAATAGAGTCATACTTTGTTTTTAGAACAATTTCATCTATAATTTCTATGAAAATAAGACTTCATTGCTTGAAAAATATTGTTTTTCTATATACATGCTTTCAAATGGAAAGATTATTAGTTAGATAAAGTGTTAATAATAGTGTCTATATATAAGAGGCTTTGTGCATCAATACTCCATGATACGTGATAATGTCCCCTACCAAATACTTCATGTTAAATAAAGTGTTAATCCTTTGTTTTTTCACTTTGTATGTCTATAATGTGTATTGCACATTCTTCCTTGCTTGAAAAATATTGTTTTTCTATATACATGCTTTAAAATAGGAAGATTATTAGTTAGATAAAGTGATAATAATAGTGTCTATATATAAGAAGCTTTGTGCATCAATATTCCATGTTATGTGATAATGTCCCGTACCAAATAGGTTTGTTTTTAAGTCGTGTTATAAGCATGTGAGATGAAATTAGTGAGATCAACTTGTGTGGTTTATATATTGTGAGATAGTTAGTTATCGTTCTAAAAGAATAAGATAAATAACAATGTCTATAAACAACTAACATGATCGATGTATTTGTCATATTTAATTGGAGAATCCAAACTCGCTCCAAGGAGGTTTTCCAGTGACCATTTCAATCACTGTACATCCCAAGCTCCATATATCCATGGTATATGTATGTTATGGATTTGTGTCTTTTCGCACAGCAGCTTGCAAAACCTGAACAAAAGAGATGATTTGTTACGGATTTATATGATTTAAGTATGATGCCTAAATTTGTAATATTACGAGGTACCTCTGGAGCCATCCAATGTGGACTGCCCTTTAAAGAAAGATCAGTAACATGTGGAGAAAGCTGTAAAAACAGAATGTTTTGGCTAAGATGAAAAAACATATATATAATTATATAAATGTCAAACTTTATTTAGCTCACATGTTTAGCCAATCCAAAGTCAGCAAGTTTCACAACACCGGATGTAGATTTACCTTCCATACTTGTGGACTTCTCTTTTAGCTTATGATGTGGCACTTCTTTAAACCTCAAATATAATGAAAACTCCAACAACCTATTAACAAAATTTATTATAAAATTTGCACTTGAAAATTTAAACATATGCATGACTGGTGTAGGGAGATTATTGAAATACGTAGATGGTATACCTTGAAATTTTGTGACTAATGATCCAATAGAAATGCCTTTATAGAGTTGTTAACATATATTTCGACTGCATCCTCTACAAAGTCGTTCATCATGTAGGGCCAGGCTAAAGAAGAGACTTACATATTCATGTGAAAATTGCTAAAAAGAAATAAATTGAACTTACTGTGGACAGGCCCTCCACTAATGTTGTTCGGGAAGACTTGAAAAAGAGCAAGTGCATGAGAACTATCAGGCTGCTGGAGTTGCTTTGGTACTTTCTTATCCTTCTACAACAGAAAGAAAGGTAAAAAAGATCTGGGTAACATGGGTATAAAAAAAGAACATAACTACACACTAATAAGCAAGCTTGTTTGATTCTTAATGGCCAAGTCTTGGAGTCCAGTCTCCCTGCAAAATACTAATACATTTCTATTTAATATATTTACCACTCTCTTACAACACTTAGGTGTTCTTTATCCTTTTAATTAGAGGTTTTACATCTCGCTCAGAATATTTAAAGGTTTAGAGCTCATGAATGAATCTGATAGTTATACATGCTCATTGACATTTCCATCTCCTTCACCAGTTTCCATGTTATCTTGACAAGTTAATGCGGGCACAAGTTCAAAACTGGAACTGAAGGAAAAGATTGCGGAACTTACAATCGATGTTGGAATGAAAGTACGCTGCTCCAAAACAATTCCAGAAAGTTGCACACCTAAATTAATAAGAAAAATATTCTTCTTCAACCTGTAGCATTCAAAGTAAAAGGTCTTAGGCCAAGCTATAACATAATAACAATATTAATAGGAAGAAAGTGTATTCAAACGTACCCTAGTTGGTCTAAGTTCAAGCACTGTAATTGATGAGTGTGTAAATACTCATCATTTTTGTACAATATAAACTGCAAAATCATCTGAAAACACTCAGAAACACATCAAAATGATCAAAATATCACAAATCAGTGTTTTATGTGTTTTAAATGCAAAAATATCAAAATCAGATGAAAAACATATCAAATTTGCAAAATTGGCAGTTTCAGTCCCCCAAGTTTCAAAAGTGTTAAAAAAACAGTCCCTGAGCACATAATTTCAAAAGAAAAGTCACCAAAGGTCCTTTTAAAATCAAAAGTTGTCAAATTTAGTCCTTTGGTGAAAAATATGAAAAGTTTGAGAAAATTACAAGTTTAGTCCTTCAAGTTTGAAATTTGGCAAAAATGGCCCCTGGAAAATTGCAAAAAGGCAATTTTGGTCCTTATACTTTTTGAGAATGTCACTTTTGGTCCCTTGAAACAAGTTTGATGAATTGGCAGCTTAGGTCCCTTGATTTTCAGGATTTACACATTAAGTCCTTGAAGTTTAAAACCTTTAACTCATTTTGGACCCTTACCTATCTTTGGACCCCTGTCAATTGGCATTGTGAACCCCCTCTATAATACTGCCTGGTCAAAATCCTCACCCGCCAAAAAGTCATCACTCTCAACTGCTATCCCTGCAACTAGCTTTCCCCCATCCCCCCTCCTCTCCAATCACTCAAACCTGTTCCCTCACCCCCAACTAACATCCAAAGTGCATTTAATGCACCTCCCTCCCCCTCACTCAACCCCGTTGTCAAAAGAAAAATGGCGCCAAATCTATGTTTAAACGGTTGAGATGATTTTGAAGCAATCCAAGGGCTAGGAATGGTGGGAAAGATTGAAAGAGAGAGAGTAGCTTTGGGATATAAAAGACAGAGGAAGGAAGCAAAGAAAGATATATTTTAGTTTTAAAATTTTTATCTATGTCGTTTTTTACATAAAAGCTTTAGTTTAGTATCAAGCTTGTAATCTTTTGTTAAATTGTGTTAACTTAAAGTATTTAAGTGTTTTAAAACTCAATTCAAGTACCAATTTTCAGTTATTGTTACAATTCTCATTTTGTATCCACTGTTGAAAATTTCTATCTTTAAATCTTGTATGCTAGCTCTTATTAGCTTATTCTTAAGCTTAAATAGATTCATTTAAGCTTATGGTACCTTGTTATAAGCTTGTGCTCAAATTCTAAGCTACATTGGATATTGGTCAACGAAAGTCAAAATGGGTCAATATGGCAATGGAATTGGTCAAATGGTGAAGCAGCTATGGAAATGGGTTGATTTAGGTCTAGTGGGTTGATTTAAATAGGTTAGAGATCTTGGTTCACTGGTTTGCAAGCTATAGCAGCTTTGGACTTTTGTAAGTCATTTTCAAGTTTCTTTGCATTGTTTGATTTTGTAGTTAAAACTGGTTCCAATCTGTCTTTACAGTAGTGTTTAGGTTAAATAAACTTAGATTGATCACAATTACTAGTTGGTTAAGAGTTTGGGTCAGTTTGCACTTAAAACAGTAGTTAAAGGGGTGTTTGGTTTTACTGTACTATCTGTCATATTGGTTAATTCAGTAGTTAAGTTTCATTGCTTCATGTTTATTAAGTGTAAGTGAGCTCAATTGAGTCAATTACTTGGGTCTGCAACATCACAAAGTCAAACTTGGCTCTAAATCTGTCTACCTGTTAACTGTTGGGGAATTGGGATTAGCAGGCCATCATTTTGTGTTTAGAAACCCATAAACTTGCTTTCATTGTACTTAATACATCTTATAACATCCATCTCAGCCATAAAATTTGATCTAAAGTTCAAATTAGTCAAAGTTCATCAATATCTTGAAAAGTCAAAAAAGTGCAAAAAGCTGTTTTGGGCTCAGTTAGTAGGAATTGTTTTGAGTTCATATTTGGGTCTTATCAAGTAAACTTTGGTATTTCAAAAAGCTCAGCTGGTGCTCTTTCTTGCCATCATTTTATCTGATTTTTACAATTTTTGAAAAAGCTTCAAACAAGCTCATTTTTTAGGCATACAGTGCCCTGCACCACTGTACTCAGTGAATGCTGAGATTTTCACAGATATTGTAACTTGTATACAGTGCTCATAAGAGCTTGTCATAAGCTGATTTTTGGAACAATTACTCTCACCCAGGTCCTTTACAAGTTCCAATTGGTAGTTTTTTGTTTGAGCTTATTTTGAGGCTTGTGCATGAGCTTAAACTTGTCACTCAAAATCTGTTTTGACTTGTAATTCATAGAAATCAAATCTTTGCTAGCCTTCTAATCTGTAGTTATAAACTGTTGTTTTAAGTTGTATTAGAGTTATTTTAGCATAATAAGGCTTTGGTAAACAGTTGGTGGTTTATTTGTCTCATTTGGCTTATTTTAGTGCTTATTGATAAGCACTTGTTTAAGCAGTTTCATATTTCTCCACATAAGTGCCTGTTTTTCTATTTTTCTTATATTCCTAGTATTATTTTAGAGTTTTCTTGAAATTTTCAGATTTTTCCAAGTTGTTTTGCTATTTTTCCTAATTTAAAGTAGTTTTTAAGCATTTTTAATTAGCTTTTTATATAAAAAATTCAGAAAAGGTCCAAAAATATAAGTTTTCATTTTTCTTAGGTTTAGATAAACATAAAAAGTAGAAAAAGTAATTTTCCAGATTTTTCATAGTTCATTTTGTAATTTTTAGTAATTTAATTAGTTTTTAATAGTTTAAAATTCCTAGAAAATAGAAAAAAATCGAAAAAATACAAAAATAGTTTGGAAAATTCTATTTTGATATTTTAGATTTTTCTAAGTCTTAATTTTATTTTTCTAGCTTTATTTCACATTTTCTTGTATTTTAGGTAATTATTTAATAGTTAAAAATAGTTTTTAATTAATAATAATTAATTAATTAGTTGTAAAAATAGTTTTCTTTTTCTAAAAAGTTTCTTTTATTATTAGGTTTGTAAAAAGATCATTTTCATATTTTTAGGATTAATATTGCTTTAGTTTCACTTTTTAATTTGTACGTCGCGTAGATTTTTAATTCAGTTTTATAAAAACATAAAAACAAAACATCATTTTAATTATAGTGATAGTGTTTATTTAATAGATTTTATCTTTTTAATTTTCCTTTAATTTGCATTTAAGCCGTTTTTATTTGTTGGCTTATTCCGTAGTTAATATCATAATCTGATCCTTTTTCCGTTCAAATTCCTCGATCACTAAACGTTTGATAAATCATCGCATAGCTCGCTGGGACATAACGACCCGGGGAGACCCTATACTCCTCTGATCTTCATTGATTTCGTTCCTGAGCCGTTTTAAGCTTGTTACGGTCCGCCATTCACAAGTGGCGGGCTTGTGTGATAAAGCTTGACTGTTCTGGAGCGCATCAAATTTTTGGCGCCGCTGCCGGGGAGCTGTGCTATCTATCTTCCGTGTAGCAGATTAGTTGTTTGAATACTCACTCATTTGTTTATATTATCCATCTATATATATATCCATATTTTTATTTAAAAAATCCAAAAACCCAAAAACAGCCAAAAACGTATAAAACACAAAAATATTTTTCCTTTTGTTTCTATATATGTATCAAAAATAAAAATACAAAAGATTCGTCGTTTTCTTTAATAATTAACAACTTAAAAGATTACCACCGCAAACCAAGGCGGTGCACTACCTAACTGGGGGTGCGACCATAATAAGTTCACGAACTAAAGATATAAAACTTGCCTTTGTGTCCTTGTGATTGGTGTACCTTTTTCAAAGAAGCCATTCACTTTGGATTATTGGTTAAGTTCACTGTTGTTTTGCCTCGATTTTGTGTTAATTGATTTTGTTGTGATATCGACGTTTCGAACCGAGAAAACCCATAAAGATTCTTCTCACCCTGATTTTTATAAAACGTCTTCATAATTCTCATTCTCATCTGAAATATCTTCATAATTCCATTTCTCTCCTTAACTCTCGAGTCCTTAGAGTTAAATCTAGTGCATGCGCACTCGTTCTTCTAGATCATTGAGTCCTTTGCGTGATCTAGCGGAAATTCCTAGAAGACGTTCTCATAGACGTGTTGCCCAAATAGTCGAACCCGAGATTCGTACTATTTCGAAGCAACACATGGCAGACGAACGTACAATGGCGGAAATGCTCCAGGCACCCACCGAGGGTTATGGAGATGCCATCGTCTTACCAGTAATCAATTCTGATCACTTCGAATTGAAGACACATTTAATCCAACTTGTGTCTACGAATCAATTCCGCGGTTCTGATCGAGAAGACCCGTATGCACACATCCGTTGGTTCAACCATTTGACATCAACTCTCAATTACAAGGATGTGCCACAAAAGGTGATCAAATTGATGCTATTTCCGTTCTCACTTGCGGGGACAGCCAGGATTTGGCTGGAAAAAGAACCCCTCGATCCATCGAAACTTGGGAGGATCTTGTCCAAAAGTTTGTCAATTATTTCTTCCCTCCATCAAAGACGACTAATCTTAAAAATGAAATTTATGGATTTCGTCAAAATTTCGATGAAAATTTTGGAGAGGCATGGGAGAGATTCAAAGATCTCCTCAGAAAATGCCCCCATCATGAATTCACGGAGCTTCAACAAGTCAATATCTTTTACAATGGGTTGAACGGTAATGATCAAGATTCCTTGAATGCATCCGCGGGTGGCAATATCTTGAATCGTAAACCTAAAGATGTGCTTGAAATTTGCGAGAGTAAATCAAAAGTTCCTATTTCTCGAAACAAAGTCAATGTTCAGAACACTCCTGCTTCTTCATCCGGAACTCTTAGTTAGCGGCTCCGTTAGCGCTCTAACGGACATGATCCATTGTATGATAAAAGAGGTGAAGGAAATCAAAAGCGAAATTCATAAGCCGGAACCAATCAAAGCCATAAACAAGGTGTGTGAAATTTGTAGTGGTCCACATGCGTATTATGATTGTCAAGCAACCGATGCTTCCTTTTACCAAGCTCCCGTAGCTTCGGTAAACCACAATCAATACCGACCACAGGCTGATCCTCACTACCGTGCACCTAGCGGTATGACACCACCTGGTTTTCCTCCTGTGCAAAACCATGGCAATCAAAATCGCTTTGTTCCGAATCAAGGACAAAATTTCAATAACTCTCAAAATTTCAATCAAAACCGGAACAATTTCAACCAACCTTATCAAGCTCCAAATCAGCAAGGTTATCAACAACCTTTTCAAG
This sequence comes from Chrysanthemum makinoi, assembly GCA_910596185.1. Classification (NCBI taxonomy): domain Eukaryota; kingdom Viridiplantae; phylum Streptophyta; class Magnoliopsida; order Asterales; family Asteraceae; genus Chrysanthemum; species Chrysanthemum makinoi. Next base: position 113,733,633 of record OU343219.1, read on the forward strand.
CTCCTAATCATCAGAGTTATCAACCACCTCCTCAAGCTCCTATGCCAAATGACTTCATGAAAATGACTGAGTCAAACATGCGTTCTATGCAAACTCAGATCAATAACATGAGAGGTGAGCTAAAAAGGGAAATTGATACTACATTATCTCGGCAGACAAATGAGTTAAAGAATATGATGAGCAGTTTCATGAACATGAATATGAACAAAGCTTCATCATCTTCTGGAGGACTCCCAGGCAATACAATTCCTAATCCAAATGCCGAGTTGAAAGCCGTCACCACTCGTAGTGGTAAGACGCACAATGGACCTACGACTCCTATGCCCCCTCCTCCTGTGGCATTGAGTCAAGTTACCAAGGAGACAACGGACAAGGTGCATTATTCTAGCCCACGAAGTACCGCACACGTCCCACCTTCGGTAGTCCAACCTTTAAGTCCGGAACCCGATGTTCCGAAGAAAAATCTTGAGCCAGAAAACACTTCCATCCCGGCTCAAAAGTCTAGTCAGCTTCCATACCCATCAAGAATGAATGATGAGAAGCTTAAAGACAAAAACAAAGAGCAAATGGAAAAATTTTTCCAAATCTTCAATGAGCTTCACTTTGATATAAGCTTCGTTGATGCTCTCGTTCTAATGCCTAAATTTGCATCCACGCTTAAAGGCTTACTCACCAACAAAGACAAGCTATCAGAGATGGCTAAAACTCCTCTCAATGAGCAATGCTCAGCAGCCATTCTTAATAAGCTTCCCGAAAAGCTTGAAGACCCTGGCCGGTTTTTAATCCCGTGTGATTTCTTGGGGATGTTTCAATGCTCCGCCTTGGCCGATCTTGGCGCTAGCATTAACCTCATGCCACTCTCAGTATGGAAGAAACTGTCTCTTCCTGAACTTTCATCCACTTGTATGACACTCGAGCTAGCGGACCGTACCATAACTCGTCCACTTGGGATAGCCGAGGATGTCGTGATGAAAGTGGGAAAGTTTCACTTTCATGCTGACTTTGTTGTAGTAGACTTCGATGCAGATCCTAGAGTTCCCCTTATCTTAGGGAGAGCTTTCTTGAGAACGAGTCGTGCTCTGATTGATGTGTTTGCTGAAGAGTTGACCATACGGGTTGACAACGAAGAGCTCACGTTAAATATCAACCAGAACTCCAAACCTCTGTACAAACAGAGTGTTGCCACAATTGATCAAAGATCTGAAAGATTCAATGCAACACTCTCAAACTTCACGGTTAAGAGGAGTCATGAAAAACGTGCTGAGCTCAAAGCTTTAAAAATTACCCCTGGTTCAAACAAATGGTTTGAAAGCTGTACCAGGGAAGTCAAGAGTGTTCTTGATGATGATGATGATGATCTAGAATCGGAGACTTCATCGGAAGTGGTGGAAACTGCTAGCTCTAAGAGCACACCACTTGTCCCACCTCCGGCATCAGTTTGTCGCATCGAGATTGTTAAGTCTGTAGATGAAACCAAACTCTCTTGAGTTTCATCCGAGTTGGATGATGATGTTTGTGATCCAATGGGAGACATTTTGCCCATTGATGAATTGCTAAAAAATGATCCATCATCTTCTAGTCTTATTCCCGACTCTTCCATCCCTTCTCTCACTCCTGATGAGGAAGATGACAACTTTTGGAATGAAGTCGATGCATTTCTTAGTGATGAGTCAATTCCAACGGGAATTGATAACACTTACCTTGATCCGGAGGGAGACATCCTTTTTTTGGAAAGTTTGTTGATTGAAGAACCGTTTCCCACCCTCCCTCCCGGACATCTTCTTGACAATCACCATCTAAGCTTCAAGTTTAAGCTTAAAGATGTCAAAACTGGTGATTTGCTTCTCTCTGCTGAGGAATGGAATTGCATTCTTATGTACGTCTTTATTCCATTCTTCACAGATGGTGTGGTTGCTCTTTCCCTTTTCTCTTTCGGGAATGAGGACACCATCTTTGACCCCGGTATCATCCTTTATAGATTCTTCTATTAACACTACCGCGGTCGTGTCTCGTCGGTGTGGAACTTTCTGATGTTCATATGTTTGTTAACACTGTGAACGAAAGTCCGATTGAGATTGGTTTTCCACGTAACTTTCCCCAAGAACAAATGAATTCGGGGTCGAGTCAAGCTAGCGACTCGGTAATCAAAAACAATAGCACACTATATGGGTTTTCACCCATATTTCTGACTTCTTTCTATTTTCTACCACCCTAGTGTGGGGGGGTTGCCCCACATGTTCCAAAAAAAAAAAAAAAAAAAAATCTTCTTTCTAAATAATGGCCGTAATATTTCCCTTTTACGTTCTTCGTTTCGGCATAACCGCCGGTACTTTGAATATTGAGGGCAATATTCATTTCTAAGTGTGGGGGGGAATTCTCACGAATTTTATCATATAATTATACCAATTCCCCGTTTTTGGCCAAAATTTTTTTTGGAGTAAGTGTTTTTACACTTTCTCATTTGGTTATCATCCGCCATGTCAATGTAAGACAAAAGGACTGGCTAATCCAGGAGCAAACGGCTCTTGGTAAAGATATCTCAAATCCGTTTACATGGCTTGCAATTTGCCCAAAATTGTATGGTTCTCAACTCACCATATCCTAAAAGTGAAGAGTTGGCTAGCCCGCAAGATTATGGCTTGTGGTAAAGGCAGTGGAAAAACCATAATTGGTAATCAACTCACCAAAGATAATGTTGATAATTTATCTAAGAGTTGGCTAGTCCAGAAAGGTACGGCTTCTGGTAAAGACAAATCAAATCCGTTGGAAGCTGGTGGTTTGCTCAAAATCACATGGTTATCAGTGTACCATGGTTCTTACTTGAACTGAAACATTTGGCTACTCCAGAAGTGATGGCTTTTGGTAAAGAGATTAAATCCATTAAATTTTCTCAAAAGATTGCTAGGGACTAGCAATATCTCAGTGTGGGGGATTGATGAGTGTGTAAATACTCATCATTTTTGTACAATATAAACTGCAAAATCATCTGAAAACACTCAGAAACACATCAAAATGATCAAAATATCACAAATCAGTGTTTTATGTGTTTTAAATGCAAAAATATCAAAATCAGATGAAAAACATATCAAATTTGCAAAATTGGCAGTTTCAGTCCCCCAAGTTTCAAAAGTGTTAAAAAAACAGTCCCTGAGCACATAATTTCAAAAGAAAAGTCACCAAAGGTCCTTTTAAAATCAAAAGTTGTCAAATTTAGTCCTTTGGTGAAAAATATGAAAAGTTTGAGAAAATTACAAGTTTAGTCCTTCAAGTTTGAAATTTGGCAAAATGGCCCCTGAAAATTGCAAAAGGCAATTTTGGTCCTTATACCTTTTGAGAATGTCACTTTTGGTCCCTTGAAACAAGTTTGATGAATTGGCAGCTTAGGTCCCTTGATTTTCAGGATTTACACATTAAGTCCTTGAAGTTTAAAACCTTTAACTCATTGTGGACCCTTACCTATCTTTGGACCCCTCACATTGGCATTGTGAACCCCCTCTATAATACTGCCTGGTCAAAATCCTCACCCGCCAAAAAAGTCATCACTCTCAACTGCTATCCCTGCAACTAGCTTTCCCCCCATCCCCCTCCTCTCCAATCACTCAAACCTGTTCCCTCACCCCCAACTAACATCCAAAGTGCATTTAATGCACCTCCCTCCCCCTCACTCAACCCCAGTTGTCAAAAGAGAAAAATGGCGCCAAATCTATGTTTAAACGGTTGAGATGATTTTGAAGCAATCCAAGGGCTAGGAATGGTGGGAAAGATTCAGAAGAGAGAGAGAGTAGCTTTGGGATATAAAAGACAGAGGAAGGAAGCAAAGAAAGATATATTTTAGTTTTAAAATTTTTATCTATGTCGTTTTTTACATAAAAGCTTTAGTTTAGTATCAAGCTTGTAATCTTTTGTTAAATTGTGTTAACTTAAAGTATTTAAGTGTTTTAAAACTCAATTCAAGTACCAATTTTCAGTTATTGTTACAATTCTCATTTTGTATCCACTGTTGAAAATTTCTATCTTTAAATCTTGTATGCTAGCTCTTATTAGCTTATTCTTAAGCTTAAATAGATTCATTTCAGCTTATGGTACCTTGTTATAAGCTTGTGCTCAAATTCTAAGCTACATTGGATATTGGTCAACGAAAGTCAAAATGGGTCAATATGGCAATGGAATTGGTCAAATGGTGAAGCAGCTATGGAAATGGGTTGATTTAGGTCTAGTGGGTTGATTTAAATAGGTTAGAGATCTTGGTTCACTGGTTTGCAAGCTATAGCAGCTTTGGACTTTTGTAAGTCATTTTCAAGTTTCTTTGCATTGTTTGATTTTGTAGTTAAAACTGGTTCCAATCTGTCTTTACAGTAGTGTTTAGGTTAAATAAACTTAGATTGATCACAATTACTAGTTGGTTAAGAGTTTGGGTCAGTTTGCACTTAAAACAGTAGTTAAAGGGGTGTTTGGTTTTACTGTACTATCTGTCATATTGGTTAATTCAGTAGTTAAGTTTCATTGCTTCATGTTTATTAAGTGTAAGTGAGCTCAATTGAGTCAATTACTTGGGTCTGCAACATCACAAAGTCAAACTTGGCTCTAAATCTGTCTACACTGCTTGTTGGGGAATTGGGATTAGCAGGCCATCATTTTGTGTTTAGAAACCCATAAACTTGCTTTCATTGTACTTAATACATCTTATAACATCCATCTCAGCCATAAAATTTGATCTAAAGTTCAAATTAGTCAAAGTTCATCAATATCTTGAAAAGTCAAAAAAGTGCAAAAAGTTGTTTTGGGCTCAGTTAGTAGGAATTGTTTTGAGTTCATATTTGGGTCTTATCAAGTAAACTTTGGTATTTCAAAAAGCTCAGCTGGTGCTCTTTCTTGCCATCATTTTATCTGATTTTTACAATTTTTGCAAAAGCTTCAAACAAGCTCATTTTTTAGGCATACAGTGCCCTGCACCACTGTACTCAGTGAATGCTGAGATTTTCACAGATATTGTAACTTGTATACAGTGCTCATAAGAGCTTGTCATAAGCTGATTTTTGGAACAATTACTCTCACCCAGGTCCTTTACAAGTTCCAATTGGTAGTTTTTTGTTTGAGCTTATTTTGAGGCTTGTGCATGAGCTTAAACTTGTCACTCAGAATCTGTTTTGACTTGTAATTCATAGAAATCAAATCTTTGCTAGCCTTCTAATCTGTAGTTATAAACTGTTGTTTCAAGTTGTATTAGAGTTATTTTAGCATAATAAAGCTTTGGTAAACAGTTGGTGGTTTATTTGTCTCATTTGGCTTATTTTAGTGCTTATTGATAAGCACTTGTTTAAGCAGTTTCATATTTCTCCACATAAGTGCCTGTTTTTCTATTTTTCTTATATTCCTAGTATTATTTTAGAGTTTTCTTGAAATTTTCAGATTTTTCCAAGTTGTTTTGCTATTTTTCCTAATTTAAAGTAGTTTTTAAGCATTTTTAATTAGCTTTTTATATAAAAAATTCAGAAAAGGTCCAAAAATATAAGTTTTCATTTTTCTTAGGTTTAGATAAACATAAAAAGTAGAAAAAGTAATTTTCCAGATTTTTCATAGTTCATTTTGTAATTTTTAGTAATTTAATTAGTTTTTAATAGTTTAAAATTCCTAGAAAATAGAAAATAATCAGAAAAATACAAAATAGTTTTGAAAATTCTATTTTGATATTTTAGATTTTTCTAAGTCTTAATTTTATTTTTCTAGCTTTATTTCACATTTTCTTGTATTTTAGGTAATTATTTAATAGTTAAAATAGTTTTTAATTAATAATAATTAATTAATTAGTTGTAAAAATAGTTTTCTTTTTCTAAAAAGTTTCTTTTATTATTAGGTTTGTAAAAAGATCATTTTCATATTTTTAGGATTAATATTGCTTTAGTTTCACTTTTTAATTTGTACGTCGCGTAGATTTTTAATTCAGTTTTATAAAAACATAAAAACAAAACATCATTTTAATTATAGTGATAGCGTTTATTTAATAGATTTTATCTTTTTAATTTTCCTTTAATTTGCATTTAAGCCGTTTTTATTTGTTGGCTTTTTCCGTAGTTAATATCATAATCTGATCCTTTTTCCGTTCAAATTCCTCGATCACTAAACGTTTGATAAATCATCGCATAGCTCGCTGGGACATAACGACCCGGGGAGACCCTATACTCCTCTGATCTTCATTGATTTCGTTCCTGAGCCGTTTTAAGCTTGTTACGGTCCGCCATTCACAAGTGGCGGGCTTGTGTGATAAAGCTTGACTGTTCTGGAGCGCATCAGTAATCCATTTTTTTGTTAATAATTGTACAAACAATTACTTAATATGATTACAAAACCATTATATGTTACATTGATGCAATTTTATGAGTGAAATATCTAAGAAAAAATTAATAAGAGACATACTTAGGTTATGTACCTTTGGCCTCTTGGTTGGTGCTCTTGTAAAGTGAGAAATACAATTATTTTATCCCTGCAAGACACAGTGCCAACATCATGTCAAAATCGTAACTAACGAATGTAAGTATATAAGAGGTTAAGGTAAAACAGAAGATATCGTAGTCAACTCACATGCATAATAAACTCACATATAACCCTTTCCTGGTAATGAAAAACTTGCAAAAGAAATTTGATAACATAACCTGCAAAACAAAATGATAGAGCATTAGTCTTATTTGTGAACTTGCTGATAGTTTGATAGGAGGCTTCGAATCTTGGACAGTAGAAATGGTACGCCCTTTGTCTTCTATTGGTACTTGCAAAAGAAATTTGATAACATAACCTGCAAAACAAAATGATAGAGCATTAGTCTTATTTGTGAACTTGCTGACAGTTTGACAGGAGGCTTCGAATCTTGGACAGTAGAAATGGTGCGCCCTTTGTCTTCTATTGGTGGTATTGAGATCGGCATTGACTTGATAGAGGATTGAGGGATGTTGGGAGCAGAATAAATTGGCACTGTTTGTCTTAAAGTAACCGGAGGTGCTACACCACACATAGTCGGCAACCCCCTGAACTTAGACGGAAGCTGATTAGGCTGTACTATACCAATGTGAGGCATTGGAATCGGAGGGGCAGAAAAGAAATATGAACTGCATTGTGTATGGTTACTGGTTGGGCAATCCTGCGATGAGCCCTGAAGTGCCCAACAGGGATATATCGTGCAGCTCTAACTGCAGGGAACTTGTGTTTATCCTCTGGTGGAGAGTTTAACAGCTTTTCCATATACCCTTTTCCAGTTTTCGTGCCGAATGGAAACTTGATATCCCTTTTCTTCAACTTCACACGACGTACAGGTTCACTTGCACCATTTTGCACACGCTCCTCCAGAAGTAATTGATGGAGTCTGTAGTATTGCGAATGAAAGGAAGTTAATGCCGAAACTGAAAACGAATTATCTTTTCTACGAAAATTACTGATGAATTAGATAAATAGTAAATCTTTCTAGTTTTGTGGGTATAACGCTTTTCTTGATAAAAGTTGGGTAACCCGCCTATTTTTCCACCATAAATCAAATTCAATAACAAAGTGTTTTAAGATGTAACCTGCTTTTCCCGGTATATTTCGAGTCTGCAAGCAATTTCCCTTTTATCTCCCCAACTACAAAATTTGGCAAGTAGTTGAATTAAGAGACTCATAATTTCATACATTGTTTAAGAAAGTGATGATGTTTACATGTACTTTAAAAAACGCACCTTTATTATAATAACCCAAAGGATCAACATAAGAACAAATAGCCGATAACCTATAGCAAAAAATAAATTATGCAAACCAGCAAAAAGTTAGCAATCGCGACTCTAACTGTATATGCCACCTGAGCGGTAATTTTGAAATATAATTTCAGTATTACCGCTTGCCCTCCATCTTTTCACATGCTTTGTAAACATCTTCGGGGAGAGCTGAAAGCGGGTTCATAGGAAAAGAAATAAGACTGTAAGTTACACATTAAACAATATGATGCTGCTTTAGCATTCCATTGTCATCAACTATACGGTTCTATCATTTTTATGCTCTTAATTCTTTATTTTGTGTGTCCGTTTAACACATCTTTGTATTTGTATTCACATTATCTGATATCTTGATTGAAAAATGTCAAAAGATGATACTTCCACAGTTACACATGCTACTTTTAAAAGAAAGTGGAGTTCCAAAAACTAAACATGGCAGTCATTTTTCGAACATTACCTCCATATATATCTTTATCGGGCAAGAAATAAGATCTGAGATATTCTTCAAAATTACTTCCATGTTTTTCTAGCACCTACTGTGTCTGTTTGTTAATCATAGTCCTAAACAAAAACCCCAAAAAAGAGAGATATCATTCAGCATATCACACAAAAAATCAAACAATGGCTTTTTCGAGTGTTTATAATGTAGATTATGCTCCAAACGAAAATGTAATACTAAAGCAGAGAAATAAAATGTGTGGTTTGCTTCTAGCAAAGAAACATTCAAAACCAAGAATATAAGAACTCATTTATTTTGTGTCTGCAACACATCTCGTAAAGACGTTCGAGTCAATAAGTGTTATAAACCCTCTGCATCTAGTGTTTCTTCAATCACCGATAGAAGCGACTACCTCAAGCTATTTTCTTCTTCTTCTAGCGCAGGCTTTTTATATGTGAATTGTATATGATGACTACTCAGAAGTACCTTTAGAAATTCGTAAATAACCAAAAATAAAAAACAAAAAAATAACTAAAAAAATAATAAAAAAAATCTCATGCTATTAGCCCAAGACTCCCCTAATTCGCACTTGGCACGCTTAAAATTATCGCATGGCGGGTCATCGGTGAGATCATGATCCATTAACTAATGGGTCAAATCATGATCCATTTAGTTATGCCATGGGTCGATTTAATCATTATCCGAGTTGAATTCATTGACACAGCTGGTCTGAACAATAGAACAGCTTCTTTAATTGCAAAGTCACAAAGGCGTAAGATTGCTTTAAAAATAACTTTTCTTCCTAAATGCATACCTAAATAACAGAAAATGAGTTATTAAGAGTCCATACTAATACGTATAACCATCACTATAGTTACAACTGCGGTTTTGTTATACATTAGTTTACCTGCTTCTGTAAAGAATGAGTATACCTGTGAACAGTCTTCTTGCTGTGCAAATAGGCCAACCCTGAGAGAATATGACGTGTAAAATTTCGAACTACAGATTCTGTTACAGCTTCACAGTGATCTCAGATATATTTATTAATGGATCCGGGATGAACATACTCCAAATATATGCAAAATCGGTCATCAACCGGCAAAGAATACAAAATTTTGTCAATACATATCTTTAATACTATTTCAAGGAACCAACATGGGTTAAAGCTAGAAACACTCACCACTTCAGAACCCAAATACTGCACGATGTTTGGATGTTCTAAATTTCGTAGAACTTTTATTTCCTGAACATACACAAATTGATTTCAGATTGTTAGTATATTATCCTCTAATCTAAAAAGTTCAAGCTATTAGCCCTTTGAGCCACATCACATGTTGGTTATAATAACATTACCATACTGGGTAATAATTTCGCATTATGAAGGGGCTATGCCATTAATCTATGAAATGTCCATCCTTTTTAATAATGTTTCATGGATGATAAATCATTTTAGTATTGTAATACTATAGTTTTTGAAATTATATTGAACACATTATCTAATTAATCAAAGCATACATACAAAAGTATTTGCAGGACGGCGCACCCTGACTTGCTATTTCAGCCTTGTATGAACCTACTGACTTTTCTCGTAGCCCAACGACCCACCATTTTTCCACCTACAGCAAAGTCAAGATGATCATTCAGGTTTTTAAGGCATGACCCTACGTAAGGCTGTACAGGTAGCAAGTATATAATGACAGATATGGATATTCATTACCAGAAAAAATTTTGTATGAGCCATTTTCCTCACAACCCATGCTTTGGCTACAGGATGTACTACCATCGTATAGAAATGAACATGTATACTTTAATTTTTTTGAGTTTGAGTTGTATATGTAAGTTTCGTGTATGTCCTTTATCACCATTCCATGCATCTAGATTAAGTTTAATCTTATTCACCATCCTTACGGCGTGAAAACCGCCTCCCAAGTCCTTATTATGGGTCCAAAGAACAGATTCATCAAGGTTATCTGGATTGAATTCGGCCAGCTGAACCTGCACAACTGTTCATAAAAAAATGGACATGTTTTTACATCTAATGATTCATTGTTCTAAATAATTAGTTATTTGGGTTTTTTACTACGAATAAAGATATATAAACACCACCATAACCATATAATGTCTAAATTTATGTGACAAACACTTTATACAACATAATGTGCTTATAAGATGATATTTTGAAGAATTTTAAACAAAACAGTACCTGCAGAATAGTTGGTGAGTCCAACTTTGAGCCCATACTGAGGCAACTCATCAGCATAAGCTGATGCAAGAACAAAATCACCAGCAATGGTTGCAGAGATGACTTGTGCAACTATGTCCTTGTTGGTCTATCAATATTGTTAAAGAAACTGTTGAATGTTGATAAGCTAATATAGTTTCTAAATATTATATACTAATGTTCAGTTGAGTATTTTAGGTGACCACTACAACTCTCAATCTGATTATACATTTAGGTAATTTATAAATATGAAAAAACGAATAAAAGCAAAGAGATCAGAAGGATACAAATCGGACAACATATCGGTACTTGGGGGTGTTGTACTTGTTCTTGTCCTGGTTAATCAACCGGACTCTAGCACGGTAATCAGTCTTACTCTCTGCATTAGAAATAAAAAACAATATACATTAGTAACAGGTAAACACGTCTTTAAAAACTAGAAAATTCATTATCGAACAAAAAGCAAACAACTGAAGAAGAATAATCCCCACCTCTCCTTCTCTTAAACTTCACTTGAAACCTCTTGAGGTACGACCTTGCCAATTCATGGTTGCAAACCTGTGATGAAGATAACACAAAAATCAGTAAACGAACATTAGAAGAGATTGTGGGGGAAAAAAAGGATATTAGGGTTTTTGAGAAAAAGTATATTATGAATGAAGTGCAGATTTTTTTTACGTATATTCTTTTAGGTTACCTAAGTTAAGGAAAATATATGGATAATAAGTTTTTAAAAAGATAATTACTTAATATAATTTTTGTAGATAAATTGTATTTAGTATAAGATTACAATATAGGCATTTATAGATTATAATATGCAACATAATTATCAAAATAACTTGTTGCCTAAGTGGTAAACACACAAGTTATTTATCAAAATGACCAATGTTCAATCCTTGCAAGGCCCCTTTTTTATAAATAATTTTCAAAAATATTTATTAAAAATCTGAAATTTACAAAAAAAATTATTAAAAATCCGAAATTTATATAAAATCTAATAAAATTAAAAATTAGTGCTTAGGTGGACAAAAATATTGCTTAATTAGACAACAAATGATTACGTGACATTAAATTGAATTACTGGGCATTGAGGTGGCATTAATGCCAAATGACTCCTGTTTTATAGAATATATATATATATATATATATATATATATATATATATATATATATATATATATATATAGTGAAACTTTATTTTCAGAACCTACTTTAAATGCGAGAACTGCGAGAACTTTGTTTTAGCCATTGGATTAGTTGATCAAAGGTAAAAAATGAATGTGCCATTTATGTCAATAACTAAAAAATCATATTGGTGGTTGTAATTAGTATAAGGGTAATTAAGGGATTTCACACTTAAATATTTTTTCAAAAACCGTCCTTATCTTCTTAGTAGGGATTTTCCTTTAACCTAAAAAAACCTCTACACCATCTCCAAAATCTCTGCCGCCTCCCTACAAAAATCCACCACCGCCCCTCCCTAAAATCTGCCGCCTCCTCCATATGAATAGGGGTTTTCAAAAACATAAGTTGCTACCCCAAGATCTGCTATGCCGCCGCCTCTTTCTGTCACCATCAAATCACGCCAACCCTATGGTCTCTTTGTATCGTACCCACAGTTGGCTATCTATCAACGAGCAATCTAATATTCGAGTTTTATCAAAAAAATACCATGGCCGCTACTCTCATCACCTCGCGTTCCCACCTGCATCGACCATTTTGAATCCTCTTTATTTTAATAAATACGCTTGTTATGATGTTGGTTTTTTGCTTATATGCTTAACTTTTTTATTTATATTGATTCATTATTTTTAGTTAAGTAGGTTGATATTTGTGGTTTTGAAATACTGGGTTAGATTTGGGAAAAATTTACTAATAGATATGAAAAGATGGTTCGGATATGTAAAGAAATAGTATGGCTAGATCTGATGATAAGTACGTTTTAGAAAAGAAAAAGAATTGATAGTACAAGATGTCAGATATGAAACATGTTTAAATAAAACAATTCATTGGTTTTCGGAGCCCACTACTGAATATTGTGACAAAAAAAACCATTTACAAAAACATGGTGGTCTTATAACATGGTGAACTCGAAAGTGAATCTTATCAAAGCTAAAACCAGCGTAATTGCATTTGCTTTTATTTTAACATATATTAGAATAATGAGATCCTTTGTCAGTTTCTTTTGTGTCTTACTTGTAATTCTATTAAATATAAACATTAGTGTCTTTTATTAATTAGCATACTGATATTTGTAAGTAGATGTATAATATGTTTTAAAGTTAACTTAAAATCATTGGAATAGTGTATATGTGTTTTTGGAATAAAAGTGGTCTATATACGTGTTTTAACATGTATGTTCAAAATCAATAAAAGTAGGCGCATATGTGTTTTAAACATGTATGTTCAAAACATGTATATTTTAAAACTGGTATGTTTTAAAAATGATTGCTTATAAACGTAATGCTTAAAACATGTATGTTTTAAAAACAAATATGTTTTTTATTTAGTAAGTGTAATTATTATTTTTTTCAAAGATTTCGTGTTTGCCAAACAAGTATGTTTTAACAAGTGTGCATACATGTTTTAGTAGTTGCATATATGTATTTCAACACAATTCTATTTTAATATTATTATTTTTGCTAATTTTTGTACTTTTTATCGTATCAGGTGTAATTACAAGAATGTTTACGGCTTCGAGTGTGCATATATGTTCGACTTTTGAAAAAATATGGACGGTTACGCGTGTGCATATATGTTCGACTTCTAAAAATGATGATACCAACGAGTGTGCACATATGTCCATTTGTGTTGAATATTATTAGTGCTCACATGTATATATCGATTAAATTCATGTATTTATGCTTATTAGAAATTTGTATTTTAATTGTATTTCAATGTATATCGAAGTTTGTGTATACCATTTATGTTTTTGGTTTGTTATAAATTTCATTATATTAAAAAACCCATATGCATCTAACTATTTCTAGAAACATATATTGTAGCACTAAATCCGAAAATACACTATCCTAAAAAAAACATAGATGCACTAAATATTCTAACTTAAAAACATATATGCACTAAATCTGGAAAATACTAAAAAAAAAAAACAAAAAAAAAAAAAACCGAGATTTAGTAAAATAAATTAAAAAAAAATTGACTTTTACTATTATACCCTTTTGGATTAAATAAAAAATTTAATATTTAAATAAAATATAGATATTTTCAAAAATGCCATTTTGCATTAATATGTTGCACACTATGCATTATTAAGAGTACGTAAGTGGTTCTCGCAGTTCTCGCAGATAAGGTGGGTTCTGAAAATAAAGGGACTATATATATATATATATATATATATATATATATATATATATATATATATATATATATATATGTATAGATATATATATATATATGGGTGTTGTTCTTGTGGTAACCATCTTTAAAATAAAAATAATAAGAATCAATGTGGACCATTGGATGTATCATTGTAGATCTCATTTAATTTCGATTAAAATATGAATTAAGAACGCACAACAAAACTACCATTGCATATCGATTTTTTACAAATTGATACAGGTTTTGGTCACTTCTCACAACTTCTTATTTTAATTTACTTCTCAATGGATCCCTACTATATATATATATATATATATATATATATATATATATATATATATATATATATATATATATATATATATATATATATATATATATATATATATATATATATATATATATATATATATATATATATATATATATATATATATATATATATATATATATATATATATATATATATATATATACATTATATATAAGAGGAGGCATGCCACATAAAATGCCACTTGGCATCCCATAATGCCACGTCATATTTCCACCTAAGCAACACATGCACAGTCATCACATTTGATACCACCTAAGAAATTATTTTCGAAATAAATTGTAAAAAATGACACTTACATGGTTCGAACATGGTTGTTTGAAAGAAAATCATGTCAACTTAACCATTGGAGCAATCCAACAGTTGTGATAGAACATGAAACACATAATTGATATTAACTAGGAAATCCAACGTCTACATTAATCTAAGAAATCATTCTTTATCCATTCCTTCAAGCAAAATCCACACAAAACCCTAAAACAAAAATCCAGAACCAAAAACAAACGATATTCAGCCACCACCATCATCATAATTTTTTTGCAACCACCGTATATGATATGTACAATCGAGAAAAAACAAAAAGTATCAACTAGGAGGAGAAGCAGGACGAAAAGTGTCACCAATACATCCCCATCATCATCCCGACCAGTAATTCTTTTGTGCTTAATTATAACCAATAATTTGATCATTCAAAATAATTGTTATCTTTTGTTTTGCTAATTGTTTCAGGTCAAGGTTGCACGTCCTCAAAGAAAACAAGTATCAACTATAAGCAAAAGTATGCATGAATTTCTTTTCTCTTAACTTAACCTTTTGACGGGGTTGCAGCTTAGTGATGGTAATGATCAGTGGAAGTGGATTGGTGGGAAGCAAAATAGTTTTAGTGTTAAGGCAGTAAGGAGTTCCTTAGAAGCGGAATGGATTTTAGCAAGCAGTACGTTTTTAAATGGTCTAAATGGGTTCCAAAGAAGATTAATATTCTGATGTGGAGAATGGCATTGAATCGTTTGCCCACTACGGATGCTTTACGGGCAAGGAACTGTCAAGTTGGGTCTCAGGTTTGTGCCTTACGCGAGCAAGAAGAGGAATCAGTAGATCATCTTTTTTGTAATTGCCAGGTTTCGATGGGTATTTGGTCTCAGGTGGGAAATTGGTGCAAGTCTGCTCCCATTTTTCTGTTCTCGTGCCTAGATTTGTTTGACATCCACTCGACTGTTACTACGGGTAAGTCGAGAAGGAAGATTTTGAAGGGTATTATTTTCGTCGGTGCCACATCAGCTTTCTCTCTCCGACGACCTGACGACGACCACCTTAATTCAAGGCTATATGGTTATACGCCATATACTGAACTTTGGGAGTGAATTTTAGACATGGGCAAAGAGTTGAGACCAATGTGTTGCAATATGTTTGGTTATGCTTGGGATATCAATGACCACGGCTATTTTATTGATTAGTTTCATGGAGAGATATAGTAGGCACATCAAGTATTTTTTAGTGACTTCTTAATAAAATTAGAGAATTGATATGATAGATTTCTAAGAGAACTGACATGGTGTGAAGCTTTTAACAGCAAACCTGATCATCGGATCAATAGCTTTTACCTTCTAATATATCCGTGTTTCATTTTATGGTCATTCTATGTGAGTTCATGTTTCGTTCTATGCTCATCCTAATCATAATATAACAAATATGTTTTCTTTCTTCACAGGTTGTTGGTGATATGGTCAGTGAAGAATTCAATTGAAATTATTTCTGCACGATTGACGGAGAGTTAACAACCTCTAAATGCCAGGATGGTGGTGGAAGAGATTAAGATCAGATTAAGGGTGGAAACATGTGATAGGCCAGTGAAAGGGTTTGTGAAGTCAGAAGGGTTAAAGAAGATGATCAAGGAGTTGATGGAAGAAGAAAAGGGGAAAGAGGTGAGGAAGAAGGTTAATGAGGTTGGTGCGGCTGCAAAGAAAACTATGTATGAAGGTTGATCATCTTGGCGTAAATGGAATGAGCTCATAGATGAGTTGGTGTTCAGGACTCATTTGAAGCCTTTTTATGAACAGTAAGAAACAGTTAGTGATTGTATTATAAGATAAGTTTGCTCATTTATGCAGTACGATCACAGGAAGTGTTTGTCACTTGTGCAATGAGGAGGTTGAAATCACTTGCGAGATATGCCATTCGGTATGTTGTCATTGATCAAGTATTTATAGTGAGCATAATAATAAGGTGTAGCCTAGATGATGCATTATTATTAGGTATAAGGTTGACATATTAAACATACTAATGTGTAGCTTAGACGATGCATTTTAGACAACCACAGTAGCTGTAGACAATCTTATCTAAGAAAATTATATAATGGATTTTTTTTTATTAAATAGATTAAAGGACATTAAAAAATTAACATAATAAGGTAGCTAAGATGGCAGAGTGGGAGCATTTTATACAAGATGTCTTTGTTCCATTCTACACTTAGTCAACATTTAGTATTAAGCGATAACAGAGCGATGCGGCTGCTTTTTCGTTGGAACAATGCATTAACAACAATGCTGAAGCAGATAACAGAGCAGGTACAAAGTAGAAAAATATGAAACTCTATAAGTATGGAACAAGGCTGATTGATTGTTGTGTTTAATTGGTTTGACATGTGGCAGAAAAGTGTAGCAAATAGTGGAAGAGACCGATTCGCAAAGGGAAGGTTTACATAAGATCAGGTAAATGGGAAAACCACTGATCCACAAAGCCTCTATGCAACGGTGAGTGTCTATACGTTGAACACTTGCTTTTATTATTTCTTTTACTCTCCGATGAGTTTCTTCTCTTATCAAATGCTGATGATTAGATTAATATTATGTTTCTTTTGGTTTACAGAAAAGAAGAGGAACGATCGACGACAGATTGAAAGTACCTTTATAGGTATCTGGGACATCCATTGCATACATTTTTCATGGAAACTTGGCCTTTATAAAGCATGGTCGTTGACGGGGTGAGTTTTGAAGATTCTTATCTAGGCGATAGTTACACTTGAGCTAACAATTGTACAGACATATTAAAGTGATCCCTAAAAAAATTGGATAGTCACATGCTTATTTTCAACAGGTAAGGAGTTTCAATTTATTATCCTAAACACCCCTTAATATAGTTAACAAGGGTGCAACCTGATCAACTATGCAGGCCTTTACAGTTCATTAAGCGCAAGTGACAGACGGTTCTTAATTCGAATATATCATACATTAATAATAATAACATTATGTAATACTAACATATTCTAATACTTTATGTCTCTACAAGCTTCATATAACTTTTGTTTGTTTTTTGGGCAGTCTGTCGTTGCCTCGACAACATCCGCTGCAGACCTAATGTTTTTGTCATATGCGCTGGGCATATGTTTTGAACTCCAATAGTTATCACTTGAGACCTGATCTGATGTCATATTGCTTTCAAAGGTAGACATTGTGGGTGTGGTTACTTGAACCTATTGCACGGTCAGGTTATCAAGTTCAATTTAGCAGAATTAGAAGTGAGGCGACCGCTTTTTTAACCGTTTAATCAGGTTCGTTGGGTGTATCATTTTTACCAGCTTTTTAATTAGCTAATGTGTTTCTGGAAATAAAGATTCACTTACGACTTTCAAAGACGAGTTCTTTATTGCATTTTCTTTACTTTTATGCTTGCTTGGGGCTTCACATGATGAAGACAGTGTTGTTACCGTAGACGTTATAATAAGGTGAAGAAACACTAACATCAAAAGAGAATGAAGCCAAAATTCCTTTTAATAAGTCTGCTTGAAATGTGAGCAGAAAATGTGATGTTTACGTGGTTTAGTTATATGTTTATAAACAGGTGATAGCATTGTATGTGACAGGAGCAATGAATGTCATTCTAACACCTGCACATCAGCTAGAAATTAAGCGTTATATATATAACCATCAGGTAATCTATAACATTTTCTTAGTAAATTTTCACTTAATATTACTTTTTTATTTTTGTTTAGGTCCATTTTGTTTTATACTAACTATGGAATGAAGATGGAGGTTGGGGATTACATATTGAGGGTCATAGCAAAATGTTTGGGTCAGTGCTTTGTTACATTACATTGAGATTACTTAGAGAAGAAGCCGATAGTGGTGCAGAGGGCATGGTGATGGTTAAGGGCCGTAAATGGATCCTTGACCATAGTTGTGCAGTCGGGACTCCTTCGTGGGGAAATTTCTGCCTCACGGTCTGTTTCCTAGCACTTTATCTTCTTACACATAGTTTTGATGCTATGGGTCTACAAGAAAACCTTTTGAGAGGCATCTATGCTTATGGCGAGTTCATATATAAATTTTTGTCTTTACAATTCAGGAATGAGCTTTCCGTCCATCAAAATTCAACCTTTGTCCATTGGATTATGCTAATCTCTGAATATGCTTTATAAATACACTTAGGGTGACTTGCGACTCTTTCGACCCATTTAGCATGTTCCCTGTCTCATTTTAGCACAATATTCATAAATTGTGCTAAAATATTCATTTGGATGATGTCTCATTTTGGACATCAGTTAATATTCATAAGTTAAAACAATTAGGAAAGTTATTAAATTCTTTGTGATAAAACAATTAGGAAGCTTTGCACATCTGGATAATACTTAGGCTGATGTTCGACCCATTATACTCCTTTATTTCGAGCTAAATCAAGCAAAAACTTCCATATCACCCCGTAAAGCTAAATTATAAATCTCAATTGGTTTACTTTCCTGGAAATCGGTTGAAATTTCCACCTTAAAGTTTTCATAAAAAGCTGATGCGTGTTTGAAGGAATAGCTGTGTATCAAATTTAATCAGTGTTTCTTTCCTTGCCTGTATCAAGTATTAGGACAGTTTAGCCTTTTAGGATTATCTTATACAGCTGCTTGTGTTGCAGGCAGTTTCTTTGGGAACATTGAAGCAGCTAAGGCAAATCTTTCTGTGAAGTTAATGCAGGTAAGATGTCCTATCCAACTTAAACTGACTGATCTAGCTTCTTGTACTTGAAAAGTCCTGTTTCGTTTTAATGTTATGAAAATCCTGGTTATGTTAGAACTATAAATGACCAAAATGAACATTCTTGTGAAAAAGGAGATACGTCTAGAAGATTCCCAAATTTGGTTAAAAGAACGGGTGATTCGGTAATTCTGTTTGACCTTCACATAGTCAGTCGGAGCCATTGTGAAACTGATAGTTTGATCCTTAAAAGATAGATTAAGTGATAAGCTGGAGAGCAAGATGTTCATTGGAACAAATAGATACTGATTATTGTGATTACAAATCCCCGTAGTTAGATAAATAGTTTCCAAAATGCAAATCCAAACACCCCCTCCTGGTGCACATGCTTGCATGATGATTAACTCCAAATTGTTTCCGGTTTCAGGAAGGAAGAATGAGGGGTCAAGCATTTGTAACATTCCCATCGATCGACATTGCTCACCATGCTCTGGTATGGTTCCTTAATATGCCATTCTCAGCTGCAGAAAACCCTTTTTATTTTTCTTATTTGAAAATGATTTTTTTTATTTGTATGAAATATTTACGCAAGTCCACTTTTTTGCAGAATCTGGTCAATGGATTTGTATTTAAAGGCAAGCCAATGATCATCCAGTTTGGACGGAATCCTTCCGCTGCTAAAACAAGTTAAAAATAGCTTGCTCACAAGGCAGATGTTGTAAATCAAATATCGACTAACGGGTTAAAACAGGTAACAATGCTCAATCACCAGTTTTTCGACAATGTCAAAATTAGATATCTATCCAAATGAGTCGGGTCAAGCCATGTCGGGTCATTTCTAAACACCCTTTTTTAAGATATTTTTCTTCTCTCCATTTTTGTTGCAAAAAAGTGACGGTGACATGAACACATGGCTACCATGAATACCACTTATTTTTGGTTCATAAGAATTTTATCCAAATAATAACCACTTATTTTTCGACACAGGGGTACTGTTGTGAATTTACATTTTCCAGATACATGTTGCTGCTGTTCGTGTTCCAAGTCTTTCTGAAATTTTGATACCTACAGTTGATGGTTATTCGTCAACATTTTAGGAAACTTTCAGTTGTTCAACACGTATTTTATTTATAATAAAGCCTACGATTTAAATCTTTTTACCCGACGAAAATAAAATTAGACCCGAACCATCCACCTGATGAATAAACGGGTCAATGTTGCACCTCAAGTGTTGATGAACAAATATTTGTTGGAAAATGTTAGATTTGGAAGTAGTTAAGAATGGTAATAAGTCATTAGATGGTTAAGGGGTGTTTGGAATACCTTAGGTTTTTCCTTTATCTCAGTATGTTTAGATTCAAGAAGCTTTGGATCCAAGATAATATTTTTGGAGACGCTAGCGGAAAGACTAATGGATTTTGCATCAGGGAACCCTGCAATTTCTAGGTAACTCATCCAAAATGGAGATGGTAATATAACCAACTCTTTTAAATTAAGTTATTTCATTAGTCCTATCAAAACAAAGAATTGCAGAACATTAATTTGGTTCCAGTTTTTCAAGAAAGAATCAATTATTTTGAAATTGACTGAATGAACTCCGATTTAAGTATGCTACGAAGATATTGTTGTCAAACATCAACCAAGTGAATCAGATATTGAAGTTGAAGTGAAAGATTACAGGTTGTTGCCGTTACAAGAAAGACAAAAGTTTGTTGCCGTTACAAGAAAGACAAAAGTTAGAAGTTGCTGCGTTTGTAACAGTATTAGCCCGTGTAAAACAGATGCTTTAGGGTGTGTAGGTGTTAGGGTGGTTTTGGTTTTGGTTTAAGACATTAATAATAAGATGGTTTTGGTTTAGGTCTCTTTGTTTTTGTTTAAGTGCTCGTGATTGGTTTTACAAGTCAGCTTCGAATATGCATCTATTATGGGCTGCACAATAGTAGTAACTCTATAACTGGTGTGTAAGACACTTTTTGGGTATCTATTTAAGAACCTTTATCAATATTAAGCAATTCTATTAATCTGATGTGTATCTTTATTTGCTATTGTTATGGCTTATCTGCACTTGAGTATTTTTTTTATATGGAATATGGTTTTTGTTTTTGTGAGGGTGAGTAATGGAAATTGGTGCTTGAAAACCATCTAATATACATGTATCAATTGTATGATATGGTTATGCATAATGTATAAGTAAATGGGTGCTTGGATTTAAAATGTATACTGTATAATGCATCAGTTAAGTTAAATGTAATGTATAATGCACCAGTTAAGTTAATGGGTGTTTGGGTTAATGTATATGTTAATGGCGAGTAGTTAGAATAACAGTTAACTTAAGCTTCTGAATATCAGTTTACTTAAAGAAAAAAGCAGCAACATGATTGCAAAATACATAGACAATGAAGTTTGCTGACCCTAACAACCCCATTAACACATTACCAATAAAAACTTGATCAGAAGAACCCATTAGTATTTTCAGCTTCCAACGTTCAAATGTTTCAACGGGTGTTAAGTTGAAAATTTTGTTTATTAGCTGCATACTTGTGTCAATATGGACTAATTTCTTTTTTTTTTTTACATCCAGTAGTGTCGCACTAGTTATTTATTAATCTGGAAATATTTCTTTTGTTAAAACTCAAGGAAGATGTCAGAAAAGCCAAGGGCGGTGGAAAGGTCATAGTGGGTCGGTAATGTTGTAGAAGTTAATCTGAGGCGAGGATGGGCGAATCGACCACTTCAAGTATGTCTTTTTACTAATCTCAATATACAGTCATCCTCACCTGTTCATTTACCAAAAAACCGCTTTGATAATTGGTAGGTTCAGTAATGGAAGAGGAACATGCTATTATCAATGCTAAATAATATCACGGCATTTCGAGTAAAGATGGTTGAGGGATACAGCATAATTGGAAAATAAAGTCGTTACATTCAGAAAGGTACCACTTTTATTGCTTACTCTTTGAATTTTGCACGATCATTGATATGTCATGGCAGGGAAAGGAAAGCCGGTAATCCACAAGTCAAGCCTAATGTGATAATTCTTTTATAGCCCTTAACACCTATTGATTATCATTCTTCCCGGTACATAGTTTGATATTTTGTGATAATTTTAATCTTGTGATCTTCTGTTCTTATTTCGTATGAAGAGCCCGTATAGCAAAAGCTTATATTACTAAAAAAAGGCCATCATTATATAATCAATCTTTTGTTTACCTTAAGGAATAATTAGATGTTGGAAAATAGGCGGATAAGTTAATTGGTTAATATAGATAAATGTGTGTCAAAATGGACGGGGTGACCTATATTTACTTTTTTATTATTATTTATTTACAACTCCATAATAACAAATGTGTCTGAATGCACAAAGTAGAAACATCAAAGTAAAACTTGAACCAGAAGAACAAAGGGATACAGACGCAACAAGTACTGGAAGGAATGGTTCCCGTGAAGATACCTGGATATGCACATCCTGGAAAGACTCCTCGAGTGTTGGTTATACCTATAACCTTTTTTCGTTAACTTAAAGTTTTTAACGATATTTATAAGGCTTGTTCGCCCATCGAAGGGGCTATGCTTTGATACTTTGTTCTTGCATACCACTTTGAAAAGTTTTTTCTCTCATATTCGATAATAGTTTATTTTTTTCGTTCTTAATGCATTCAATAAAAATTGTGTACATTTATATCTTCTTTTCAAAACGATAATTATAAGTCACCATCAAAACAAAAAAATACAACTAAACATAAATAAATATATTTTAAACAATAATAAAAAAAAACATACTTGAGTAACAATTTTCCGTTAACCAACACCATCACAAGTAAAATTATAACACATGCCCACCCATCGGGCGGGCTTTGACAACTAAATGACTTCCCGCTATCAAAACTATAGTTGTAAATTGTTTAATTTTACTTTTAATTACTTTTTAATATATATTTGTTCTACTAAAACCTAAAAATAAAAACCACAACTCATACCCGTCCATCGGACGGGTTTTGACACTAGTATATATATATATATATATATATATATATATATATATATATATATATATATATATATATATATATATATATATATATATATATATATATATATATATATAGTGAAACTTTATTTTCAGAACCCACTTTAAATGCGAGAACTGCGAGAACCTTTTTGAACCGTTAGATAAGTTGATCAATGGATGAAAAGATTTGTGGCAAAACTGTAAATAAAGAAAATTCAAATATTATTCAGAAGGGAATGGAGGGGTAATAAAGGAATTTCATGATAGCCATTCATAGAAACCGTCAACTAATTTATTAATTGGTGATTAGGTCAAATAAAGCAAAATAATCATTCTTCTCTCTTTATCCCTGCCGCCTCACAAAAAATAAACCTACCGCTCAAAAAAATTCAACCATCGTCATCATCATCATCATCATACACCCCCGAACCTTCGTTTTGTTTTCATCATACACCAAGAAAAGAACTATTATAAGATCACTACTGATGTTGACAACAGACTTGCACATATATTTGTTTCTGTTTCGGTATCGCTATCTGTATTTGCTTATGTTATAGAAGGTGCCACTCATGTTGATGTAGAAGGTAATGAATGCATATGTAACCCATTATAAATTTTAGATCTCTTATTTTCCTATATTACAAAAATTAATAGCGCCATATCTTAGTGTAAAATTATGAATGCATAGGTAACACATTATTAGTTTTCGATCTCGTTTGTTCATTAATTGGAGATATATGACACTATTTGTCACTAGTTTAAGGTTTGTTCTTTTTGTTCATATTGAATCTGCCTTATTTTTTGTTTTTATTAAAGTTGATTTTGTTTTCATTAATCGGGGATATAAAACTTCGTGGTTGCTTTTGCAACTTTGATCGCATTTAGTTTGAACGAGACCACCAAATATCTTGATTATTAGGAGTAGTGTACAGTGCTTAGTCACTCTTGTAGAATATTGGGCTAGTAGGCCCATTTATGAAAACCGTATATGTTTTTGGCAATGATTTTCTAGTGTGCGTATATGTTTTAATCGTACATATATGTTTTCAGGGGCGTGCACATATGTTTTAAGAAATGATGCATACGTGTTTATGGCTGTAAAAAAATCAATTAAAAGGGTATGCATATATGTTTTATGTTTGATATAAAATCAAGAGAAGAGATGGTGGTGCGAGGTTAGCTAAGCAAAGGCTGTGAATCAGTTAAGGGACGATATTGATTACATTTCGGGTCGATGGAGCACCCTTTAAATGGCCATTCATAACGAATGGGGCGGCCCCGATACCAGCCAGAAGGCGCAACAACTTGCTGTTGATATCTATCGTTGATTCATTAGGCCTGCTGGTATATAAATAAAGTTTGATTTTTTATTATTATCTATATGGGAATCAGGGTTTTGCGAATTGATGTTATGAGTTAATTGGTTTAGTTGGTTTCTATTTCGGTAATCAAAGCCAAAGACACCACACACATCTAATCATTTTTTTATGCAGTTATCAGGTCCAATTGAAAAGAGACACAAGGACGAAAATGCTAGAACAAAAGCCAACAATGTTTGACTACATAAGATAAGTTCACAAAGTGGTATTCACAAAAAATTAAGTGAATTGTTTATCTTGATATTTGGTCATCTAAAATTTGAAGTTGTTTCCAAGGCATGTTTTCTTAGCTGTTGCTGAATGCTTTATTTAGTCATCTAAATTAATACTACGTAGGTTTTATCAAATCATTTTAAATATGTAAGATTCAAAACATATATGTTTTAATTTTAAACATGTATGTTTTAAAAAATAATTGCTTATAAACGGAATGCGTAAAACATGTATGTTTTAATAATATTATTGTTGCTAAATTTTGTACTTTTCTTTGTATCAGGTGTAATTACAAGAATGTTCACGGCTATGAGTGTGCATATATATATGACTTTCGAAAAAATGTTGACGGCTACGCGTGTGCATATATGTCCGACTTCTAAAAATGATGATAACAATGAGTGTGAACATATGTAATATTTATTAGTACTCACGTGTATAAATCGATTAGATTCATTTATTTATGCTTTTTTAGAATTTTGTATTTTAATGTATTTCAGTTGATATTAAAGTTTGTGTATAACATTTCTGTTATTGGTTTGTTATAAATTTCATTAGATTAAAAATCCCATATGCACCTAATTGTTTCTTGAAACATATACTGTAGCACTAAATCTAAAAATATGTTATTTAAGAAAAAAACATATATGCACTAAACATGCTAGCTTAAAAATATGGGAAATGATTTGCATACATTAATATTTGATTTGCACACTCAAATGTACAACCAGCTAAAGCAGAATGTATACACAGTACAACAGATTAATACATAAGTTGGAGTGTGCCAATCAAAAAGTTGAGTGTGCAAATCATTTCCCTAAAAATATGTATGCACTAAACATGCTAGCTTAAAAACATGTATGCACAAAATCTGGAAAAAAAAAAAAAAAAAAAAACTTGATTTATTAAAAAAATTAATAATAATAATAAAAATTGTCTTTTACTATAATACCCTTTTAGATTAAATAAAAAAGTTTAAGTTTTAAAAAAAATATAGATATTTTCAAAAATGCCATTTTGCATTGACATGTTGCATACTATGCATTATTAAGAGTACATAAGTGGTTCTCGCAGTTCTCGCGGATAAGATGGGTTCTGAAAATAAAGGGACTCTATATATATATATATATATATATATATATATATATATATATATATATATATATATATATATATATATATATATATATATATATATATATATATATATCATAATATATAGATAAATCAAGATAAATATACGTAAAAAGATAAAAAGATTTTTTTTTCAAAAAAAGTTCTCGAAAAATTCCCAAAAAATTCAACAAGATCGGATATGATGGTGCATGAAAAAGTTGTGAACAACTTTTTTCTAAAAGTGGATATTATTTCCGAAAAAAAATTGTGAAAAAATACGTTTGCGCATTAAATCCTTTTTTTGTGCATCAAAAATTGGTTTTTGCACCCAACTTCTTTTGACTTTTTTCATCAAAATAACATTGCGCATCTAACTAAAACAAGTTGAAAATTTTGTGCATCAAATTTTTTTTGCGCATCAAAATTCGTTTTTTATACATTAAAAAAAAACGTATCAAAACTCAAAATTATAAAAATTATTTTCACAAAAGTTTTATGTACCAACAATTACCGATCTTGTGGAATTTTTTTTGAATTTTTGGAGAATTTTAAAAAAAATATTTTTATTCTTTTTACGAATATTTATCTTTTTATTTTAACTTTACCCTATATATATATATATATATATATATATATATATATATATATATATATATATATATATATATATATATATAGGGAGGTTAATGTGAAATCAAACTTAAAGTTGTAAAAATAAGATCAAGTCTAAAAAACCACTAAAACGTTTATAAATAACAATTTTAACAATAATACACAAAAATATAATATTTTAATACAAATTAACATTTTAGAAACTAATAACCAAATGATACATGAGTTTGAATTAATGATACACCTGATACAAATTACACTAATAAATATTCCAAAATCTGATACACATACAAAAACCTGATACACATTACACTTCTAATCAAAGTGTATCACCTAGGTTTCGTAAATTTTAAAAAGAAATCTATCAAAACTTTAACATTTTTAGTTGTAGCTAATAAAAAAATTATTTTTGTTATAAGGAGAGTGTCACTTGTCAAATTTTAGATTGATCTAATTTTAACAACTTTAAGTTTGATCTTATTTGATCTAGATTATATATATATATATATATATATAGATTTGCGTTCATGTAGTGACCACTCTTAAAATAAAAACAGTAAGAACCAATTAAAAATTAACAAGTGTCATTTTTCATTTAATGTTATGTAACTGAAATTGATATATTAAAATGAAGACAAAAGGGTTATTTAGTAATTTGCACTTCCTAACTTTTCTCTTTAATATAACCTCGTCATCCCCACTTTCTCTTTCATTTTATCTCCATCATCTAAGATCTCAAAAAGCTCACTACCCAAATCAAAAACTGCCACACAAATCATCTGCTGACGGACCAAAAAATCAATGGCGCAAATAATTACTCTCGACCGGCTTTCTATTTCTACCACCCTCGGTCGGCTTTCTCGTTCTCCCTTCGTTCAATTTCTACGACCCACGACTGCTTTGTGTTAGATTAATTTTTTCAACGATAGTGGTTAGCATTTGCATCAGTTTGACATCTTGTTGAAATCTTGTTCGAAAATCTAGCTGTTGACCTGTTGTTAACTTTGCCGGAATATGGCCGCAATACACGTACAAATTATCATGGTCTTGATGTATTTAATTTAGCCCACCCTTCAATGTTGTTCGAAAATCCACCCTTCTGAGATGTGTTTGATGTATTTAATTTAGTTAGTGGTGTACCCTTTTGTTTTTAATTTTCACTAAAAATATGTCATAATAATTAGTGTTTTACTACAAACTGTATTAAAAAAATATTGTGTGACTACATATGTGTCAATAAATTTTGTGTGATAAAAATAGTGTGTCGCTACAAATGCATCGATATTTTGTAGTGTGTCATTAAAAATGTACTAAAATTTTAATGAGTCATTATAAATGTATAAAAAAAATTATGTGTCACTACATGTATACTAAAATTTTAATGTGTCACTATAAACGTATCAATAAATTTAGTGGCACAATAAAAATGTGTAAAAAAAAACTAATGTGTCACTATATATATGTATCAAAATATCAAATATTTATGTATAAATGTATTAAAAAAATTGATGGGTCACTATATATGTATCAAAAATTAACATGTCTAAAAAGTTAGGAATCACAATTTATATCACTAAAAAAAAGATGTATCATAAAATAGTCAAGAAAACACCGCAACTGATTTCATATAAAAAATGATTAAAGGATGAATATTACGAAAAAAGTTTGAAGGTTAAAACTTCATTATGTACAAGATATTTAAACAATAAAAAAGTGTGTTAAAATAAAAATAAAAAAATAACTGACGCAAGAAAAAAAGCATGAAAAAGGAGCGTAGACTAGTATATGGGTTTACAAGATTTGCCATCATATTTAACATATTTACCTAAATGCCATTCCATACATTTAAATCTTGTTTTATCATCATTCATGATCCAATGGTTCACAAGTGTCCCTATTGTTTTTACTTTAAGAGTGGTCACCACAAGAACGCCACCCTATATATATATATATATATATATATATATATATATATATATATAATCCGGATCGATTGAGAAGATTTTTATTTTGAGAAGATTGAGAAGGTTTTCAAAAACGATAGATTTTTAACTTTGATTCATGTTTTTCAAGCGTAAAACTCATTTTAATGTGATTAAAATTCAAAACGTGTAAAAAAAATTTGAATCAATGTTAAAAATCTCTCGATTTTGCGATATATGTAGAATACTGAATCATCTGTACAAATTTAATGAATCATCACCGTAACTCGATTTTAACAATGATTTGTGAATCAAATTTGTGATTTATAGATTCGATTCACTATAAAACGATGTTTACTTGTGAATCAAATCAAAAACATGAATCAATTTGCTCAAACGAAGATTTCTCAATTTTCTCAAAATAAAAACGTTGTTAATGGAACTGGAGCCTATATATATCTATACATTATATATAAGAGGAGGCATGCCACGTCATAATGCCACTTGGCATCCCATAATGCCATGTCATATTTCCATGTCATCATTGTGTTTATGTGGCATTTTTTTAATGACATGTGGCATTTTTTTTATAATTATGTTCAATTTTAATTTTTTTTAATTTAAAATTCGGTTTTTATGTTTAATTTTAATTTTTTTAATTTAAAATTCAAATTCAAAATAAATTCGTGTAAAAATGATTATAGTGAGATTCGAACCTGGATCATTAAGTTAACATGCAAACATCTCAACCAATGGAGCCAAGCCATTGATTGTGATCAAGCACCAAAAACAAAAAAGATATATACTAGACAAAAAAGCAATTTACACATATCTTTTCCTTAAATTTAGTTCCACAATATTAATTATTCGGTCTATATACACAAAACCCTAATATCATTCCCTTCTATGCAACTGTTTTCGCTTCATCACATTCAGGCTTAAAAGAAGAATGATCGACAAGCAGTACATGATATACGATATTCCAGTCTCATCAAAGGTCATTATGTCGCCATCTTTTTTGCCAACAACATCCGTAGCCACCGCAATAAGATCTACAACAATCCTTTAAGGTTTTGTATTTTTTTATTCCCATGTGATTTTTTTTCATGTTGATATATTGTGTTACTCATTGGTTGATTGAATGATACAGTGTTTACGTAAGGGCCAACAATACTCAAGGTATTTATTATATATATTTTAATGATTCACATATTTGTTTTATGAATAGTTTTGGTTTTGCAGAACCTGTTGAAGGACCAACAATACTTCAGGTATTTATTATATTTTTTTAATGATTCACATATTTATTTTGTGCATACTTTTGGTCTTACAGGTACCTATTTACATATCTATTTTATGAATGCTTTTGGTTTTGTAGAACTGATGTGCATGACACATGAACCAGAAGGCTATCAAATACCAAGATGCGCACAAAGAGAATCAGCAAGGCTAAGAGAAAGTGTAAGGATTTAAAAAAAATGTTAAATATCATGTCTTCTCTTAGTTATATGCATTTAATTCAGCCTCAATATGTTTTATAATATACAAGATGCAAGACTCAACCTAAGAAAATCAGAAAAAGTTCCACACATCAGGTTAGTTTTTTAGAATTTTATCATAATTTACAATCATGCTGGTAGTTTGATTCAGGATATGACATCATAATTTACACTAAAGATTCTACACATGAGTTAGGTCTAAAAATGAAACATTTTAAATGTTTACAGAGTAATAAGCAGGTGCGATGATTCACTTGCTTTAGTATATGAATCTTGGTACAAAACACGTCGTGTAAGAACGCTACGGTTTGATGGAGAGTCCAGGACCAGGATGGGTGACACACCTATTTTGCGAGTGCTATGCACTTTGCCAAGAATACCGAGAACTTAAAGCCCGAGGCTTGGACCCTGAATTAGGTACGATACTTGAAGCACTTTAATGTGTTTTTGGAAATGGCTCTTGCTGCTACTGCAACTGCAACAAATAATTCTGAACTTACATATGTAGCTGCTGGTGTTAATTTTTAATTTAATTCGTTAATTTTTAGAGTAGCATATTTAAATTAGGACCTTTGACGTTACTGTTAGTTTATCACCATGGTGCTATAATTAGTTTAACATCTTCTTGCTATAACCTTTGATATTGTATAGAACTATTAGCGAGTGAGAATGAATTATTCGAACCAAAACAATATCTGACCTGAGCTATTTATGTTGTTTGGGGGTAAACCTTTTTGACCTCACTCGGTCTAACCCATTCATTTTGTAACTTTTGAGAACTAACACATGCTCTAAAGAGTCATTCTCGAGCGTTAGACGTATGTTAGCTATAACTTATGTTTCATTATGATAGCAATAAGTTGTGTTTCACATAGGCTATTGCAGCAATAAGGCGTGTTTGGATTAGGTTACTGCAGCAAGAACGAGTGTTTCGGTCAGGTTATAGCAGCAATGATGAACAGTGCTTATGGCACCACCATAGAAGTAATGAAAAAGAAAAAAGTTATGGCTCATATTTCTGTTAAATGTTTTTTTTGAAAGGTTGTATTAGATGTTAGTCGGGTTTTAGTTCTTTGTTGACTTTGTGTCACTTTTTAGATGCAAATAGTTTCTATTGAGGTTGTTGTTTTGAGAAAGAACCTATTTTAATGACGTGTTTCGAGTTAAAGCTGAGCTTGAAATATGTATTTTTCCTTTAATTTACCTAACTACAATTTAACTGTACGTTCCTTGGTTTTTTATTAGTTCCTTTTGCAACGGACCTACTTTTTAAATAGCGAGTGAGCCATTGTATGTCAAAAGCAGCTTTCGTTTATAATATTGTGCTTCATATGCCGGCATGTGACTTATAGTTTGATATACTTCATATAAGTTTCTAACATCTGACATGAACTTTACCATCGATTGAGAATGGAAGTAGAAGTGTCTCTTAGCTTTTTTTATTATTTTTTTATTTATTATTATTATTATTATTGTTTTTTTCTTTTAGCTATTTTTGTATCTTTTAGTTTCTTTTTTAGACATCTTTTGTTCTTATTAGACTTGCCAAGATTGGTGGCTCTTCGGGCAATGAATATATGTTTGGGTCTTATGAGTCACCTATTCTGAAACTTGAATGATGCATTGGTATGGATGTTCTGGTATCTATTTTGACATCTTTCGAGAATGTAACGTATAACGATTCTTTTTTGTTTATTCAGTATCCATAATAGATCTAACTTGAGTAACTGCCATTAGCTCATGTGGACTACTTTAGATCACCATTTGCATCATATATAAAAAAAATAGAACAAAAACGGGCAGTATCCCTTCAAATGCTAATCCATGTTCTTACTTCTCACATAATAACATTAAAAAAAAACTGAAATAACGTTAGAATTTTGCATTATGCAGATATGCTTCTCCATGGACATTTACAAAATATACCCCTTTTTTATGTTGGTGCGGATTACCATGACTATCACCATTATGTTGGAGAACTTTGCATCTCTGTTTACTTAATGCGACTACATATATGGAATAGACAAGGTAACTATAATTATAATTCTTACATGTTCGCTTTTGTAGCTTGACAAGTATTTTGTTATAAAATACTTTGTGATGTATATCTTCTATCTGTTCTTTTACGTTCTGAACCCATAAGGTTTCATATTATATGATTCCACTAGGTACATAATCCGTTTATTTTATCATAGTGGCATAATCTAATGTTTGTTTCTTTATTCTCACCAGGGCTATAGGTACCAAAAGAGACTCCTGCAGCAGGTAAACATGCACTTTGCATTTGACAAAAATCTTTCTTTCATTCAGTGGTGAAGTTTATCCAACTAATAAAATGCCCAAACACATACATTGCACTGAGTTTAGCATTTATAACTTTGGTTAAAGGACTACTTTGCACGCATATTGTATAACACTATAATCCCTACATTGATTTAATTTAGATAAAAGATGGCTCAAAAGGCGATAGTAAGCAAAATGGTGGGACCATATGCTTCTGTATCAGATTTAAATCCGAGTGATCAAGACCACTGAGAGCACCTGCTGAGTTTTCAGGCATGCTTCTCACTAGAATTCATTTTCAGAAACCTTGTCGACCGAGAAGAGAAGAAGTGTCTTTTAAGTTCTTTCTCTTTTTTTTTTTTTTTTTTTTTTTTTTTTTTTTTTTTTTTTTTTATCGTTTTGCTATTTTGGTATCTTTTAGCTTCTTTTTTAAACGTCTTTTGTTCTTATTAGAGTTGCCAAAATTGGTGGGTCTAACCTGGCAATGAAATATG
This sequence comes from Chrysanthemum makinoi, assembly GCA_910596185.1. NCBI lineage: Eukaryota > Viridiplantae > Streptophyta > Magnoliopsida > Asterales > Asteraceae > Chrysanthemum > Chrysanthemum makinoi. The sequence continues at coordinate 113,766,184 of OU343219.1, forward strand.
TTTGTACAAAATGCTTTCGAACATTGCTTAAACCGGCATTATTGTCTGATAGGGTCTTGGTCTGGGATGGTCAGCCTTGGCCTTTGATGAGGGAGACGAAGCTGCCAAATGGTTCACTTAATATCTTGGCAAACCGAGCCGCTAGGTGCGCTTCAATGAAGGCTAACGATGTTGTTGGTGAGTGGTAACTTCTGAGCTAATGCACCACTTACTATCGTTGGTTGTGGTTGTTTTTCAAATATGAGATGCGGTATGTGCAAGGCAGCGGTGAGCACTGTTAAATCAGTTGTAAATTATAAGCTACATTTATTTCTTAGGGTATCTGCGTAGATATTCCACGTTCATTTGCAGCGTTTCTTTTGAAGAATTGTGAAGTGTATCTGCAGGTAGATATTCCATAATCATGGACGTATTATTTTAGCAGACCCTTCTCCTATATTGTGCTATCGTATCAGTCGTACTGAGATTAGGCGTTTGATTGATATTCCTGGAATTGGCATAGTGCATGTCGTGGAAGGGTTTATAAGAAAGAGTGGTGGAAAAAGAATATTGCGCTTGATTCATATACCATTTTAGTTTTAAGCTTTGAATTGCCATTTGATCATTGAATTTGTGTGTATCTTAAACTTGGAATTGGTTATGGAATTTTAACTAATCATGGATTGATCATCAAATTATTCTTGGAAGACCTTGGAATTCTTTGGAATTACAATTGTATTGGTGTGTCCTATGGTACTGACGCCCAAAACGGGAGTAAGATAATCGGAAAAAGAATAAGGCTGTAAAAAAGAGTAATTTTACTTCCTGGGAAAAATAAAAAGTTCAAAGAACCAATGTTATTTTAATTTCCTTGCATGCTAATTAACATTTTACATTAACTTTTGGGTTTTAATATTTTATTATTTAACGTTATTTCTATTAACTATTCTATTACTTTTTTTATATTTTAAACAATTTTTAAAGCTAGCCGCCTATCAGACGGGCCTTGAGGCTAAACTTAAAATGTATTCGGTGAAATGGTGTTCGTAGACTAGCTCTGATAAAGAATGTTTCGGCTACCAAATGAACCAGTCAAACGCACTAATGTCACCCAAAGTAGTATTCAAATGAATAAAAAAGTTGTATTCAAATGAATAAAAACATGATAAACTATAATGGATATGTATCTTCTTTCTTTTACGATTATGACTCACAAAAACGTATTTTGATTGTGAACATTTTATTAAGTTTAACGATATTATAAAAAGCTATGTTACTATAATGGATATGTTACTAATTATTAGTTTTTTATATCTTGATTCAAATTTAATCAAATTAGCCTTTATTTCAGAATACGGTTTTGTGATAATGGAAAGATTGATTTCATTCCGATTGGGCGTTTTCACTTCACAACTCGATCATACAATCGCAAAAAATAAAAAACAATACATCGTCACAAATCAATCAAATTGAGTTGAAGGTAATTTATATTTTTACTTTTTTCCGGATTGAAAAAAAAAATAGGCTACCGTATGTTTGTTGTTTGATGAATTAAGTATCTTTTGATATTAATATAGTGGATTGAAAAAAAAATTCTATATATTTGTAAATTTTTATGTATAAAAATGAAGTTAAATGAAGTTTGTGATATATTTTGTTTTTTTTGTATATAATTATACAGTTAATATTTGTTAATTATATATATATTTGTTCTACTAAATCCTAAAAATAAAAACCACAAGTGATACCCGTCCATCGGACGGGTTTTGACACTAGTATATATATATATATATATATATATATATATATATATATATATATATATATATATAGGGAAAGAGAAACATAAGCTCCTGCTGAAACGAATATCATATGCCGAACGAATGAGAGATCAAGGATCAACTGAACAAATATCATAAGTAAAATGAGTCAAATGAGATATCAAAGATCATACGAAATTACATAATCATAAGGAATCATATAGGAATGCACACGAGCTCAAAACAAATGTCTAAACATGATACATGAATAGACCGCATGTAACACCCCAACCCGATAAGGGTAGAAGTATCACAGTATGGTGATATATCAAAGCATACACAATGAACATAAATCAACAGCGAACAAAGGAAAATCAAGCCAAAACGACTTAACAATACATAAGTTAAAAGAAATGAAAACTCCAAAGTAGAAATAACGATGACCAAGTCTAATAAATATCAAAACATAATCAATTGAAGTCTAAGATGACTAGGCAAGGTCTCCATATAAGCTCATCTCTCAACCCAAACATATCCCCAGCTCCTAGCTTAGATACCTGCCGCAGGAAAAGAAATGCGGTTGAGCTTAAAAAGCCCAGTGAACAGATATAACAATATAATAACAATGTAACTGAACTGAGAACAAAATAAGGAGCGTCAGACAATATATAAGGTGTATCAAAGGTATAGAGTAGGGTAAAAGGAAAGGTCAGTAATCTACCACGAGCCAACAATACAATACAATATCAATAGTAGCAATAGCAGCTAAGTATCCAATAGTAGCCATTGTATTCGGAGGGGTGTAACACCCCCAAATATCGGTACAGCGGAAGACTTAATCAAGTTTTCTGGGCGTTACGATTGGATTGGTATCTCACACAAGTATAGCAAACAAGATAGTCATTTTCATTCAAAACCAATCCCAAAATTTAAATATTAAAAACATTAATCCAAAAGTATAAATATTATGCCCAAAACATAATTTAATAAAATAGGTCCCCATAATTTATCAGAGTCAAATATGATCCTTGAACCATGCCTCCTTGCCAAGCTTCCACCGAACACGCATTCCAAACGTCATTTAAATACCTGATAAAACATGCTAAAAGGTCAACTTACGTTGGTGAGTTCATAGGTTTAAATTGAATAAAATCGTAGTGGACCTGTAGGAGTTGATTTGCTATGCAAGACTAAAGATAGATAAACATCGTTCACAAACTGTTTCCTATCCGGAAATCACAATCCATATCCCTACTCAGGCCCAGCGACTCTAGTCCAGCACTGTTGTGGCAAAGTCTAGAACAATTGCCAACCCCGGACTAGGTCGAGGTAGAAGTCTATTCTTAGCTAGGCAACAGTTATAGCAATTAGTATTGCTACCCTAGTCTAAGTCAACGACTACCGCACATCTATCTAAACAGTCAAGCACATAAGCAAATCCAAATAGTTTTAAAGGTCCAAAAACAGTAGCATGATTCTCACCCCAATTTAGTTAAAAACGTAGATAAAAATGGGGCTATGAAACTCACCTCAAGCAAGCAACGCACGAATAAACACTAGCAGAAGATGACAGGTAATCACGGCACATCTACTATCGACTCGGCACAACCTATTAATGTAAACCAATTTTAATATATATTTCCCAAAATCAACATTATCTACCCCATTGTATTCCATTTCGTTATTTCCAAAAATGTCTCATTTCACCGTTTAATCCTAGTGTTTGGTATCCTCATATGGGTGTATCGACTCAATATGATGCCATGAATGCACTCAAACAACCAATATGTGACTCAATGCAACACAATGAGACATCTAAGCGATAAGCTCCATAGTCCAATAAGTTTCGAAATAAATAGTAGACCTTATCGAATTCGTCAACTCGATAAACTCAATTATTTATTCGTTTCGCTTATTATCCCATAAACCGGTCGCATCCTAAAGAGTCATAAGGATAATTCACCCATTAATAATGTTACTCAACGTACCTAGCGGGCTCTTATTAGATTCGTCAACCTAATAAGTCCGCTACCCACGTGGATCAACACTATTAATGTTAGGTTATCCGTAACCCATGCACACAACGTAAGTAAATAAATACTTGAAACTAGTATTAAATGCCCATAATTGGCATATTTCGATAAACGTGTATTCGAAACATTAATTACTTATTTATTATAAACATTTCCATTTTTAGTCGTTAGTTTCTATTTAAAATAGTAAATAACAAGATAAGTCTTGTTATCGATATTTTTGGTATAAAAGCCTTTTTATTATTTATGTTTCATAGTCTATTAGCATTTTCATATATATATTTCGTCAAGTTTCAATATTAGTTTCATATCGTTATTTATTTCGAGTCCACAAACACGAGTCATGAATTCTCGGCTTTTAATCAATCAATAGTCCAAACTATACCAAAGTCCATGTTACGGCGTTGTCGGGGTCAACTATTGACTAAAAAGTCAAAGTAACACCGACGTTGCTCAAAGTTGACAATTTATATATATCAAGTCCAAATAAAAGTCATAATAGTGCAATTCAATCCCAAATCAACTCCAATCAATCTCGCCAACCAATCAACCAACCAAATATACCCGAAACCAATGTTATGACCCTAATGGTCATGACACGGTCACGGTTAAGACCACGTGAACCAAACAAGCTCTTTAAGCTTTTCGGCTCCACGCGTCTCATCCAAACACCAACAACATCAACCCACAAGCTACCACGACAACTCGACCCGGACCCTTGGTCCTTGAGGGTCACGTACGCCACCAAGCTATGCCCAATGTGGGTCTTGGTGGCTTGTACGCCCCATGTCTCACATCCAAACACTCCCAAATCAATACCACAACCTCCAAACACAATCAATCAACCTCCAATCATCAACCAAACATCAAACCCATCATCTATTCTAACCAAAAACATAAAACTAAACCTAAAATGCAAAGACCCAACAATATGATACACCACTTGATTCCAAAACACTAGCTACATGTTTATTTAAGTGTTAATTAGATTTAATCTCATGTTTCACCCAAAAGCCCTAAAAGTCGCCACCCATACGAGACCCATATGGCTCGTATGGCTGCACCATGGCCAAACATGGCGTATTCAAGTCCCTTTTACCTTTTATAAACACGAGCTACAAAACCCACTTGAAACCCTAAAGATTCGAGTTGTATTTTCAAGATTTGGATGTGTTATTGGAGTCTATATGGCGCGTGACATATATGGTTGGAAAGAGGGGAAAAAGATCTTTAAGATGGTGGTGGATGTGGTTGGTCACGCGCGGCGGTGTGGCCAGAATCCTGTCGGAAAGGTGGCGGCAGCTAAGGTGTTTAGGGTTAGGGTTTTAATTATTTTGGGGGAGAGAGAGAGAGAGTTAGAGAGAGGAAGGTGTTAGTGTGTGTTTTTAGTGAGAGAAGTAAAAGGGTGGGAATGAGGTGAGGTGAGGGTATATATATTTAAATGAGGGAGGGACTAACTTGCAAATCATTTTGGGAGGGAGGGGACGCCGGCTAGGGGAAAAGAGGAGGGGCCGAAGGCGTCATTTTTTCTAAATTATCCCGTTTACCCATTCCCGAGCTCATATATTGTCCCCCGAGTGTCCCACGATGTTCATTCGACTTTCTATTATCGTTATTTATGTTTTTCCACAAGTTTTGACTATTTATTTGCCAATTTTCGAGTTACGGTCTAGAAGTTATGTTATTTCTCGTTTTAGGCTTTTCTAGTGCCGAATCGAATAGTGCCTACCAAAAAGAGTTAAAACTCAAATGATAACTCGTCCAATAATGAAGTAAATCATAAAAACCAATAGACGACATAAAATCAATTCACAGTTGATAAAAATAGAGTTAAAGGCAAAACTCGGTTTAGTTTAACGTAATGCGGTTACCTAAAATATACTCCCTAAATTGCCAGTTGTCCACACCAGCCTCGGCCTCGGAAGAAACCCATCCCGGTTTCACCCGAGTTGCTTGATGTCATGAAAAGTTTAGGATACTTCGACGGGAAAACGTCCTCACGTTACCAAGTGAACTCCGGTCCATGTCGGGAGTTCCAACGAACTTTGACAATCAGAATACGGCTATGCTTCAGCCGTTTAATCTCACGATCCATGATCTCAATCGGTTCCTCAACGAAATTCAATTTCTCATCAATACGGATATCTCTTAAAGGCACAACTATGTTTTCCTCCGAAAGACATTTCTTAAGATTACTAACATGAAAGACACTGTGTACACTGCTCAATTCCGAAGGTAGCTCCAGGCGGTATGCTACCGGTCCAATTCTTTCAAGGATTGGAAAGGGACCAATATATCGGGGATTGAGTTTTCCACGCTTTCTAAAACGAATCACTCCTTTCCAAGGAGAAACCTTTAACATAACACGATCTCCAACCTGAAATTCTAAAGGTTTACGTCTCCTATCGGCATAACTCTTTTGTCTATCACGAGCGGTTTGCAAACGGTTACGAATTTGAACTATCTTCTCAGTGGTTTATAGGACAAGTTCGGGACCTGTAAGTTGACTCTCGCCAACTTCGGCCCAACAAATAGGAGAACGACATTTTTGGCCGTACAGCGCTTCAAATGGAGCGGCCTTAATGCTAGAATGATAACTATTGTTGTAAGAGAATTCGGCCAAAGGGAGATGTCTCTCCCAGCCTTTTCCGAAATCAATAACACAGAATCTAAGCATATCCTCTAAGGTCTGAATGGTTCTCTCGCTTTGACCATCGGTGTGAGGGTGATAAGGAGTACTCATATCCAGGTTTGTTCTTACTTGACTGTAAGGATCTCCAGAAGTGGGATGTAAAACGGCTATCTCGATCGGAAATGATAGATACTGGTACTCCATGACGTGATACTATCTCCTTAAGGTATAGTCGAGCGAGCTTGTCGAGACTATCGGTCTCGCTAATGGCTAAGAAGTGAGCAGACTTAGTTAAACGATCAACGATTACCCAGATAGCGTCATTGCCGCTAGCTGTTCTTGGTAATTTGGTGATAAAGTCCATGGTGATTCGCTCCCATTTCCATTCTGGGAGTTCGGGTTGAACTAAGAGTCCTGAGGGTTTGTTTTTCGTTGGCCTTTACCTTAGAACAAGTCAAGCACCAACTGACATACTGAGTTATGTCGGCTTTCATGTTAGGCCACCAGTAGAGTTTCTTAAGGTCATGATACATCTTATCGGCTCCGGGATGAATAGAGTATTTTGATTTGTGTGACTCGTGCATAATCAACTCACGGATTCCACCATGAAATGGTATCCAGCTTCTGTCTTTGAAGCATAAGGTTCCATCGGAACGCTTCAAGAAGCTGTTTTCACTTTCTACCATTCCATGAAGATTCTCGTAAGGACGGTTCTCTTCCGTCAATGCTGCAGCCTGGGCGGCTAAGATTTGAGATGGTAGAGGCGAAACAATGGTCATTCCTAGGGATCGAACGAGTAATGGTGGAATGTTCTCCTTACTACTAAGTGCATCAGCCACAACATTAGCCTTACTAGGATGATAACGAATCTCACAGTCATAATCACTAAGCAATTCTAACCAATGACGCTGTCTCATATTCAGTTCCTTCTGATCCAAGATGTGCTTCAAGCTCTTATGGTCGGTAAACACTACACACTTGGTTCCATACTGATAATGTCTCCAGATCCTAAGGGCAAACACTACAACACCTAACTCAAGGTCATGGGTGGTGTAGTTTTTCTCATGCTTCTTAAGTTGTCGGGATGCATAAGCAATCACCTTCTCTCGTTGCATCAGAACAACACCTAAGCCTTTATGCACATCGCAGTACACGACACAAGTCTTCGCTTCCTTCAGGAAAAGCTATGAGGGCGCACTACACAACTTATCCTTCAGAAGTTGGAATGCTTCTTCTTCTTTTTCTCCCCATTCATACTTAATGTCCTTCTGTGTCATTTTGGTCAGCGACTTAGCTATTTTGGAAAATCCCTCAATGAATCTCCTATAATAGCCTGCTAAACCTAGAAACTGGCGGATTTCCGATGGGTTCTTAGGAGCTGCCCATTCCTTAATGGCCTCAATCTTAGCTGGGTCTACATGAACACCTCGACTATCTATCACGTGACCTAAGAATTGTACGGACGGTATCCAAAATTCACACTTAGAGAACTTGGCGTACAGCTTCTCCTCTCTCAACAATCCTAAAATGAGCCTCAAATGGTCTTCGTGCTCCTCACTACTCTTGGAGTATATCAAGATGTCATCTATGAATACTATCACAAACTTATCCAGATATGGCTTACATACTCGGTTCATGAGATCCATGAAAACCGCTGGCACGTTGGTCAAACCAAACGACATCACTTGGAATTTATAGTGTCCATAACGAGTCCTAAACGCCGTCTTAGGGATATCATCCTCTTGAACTCTAAGTTGGTGATAACCAGATCGTAAGTTGATCTGGGAAAAGACACTAGCTCCTTGGAGTTGGTCGAATAGGTCATCTATTCTAGGTAACGGATATCGGTTCTTCACCGTCAACTTATTCAACTCCCTATAATCAATAAACATCTGAAATGATCCATCCTTCTTCTTCACAAACAATACTGGTGCTCCCCACGGTGACGAACTTGGTCGAATGAATCCCTTCTCTGACAACTCTGCCAACTGTTTAGACAGTTCCTCCAATTCTCTTGGAGCAAGTCGATAAGGTACCCGGGATACGGGTGCAGCACCGGGTATCAACTCTATTTGGAATTCCACAGACAGGTGGAATCCCTAGCAGATCGTCGGGAAATACATCCGGAAATTCTCTAACGACGCGTACATCATTAAGGCGTCTTTCACTCTTCTCCTCGCTTTTATTTTCAGAAATTCGAGCCAAGAAAAGACAACCCCCTCTATCGATGTACTTATGGGCCTTAATACAAGAGATGATGCTCAACCAGGAAGGACTTCCACAGTCGCCCCGATCTCCTTGTATGCTCAGAACTTTCCCGCCATACGGTACATGCACGATCTTTTCATCGCAGATGATGTGTGCACCGTTCTTCGACAACCAATCCATTCCGATAATGACGTCAAAACTTCCCAAGGTAACTGGCAATAGGTCTATGCTAAACGGGTGGTCTAAGAAACTTAAGGTACAACCTCGGACTACGGTGTCTATCTTCTCCCTATTCCCATTAGCTAATTCCACATCGTAACTAAACCCTAGAGGTGTTTGGAAGATTCCTAGTAGTGGCATAAAATTGGTGGATACGAAACTCATATCCGCACCAGTATCAAACAGTATGGAAGCATAGCGATTATTGAGAAGGAATGTACCCGTAACTATGTTAGGGTCCTCACCAGCTTCCTTCCCAATAGCATACACACGCGCTGTTCCCATGTCTCTCTGCTGATTCCTAGCACCATGATTTCACTGGTTCTCCACAACCTCACGCTTCACAGGGTTTAAGCCATTACTTCCCACACCTCGGTTAACAAATCCTCCTACATTACCGGGATTTCCTCTCATCCATGACTCTCGACACTCATTCTTGTAGTGCCCCTTCTTTCCACATCCAAAACAGGTGACAGTGGCCTTCCAGTCCGCTCCTTGTGTAGTTTGAGCTGCAGTAAGTGGTCGGGACCTACAGTCTTTGGCCAAGTGCCCTACCTTAGAGCATTTCTTACACACATTCGGGCACAGTCCATAGTGGTGTCGGTTGCAACGACCACATATGGGTCTACTACCTTCATAACCCTTCCTTTCTCCATTTCCTATGGCGAACACCCTGGCTGTCTCATGTCGTTTGTTGCCATTCCCTTTAACAACTTCATTCCTCTTCCTCTTATCACTCCTATCACTCTTACCCTTGTCTCCTACTTCTAATACATAAGAGTCCATCAAACGCTGAGCCACAGTAATTGCCTCATGCAAATTAACTGGCTTCGCAGCAATGACATCATTTCGAGTAGCTAAAGGCAATCCATCAGTATACCTTTCAATCTTAAGGTCTTCAGTGCGAACCATATCAGGGAAAAGCAACGATAACTCTTGGAAATGATGATTTTAAGTTGTCATGTCAGTACCCTTAACCTTATGGTTTCTGATGAGTGTCTAAATACTCATCATTTTTGTACCATTTAAACTGCAAAAAACATCTGAAAACACTCAGAAATGCATCAAAATGATAAAAATATCACAAATAAGTGTTTTATGTGTTTTAAATGCAAAAATATCAAAATCTGTGAAAACGTATAAAGTTTGCATAATTGGCAGTTTTAGTTAGTCCCCAAGTTTCAAAGTTGTCAAAACAGTCCCTGGTAAATCTAAATAAAGAAAAATGTTATTCAAGGTCCCTGAAATATTTTAATTTGTCAAAAATGGTCCTTGAATAAATCTTTTGTTAAATGGCAGAAAAGGTCCCTCAAGTTTCAAAAATGTCAAGTTTGGTCCCTGGAAATTTGAAAATGACAAAAATGGTCCTTGTACTATTGGAACTTGTCAATATTGGTCCCTTGTTACAACTTTGGAAAATTACAGGATTGGTCCCTCATCTTTCAGAAAATTACAAAACTAGTCCTTGTATACATAAGCCTTGTCAAAATGCCTTTGACCCTGCCATTTAAAACCAAATGACCCCTGTCAATGCAATTTGAACCCCCTGGTCAATCCACCAAAGTCAAAAGCTGCAAACCTTTCCCTCCCTTGTGGGTTTCTTCTTCCCCACTTGTCTAGCTCTGCAACCTCACCCAAATCACACACACCAATGCCTTATCCCTTATCACCTCAACCCCTCATCATCACACCTATCTCACCCCCCCTAGTGCTAGTTTTCAGGCCTACAAGTCAAATCCCATATTTCCCGCCAAAATCAGATAAGATGGCCAAAGTCCACAGAACTCTCTCATTGGCTCAGAGATTGGTGGGATTTACTCAGATGGACACGTGGAAGCCAATGGAACTATAAAAAGGAAGAGAGAAGAAGAAAACGAGGGTAGCTAGTTTTATTTTTTCCTGTTAATGTCGTTTTTATGTAATTAGCTTAATTAATGTTTTAAGATGTAAAATTTAAGCTTCTATGTAATAAACTTATGCCACTCAATCTTTATAAACTCATTTCAAGTACAAGTTTAAGGTTTTACTTCAGTTTCAAAATCTCAGGTTTACTGTTGGAAAATTAAGTTTCAAAGTCTTGTGATAAAGCTTCTAAGAGCTTAACTCTAAGCTCAAACATGTTTATTTGAGCTTATTATAGCTTTTGACAAGCTTTGGGAACAGTTTCAAGCAATTTTGGTACATAGTCAACAAAAGTCAACCATGAGCTCAAAATGCAAATGAATTGGATTTGGTGATGCAGAGGTTGATATGGGGTTAAACTAGCTTAGAGTAGAATAGGTTTGGGTTTGTTCTTAGCCTGAAAACAGTTGGAAACAAGTAAGTGAGTATTTCAATTTTCAAGTTTCAATCAAATCGCATATTTGCTTGTGTATGCATCTGTGGTCACAACTGTTTTTAATATGTCTAAATAGTTGTAATTAGATCATATAAGCTCAGTTGGATCAATGGCTTTAGCTGGTTCAGTTTTCTTTTTAGTTTAAGATTGCATAGCGTTTCAAGGTGTGTTTGGATTTGGTATTTAAACTAAGATATAGGTTTATGCAGTGCTTAGTTCCTGTTATTTCATGCTTGTTTAGTCATTTGAAACTCATTTGAGACAATTACCTGTGCCTGCAAGAGCTCAAGGTCAAAATCACAACCCATCTGTCTTATTTAGCTATCTGTTGAAGCTTTTGCATATCAAATTCTTGTTTTGTGTTCCAAATACCTAGATTAAGCTAGCATTAGGCTTATTTCATCTATTAAGTCTATTTTCAGTTCATAAATCAAGATCAAAGTTGGAAATAGTCAACCTTTCAGTTTCTTCAAAAAGTCAAATATGCAAAAATCTCAGTTTGAGCCATTCTAAGAGGATTTTTCATGGGTTCATTTATGGGTCAAATAAAATGAAACCTGTTGCTTTAAAAACTTCCACTGCTCTAGTTTCTTTTTGTCATTTTTTCATAATTTTGTGAATTTTTCTTAGCCTTCAAATGAGCTTGTCAATCATAGCTTAAGTGCCCTGTGCAGGGCACTGTTGCCTGCACAGGGCTTGTTCACATTTTGTAGCTTTTGCATTGAGCTCATCATAGCTCCCCTAGGTCTGTAAATTGGTTTACAAGCTCTCAGCCAGGTCCTCTAGAGGTTCTAATTTGTAGTTTTCCTTTTCAGCTTATTTTGGAGCTTATGCATAAGCTCAAAGTAACCCCCCTCAACTGGTTTTAGCACATTCACTCAACACATCAAATCTGTTCAATTTGCTAATCCAGTGGTTAGAGCTTGTTGATTTCAGTTGCATTTGGTCAATTTTAGCTTATTATAGCTTCCATATCAGTTGGGTAGCTTTTGGTGCCCATTTGCTTATTCTAGTGTTTATTTCAATAAGCCTTTGCACATCAGTTCTTAATTTCTCCACACAAGCACCTGTTTTTCCATTTTTTATATCTTCCTAATATTATTTTAGACTTTTCCTGAAATTTTCAGATTTTTCTAAGGTGTTTTGCTATTTTTCTTAATTTAAATTAGTTTTTAAGTACTTTTAAATAGCTTTTAATACAAAAAAATTAAAAAAAGCTTCAAAAAAATAATTTTTCAATTTTATTAAGTTAAGATAAATATAAAAAGTGAAAAAAGTAATTTTCCAGATTTTTCATAGTTTAATTTGTATTTTTAAGTAATTTAATTAGTTTTTAATAGTTTAAAATCCTAGAAAATAGAAAAATAATCAGAAAATTACAAAAATAGTTTTGAAAATTCTAATTTGATATTTTAGATTTTTCTAAGTCTTAATTTTATTTTTCTAGCTTTATTTCCTATTTTCTTGTATTTTAGGTAATTATTAATTAGTTAAAAATAGTTTTTAATTAATAATAATTAGATAATTAGTTATAAAAATAATTTTCTTTTTCTATAATTTTTCTTATATCATTAGGTTTGTAAAAATGTATTTTTCATATTTTTAGGATTTATATTGTATAAGTTTCACTTTTTATTTTACACGTTTACGTAATTTTTATTTAAACGTAAGTTTTTGGTTTTAAGTTTTAAACGTTCATCATTTTAAATATAGTGATAGCGTTTATTTAATAGATTTTATCTTTTTAATTTCCTTTAATTTTCATTTAAGCCCCTGTAGTTTATGGGCTTTTCCTTAGTTATAATCATCTTCAAATCTCTTTTCCCGTCAAATCTCTCGATCACTACACGTTTGGCTATTCTCGCACAGCTCGTTGGGACTTAACGACCTGGGGAAACACTATACTCTCCTGATCTTCATTGCATTCGTGCTTAGGCAGTTTTAAGCTGGTTACAGTCTGCCATTCACAAGTGGCAGGCTTGTGTGATTTAGCTTAACTGTTCTGCGCGGATCAATTTTTGGCGCCGCTGCCGGGGAGTAGTGCTAATAGTCTTACGTTTAGCAGATTAGTGATTTGAATAATCACTCCTTGTTTATACCATTTATATATTTAAAATCAAAAACCCAAAAAGATTTTCATTCTTTGTTTTTTTCAAAATGTTTTTCAAAAACACCAAAAATATTCCTCTTTACCCTCTTACCCTTTTGATTCTTCATTTCTTACCCTCTGTAAACCTTTGATTCTTTCTATGTCTTATCCTCACCTTCTTGGTTGTCAATGGTGTGGTGGTCCTTATAATGGTGGCAATTGCCCCTGTTGTAGCATGGTGGAATCAGGAAACGGGTCTGTCTATAACCAGGATCCCTATTCCTACCATAACACAACTGATTCATTCCATCAGCTACCACACTGTGAGACTCAGCAGTTTTACTGTTGTGAGTACTGTGGTGGTTCACACTACAGTTTTGATTGTCAATCGGGAAACACGCTTGTCTATGAGCAGGTTCCTGATAACAATTATGATTACAACACATATGACTCACAGCCACATCAGTTTTACTGTTGTGAGTATTGTGGAGGTCCTCATTCTAGCCTGATTGTCAAACAAGGAATCCATTTCCTGTAACAATTCGACTCTTCATATCATGACCAACCTCCACAGTACCAAATGAATCAGGCACCACCTCAGCCTGATCCACTTCCTCAAAATCTTCTCCTTGATCTTTTGGATTTAGTGAAAGATTTGAAGAACGTAAACATCCCCAAGATAATCCAAATGAAAAATCCATGGAAGAATTGTTAGCGGAGGAACGGACTGCTAAATTAGATTCCCAGATTGCCATTGAAAACACTGTTAGGGAATCAATTAGACTACAAAAAGCATTCAAATCTAGCTCTCGATTCCGTTTCATTCCTGATGATGATGATGATGATGTTACCCTTGATATTAGTGAATTATGTACAGATTCATCAAATTCATCAGTTGAAATTCCTTCCGTGAAAAATCAGGGAGAAAAGACTATGATGGAATTACTAGCAGAAGAACAAATGGAAAGTATAAAACATATGTATGCTAGTCCTTCTAAACTCCCTCAGTCTATTGTTATCACACCCGAAGCTCCCACTCACTCTCTGAACATGGGGGACGAGCATCTTGACACTATTCCTGAAAAGGAATCGGACGAATTCATAAAGTCTAGTGTTGAGGACCTTGTCCCAATCCCGAGAGAGTCACAGGGAACTTCTGATCATGTGTGTGATTCTATTTCCCCTCTTGAGTGTTCAAAAGATCATTTTGAAACTTTCTCCGATGTTAGCGAAGATTGTACTTCTCATGGAAACATCGAGTATGTTGAGGCATCACTCCCACAGTCTGATGCTGATCATCATCTTGAGGAGTTCACCGATGAACTCACTCACATCAATCCACTTTCATCGGAAAGTAATGATAGTCTTTCTGATTTCAAAGCCGATCTGGGAGAGACTGAAAGTCTCCTTGATAATGATCGTTCACTCACTTCTTATCCCAACAGTCCAATAGAGAATATTAATCACTTTGTTCCTGAAACATTCAAAACAACTCTCACCAATCCTCTATTTGAATTCGACTCTGAATTCACTTTAATTTCTGAGAATCCACTCTTTGATACTCAGATTGAGGATAGTGATGAGTCTACAGTGGAACAAGAATTCACAGATTTACATCTTGTGATTGATTCTCTTCACGAGGAGTTCGCCGGTGAACTCACTCATATCATATCTCCGCCGGAGTATGATAATTTCTACTTTGATCTAGACACACCCATAATATGTCTTGATCAAATGAGCTTAACTGAGGAGATTCATGAAACTATGAATTCTCCTATTGAGGATGAAGAGTTAGTCATGATTGTTATCATGATTTTCTTCCTTTTCTTCATATATCCCGTGGCTTCTCCTGTTCTTCACTCCTTCGGGAATGAAGACATTATCTTTGACCCCGGCATTTCCATATACCATCTGTGAGCCGGGTCTATCTGTCTGTATCTCATCGGTGTGGAACTTTCACGTACTTCAATGTTTATCCAAACATCTTGAATGAAAATCCGATGGAGATTGTTTCTTCCACTTACTTCCCCATGAACAAATTAATTCGGGGTCGAGTCAAGCTAGCGACTCGGTAATCAAAAACAGTAGCCTAAACATGGGTTTTCACCCGTGTGTACCACCTAAGTGTGGGGGTAATACCCCACCTGTTGTATATGTATATATAAAAACTTTGAAAATTGTAAATATTAAAAAAGAGAATAATTGTTGTGTTTCTACACTTAGCTAGTAATGTTATCCTTTTACGTTCTTTGTTTCGGCATAACCGCGGTTACTTTGAATATTGAGGACAATATTCATTTCTAAGTGTGGGGTGGAATTCTGCGAATTTTGATCATAAATGTACCCTTTTAGTCCCTTTTCCCCCAAAATGGCCAAATTAAAATTTTTTTAGTGGAAGTACTATGTACTAAACACAACAAATGGTAATCAGTCCACCATGTCTAACCCACATAAGGGACTGGCTAATCAGAGCAGAGCAAACGGCTCTTGGTAAAGATATCTCAAATCCGTTGACTGCTTGCAATTTGCCCAAAATTGTATGGTATTCAGCTCACCATATCCTTAAAACTGAAGAGTTGGCTAGCCCGCAAGTTTATGGCTTGTGGTAAAGGCAGTGGAAAAACCATAATTGGTAATCAGCTCACCAAAGATAATACTGATAATTTATCTAAGAGTTGGCTAGTCCAGAAGGGTACGGCTCCTGGTAAAGACAAATCAAATCCGTTGAAAGCTGGTGGTTTGCTCAAAATCACTTGGTTATCAGTGTACCATGGTTCTTACTTGAACTGAAACATTTGGCTACTCCAGAAGTAATGGCTTTTGGTAAAGAGATAAAATCCATTAATTTTTCTCAAAACATTGCTAGGGACTAGCAATATCTTAGTGTGGGGGATTGATGAGTGTCTAAATACTCATCATTTTTGTACCATTTAAACTGCAAAAAACATCTGAAAACACTCAGAAATGCATCAAAATGATAAAAATATCACAAATAAGTGTTTTATGTGTTTTAAATGCAAAAATATCAAAATCTGGTGAAAAACGTATAAAGTTTGCATAATTGGCAGTTTTAGTCCCCCAAGTTTCAAAAGTTGTCAAAAACAGTCCCTGGTAAATCTAAATAAAGAAAAATGTTATTCAAGGTCCCTGAAATATTTTAATTTGTCAAAAATGGTCCTTGAATAAATCTTTTGTTAAATGGCAGAAAAGGTCCCTCAAGTTTCAAAAATGTCAAGTTTGGTCCCTGAAAATTTGAAAATGACAAAACTGGTCCTTGTACTATTGGAACTTGTCAATATTGGTCCCTTGTTACAACTTTGGAAAATTACAGGATTGGTCCCTCATCTTTGAGAAATTACAAAACTAGTCCTTGTATACATAAGCCTTGTCAAAATGCCTTTGACCCTGCCATTTAAAACCAAATGACCCCTGTCAATGCAATTTGAACCCCCTGGTCAATCCACCAAAGTCAAAAGCTGCAAACCTTTCCCTCCTTGTGGTTTCTTCTTCCCCACTTGTCTAGCTCTGCACCTCACCCAAATCACACACCCAATGCCTTATCCTATCACACCTCAACCCCCATCATCACACCTATCTCACCCCCTAGTGCTAGTTTCAGGCACTACAAGTCAAATCCATATTTCCCTTGCCAAAATCGGATAAGATGGCCAAAGTCCACAGAACTCTCTCATTGGCTCAGAGATTGGTGGGATTTACTCAGATGGACACGTGGAAGCCAATGGAACTATAAAAAGGAAGAGAGAAGAAGAAACGAAGGGTAGCTAGTTTTATTTTTTCCTGTTAATGTCGTTTTTATGTAATTAGCTTAATTAATGTTTTAAGATGTAAAATTTAAGCTTCTATGTAATAAACTTATGCCACTCAATCTTTATAAACTCATTTCAAGTACAAGTTTAAGGTTTTACTTCAGTTTCAAAATCTCAGGTTTACTGTTGGAAAATTAAGTTTCAAAGTCTTGTGATAAAGCTTCTAAGAGCTTAACTCTAAGCTCAAACATGTTTATTTGAGCTTATTATAGCTTTTGACAAGCTTTGGGAACAGTTTCAAGCAATTTTGGTACATAGTCAACAAAAGTCAACCATGAGCTCAAAATGCAAATGAATTGGATTTGGTGATGCAGAGGTTGATATGGGGTTAAACTAGCTTAGAGTAGAATAGGTTTGGGTTTGTTCTTAGCCTGAAAACAGTTGGAAACAAGTAAGTGAGTATTTCAATTTTCAAGTTTCAATCAAATCTGCATATTTTGCTTGTGTATGCATCTGTGGTCACAACTGTTTTTAATATGTCTAAATAGTTGTAATTAGATCATATAAGCTCAGTTGGATCAATGGCTTTAGCTGGTTCAGTTTTCTTTTTAGTTTAAGATTGCATAGCAGTTTCAAAGGTGTGTTTGGATTTGGTATTTAAACTAAGATATAGGTTTATGCAGTGCTTAGTTCCTGTTATTTCATGCTTGTTTAGTCATTTGAAACTCATTTGAGACAATTACCTGTGCCTGCAAGAGCTCAAGGTCAAAATCACAACCCATCTGTCTTATTTAGCTATCTGTTGAAGCTTTTGCATATCAAATTCTTGTTTTGTGTTCCAAATACCTAGATTAAGCTAGCATTAGGCTTATTTCATCTATTAAGTCTATTTTCAGTTCATAAATCAAGATCAAAGTTGGAAATAGTCAACCTTTCAGTTTCTTCAAAAAGTCAAATATGCAAAAATCTCAGTTTGAGCCATTCTAAGAGGATTTTTCATGGGTTCATTTATGGGTCAAATAAAATGAAACCTGTTGCTTTAAAAACTTCCACTGCTCTAGTTTCTTTTTGTCATTTTTTCATAATTTTGTGAATTTTTCTTAGCCTTCAAATGAGCTTGTCAATCATAGCTTAAGTGCCTTGTGCAGGGCACTGTTGCCTGCACAGGGCTTGTTCACATTTTGTAGCTTTTGCATTGAGCTCATCATAGCTCCCCTAGGTCTGTAAATTGGTTTACAAGCTCTCAGCCAGGTCCTCTAGAGGTTCTAATTTGTAGTTTTCCTTTTCAGCTTATTTTGGAGCTTATGCATAAGCTCAAAGTAACCACCCTCAACTGGTTTTAGCACATTTACTCAACACATCAAATCTGTTCAATTTGCTAATCCAGTGGTTAGAGCTTATTGATTTCAGTTGCATTTGGTCAACTTTAGCTTATTATAGCTTCCATATCGGTTGGTAGCTTTTGGTATCCATTTGCTTATTCTAGTGCTTATTTCAATAAGCCTTTGCACATCAGTTCTTAATTTCTCCACACAAGCACCTTTTTTCCATTTTTTTATCTTCCTAATATTATTTTAGACTTTTCCTGAAATTTTCAGATTTTTCTAAGGTGTTTTGCTATTTTTCTTAATTTAAATTAGTTTTTAAGTACTTTTAAATAGCTTTTAATACAAAAAATTAAGAAAAGCTTCAAAAAATTAATTTTTCAATTTTATTAAGTTAAGATAAATATAAAAAGTGAAAAAAGTAATTTTCCAGATTTTTCATAGTTTAATTTGTATTTTTAAGTAATTTAATTAGTTTTTAATAGTTTAAAATCCTAGAAAATAGAAAAATAATCAGAAAATTACAAAAATAGTTTTGAGAATTCTAATTTGATATTTTAGATTTTTCTAAGTCTTAATTTTATTTTTCTAGCTTTATTTCCTATTTTCTTGTATTTTAGGTAATTATTAATTAGTTAAAAATAGTTTTTAATTAATAATAATTAGATAATTAGTTATAAAAATAATTTTCTTTTTCTATAATTTTTCTTATATCATTAGGTTTGTAAAAATGTATTTTTCATATTTTTAGGATTTATATTGTATAAGTTTCACTTTTATTTTACACTTTACGTAATTTTTATTTAACGTAAGTTTTGGTTTAAGTTTTAAACGCTCATCATTTTAAATATAGTGATAGCGTTTATTTAATAGATTTTATCTTTTTAATTTCCTTTAATTTGCATTTAAGCCCCTGTAGTTTATGGGCTTTTCCTTAGTTATAATCATCTTCAAATCTCTTTTCCGCAACTCTCGATCACTACCGTTGGCTATTCTCGCACTGCTCGTTGGGACTTAACGACCTGGGGAAACACTATACTCTCCTGATCTTCATTGCATCGTGCTTAGGCAGTTTTAAGCTGGTTACAGTCTGCCATTCACAAGTGGCAGGCTTGTGTGATTTAGCTTGACTGTTCTGCGCGGATCAGTTTCAGAACTCAATCTCTAACTTCTTAACTTCATTCCTAGGACAGTAAGTCTTGATCAAGAGAGTCTTAAACTGAGTCCAAGTCATGCTATAAGCTACATCACTTCCTACTGATCTGTGATAGTTGTTCCACCAGGTCAACGCTTCATCCTTCAAGGTAAATGTTGCATACTTAACCTTACAATCCTCATCACAATTGCTAACGGTAAACACAGATTCAGTTTTCTCCAACCACCTAGTTAGGTAAACTACTCCCTCAGTTCCTCCGAACTCAATGGGACCACAGAATCGGAACTCTTTGTAGGTACAACCTCGAGTTCGATTCAGCATTGGGGTCCCACCAGAGGTGTTAGAGAGATTTGACTCAGCTAGCAGTTCAGCGACACGCTGCGTCACAAGCTGGTCAATGTTGGATGGGTTCACAGGTGGAGGGTTTTGTGGAACAGGACCATTCTCAGCACGGTCGTTAATATTCGGGTTTTCTACAACTGGGTTATCAGTGTTAAGGTTCTCAACTGGTGGAGTGGTCGGGGTCGGACGACGACCTCGACGGACAGGGGCAACCTCAACAGGTCGCGAACCTTCTCAGCAGGTCCGTGATCAGTATCTCGAGCTGTCGCGAACCCTCTCAGTAGGTCCGTGATCAGTACGGAATTCCAATATCAGTACGGAATTCCACACTAGCAAGGAATTCACGGACGTACTCCGGAATGACCGGTTCCGTGATCTTGAATAGCCTCAACCATGCACTACACGTGAACTCCCCAGCATTACATGTGAACTTAATTTTGCAAAACTTCCTTTATCTCCTACTAGCTTTCCCGTTTGCCAAAGTATCAAATGCATCAAAATCAAGTGCCTCGGGTTGACTGATATTCTTTCCCCCTAATTTCTCGTACTCTTCCACGCACAACTGCCTAATACAAGCATCGGGATGTGCCAAAAACCTAGGCCAATTCGTGGGATTGTTTGCACCTGAAAATAAGACAAGTAACAGTAAGTGCAGACCTTACGGATGTCAAGCTACGGCGTAACCAAAACAAAAGTTACGTCGTAATTAGGAAATTTCAATGGCTACGGCGTAGCTATATCAAATTGCTACGTCGTAATTACAGATATAATGGTTACGGCGTAACTAAAACCCCACTTACACCGTAACTTCCCCAGAAACTCAGCACCTCAGATGTTTCAATTACGTAATAGATTACACCGGAACCATCAATTTTTTTTTTCAAATGGTAAAAAGTTTTGATAAATTTTTAACCTATTAGTGCTGAGGGACCGCGCCTAACCCACTAAGTTTGTGTTTGACCCAAAACCCAATTTAATTAAAGCCAAAACACCTAAATCGAACCATAGTGATAGGACACGAATCAAAATAACATGGGGAAATCATCAAAATTATCAATTAATCAAACCAATATCAACAATTAATTCAAATAGGCAAGATCCCTAAAATATTAAAATATAAACCCTAATTGAAATAATTGACATAAACAAATCAAAAAGAGTAGTGATAGATCTTACCAGCCATGGAGAATGATTAGATGAAGTGGTCTTTATGGAAAAAAAATTTGGAGAAAAATTTACTGTATGGGTAGGCGGTGAAAGTGTGTGTGTAAAACCTAGTTCTTATTCCGTAAGGTTTTTATACCACCAAGATAGTTATGGCGTAATTAGATTAAATAGTTACGCCGTAACAGGTATTTTTAGAATATTAAATGGTTGTGAAAGGGTTACGTCGTAATCCTAATAAAGGGTTACGCCGTAATTAAATTTTTAATTTTAATCAAAGGTCAGACTTTTATATATCTGATTGTATAGTGGTTACATCGTCACTCTGAAAAGAGTTACGTCATAACTAATTAGTCAAAAAGATTTTATAATAATTTTAATAAATTGCAATATGGTTACGTCGTAACCTATGAAAGGAGTTACGCCGTAACTAATAGCGTCAGAATACGAATTATGTATAATTGAAATAAGAGAGATTTAGAAACGTACCTAATGGAAGTGCTCAAATCTCTTAATGAGGTGAATGTGAAATACCTTAGATCTTTCATTAATTCTTCCCCGGCAGCGGCGCAAAAGCTGATGTCTATTTCATCCTGCTTTTAATATTTATAAAATTAGATAACTTAGGATAGACACATACTAACGGGCAGAGTACCCGATCAGATGTAGTAAAGCATTAGGTAAATCCGAGTATCGTCCCAAGAGAGTTGTGACCTTGAAATAAATAAGACGATTAGAAAATATATGAGTATGACAAAGTTGATATAATCCACATATATTCTATTATTCTACTTACACAGACACCAGAAATTTAGGGAAAAGAGATAGATAAACGAAGCTTAATAAAGAATACAAATATGAATTGATTCCCGATACCAAGATTCAATTAGTGGTTAATTGTCACCAGACTCCTTTGGTCGATTCGTCATGGCCTATGGTTCTTAGATTCCTCACCAAGATGAGCAGGTCACCTGGGATCATTCGACAACCTAATAGCAGTCATTAAGCACCAAATCTACTAGATCTAGACGGTGGGAATCCGGGCCGTAGGAACTTAGATTCTCCCTAACCTCTTAAATACCTCCACTTGATAAGTGATCATTTGGTCAATTCGCACACGAAGAGTGGTCATACTATGGCCAATTCCTCCCATACTTCGCTATCTATCAAACGGGATCAGTTGGTCATATCTCCCAGCCCTTTAGATACTACCAAGCATATAATACTACCAAGGCTAGCGATCTATGAAAAGACTAGCAAATGTCTATAAATAATTATAGAATAACAATAACAAAATGCAAACTTTAATTAATGATATGATTCTTAGTATAAGTTCTAGAAAAATATAAAGGAATCAAACTCGAATACAAAGGA
>OU343219.1:113788669-114059688 GCA_910596185.1 Chrysanthemum makinoi
TTAGAGAACTTAGATTCCCCCTAACCTCTTAAATACCTCCACTTGATATGATCATTTGGTCATTCGCACACTAGAAAGTGGTCATACTATGGCCAATTCCTCCCATACTTCCGCTATCTATCGGACTGGGATCAGTTGGTCATATCTCCCAGTCCTTTAGATACTACCAAGCTTATAATACTACCAAAGCTCGATCTATGAAAAGACTAGCAAATGTCTATAAAGAATTATAGAGAATAACAATAACATAAATGCAAACTTTAATTAATGATATGAATTCTTAGTATAAGTTCTAGAAAAATATAAAAGGAATCCAAACTCGAATACAAAGGAAATCGTAGACGAGGACTTCGTTATTCAGTGCTCCTAAACCATGCTTCTTCTTTTGTGTTTTGATCTCCCCAAACCCAAGAAGGTTTGGGAAAAGAGAGATATCTAAAACTGATGAAACCATCGACTATTTATAGGCTTCAAACTAGTTACGGCGTAACCTTATTAGGTAGTTACACCGTAACTTCCTTCAATCTTCTATGCTTATCCATTGGTTACGGCGTAAACTTAGCTGGGGTTACGCCGTAGCTTCTGTAATCTAGTGTATTTCTTTATTACGACGTAGCCTAAGGACTACGTCGTGGTCTTTGTTAATTAAATGCATATCAGTAGCTACTGCGTAACCTGAGCTGAGGGCTACGCCGTAGCCTTCGTAATCTTTAGTTGCGTCGTAACTTCATCACTTGGTTACGCCGTAATTAAGAGACAGTTGAATCAATTGGGCTTGAAAACGTCCAATAGCAGCTTCCTTACTTCGAATGTGTCCTGAAATGAAATAATAAGGAATAAGGATGTTTTCACTAATAATTTACTCAAAATGTGATGATATAGGGGGAAATTAACGCTTAGAAACTCAGGACTATTTGATGTTATCAGTACGTCATATGATGTAAGTATTATCACGTTAGCTACGCGTCATAATACTAGCGTCATATGAGTATACCTTCATGATGGTCATACTTTATCTCAAGTCGTGAAAACCATCCTATCAACCACCTAACGGTCCATTCTACATCTTAGGGTTGGCCTGAATCAATCATCACTAACGGATTCGAAATCAGAGAAACAGAACTTATAAAGGACGCAATAGAACTTAGCAAGTATCATCGAAATGAAACAAGTCGGAAATAGCATCAGGTCTTCCACAGTTCGCCAAATTTCTCATAATAAAACAATCATCCAACATACGCAGAATTTATACTGAACGGAAATCATCCATAGAGAACATAATTTATTCAAAGGATCTTATTCAAACAAAACGCCACACCATTTCTAAGCGTAGTCACCATCTGAACGAAATGACGAGAATGAAACCTAAAGTCTACCCAAAACCTCACAAGTCAAACCTAAGCTCTAAGGGTCAAATCTTAGGGTCCATATGTCATAGGTCCTGACTACAAATCGTAAACTTGGGCTCTGATACCATAATTTTAACACCCCAACCCGATAAGGGTAGAAGTATCACAGTATGGTGTCATATCAAAGCATACACAATGAACATAAATCAACAGCGGAAGTCTTAATTAAATAAACGAAGGAAAATCAAGCCAAAACGACTTAACAATACATAAGTTAAAGAATTGAAAACTCCAAAGTAGAAATAACGATGACCAAGTCTAATAAATATCAAAACATAATCAATTGAAGTCTAAGATGACTAGGCAAGGTCTCCATATAAGCTCATCTCTCAACCCAAACATATCCCCAGCTCCTAGCTTAGATACCTGCCGCAGGAAAAGAAATGCGGCTGAGCTTAAAAAGCCAAGTGAACAGATATAACAATATAATAACAATGAAACTGAACTGAGAACAAAATAAGGAGCGTCAGACAATATATAAGGTATATCAAAGATATAGAGTAGGGTAAAAGGAAAGGTCAGTAATCCACCACGAGCCAACAATACAATACAATATCAATAGTCGCAATAGCAGCCAAGTATCCAATAGTAGCCATTGTATTCGGAGGGGTGACCTTGGAATACCAAACCAATAGGAGGGGAGACCTCAAGTAACCAGTGGAGTGACCAGCTCCCAGAATGTGAAGACGCGTATTTCACACGACATCATTCACCAGATAAATCATAACATATCAGATAAGAGAACAAATCTAGGATGCATCCATACGCCCCCACAGAATCATAGTGGCTAAACATATATCTTGAGCTCATAATCATATAATAGAAAGGGGACGGTGTGGAACATCACTCGACCACACTAGATTCATGCCATTGGTGCGTCAATGACACGGCCATGTTACCTTCATGGCTAGGGAAACATATTTGGCTCGGGTATCAAAATGAAGGGTCAAAGCAAAGTCTTAAAAGAAGGGTTCATATCAAAGGTTCAAATGTCAAAGGTTCATATGAAAGGTCCATAACAAAGGTTCATAATCAGAGGTTCATAATCATAGTTCATAATCAGAGTTCATAATCAAAGGGGTGCATAGCAAAGTCATAGGGAAGCCCTAATAAGAAGGCTCAAAGCAAAGGCATAATAGTCAAAGCTAATATCAAAAGATGTGTACGAATCATGAGAAACCTTAAGAGATAAAGTCAGAATATCTGTACCTTAGCAATGAAATCAAATGGAAATGTGAGCACGAAGAAATAACGTCACGTCTTCTTCAACGAATCTACATGGATTACGGTTCGTATAATACTTATTAGCTCATTTAAGTCATAACGAATTTATTGCTTATATGAATCGTATTAATATTCTTTTAGAATTATTATGCGTATTTGATAAGGATTTAAAAGGTACACTTTTGAGGGGTCATTTAAGCCCTTAATCGTCTACTTTTATATCCGTTACTACTTAATTTCGTTCCTTTTCACTTTTTAGGTCTCTTGAAGGAAAATTACTAGAATGACACTTATTCGGACGAAAAGACGCGAATATATGAAGAAAATGGCCAAAGTCAAGATCAAGACACTCAAGCTGCTGGAATTGAAGGTGACGGCGTCACAGCTAAAGGGCGACGCCGTCGCAACATGCTTTGTGACGACTCAGTAGCGAAATTGCTATTTTGCACTTGACGTCATCAGGATTTAAAGAGTAGGAAGTCACAACTCAGACGGCCTAGATTCGGATCCCAATGGCGTCACAACCATAAGGTGACGCCGTCACAAAGTTGACGTGGCCAAGACGAAAACCTAATGGCAGCTATTCGACGGCGTCATAAATAAAGTGTTACGCCGTCGCATGTTGTAACTCTATATATAGAATTCGAATTTTCAGATTTTAGAGAGGTAGTTTTGTGGAGTAAAACCTAAACCGAACTTTGGCTGTCTTGGGCAGTATCTTAGGGTTCCATACCCTATTTTACAACAAGATAAGTGATTTACTTCATTAATTCAATTATGTTTTCAATTGTTTGTGTGTATGCTTGCATGTTTTCCATGTCTGGCTAATTTACTTGTGTGTTTGCTTAGATCTATGAAACCTAGGTATTGAATATTGATTGGTTGTATCTTATCTTAATTGTGATTGACCTAGTATTGCGATAGGTCATTCGTTGTGTTTTTAATGCTTGAGTAATCTTTGTGAACATTAGTTTATAATCACCTAGAGTTATTGTAGGCTAAACATCCAAAGATAACCTTAGAGTTAGTTTATGAATCCTAGAGATTTCATAGGCAATAACCTTAAGGTAGTCTCAAAGAGTTAGGGAAAAACGCATACCCTACGACCTTAGAAGACACAACGCGTTAAGAATAAGGATGTGACAATTCAACCATCAATAGGAGATAATTAGGGAGTAATAGCATCTAGGTAAACACATCTTTAAATCATCATAAGAGCACACAACAATAGACATAGACTACCCTCACCTTAGCTTAGATTAGATAATTAGATAAGTAGAGTAATCGGTAGAAATACCACGTCCAAATCCAATACCCCGAGATTCGTACCTTTCAATTTTCTAAAAAATATAAAAAAGAATAAAAAATAATCTTCCTCAACCCCAACCTTAGCGCAGTAATTTCTCACTAGCATTCCTATTCCCCTAGAGAACGATATCAATTCTCGATGCTTACCCTAATACTACACTACAAGGATTAGGTTCACTGCCTAGGGTGTTGAAAAACTTGCTCGACGAAAAGGAAGTTTCCTTTGACCCGAAGGCTGTCGCGTTGTACGCGTATCAAGTTTTTGACGCCTCTGCCGGGGAATAGAATAGCTAGTTAGATTTCCACCTCGTTTAGGTTCCCTTGCTTGATTCCTATCAAGTAAGCTTTTTTCTCAATTTTTAGCTTCCTCGTAGTCTATCCCACTTCTTTGTGACCTTTGTTCGTAAAACCCATCACTCACCATGATTCGCATCTTTCGCCGAAGAGTCTTCACACTACCCGCCCCCAATCCTCCTCCCAATCCCGAAATAGAAAACGCAATCCCACAAAACCCTTCACCCGTTCACCACTTTGGAAATCACCTAGGACATAATGAAATAAATTGGTAACAATATAGTCCTTTCTATGACTCGGATTCCGATGAGGAGTTTGACTATGGTGAAGCACTTGATAACGGGGAGGTCATCGATGAAGTTAATTTTGAAATGGAAGAAGTAAGACAGGATTTGAAAGTTTTGATGCTAACTTGCACTCATTCTTACCTTTAAACTTAATCTCAAGAAATCTATATAACAAAATAAAGGTAGATGAATTAGCCTATCAAGGGGATAATGTTGTTGATGCGGTCACTTACTTGGATGTGTTTATCGGAAGTTTTGCCTATGTGGTTGAATTCATGGTCCTAGACGATTTAGGAGAATTCATTGATGGTAGCCTTACTCAAGTTATATTTGGAACAAACTTTAAGAGAACGACTAGTTGAATGAACGGATGATTGATGGTCTAATCACATTCTCCGATGGAGTTGAAGATTTTGTCTATCAAATGCCCCGTACACATCTTAGGTTTAAGCACAAAGATATAGAGGCATGCAATCGGATGGCTCCCATTCCAATACTTAGTGAGAGAGATAAACAACAAGGACTTATGCATACTTATGAAAAAAATGAGCGATACTATAAAAAATGCCTAGAGTTAGGAGATGATTACAAGAAGAGCGAGAAAACATTGGAA
Organism: Chrysanthemum makinoi; assembly: GCA_910596185.1. NCBI lineage: Eukaryota > Viridiplantae > Streptophyta > Magnoliopsida > Asterales > Asteraceae > Chrysanthemum > Chrysanthemum makinoi. The sequence goes on from OU343219.1 coordinate 113,793,805, forward strand.
TGGCTTAGGTATGGGCATGTAAGTGTGCACGAGACCACGTAGAGGCACGACTTCAAGTCTAGCTACAAGACTCATAAATAAAGAAAAGCGCTTCGTGCGAGAAAACCCGTGCTTAATTGTTTGCTTGTTTGTGTGTTATATCTTTTATTCTCATGTTTGAATTTGTAAAAATGTTTTATTTTGTCTTTAACCTCGTCTTAATTACATATAAATGTATTTTACAAAAAGGATAAGTGTAGAGGGGATTACACACGTTTTTAAAAAGAACGTGAACATGAGAATTACGATTATTAAAAAGATATACTTGTGTGTTTGTTTGAGTCAAATGCTTGTATCGAGTCATAATGGATGTTTTGCAAGAAATTTTTTCAGATTCTATAGATATAAATTTTCCAGAATTTTTTTCTAGAAAATCGCAGACCAGTTTCTGTCAGGATAACCTGACGGCGTCAGGATCGCAACCTGATGGCGTCAGGAGGAGTAGAAACAGCTTCTAACTTTTTCTCGTTTTCTGTGCTACTTATAAATTTTTGGAATTTCTCAAGTCTTAATTTTCCAGAAAATCTGTAAACATCCATTCCACAAGTATTATATCCTAGTTTAGTAGAGTCATATATAGTGTTACCGCCGATTTTACGCAAATGTTTCGTTTGTTTTCTTCAAGTGCGCAAGTTTTATTTATCAAGAAGAAGATACATAAGATTTGATGGAGCTCTTCACGCATACGTTCTTCTTGGAGAAGAATTTAACCACTACTTCACACGGATCCTACCGAGCTAATCAGAGGAGTATTAGTTTCTTTTGTTTTTAATTACCTTCCATTATCATAACTTTGATACTTTCGGGGAACATTGGGGACAATGTTCAGTTTAAGTGTAGGGAGGGAAAATAATACGGGAACTTTGAAACTATGCTTATCATTGACTATTTGCCTTGTCCAATTTCATTTGTGTAATAAAACATGAGAAATATCGGTTAGGGTTGGCACCAAATTTAAAATTTTTCATGACATGTAGGAGTGGGCAATTAGTCTTAATAAAGCTTCTCATGGATAGAAAGTTATATGACTAGCACAAAAACTCTTTACCACTTAAATTCCACCCAAAATGTGAGGATCGCCCTTAGATTTGTAGGAATTAAAGCATTCATCTTTAATGCTTTGAGAGTGTACTGGTAGTATAATAGATTCTAGAAATTGTTTTGTGATGCATTCCGAGATCGCTAGTGAGACTACACTTGTGTAGCTAGGAATAACTAAATGATAAGAGGCATTAGTATAACCTTTGTTTGATACCCGTATTATAATTACTTCTTCCACATCGGTTGAGTAATTCCCCCACACCCTTGCGTTGTACTCATCTTTAGTACACGATACCCCTAGTTAACCCCTCAGAGCCTATCCTTTTCGCGGTTCTCGTGATGTTTAGGTTTTCTGGAATATCAATGAAGAGCATTGTTTACAATCCACCCCCCAAATGTACACCCAAATCGCCTTAGCCTACCTTGTATGCACTCACTTTTAGTGCATTATTGTTATCATACTAAACCCTTAGTTCAATTATCTAGTTGCTTGCATAAGTTGCTAAGTCGAGTCATAACCTTTTGTACACAGTTTTGGGACGATTGGGACTCATGGGAAAAGTTAAATTTTATGAAGTGACGGGAAGGAACGTTAAATTCAAATTCCCTTTATTTACGTAATAATGTACTCCAAGTGTTTTGATCTTTTCAATTCGGGTCAAATTAGTGTTAGAGTAAAAGTGAATGGAAAAAAAAATCGGAAAAAAATAGAAAAAAAGAGAAAAAGAAAAAAATAGAGTAATCGGTAGAAATACCACCCCCCAAATCCAATACCCCGAGATTCGTACCTTTCAATTTTCTAAAAAATATAAAAAAGAATAAAAAATAATCTTCCTCAACTCCAACCTTAGCGTAGTAATTTCTCACTAGCATTCTTATTCCCTTAGAAAACGATATCAATTCCCGAGGCTTACCCTAATACTACACTACAACGATTAGGTTCATTGCCTAGGGTATTGAAAAACTTGTTCGACGAAAAGGAAGTTCATTTGACCCCGAACGCGCGTTGTACGCGTATCAGTATTCTCATTTTTAGTAATGGACCGAATTAAAATACTTTAGGGTAATAATCATTAATTAGCCAAACTTAGGGGTTACAAATGATAAATGATAAACTTAAAAGTTTTAATATGATAAATATCCTATTAGATCATACTTCAAAATATAGGGTTTACATGGTAAATATCTCAAAGTGTAAGGTTTATATTGTAATTAAACTTAAAGTATTATATTACTTGTAAATTCATGCACGTTAAAATAAAATGAAAGAACCATGTTTAAGCTCGCTCGCGGTTCAAATGATTAACATTTACGAGTAAGTAAACACGTAATATGATTAACCCCTGACTCATCTATACCACTTGCTTTCAAAACTCTAAATAGCTTAACCATTTCTTCCGCGATTACCCTTAAACATGCATCCACAAGAACAAGTTTAGACCATTTTAAGTACATTTTTACCTTTGATCGCGACTCGAGAAACTTACATTTACGACCAAGTGAATATGCATTATGACTAACACAAGACTCAACTCCCCCGACACACTTTCAACATACCAAACGACCCAACCGTTGATCCCGCGATCACCCTCAAACTTACCCCATTTGACCCATTGCTACCCTTTCCCCTTGCGAGACAAAACAAACTGAGAACAGACCATATTTACCCGTGAAGACATAAGTTATTATTTCTATCGACTAAGTGTATCACATGCATGTTCAAATTATTAATCTATCTCATATATTACTGTATATATTGTGCATGATTATCTCGTTAATCACGTTTCACATGGGCTGAATGCTCCATCACGTTAAGAGTTCTAATATCAAAACATATATTATCATATTTTTCAAAAGTAGTTTACTGATGTAAATGTCACAACCACCAGCGTACATCGATCTACTGTCTTCTCTACTTAACGCATGTAACCAAGGTTATATTCAACTTCATTATTAAAGATTCTTAACGTGGTACTTAATGGTAATGCATAATTATGACTTAGTATTACAGATCAATATATACCTCAAGGCCAGACAAGGACGGTCGAAAGTGAAACACGAACACAATTAGCTAACCAAGTTTGATTCCCGAGTTATACACTTCCAACGAATGAAACTGAAGTGGAATACCGGCCTCGGAACAAAGGTTACGACATGTGTACCCAAGAAAATACCGCTACTCTCCAAAGCTTAACATGAACCGAACCAGGAACAAGGTTAGGATGAGTACAAACACCTGTTCGAAAAACAATCGCTAGCATGGCAGCCCAACTCTTCCTGGTCACGATCAAACTTCCATGCGATTATACACATTCAAACTATTTATGATATTCGAAGTCTTGTTTAGGGTTTAGTAATATAAAGGCAAGAATGATGCATAAATTGTTTGTGATTAATCGTATGCAAAAGAAAGAATAAATAACGTGTGTGTACCATCAAAATAGGAATGGTTTCATACCAAAAATAAGGATACGCTTAAACATATATCAAGGATATCAACTCTGATCTTCTTTTGAAAATAAATGGGATATCGTGTATTGTAGTATAAAGGCAAATGATACGATATGATTTTGTCTCATCTTTCAAAACGTGTCTAGATAAATAGGAAGACAATGAGGCGTTTTGTTTAATTTAGGGTTTCGATGATTGAGTAAATGTGGAATTCGGTTACAAATATAAGAAGGATAGTTAATGGTGATTACCGAATATTAAGGGAGACCCATTCTTCTCAATTTCTTTCCAAAATTTTACACTTATCTTTGTTTTCAAATTATGTGCACACAATAATAATAATTTGGTTATAGCAATTGAATCATAGGCGTGTGATATATACATATTTTTTTATTTCTATATGTGACATATTATTTAAGGAGTGGTCGATTTATTATGACATAGTATAGGTTAATAGTTCATAAGTGGCATAAAACGCGTACGAGCTTGGGGAAACAAAAGTATATCGGTTTATCCTAGTTAGGTTTAGGATTTTTAGAACATATAGTTGTATCGTAAATTTTAATTGCTTAAGAATTTTGGTCAGACGTCATATTCATTTAATCATCACATAGCACAAGGTCTTAATTATTTAATAATGTTCAAAGTACTTAGGAAAATTTCAATTATATATGAATTTCGGAAAACGGTTTTTACGGTTTTACACCGCATAACCACATATACATATCCGTCAAATCATAAGTGCACAAGAAGGGGAGACCTCTCAAGTACCAAATGGATTAGTTAGCTCCCAAAAGTGAGAGAGGTGTAAGACACACACAAATCAATCACAACAAATGAAATAAAGTGCCTATGATGCATCCGTACGCTCCCTGCAAAATATATTATTAGTCATGGTACCTTCAAGACTAGTTAATAGCTCGGGCAACGGAACATAACAAAACGTATTCATAGCATTACGAATCATCATATCATATCCAAACATATCATATCAAACTGAACTGAATTATATCATAGCAAACGGATATCATTACTAATGTCATAACAAAATGGATAGTTGGTCGAATATCATAACGAATGGAATCATATAAAATGTATCATATCAAAGGAATCATAGCAAATGATCATCTCAAAGGAATCATAGCAAAGGATCATATCAAAGGGGTCATAGCAAAGGATCATCTCAAAGTAAAGGATCAAGAAATCATGAGAAACCCTTACTGAGAAAGGGTAGAATATTTGTACCTTAAACAACAAATGAAAGCATACCAGAAAACAAAGGATCAGAAGTTACTCCTTCTTCAGCGAATCAACACGAATTAATGATCGTCTTATTATTTAAGAACCATTTCATAAGTTATTACTGATTGTTGTTCAGATTGAGATATTCTGGTTTCCTGCTATTTATAGCAACTTTCCATATTTAGTACTTTTCATATTTAGTAACTTTTCAAATTTAGTAACTTTTCATATTTAGTAACTTTCATAATTTTGGGTTACAATTATCAATTAATCAACTTAGGGTTTCATTATCAAAATTAGGTTAATATATGACCCACTATCATAATTATTACTTAAGTACCCTTTTAGAGTCCAATCACATCAAATGGTATGAATATCACTAAAACTTAGCTTCTTAACAAATTTCTGATTTTAGTATGTTTCAGCCTTCACTTTATGAATGTTTAAACCACACTTAGACTCTTATTCAAAAGCCAAAATAATTTACACATGTACCTATATGCCTTATGAGCTTACATGAATATTTACAGATTTTATTATCAAGTGAAAACACCAAACATGTTCATAAAGTTAACTGCAGGCACACCCCGAAAGTTTATAATTATTTAACATGTATAGACCCTTCAGAAAAATCTACGAAAATTCAAGAAAGTCACACATATCTTACACATTACCCTGTAAAAGGAGAGCTCTTAACTCCTTGTGGTTTGAAAATGAAAAATCAAAAACATCGACTAAATTTAGGTTTCCAGAACTCAGATTTGACACATGATCCTATAAAATTCAAAAACATGACTAATACAACTTTAATTCATTCCAAACCAATTGGAAAACTTAATTAAAACATTAAACTAGGTTTACATGCAAAAATCCATAATCAAACATTTATGAAACTCATTTTATAATGCACAAATATTCAGCTTATAAATCTGTCACATTCAAACAACAACACCTAAACCCTAATTCCTTTTATCTTTTGACCCGATTAATACACGATCAATTATACATGTTTTATACGTTTATATACCTCATATACAGCAAAAACACAAAATGATGATAGTTTACCTCTTGAGGTCGGATTCAAACGAATGAAACAAGAACCAAATAACCAAAACCACAACCCATGATTGACACCACACGATCAACCAATAACAAACACACCAATCGATCACCAAACCTTGTAATAATTACCAACGATTACCACCCCTTGCTAGGACCTTCGTACCTCTAATTTTCTTGGAGCAAGGATTAGATGCCGTTACTTTGAATATTAGGGTTTTGGGGTTTTACATGAAGTGAAAGAAAATGTGTTATACGGTTTTAAACAAAAGAAAAGGAATGGGGAGATGTGGGCTGAATATTGCCGAGTCTTAAGGAATAAAAGGATGACCAAAATCTTTTCCAATTTCAAAGTAGTATTATCTTCATATCTTAAGTTAACTAGTGTACAAGTTTTAAATGAAATTGGACCCCTATAGGACTTGTGTAACATGTAATGAACTTAGGATATAAGAGGATCTCAAAAATTTAAATTTACTTAGATTTAGGAGTTTCGTATCTCATAGTTTTAATTTATCATATAAGTATGGTTTATAGTCTTTAGGTATTATTCGCATCATATGTTCAAATGTCGTTTTGGATTTTTAGGTTGTTATAACTTATGACTTATCAAACATTGTGTTTCGTAGTTTTTTTCGGCTGCTTTACCCACTTTATTAACAAGACAAGACTCGCAGTTTTATTAAAAAAGAAAAAAATACAAAAAATTAAAAGATAAATTAAAAAATTAAGAGGCTATTGCAGCAACGTTAAATGTGCCAATTAATAACCTACGTCAATTTTAAAATGGCGATCGTAGCACGTATATTTGGTTACTCTTCTTAAATAATCACTGTTTGAGTCTTTGCTAGGATAGATAAATCAAAAAGTCACGTGCTATAAAAATCAATTGATTCTTTTCTTTTATGTATAATTAATTTATCTTTTTTCATTTGTCGTGCTTATTATAACGTTGTAATTAATTCTAGAATTCATAATAGATTTGCCCTTGAAAATATGAAAATCTAAACTTCATTTATAAGCATAATCCCTTTTTCTTGTTCCCCATAAAATATAAACCTCATTTTATGGCATGTGTTATCTTTTTTTTATCGCTAAATAAAATGTATCCATATGGTTCACTTGTCTCTATCTATCAAGTGGCTATTAAACTAATCTCTAGCCCCAGATTGTTCTCTCCAACACCAATCCATTTTTCTTCAATTTGTGAAACCAACATTACCCCATATTCAAAACTGAAATTACCGACCTTATTAAGACTAATACAAGCCAACCGAGCCGAGGCGAGCCAAGTAATAACGTTTTGTTTGAATTCAATGTTCTGGAAAGGTGAGTAGCTAGAGGCTTTGTTGTTAAAAAGATGGAGCCAAAATTCGTTGCAAGATAGGTAGTTAGGTGTTACGAAAGGTGGTGGCTTTGGCTGGTCACCAAACTACATACATATATTATTTTCAATTTACCATTCTAACAAATAAACAATAATATTTGACTTATTAATATCATTGATATATATATTCTATTTGGGTCATTTATCGTTATGGCATTTAGTAGTTTCTATTTGTCATTGTTTAGTTTGGTTATTTGAATTTTCTAATTGGTCGTACGTACATCTTTTGATTATTTTATCCTTCTATAACGTAATCTTCTAATTGGTCGTACGTACATGTATATTTTTGGACTAACTGTAAAAGTTGTATCTTCATACATATTACTTGCTTTCATTTTTTGACCCTTAATTAACCCCGGAGAGCCCATCATGTGCACCCTTTCGCACAAATACTACACATATGCAGGTCGTACACACATTAAGCATACGCGTTTACATCATATGCAAATAAACACACAACTAACACACCCTTCTCCTATCTTCGAAGATTGATAGTACAAAAATTACAAATTCAATGCACAATGCGGACAAATTATTGTTCATGTTTATTTTTTTAACTTTAACTGGACATATAAACGGACACGATCATTTAAATGAACAAATTTTTCTGATCATGTTTGTTTATTAAGAAATTAAAATTGTAATATTCATTTATGTGCAGGGACGGACCTATGTTAGAAGTATGGGGGGCCGTTGCCCCCCATGGCTAGCCGAAAAAGTTGAGATTATAGTGTAATTTTTTTTTAATTTTGACCTTTTTTCGAAAGTGACCCCCACCAAAAACTCAAATTGCCCCCCCACCCACATAGTAAAATCTAACATTCAACACTCAAAAGCCTTATAAATCCTTCATCTCTAAGTAAAAATACACGATTTATCATTACGATCTTAGTTTTTTCTTTCGCATTTTATTGCTATCGTAGAAAAAAAAATTTGCCCCTCACATTTTATTTTTCTGGGTCCGTCACTGTTTATGTGTGTTTATTAAGACACAAAGCGAATTTAAATGAACGAACATATATGAACACAAACTAATTAGCATCAAATTTATAAAAAAAAATACACAATATTGTGTATTATAAGTGTTGTTTAATTTAAATAAGCCAATTATAAATGATATTCGTACATTAACAAATAAATGAACACAAACAAACGTTATCAAACATTGAAGCTTCATGAATATAAATGAACGGATAAGTCTTTTGTTCATAGTTAAATGAATGTTAAATATTGTTTATGTTTGTTCATTTAATAAATAAACAATGATAAACAGGCTTTTATCGAATGGTTTATGAAATACAGTATTCACTCTAACGTCTAGTTTATTTGTTGGAATCGCTCCTAACTCGTAAATGGAACGACATTGACGGGATTACATTTTCTATCTTTGTTACCTTAAACACAAGGGCTTGTTATGTCATTTAGTGATAGATGTAAGTGTTTGGGTATAAATACCCCTCCATACTTCCATGGAGGGGTGAGACTCTTGTGTAAACTTTCACCTTTCATCAATAATAAACACACTAGTTTTCCCTTCTCTCTCTAGCTTCTCTCACTAACATGATGAAGATGTTCTTCCATCTTCCCCGACCTCCCGATTCACCAAATCACCCAAATATACGATCCTAACATTGGTATCAAGAGTAAGGTCGGTTTTGTATCATTGGTTGATTTTTGGTGATTTTATCTTGTCAAAATCTTGCGTAAAAAATCTGTTTTTAACAAAGTTAATAGCTTTTAACATTATTTTGATGTTTAACAGTTTTTTTATACAAGTTTAATGTATTTTTTGGTGAAAATTAGATGGGTTAACAGAAAAGATAAAAGTTACAAACTGTTTTGCCAACAACAGTTTTAGTCATCTTGGTTACACTCGTATTTTTTTGTCCAAATAATCATGTAAGTTATTATGGTCAACATGGTCTTTTGACCTGGTCAAATGGGTCTAAAAACAGTTCGTTAATACTAATTTTCTGGGTTTCTTGAATCTGTTCTGATTCTTTGGTCGGAAATGTCGCCGGTAAAAAGTCAACAAAGGGTCAAAACCCTATTTTTACGCATAAGGAGCAGTCTTCAGTGATATTTACGCATAACTGTGAAGTTATGCGTAAGAACAGTTATGCGTAAGGTTTTTACGCATAAGCATAAGCTTTACGCATAAGCCGTATGCATAAGCTTTATGTATAAGCCTTACGCATAAGCTTTACGCGTAAGACCTAGTTTACGCCTATGACTTCATTTGACAGAAAAAAAAGGAGATGATAAAGAAGACAACTTTGACTAGTTCCAAACCATATACCAACACTCTTGGACTTCAGTTTTCCTTCATCATAAGTCCAATCCATCTCTTTGTCACAACAAACATCAACGAAAACCTCACCTATCCAAACCCTTCTACATAACCAAGACTCGAACTAATACACTTTCAAGATCTCAGCTATATTCCTTTCGTTATACTCAAAAGTATATCAAGACCAGAAGTCTAATTAACGAAAGAATACTCAACATCGTTGATCCAATATTTTATCGAAACTATGCTTCGTTAATATCCGAAACCAAATAAGAAAAGATTGATAACAACGGTGTTATAATCTTTTTCTTTAGTTCGTTTAAAGATGTTATCAATAAACAAAAAAAAAACAACATCAATACCTACCCGAGACCATTTTTTATAATGATCTTGAAGCTATCTTTTGAAGTTACACCGTGTTCAATTAAAAAAAAAGGGGGTATAGACTTCCGTGGTTTTGAGAGTGGTTTTTAAGGTTTGTGATAGATGATGAATCTGAAAAATTGATGATTAATTTAATGGATGAGATGTTTATTTGTAAAAAAAAAAAAGTTTGATGAGATATGTTGAGATGAGGTGGATCGTTTTTTATGGCAGGAGCACATGGGGGGCGAAATAATTGTTTAGGGTTTGAGTTATCTAGATATGAATTAGGGTTATGGGTAGTATGTGGAGTCTTTTATATCCGGGTATTAGGCTTGAGTTGGATTGTTTTATTTATTGGACTTGCGTTGGGCTTGACCTGATTTTCTTTGGGCCCTATTATCCGGTTCCTTGGATTGACATGAGTTACCAATATTTGTTTGGGTCGAAACAAATTATCAAACATGGATCGGATATGTCAAATAACTTGGACGAAAATCTTTTCTCAAATGTAATTTTTATTACATTTATTTAATCCTTGACATAATTCATTTTACAAAAATGGGTGGTATTTTGGTATTATAATTTTCACGGGGATACATTTTGACAAGATCGGGAAACCATTATCAAGTTCATTTTAACCGTTAACGAAGGCTAGTTTTGGGCATGTAACCGCAAGATGTGATTACGGCGAGAATTCATTATTATTTATTTAAGGTTGAAGTGGGATATCACGGGTGCGTGCACTTAGTATCTGAAGATATCGGGGTTGGTTGGATGCATGATTCTTCGAGATCCTTGTTCGAGCTTTTAACCGTCATGAATGACAAAGACTTGAGTTATCTAGTTGAACCTGATGTAAGGAGTTACGTTGTTGTGCTCACAGCTTATAACTATCACTTTTAAGGAGTTACGTTGTTGTGCTCAAGTGTCACACTAAGGTGTGGATAATTTGAGAAACTTTAAGTTTACCCTTTTTCGATGGTGATAAAAAAAAGGGTTCTTCGTCTGACAATAATGCAAGTTTAAGTCACAAGTTCGGGTTATTCTACTTCAGTCTCAAGTTCGTCATATTGGGTTTTCTCCATCAGTAGTCACTACAAAAAGCCGTCAGAATGATAATGGGGTCGGTAAAGAGTTAGCTGAGAAGAGTATACACGAGTAGAGAAGTTTTATCAGCAGTTGATTTTCACGAGATATTTATGGTACTTCACACTTGTTCGATTAATTGAACATACATGGTTTCGATGTCTCCAATTCATCATCAACATACGTGGTGTATGATTCTGATTCATTGAAAACATCGGGGGGAAGAGAGTATAGGTGGTGTTTGCTTCCTTTGATGTTTTTTGGAATTTTCTTTTGAAAACCCTCTCCTTTCATGAATTTCTTCAATCTGGGGGAAGAAATGAGACGATCAGTGGTTAAAATTTCTCATGTTGGTGTTATCGTCTCACTCTCACAGAGTTATCGTGTGTGAAGTTACCTAAATATGATGTTGTGATGCCTCACACACGGTCATTTTATCGAGTAATTGCAGATTCACAGGTAACTATTATTCCGATAGACCGCAACATTCAGGGGGAAGTCGTTTCATTTCATCTTTCGCGGATTGTATGGTGTGAAGCATCTACATATGTGAGAAGATCTTGTTGATTTCTTGCATGTTACCCTCGAACGGATTTTCCGCAACAAGTCAGATTTACCTTGTGTGGTTTACTGCTCATCTACAAATTCCGCTGCGTACTGAAAACTTCAAAAGTTACAGGAAATGTTCACTACATCAAAGTTTCGAATTTGCTGAAGACGGTTGTCAGTTTGGGGGGAAGCTGATTCAGAAACTTCGCCAAAAAGGAGTGTACGGAGAAGCTGCTAAAGACATGCAGCATGAATTGGGGGGAAGTTAATCCAATTTATGCATATTACATCATTTGCCTACAAGTGAAGAAAACGGTTCTCAAGTCAAGGTACAAGAAGAAGACAAAGAGCGTAAACTTTTATTATCCTCAGCACTTGAAGAGCTTATGAAGACTTTTCTTTATTTGTTTTCTATATCTGTAGTAAATGTTGTAAGTAATCCCTTATGTCGTCCCATTGGGGGAAGATTGTTGGAATCGCTCCTAACTCGTAAATGGAACGACATTGACGGGATTACATTTTCTTTCTTTGTTACCTTAAACACAAGGGCTTGTTATGTCATTTAGTGATAGATGTAAGTGTTTGGATATAAATACCCCTCCATATTTCCATGGAGGGGTGAGACTCTTGTGTAAACTTTCACCTTTCATCAATAATAAACACACTAGTTTTCCCTTCTCTCTCTAGCTTCTCTCACTAACATGATGAAGATGTTCTTCCATCTTCCCCGACTTCCCGATTCACAAAATCACCCAAATATACGATCCTAACATTATTTATAGCCTTACATTTGCTAGACAAAATAATAATGAATTATGATGCTTGTTGACCTCATATGTTTAAGTAAATTAATGATGTTATGGAGTACAATTTTTTAGTAAATTAATGGCATTTGTTGAAACCTTTGGACAACTGTCTACGGAGTATTAGTTTTATTTAACGAAACAAATAATCACTCGCGTCCCCCTTTTCTCTTATTTGGTACCTCAATTTATTTTGATTAATTAATGTCATTAAGTTAGTTAATAATAATAGAAGCATTATTCACTAATAATCGCCCAAATCTCCAAAACCATGCACCTTCCAAACCGGCCCTTTCCCTCTCTTAATCTAATGGACCCCCTTGTCCCCACCCCCATGCATTAGTGGTTGGGTACCCCATAATTGTGTCATTATAATATGCAATAATGAATTACGGAGTACTGAATTAGTGATGATCTAATAATGTTCCCCACAGATGCATGTGTTTATATAATAGGTCTATATATTATAATCTCTTCCGATATGGTCAATTGGTGAAAATGCCTCCAGATCTACTAACCCACAATTTTGAAATGGATGTTTTAACTGATGGAGTGATGGGTAGCATACAAATATGAAGACAAGCAGATTATATTATGCACGTAATAAACTACGTACATACACATATGCGGAGAATATGATATCGGTAACAAGGGGGTACACAAAGAAAAGTTCAATTTATAACTCAAATTCCCCGTAAATCCAATAAATTAATCCTAGCGAGCTATTTTATCAAAACAAACAAACCCACGTTAATTATTTTTAAAATTTTTAAATATCTCACAAACCGTTAATCATTACGTTAATCGTTACGCGAAAAGAATCGTATCATTACGACGAGAATTAAATCATCTTTCTATAGAGGGACACTTCTATATACTTTCGACGATTTTTATTTTATTTTTTGACTTTTTTTTGTGTGAAATTTACGTCTAGAAAATCACATATGATTTATAATTTTAAAATCACATGTGATTTCTAATTTTATAATCACATGTGTTTTTATGAAATCACATGTGATTTATTAAATTACACATGATTCCTAACATACAGGTCATATGTGATTTGTGAAATCACACATGCTTCCTGACGTACAACTCGCATGTAATTTTTCTAGGCCCAAATTTTAATATTAAAACAAAACTGGAAAAGAAAATTTTCGTCGAAAGTATATCAAAGTGCTCGTCTACCAAAAGATAAAAAAAAAATCTCTTCCCGATACTATATTTTTTGTCGCTTAACGATTTACTATATACAAAATATTTTATTTTCAAAAAAGTTGATTTTTTTTTTTTTTTTTAATAACTTTGATAAAGAAATAGATGGTTAGGATTGGTTCGTTTGTCTATAGAGAATTTGAGATCTATATTGAACTAAACTCGGGGCACACAAACCATAAAGAATTTGAGATCTATATATACAAAGGGTATGTTTGGTAAGAGGCTTGTAGGGCTTATCGAGGTTTGGGCTTTTAAAATAAGTCGGCTTATAAAACAAGTCTCTTTTGTCACACCGCCACAAGCCTTTATAAGCCTAAGCCCATAAAATGAGGCTTATAGGGGCTTGTGGCTAGTTAAATTAGTTAAATACCCTTAAAAATATAATAAACTATCACATAAAAGCCAAAATTATACATGAATTTAATTTGATGTGTTTTTATGTAATTTTACATTAATAAGCTTAAGCTCCAACTAATTCGCCAAACAGCTTTATGAAAATATAAGCTTCAACTTTCGGCTTATAATATAAGCCCCTGTCCAGGTTCAGCTTAGTCCTAGCCTTAGCCCATACCCAAAATATAAAGTATTTTAGCATGTCTTTCCTATTTTTTTAAGATATACGTAAATAGTTTTTAAGCATGACAAGTTAAAAAGCAATGTTTACAACTATTTAATGCACAAATATATCAATGTAACACACATGATTAATACTTTTCTTAAAACACCCACACTTAAAACTATAATTATATTACCATATGGTATAATATAAGCAAGCCATTAATATATAAAAAAAATAATAATAACAAAAATGCAACCATTCATGCAATGTATACAATTAATTGATGCACTAACATATACATAACTAGTCAATACCTATGATCTACAATTAATTCGATTGTTAAAGAAATTCAGTGAAAAAAATACAATTAATAATACTCATTGTAAAACAATAAAAATACAAACCAATACAGCTACAACTAGTTGATTGGTTAACACACGTTTAAATCCTTCTAAATGTATTATAGTTTTTTAACCCACACAACAAAAACACCCATACCAATATCTTTTAAGATTTGACACATTTTTTGATAGGCGTTGAGTCGTACACACGATAGGACACAATACAACTCACACAAAACGATAACTATATTTGTAGATCACTGATGTACTCAAATAAGTATTATATTATGCATCATTTATCTCATGTATATTGCTCAGTTATCATGCTTTTATATGAGAAACGTTACTTAATTACTTAAATTTGCGATTTTCAGTATTTATGGAGCAATATTGGAAAAGACAATGAAAACAAAAAACTTGGAGCTAAATTAGAAGATTTGCAACCGTCCAACAAGAGAATAAGGCGTATCCATATTTTGGTGATGCGCTATATAACTTACATAGAAGAATTCATGAAGAATCGAAATCAAAAGACATACGACATATTTAACTCTTGTAATACGCCGTATCTAAGCCCTTGCAGTAAAAAACCAAGTCAATTGAAGAAGACATACAACGTGTGAAAATCTGACCATACGCCGTATTAAAGATTTTATCCCCAGTCCAAGTATATCGTGATTTGAAGACATAAGGCGTATTTAACTCTGGAAATACGCCATATTAGAGAAGACAGACGAATAAACTAGAATATGCTATTCTTGGACCCCACTTAAATGCATATTGGAATTGCATATTAGAAGAGAAGCGTATAATTGATCTTATCTTCTTGGAGGAGGATTTAACCGTATTTCTATATCGTCCATGCCGAGAAATCAGGGGAGTATTAGTTTCTCTTATCTATTTTATTTTTCCCATTATCATATCTTTGGTACTTTTTAAGAACATTGGGGACAATGTTCAATTTAAGTGTAGGGAGGGAAAAAGGGACACCTTAGAAACTAATCACTTATTTGATATTTGTAGTGTTTTCTAGTAATTGTGTAATAAATCGAAAGAGATACTTGTTAGGGTAATTTTAGCACCAAATTTAAAATTGTTTATGACATTTACAAGTAAAACTTTAATTTTAATAAAGCGTTTCATGGATAAGAGTTATATAGATAGCACAAAAACCTTACCACTCAAATTCCACGCCAAAATGTAAGGTTCGCCTTTAGATATATAGGATAAAAGCATTCACTTTTAATGCTTATAAATGTACTGGTAGTATATATATTCTAGAACTTGTTTTTGTGATGCATTCCGAGATCGCTAGTAAGACTACATTCGTGTAGTTAGGATTAATTAAATGACAAGAGCTATTAGGATAACCTTTATTTTAAACATGCCTATATAATTACATTGGCTACACCAGTAGAGTAGTTATTCCACACCCTTGCTATGTACTCATTTTTAGTACAAGATACCTCTAGTTAACCCCTCTGAGCCTACCTTTTTCGCGGTTCTCGTGATATTTCGGTGGAATCCAACATATTAATGAAGAGCGTTCTTTACAATCCACCCTCAAATGTACACCTAAACCAAATCGCCTTAGCCTTCCTTTTATGCACTCAGTTTTAGTGCATTATTGTTATTTGTTAAGCCTTTAGTTAATTGTCTAGTTTATTACATGGTTGCTAAGTCGAGTCTTATCTTGCAAATAAAGTTTTGGGACAATTAGGAATCATGGGTTTAGTAATATTTATTATCGAGTAACGGGGAAAAAGTCAAAATTATAAACCCCATATCTACGTAAATGTTTAAGCACTCCACGTGTTTTGATCATCGCAATTTGGGTCATTATTTAGTTTTTATATATTTAAAAGTTCAAGTGTAGGGATGCAACTATAAATCCTTTATGATGTATAATTTTGAGGATAGTATACGGACTACCATCCTCCCTTTATATTTATTTAAGTCAATCAAGAGACAAGAAAAATACAAAAAAATATAGTAGTTAGTGAGTCGAGTTTTGGCTTAGCAACGCCACATTTTATATGTGATTAGCTAGATGATTGACTTGCCACCAGTAAAATTCCCTATATCCACCAAACCCTGTTTTCCATACCCTTACACCTAACATTACAACCCTTTAAAAGCCCTCTGTGATAGCTTATCCTAAGTACTTACGCCAAAGTGGTGGATGTTTGATCTTTTCTCAAGCCTATCGTAATCTATGTGCTATGACAGGTAGAAAGTGTTTAATTTTCTCATTTCCATACATGTTATACAACTTATACACCCGAGAGATGAGAGAATCCAAACACTTTATGTGAGGTGCTAGTATATAATTTCCGTGCTTGTTTTGACTATTGTAGAGCTTGTGGATGTTGTAAACTATTTTAAATTAAATGCCCCCGAACTTGTTAATGGATTGGATGAAAACACATTTGCTTGAGGACAAGAAGTTCCCAAGTGTAGGGATATTTGATAAGGATTTAAAACGTGCGTTTTTAGGGGGTCATTTAAGCTCTAAACTCTTACATTTATGATCACTTATTACCTTAAATTTTTCCTTTTCACATTTTAGGTACTTGGGACGCAAAAGCTGGAAACCAGCACGTTTTGGACTAATTTGGACAAGAAAACAAAGAAAACGACCAAGTCACGAAAAAGTCTGGCAAAGAGAGACGACGTCAGACATCCTGATGACGTCAGTGACACAAGACAACGCCGTCACAACAACGGCGATGCAACTAAATAAACCCTAATGACGGCGAGCTGACGACGTCACAACCATAACGTGGCGCTGTCGCAATTTTAAACTATATTTATTTTCGTATGTTTTCAATTATTCATATAAAACTTTGGAAAGGTGAAACCCTAGACGATTTTCTACTACTTTATAAGGTATTTTACAGCCAATTTATCCATGTTCTATTGAAGATAAGTAATTCATCTTTATTCATTCAATATATCCATGTGTTGGTTGATTTTATCCTTTTCTTTTCTTCACTTTAACATGCTAGGCTAGATCAATTAGTGTTTGCTTAGATTGAATGAAACCTAGTTTTTAATTATTGATTTTCGTCTCTTGTTTAATTGGTTGTCTCGCGTTAGGATAAACTGGCTTACCTCTTATATGTACTAGCTTATCCATCTTATTAAACGTAAACCTAGAGTGCGCTAGTGGTTTTTTTCGTTGTATTTTGTTAGGTCACCATAAGTTAACACAAGGATCAATATGTAAGAAATAAGGTAGAGATAGATCGGATGAACACACATAAACACACACACGTATGATATGGAGAATAGTTATGCGTAGATATGTATTGAGAGTGAACAACCAACCCTCAAATGAGGGTTTACAAGACCATTTATAGGGGAAGGGAGCTAGGGCAACACATCTAGTCCCTTCCTTCCTTATTGGGCTTTTGCATAGGCTCATGGGATTTCTACATGAGCCTTGCCATAATTACTAACATAAAAGCCTAATAAAGCAACCTATTACATATTAATGACTAACACTTGAAATACAAGTTAGGAGTGATTCCAACAATCTCCCCCTAAGTGTTAGTTATGAATCCAGCAATCTTGAATAAGTTGTTGGTGATGATGTAATAGCGGTTTCTTGATGTCTTCTAGCATTTTTCTTTCTTGTGAGAAAAAGTGCCTTGATTCCAACAATCTCCCCATAGTAAGGATCTTGTTTCTTTTGAAGTTTTTAGCTTTGACGTCTTCGAATTCTTTGTTCTTTGTTCTTTTTTATGGTGTGGATGTGGTGATAATATGTTGTTATATGCGTCTAGTCCGCTTCGTTGCTCAGGTGTCTCCACATCTTTCTACAACATGCTCATACGCTCTTTGACGTTGGATTTCAGATGTGATGTAGTTCTCTAGTCTTTAAACTTTGTAGATTCTTTGGTTGATGAAGAATCATTCTGACTTTTGAGTTGCCTTTTGAGAGAGCTTTAATTGAGTTCTTGTTGGTATAAGCATAAGGAGAATCTGCACGATCATTCATCCCAGGAGCATCCATAAAAAGAAAACATAAGAATTGGTTAGTGAAAAACACCAATCGATCATTGTGGTCGTTCCTTAAAGAATTGACCACTACGATTGTTCTTTTGATGAACTTCTTGATTCCATTCACCTTGGTCGGGCGAATCAGCTGTCCAAATCCCGTTAGGGATAGTTGGCATTACATTGAACAAGTTCAAGTAATGACCCACATCTTCAGGACTCGATTCTTGAAAGGAATCTCCTTAGCGGGATTTCCAGCATTTACAAGTTCGAACTTCGAGGGTGGTAACAACATAATATGAAAACACATCTCTAATTATAGCAAAGGCTGTTCCTGAACTAGAGTCCCTCAAGTAGGATAACACGATGTACCAAAGTACATCTACAGTTCAGGTGAGTCGCTGAGGTACACCGAAGCATCACCTCACGATTGTAGACCGTTTAAGACACACTAAGCGTAACCCACAAGGAGTTACCGAAGTGACCTGCTGTCAGGGCTGTTTGATATTGACCCTAGCAGGAGTTTCCATTCAATCACTGAGGATCACAAGTGTGAATCTCCTCATAAATGTTCTCGACAGATTGCTAAGATCTGTGAATGACTCTAAAATATATCAATTACGTCCTTAATGTTGAACGACAAGTGATGAAATGTCAAGTGTTCCTAAGATATCTTTTGATGAATCTCATGGCTCTAGACTCAATAGTGCGCTTTGGTTTTCCTGAGCGGAGACAAGAGAGAGGGTCTCCTTCTTCAATACCAACAATCTCCAAGAGAAAGTCGATAGTTTACGTAGGGTTCCCTGTGAGAATGAAACAAGCTTCTGTTGAGAGAAACTTGAGTGGCTAAGAAGGTTTAGTGCATTACGTCACTGGGTTCATGACGACTTTAATCTTCAATACCGGTGTCATCTAGTGACAGCCAGTAGCATATGAATTGAACCCGGTGTCTGCCCTTAGTTGAATAATTTGGAGGGCTATTTCTTTTCACCATTTTCTTTACTTTTTCTTTTTAATTCTTCAACTCCATCTTTCTTCGATTCTCATTTTCTCCTTTTTCATAATCATACCTAAGGATTTCTAAGTACTAACTATTGGTGGTGTCCTTGGGTAGATCCCTCCGGCTCTGGCGGATCATAGGACGGTTATTCCTAATCTTAGTCATCTTATAACTCCATGACTATCCTATGTTGCCATAAAACCATTTTCTTGAAAATCTCTCAAAGTGTTTATGAATGAAAATATTTTGTAACACTTCGAGAGTTTTGCATTTTTAGAAATACTCCCCCTCCATATGTGCTTAAGTCTTTTGACAGAAATCTGCACTGTGAGGGTAGAGCTCGCACTTTTGAATTGATCGACTCAAGATAGACAATTCTCCGCGAGACACGGTTACGTTGCATAGTTAAAGAGATGCATTGTCAGCTTTTAGGTGACAACTAGCTCTAATAACTACCTTGAATATGTGGACCAACCTCGAAGAGGTTGTCAAACCCGTCAAGATTCATGTCTATCAAGAGTTTGTCGAATAGGTACGATCTACTCGGATAAGTCTTGGAAGACAAGTATTTTCGATGTATGACAGTTCAAATCTCGTCAA
Organism: Chrysanthemum makinoi; assembly: GCA_910596185.1. Lineage (NCBI taxonomy): Eukaryota > Viridiplantae > Streptophyta > Magnoliopsida > Asterales > Asteraceae > Chrysanthemum > Chrysanthemum makinoi. Next base: position 113,813,838 of record OU343219.1, read on the forward strand.
TTCATGGGTTAAGTCTTAGCACACAAGGATTCAATCGTAAACCAATATATTTGTATCACACAATTTTTCTCCCCCTAAAAAATGGCATATAAATGTTATTTTTGATGAAATTTTTGATATCGAATATGACCATTTCGAGTTTTGTGGGAAGAGTTCCACGAAGAACATTTTGTGAACAAAGATTTTTGCAAATACTCCCCCTCAACAAGTAATATTAACTTTTGAGGTTTTAAAAACATAAGGGGAAGTACTTTTTCTTTTGAGCAAAACTTTGAAAATGATTAAAGTTTTGATAAGTTTTACTCAAAAGTAAGAAGCTTTCGCTCCTTTTATAAGGATTGTGGCACTGATGTGTACCATAGGGTCCTTTCATTACAAGAACGGGTTGTACACTGTTATGTGTGCACAAGCCATAGTGAATATACAAATAAAACAATACAAATATCAATCAAGAGTTTTTAGGAGTTCCAAATAATTACTCAAGTAGACCAGGAGTTCTCTCTTTCCATTGAAACGTTGTAATTGGGAAACTCTGTCTTCCGCCCATATAACTCTCCAATCTCCGCATCTGATCCCGATGAAGCATCCTTTCATCCAGCCTCTTGATTATCCTTTTAGCTTCCTTCTTTTCCTCTATATTCCACCTCTTCTTTGACCCAATACCTGCCTTAATATCCTTTAGCCGGTACGCTAACCCATCTCTAACCATCTTCAACGTGTGATCGAATAATTTATGAATCTCTTCGTACGCCATGAAGCAATTATGGTGTAGTTCACTATGGTAAACAACTCCAAACTTAGGTTTCTTCACGATGGTGTACTGAGACAGTTGGTTGATGTTAGGAAAGTGTAACAACGGTTGTGTAAGGTTGATTCGCTTCTGGTATGATTCGACCGCGAGCTGGAGATCTTCAACACGTTCTCGAATCACCTTGCTTCGAATGAATATCAAAAGGGCTGTGATGTACTGAAGCTGAATATTTGTGGAGAATTGTCTCATCCGTCCTTGTACCTTAGCAAGATACATGTCTTCGATGTCGTTGAGCGACAATCTCGGAAAATCAGCCTCAGTGAAGTCATATTCTTGTTCGTCTTGTCGTTTGACTTTGATTTCCTTCAAGAATGAATAACCCATTTCGTAGCCAAGGAGACATTCATAATAGCAAAGATCTTCATATCACTGTAAACCTCCTTGTTCGACCTTTGAACTTGGCAGCTTCGGTAATACAAACTTCTCCTTGATGGCCAATGGTGAATTCCATACTTAGCATCAATATCATAGTCCACCACTTTGTCAACGAACAGTTTGGTGGCCTCTTCCTCAATGGCAACATTGGTGGAGAAGATTGCAGCTGGAATGTTGAAGGTTAGTGATGTAGCATACTTCTTGCTGATGTCGCTACCGTGTTGTAGAAATTCGAGGTCGTTGTTAAAGAAGTAGCGGTAAGGAATCTTTGGTTGCTCTGGTCGGCCAATGGTTGGTAGTGGTTTGGTCCAATCAGTGTAATACGGAGTGTTATCCTTTCTTGAGAAGTCGATGTTCGACTCGGGGTTTAGCCAGTCAATGTTGTTAGACATGGCTCGTGCAATGTTGTCGAGATGGTATTCGACTTCAATAGCACTGCCGGATCTGTCTTTTAGCAATTGGAAAGCGTCGTTCTTGATCCGGCGTAATTCCCTCTTCGTCATCTTCTTGACTTTAAACTCGTCCTGGATAATCTTGACTTGCTCCATAGTACGACCATTTACCGGTTCTTGACCTTCCAGTAATCAAGGCGTTGCATCAACAAGCTTACTAAACCAGTCATACTCTTCCGTGTCATCTTCGTCTAACCAGGAGATGACCGAATCTGATTTCCTCGTTTTTAGCTTGGAGGAGGATCCCGATTGTTGCTTGGATGATGGTGGAGGTAACGGTTGTTGTTGGGGCTCAGGAGTTTCTTCGTCTTCACCACCGGTATATTGAAAGTGATCACCGGTTTTCTCCAATGGTGGTGGAGACTCAGTATCCTGAGGTTTTTCAGATGCAGAAGGTTTCTGAGTAGCTTGAGTTGTAGATGTGGTGGTGGTCTTTTGCTGTGGTGGTGGCATAGATGATGAAGACTCGCCAGTTTTCTTTTGTCGTTTAGCGTTCGGGTCTTTGTCTATGTCATCATCATCTCTGTAATGCTTCTCTATACCAGCCGCTTCCTTGCATGTAGTCTTCAGTTGATGAGAAAGGAGAACCTCAAGAAACTTCAATTCATCAGATGTGAGTGTCGAAGATCAAGCAGTAATCTGAGTTATCAACTGTGATAGTAGATCAGTTTCGGTTACATGAGGAGGCTTGACTGGTCGAGTCTGCATTGTCACCGGTGTTGTTGTAATTGTTTGTCTGATCAGTGTTCTCAAAGTTGGATAAAGTTGTTTGGAGAACATGTCTTTAGTTATTCCAGGAACATATTGGAGAAGAAACTAATGAGTGTATTCCTTAATTTTCTCGTCCATTTCTCCTTGAATGTCTCTGTTGAGGAATAGCTTAATCTGATCTCTCTCCTCGATGAATGTGTTCATCTCTTGACCAATTAAATTGACCCTGTCAGCCAACAAGTTCAGTTTTCTGTCAACCATACTAAGTTTTCTTGCTTGTTTCACAGGTTTTTGGATCTTGGTCTTGGCACGAGATGCCCATGTATCTGCAGCTTTCTTGACTGACTTGGATGATGATCTTGTTGTTGTATCGTTTGATGGTGGTGGAGATGAGTGGGATGATGATTCAGTTGTGGATGGGTCATTGGGTTGCTCCGAGTGTTGCTCAGGATTGTGGTCAGGATTATCTTTGTTGTAGCTGTCTGTTTCAATTATGATCCTTTCTTCTTCTTCCTTCTTAGCAAGCTCCTCTTTAGCACGTGCTTCTCCAGCAGCCTTTTTATTTCTAGCCTTTTCCACATCTTCATCAGTAACCATCTCAGTAGCTTCTTGTTCATCTTCCTAAAATTGAACTTAACTTCATAATCCTGCTGCTGCTGCTCCGTAGATTCCTTTGTGGTGTCACCAGTTCCCTTATCGGGTTGATTAACTGCATCAAGAACTGGTGTGACTGAAACACCACCGCTGGAACCTCCAGGGCCTTTTAACTGCTGAGCTTCAAAATCTTTGGCAGCTTGCTACAATCTCAGTCGCTTCAGAGTTTTCTGGTAATCTCTGTCTTCATCCATAGGTTCATTCTCTTCATCGGAATCTTCCTCTTCTTCCTCTGCCACTGGTTTCTTTCCTTTATCGGATGAGGAACTAGGGGGTTTGTCTTCTGACTTTTGAGTAGATAAGTCATCTTGTTGCGATTCAGAGTAGTAAGTCACCTCATCTGATTCAGTTTCAAAATCGTCGTCATGTGGAATATCTTCAGGTTTGACTTGAGGACGAACGATCTGAGCTGGGACTCTTTTCTTACTGGGTGGGTGTCTTTTCTTATACTTAGTTGTACTTCCCGTGCTTCCAGTGCTACCTGATCTTCTAGTCTTTTTAGTAGGCACTGCAGAAGTCTTTTCATCCATAAACCCAACTTTTCCTGCTCTCATTGCTTCTTTGTAACGAAGATACGAGGGAAGACCTTTGATTGTGTTAGTGATTAGGCAGTCAAGTAACTCTGCACCTTGTTTCCGTGTTGACGAGTCCTTAAATCTGACAATGTTGAAAGTTGGCTCATATAACAATGAGTGAGTCTTGGGGTCATTTATTCTCATTGGGATGTCCAGATTCTTCTCGAGAATGTTTTAGATCAACAATTTTGTATATCTGATAAAGGGAATATTTGAACCAGGCTTCTTGAGATGCTTCATCATGTCTTCCCATAACAGACTTGCGTATTCAATGTGTTGTTTGTTAACCATTCCCCAAAATGTCTGAAGGTGCATCAGTTTAGGATGTTCATGACTGCTGTCTCTTCCAGACACAGACTTAGCGATCATGATGTAGAGAGTCCTCCAGGGCTGAGGGATGTTCTTTAGATCAACAGTGGAGTGTTTGGTGATGATTTCTGCATCTTCTTCATATCCGATATCAACCATGAATTGCATTACTGCCTCTTCAGTGGGAGTTGACACGTAATCGGCAGAATGAATCGCTGGTAGAAGAAGAATAGTGCGAAGATCCGCTACCGTGACTGTAACTTCCTTGTTTTTAAGAGCCACTTTGACTGCATCTTGACCATCAATCTTCTCCATAGTGTGCCAGAACTGATGGATGTAGATCTCTGGTACTGTAGCTGAGTTGGATAGCATAAGGCGGTAGGGATGTTCCTTGAGAATGTCCACAGCTACTCTACACGACGATTCTGAGCAAGTGAAGTTTTCAAAATCGACTCTAGGTTTGTTCTTTCCAATTGTTTTGCGATAATCCGTTGGGAAGATATCTTCCATTGTGAGTTCATTGGATGCATCGAGATTTTCCATGTTGACGTCCATTTCGTGATCTGAAAGGTATAGAGACAAAAGAACCAACATATCGAAAGACATTATGTTAGTATAAGATTGATTTTATTGTCCAATTATTGATTGAAGTTGTTATGTTTAAGAATGTTACGAGTCCAAAGTCACATTAAGTCCAATAGTCCGAGGTTGAAGTGATAAGTTACGTGAGTATGTTAATTTTGAATTTTAATGTCCAAATTTCACTTAATCACACAACATTTTAACTTTTTGTAGCTTATGAGTGACATTTTGGTTTCGTGACATATGAGTTACTTATTACAAGTTTTGTACGCATAACATTTCAAAATAAAATTACAAGTTGGCTTAGGCGTAAGCAAGTGAGCTTATGCGTAAACATGAGGACCTTAGGCGTAGGCGTAAGCTTAAGCGTAAGGGCAACCCTTAGGCGTAAGAATGTCTTACGCATAGAAGTGTACCCGTAGCTTATGAGGTTACGCGTAGGCTTAGGCAAAGGAATTACGCGTAAGTTTTACTCGTAAGAGTAGCCCTTAGGCGTAGACATCCAAGTTTACGCATATCCTTCCAGGATACGCGTAGTCCCACTGTAGACCCTTATGCATAAGTGTTACGCGTAGGATTGCTCTTATGCGTAACCTTTACGCATAAGGTATTCCTTAAGCGTAATCCAAGAACACCTTAATTCTGAACTTTACGCGTAGAAGCCTGTAACAAATTAAACATAACAAACTGATTATAATTTGTTTCTAACACTTTCAAGACCACAAAGCATGTCAAATTCCAAATCAGTTACGCGAAGTAATGCTTAGGCGTAAACTTTGTACTTAAACTCTAAACCCTACACTTACGCATAACAGATTTAACCGTGGAAAAATCACAAGATTGATTCTGCACAATCCTAGATGACTAATAAACTTGTTCCAACAAGTTATAACATCAAATACTCAATGAATCAAAAGTTCATGTCCATACGACTCATAAACCCTAGAAATCTTAATTCTACACTTCTGTTGTTTCTGGGTGGGATTCAAGAGTGAATATGAGTAATTAAACATGTTATAAACGTATCCTAAGCATCTAATCATGCCAAATCATTCAAACAAAGAAACGCCCAAATTTGAATATAAGCCCTAAAACTCGAAAATCATTAAAGCAAGATTATGGGTTTAATTTGTTGATGGAAATAGGTATAACACTTGTTTTTGAACGTTTAAACACAACCCATTTCATCAAAAACACACATTGGCAAATCACAAGTTCATACGCTTATGCGTAAATCACAAAATCATAAGTCTGAATAGATTTAACCGTTGGATTTGAATGAAATTAAAAACCATTGTTTGTTTTCATGATTTGAAACTATTGCAACTTATAGATTTTGGATTTGAAGCACGGATTTGAGTATTGAATATTAGGCGTGGATTATGGTAGTTGAAGTAATAAATGTTAAGAGTAAATGAATTTAATTTGTTAGGTGGAGAGTTTTAAAAAAATACTTTTCAAATTTGACAAGATTGACCCCTCCACCTCAACCATTTTCAACCCAGACCCAATAACTTTCACTTTGGTTAAACAAAACATATTTTGGAAAGAGACTTAACGATACTCCCCCTCAACTTTTGAAATGATGAAATTTTAAAACATTTGAGTCCGAGTAGAGTATTTAACAAGAAACGTATCCACCATTTCAGAAGAAACAACATAATATAGTAACATGCAAGTACAAGATTTTATGAAACTAAAAAATATTTACATTCTCCACCTCAACACGTGTTCGGGAAAAATGATGAAATGTTTGATGGAACAAAGTGTTGACGGAAGATTTGTACTTGCAATGTTTGAAAGAAATTTAGATAGAAGAATATTTTTGAATTTTATAAGATTTATATTTTGTTTTTGAAAAATTTATTTACAAAAGAGGTTTTGGTATTTGACAGTTTTCGAGAATGTGTTAAAAGTTTGTCCAGTTCTTCTGGAGTCAAACACCTCATACCAATCTGGTGAATCAAATCAGTAAACCTTGCTGGAGCTAAGGCTTTAGTGAGAAGATCCACCAGTTGGTGTTCAGTACCTACAAAGTAGAATTCAACGGTACCCTTTTCCACGTGCTCTTTGATGAAATGATATCGAAGATCGATGTGCTTTGATTTCGAGTGATGAACAGTGTTGTACGATATCGCAATATCACTTCGATTGTCACAGTACACCGGGATTCTGTCAAATACATAACCATAGTCCTTGAGTTATGTTCTCATCCAAATGACTTGAGCACAACACGCAGACATGGCTACATATTCTGCTTCAGTTGAGGACAACAATGTACAGTCTTGTTTCTTCGATTGCCATGACCCCAGTTTATCACCAAAGAATTGTAAACCTCTTGAAGTACTTTTCCGTGAATCTAAGCAACCTGCGTGATAAGCTCCTGAAAAGGCTATTTGTTCAAAACTAGAATCCTTCGAATACCAGATCCCCAAGTTAATGGTTCCCTTTACGTATCGGAGGATTCTTTTAGCCTCAGTGAGATGTCTTTCAGTTGGTCTTGACTGATAACGGGAGCAAAGATAGACATAAAATACAATATCAGGTCTACTGGCTGTTAGATACATGAGGGACCCAATAATACTTTGGTATTTGGTAGGGTCCACCAATTTCCCATGTAAATCAGCGTCTAGTTTGTTGGTATGTGCCATTGGTGTTGCATAGGTGTCACAACTTTGCATTCCATGTTTATTTAATATTTCAAGAGCATATTTGGACTGACTTAAGAAAATACCACGGGGTGATTGATGAGCTTGTAGTCCTAAGTAAAACGTAAGTTCACCCATCATGGACATTTCAAAATTTGTTTTCATTAGTTTTGAAAAAGCGTTTGAGTACTTTTTGTGGGTAGAACCAAAAATGATGTCATCCACATAAATCTGAACAATTAAAATGTGTGCCCCATGATATTGAACAAATAGTGTTGGGTCGACCGATACTTTGACAAAATTATGAGAAAGGAGAAAAGAGGACAACTCATCATACCAAGCCCGAGGGGCTTGTTTGAGACCGTAAAGAGACTTGTTTAGTTTGTAGACGTGATTAGGGAACTCTAGATCAACAAATCCTTCTGGCTGACTAACATATACCGTTTCCTTCAGTTTACCATTCAGAAAAGCGGTTTTGACATCCATCTGATAGACCGTGATATTCATGTGAGCTGCGAATGCTAGAAAAATCTGTACAGCCTCAAGTCTAGCTACTGGTGCAAATGATTCTTTGAAGTCAATCCCCTCTTCCTGTCTATAACCCTTAGCTACTAGACGTGACTTATTTTTGATAACCGTACCTTCAGCATCTAACTTGTTTTTCCAAATCCATTTGAGACCAATGACATAGACCCCTGTTGGTCTTTCAACCAATTCCCATACTTCTAAATGTTTGAACTGATTTAGCTCTTCTTGCATGGATTCAATCCAGTTGTCTTTGGTCATTGCATCTTTTATGTTTTTGGGTTCAGTTTGACAAACGGTGATGGCATAAATGCATTGTTCACCATCAATCTGAAGGCGTTGTCTAGTAACGACTAGTTGATTCGGGTTACCAATAATGTTAACAAGAGGATGGTCTTTAGTCCAACGATGTGTGGAGGGTTGATGTTGATATACATTATGCAGATTAGGTAGATTCAGATGGCTGGTAGAAGATTCCGCAACATCTGAAGTTGCAGTTTCAGTAGCAAAAGGGTTGAAGAATGCATTTCCATCATAATCCGCGGGTGCAGGTACATCTTGATTCAGAAGATCATCAGCTGGGTCAGCGTCATTGGATGCGGTTTGTTCGGCTGTTGTTGTAGAATCAATTGGAGGTGCTTCAGCAACATTTGTTGTTGTTTCATGTGTATCAGGGATTGGAATATTATCAGGTTGAGAAGCGGAAACATTTGATACATCTGGAGCACGTTGGTCAATATCATCACTAAACAGAGGAGCAAATAATGTTTCCATTTGACGACAAGTAAGCTGTAAGCTTGGTTCAGCTGATGATGGGGTTTGGGGGAAGTTGAGACGGTTATGTCCGGGTTCCAAGCTGTTTTGCTCAGAAGCCATTTCTATAAGCTCATCAAAATTAGCATGAATCGTTTCCATAATCTCCCTTGTACGACGATTCCAGATCCGGTATCCCTTTGAGTTTTCACATTATCCAACAAAGACTCAAATGTCAGCTTTGGCCTTGAGCTTTCCAAAGTTATCACGATCATTATTTGGGTAACAGAGAGAACCAAATAAATGAAAGTGTTTGAGATTCGGTTTTTGGTTATGGATAAGCTCATAAGGTGTTTTGTTGTGGTGTTTGGTTATCATTGAACGGTTCTGAGTGTAGCATGCAGTTGACACGGCTTCTGCCCATAAGTAATCTGGAAGTTTTGCATTGATTAACATCGTTCTTGCAGCTTCCACTAACGTATGGTTTCGTCTTTCGACAACTCCATTTTGTTCTGGTGTTCGTGCAATCGATGTTTGATACTCAATTCCCACTTTCTCATAGTATTCTCGAAGAGTTTGATTTACAAATTTAGTTCCTTTGTCTGTTCTGACTTGTCAGACTGTATTCCGGAGTTGTACTTGAATTTTCGTGAGAAAGGTGATGATCATTTTTGGAGCTTGATCTTTACTTCGAAAAAAATAAACCCAATTCCATCTTGAGTAGTCATCAACAATTACTAGGATGTAGCGTTTGCCATTAATCGTCTGCACACGCATCGGGCCACACAAATCCATGTGAAGAAGATGAAGCACATGTTGAGAGATGTGTTCCACCTTTGAATAAAAATGAGCATGTGATAACGCTACACCCGTCGTTCGAGGTCAAAGGAACTTCCTTTTCGTCGAGCAAGTTTTTCAACACCCTAGGCAATGAACCTAATCATTGTAGTGTAGTATTAGGGTAAGCCACGGGTATTGATATCGTTCTCTAAGGGAATAGGAATGCTAGTGAGAAGTTACTACGCTAAGGTTGTGGTTGAGGAAGATTATTTTTTATCTTTTTATATTTTTTAAGGAAAGGAAGGGTACGAATCTCGGGGTTTAAATTTAGGGGGGTTGGTATTGCTACCGATTACTCTACTTATCTAATTATCTAATCTAAGGTGTATGTAGTCTATGTCTAATTATTGTGTGTTCGTATGATAGTTTAAAGATGTGTTTACTTAGGTTTCACTACTCCTTAATTATCTCCTATTGGTGGTTGAATTGTCACGTCCTTATTCCTAGTTGCGTTGTGTGTCTAAGGTTGTAGGGTATGCGTATGTTCCCTAACTCTTTGAACTTACCAAAGGGTCTCGTCTACAAAACCCACTAGGGATAATAAACTCTTACTATAAGGCACTCTTTGGATGGTTTAGCTTACAACTACTCAAGGAGTCATATTCTAAGGTTCACAAAGATTTAATCAAGCATTAAGTACACAACGAATGACCTATCGCATTACTAGATCATTAATCAACTAAGATAAGAAACAACCAATCAATATTCAATAATTAAGTTTCATATTCCCTAAGCAAACACACAAGTAAATTAGCCGGACATGGAAAACATGCAAGCATACACACAAATAATCAAAGACATAATTGTATTAATGAAGTAAAACACTTATCTTGGTGTAAGATAGGGTTTGGAACCCTAAAATACTGTACAAGACAGCCTTGGTTCGGTTTAGGTTTTTACTCCAAAAGACTACACACCAAATACTGAAAAATTCGGATTCTATATATAATATTACACATGCGACGGCGTCACTTTATGTTTTGTGACGCCGTCGTGTCGCCGTCATTAGGGTTTCGTCTTGGCCACGTTAGACATGCGACGACGTCACCTTATGCTTGTGACGCCGTCCTCTTCAGCTTCTGACGCCGTCTGGATTACATCTAGGCCGTCTGAGTTGCTGATGAGTGTGTAAATACTCATCATTTTTGGTTTATTCTGAACTGCAAATCATTTAAAAATGCTCAGAAATGCATCAAAATACTGAAAATATCTTAAAAATGCATTTTATATGTTTCAGATGCAAAATGTTCAAAATCAGATGAAAACTGAGCAAAGTTTGCATAATTGGCAGTTTCAGTCCCCACTTTCTAAAATGGCAAAATCAGTCCCTAGGCATTCATTTTAAAAGAAAAGTCACCAAAGGTCCTTTTGGAATCATAAATTGTCATATTTAGTCCTTTGGTGGAAAATCCAAAAAATATTTGAGAGTTTACAGTTTAGTCCCTGAAAATCCAAAAATGTTCAAAATTAATCCTTGGAATTTCACAATTGGCAATAATGGTCCTTGGAATATTGGAGGTTGGCAAAACAAACCCTTGGATTACTTTTCATAATTTACAGCTGTGGTCCTTGGATTTCCAGATATTACATATTTGGTCCTTGTATTATTAATATTACAAACCAAACCGGACCTAATTAACTACCCAAGCCCAATCTAAACCCCTTGGCCCAAACCACTTACCCGGTCCAGTATACCCACAACCCGACCAACCCAAACCCACGTTTTAAAATAAACAAACCCGCCCCCTTTCCCTGCCATTCCCCGACCACCCTGTCTGCTCCAACCACCAGCCACCAACATACCCTAAAATCACCCTACTTCACACCCTTTGTCTCCCCCCACCTCACCTAACAACCAAATTGCATTAAATGTAGTCTCTTCCCTGTCCAAGATATCAAAGACCAGTTTTCCCGCCAATTTCATCAAACGGCCAAGATGGCTCAAAAAGCATCCAAGGGTTGAGATTAGTGCTGGGAAATCTTCAGAGATGAGAGAGAAACTGCTTGGAGCATAAATAAAGGAAGAAGGATGGCTTAGAAGTAGTAGTTAGTTTATTTTATCTAAATATATGTCGTTTTGTCAATTATTTTGTCTTAACTAGTTTTCACTTGTATTTTCTAGTTAATTTGTATCAAACAAAGTCATTCAAGTGTATTGCAACTATTATCAAGTTTCAGTTTAAGTCTTTGTTCATATTTCCAATTTTATCTCAACTGTTGCCATTTTCCATATTAAATTCTGTTGATAAAGTCTCAAAAAGCCTAATTATAATCTCAATCAAGCTTCTATAAGCTATTCATAGCTTTTTACAAGCTTGTGTTTAAGGTTCAAGTAACTTTAGTTCTTGGTCAACAAAAGTCAAATTTGGAGCAAAAATGATGCAGGGATGATATGGGTTGATTCAGGAATGGAAATGGGTGGAATTGGAAGCAATGGGTTGGAATTGATAGGTTAGGGTTCTGGTTTCACTATGGCAAGCCACTGTGGCTATGGACATTTGTAAGTCAAGTTCGAGTTCATTAGAATAAACTGTTTTAGTAATCTTAAGTAGTTAAAACCTGTTAGTTAATCTGTGATTAGGTTAAGCAAACTTAGTTTGGTCATTTGTGCAAGTTTAATCAGTTGTTATACCATTTTAATTGCATATCAGTCCATATAAAAGGGTGTTTGGTTTACTGTCATAACTGTCTCATAGGTGAATGCAGTGTTAGCTTTTTATTGGTTCAAGTCTGTTTAGCTCCAAGTAACTCAATTCAGTCATTATATTGAGTCTGCAAACACCTATAGTCAAACATCATCAAATCTGTCAATACTGATCCACTGTTGGAATTTTTGGATGTGCAAACTCTTAATCTGTGTTTAGAAATCTTAAGAATTGTTTGCATTGGGTTTATTACACCTTAATACATCAACAACAGTCCTTAAATTGCATTCAAATCTCAATTTAGTCAAATTTCAATCTGTCTCAAAAAGTCAAAATGGAGTCAAAAATTGGATTTGTGCAGATATTGCAGCAGTTGCATAGGGTTCAGTAGAGCTTTTTAGGGTCTCATTTTTGGGATATAAGCAGTTGGCTGGGAGGTCTATAAGACCTAATATCTGTTGTTAGCTAAAGCTTCTTTGATAAGCTGCTGCATAAGCTCAAAGACAGGTCCTGTTGCCCTGCTCCAGAGCTCAGCTTTCACTGAGCTTTTCTCAGATCTTGCAGCCTTGTTTCAGGGCTCAATAGAGCTTGTCCAGAGTTTCTTTTTGGTTTGCTAGTTGTTAGCCAGGTCTAGAATAAGTTCCAATTTGTAGTTTTTAGCTTTAGCTTAATTTGTAGATTGTGCTTGTGCTTAAAGTAGGCACATCAAAACTGTTTTAGCTTAATCTCATAATCATCACATCTGTGTTATTTGGCTATTCAGAAGTTTTAGCTTGTTGATTTAAGTTTCATTTTGGTTATTTTAGTATTTCATAGCTTTTTGAATCAGTTGGTTGCTTGTCTTGTTCATTTGGCTTATTTTAGTGCTTATTTATAAGCATTTGTGACATCAGTTGCATTTTTCTCCACACAACCTACTGTTTTTCCAATTTTCTTAGCTTCTTCATATTATTTTAAAGTTTTCCTGAAATTTTCAGATTTTTCTGAGTTGATTTGCTATTTTTCTTAATTTAAAGTAGTTTTTAAGCATTTTTAATTAGCAATTAATACAAAGAATTAAGAAAAGATTCAAAAAAATAATTTTTCAATTTTCTTAAGTTTAGATAAATATAAAAAGTAAAAAAAGTAATTTTCCAGATTTTTCATAGTTTATTTTGTAATTTTTAGTAATTTAATTAGTTTTTAATAGTTTAAAATTCCTAGAAAATAGAAAAATAATCAGAAAAATACAAAAATAGTTTTGAAAATTCTATTTTAATATTTTAGATTTTTCTAAGTCTTAATTTTATTTTTCTAGCTTTATTTCCTATTTTCTTGTGTTTTAGGTAATTATTAAATAGTTAAAAATAGTTTTTAATTAGATAATTAGTTATAAAAATAATTTTCTTTTCCTATTTATTTTATTTTATCATTAGGATTGTAAAAATGTCATTTTCATATTTTTAGGACTTTTATTTCTTAGATATCACTTTTTATTTTGTACGTCTACGTAATTTTTATTTAAACGTAAGTTTTAAGTTTTAAGTTTTAAACGTTCATCGATTTTAAAAATAGTGATAGCGTTTATTTAATATTTTTTATCTTTTTAACTTTCTTTAATTTGCATTTAAGCCATTGTAATTTGTTGGCTTTTTCTGTAGTTATAATCATAATTCCAATCTCCTTTTTCCGTTCAAATCTCGCGATCACTATACGTTTGATAATCCATTGCATAGCTCGCTGGGACATAACGACCCGAGGAGACTCTATACTCCTCAGATCTTCATTGCATTCGTGCTTAAGCAGTTTTAAGCTGGTTACGGTCCGCCATTCACAAGTGGCGGGCTTGTGTGATTTAGCTTGACTGTTTGGCGCGCATCAAATTTTTGGCGCCGCTGCCGGGGAGCTGTGCTGATTATCTCACGTTTAGCAGATTAGTGATTTGGATATTCACTCTTTGTTCATACCATCCATCTGTATATGTTTATATTTTCTTACCCAAAAATACAAAAATACTCTTCTCATTCCTCTTATCCGTATGATTCTATTTCTCTTACCCCCTCGTACCGTTTGATTCTACTCTTCTTTAACCTCAAAACCGTTTGATTCTATCTCTTTAATCCTCTATATGTTTAATTCTTATGTCGACAACCGTCAACATCATCGTCACAAATGTGTGTGAGCGGTGTGGAGGGCCTAGTTCAAGCGAATTTTGCAATTCGTGCGAATTATCCATCAAAAATTCTTTTCAAAGTTATTTCGACCACCCGCCACAACCTGAAATACATTCTAATCTTGACAAACCAGTTCAAACGTCGGAGCTACCCCAAGCACCCACCGAGGATTACGAGGACACTTTCTTTGAAAATAGAGCCCGTAATCTAATCGAACAAATTCAAGCCGATGACAAAAGGTCGAGAATTAGAATTGATTACGATGAACCCGTTCAAACACCGGTGACTAGCAAGAATGACTTGCCTAATCTTCACGTTTCTCAAGAACCAGAACCGGAGACCATAACGGAAGTGGTGGAAATTGCTAGCTCTCTGAGCACACCACTTGTCCCACCTCCGGATTTTTCAGAATGTTCTTCGAGATTTGATAGTCATCCGGATCACCATGTTGGTTTTGTTGATTCTTTGAATAAACCGATTTTTTCTCATTACTCTCAAATGCAATCGTTTATTCCTTGTGTCGGTTGTGGTGAGCCTCTTTTGGTTCACCCTGTCGTTGGTGTACGTGTGTACAATGTGGTAATGATATCCATAACGGGAGTTGTTTGTTTTGTGGTTCGAGGAATTCATTTGATTATGATCCTAATCCGAACTCATTTAACGACCCCTCAAACTTTTCCAATTACCCACCACAGCCCGACTTATCTTCATATGATCAACATTACTGCTGTGAATTTTGTGGAGGTCCTCACCTAGGATTTGAGTGTCAATCCGGAAACACGTTTGTCTATGAACAGTTTTCCAGTGATGCTCAGAACTTTGGTTATGACCAAAATCCATATGATTCACCAGTCCAGACTCAACAGTTTTACTGTTGTGAGTACTGTGGAGGTCCCCACTTCAGCTCTGATTGTCAAATAGGGAACCCAGTTCCTTGTTGCAATCATGACTCTTACATGTTTGACAATTTCCAACCTCCACAGCACTATACGGTTCAAACTCCACCTGAGCCGTTGTCTCAAGAAATCTCCCAAGATTTTGAAACCACAATGAAAAAACTTGATGATATAATTCAAAACCTTAAGAATCAAGTGAGTGGTGAGAAAACCATTGGAGAATTGCTAGCCGAAGAGCGAGAGGCCCGCCAATCAAGGGAAGAATTATTAGCCCTAGAGCATGCAGCTCTAAGGCGTTCCCAATTTCTTAAGGCAGCTCTATATGATGATGACGAGGAGGGTTTTTATCCTTTTAGAAATAATATTTCTCAACCTCCTCAGTCAGTTGATATCCCAGCAGTTGAGATTGCATCTCAAACAACTGAAATCACACCCGAAGCTCCCATTGACTCTCTCATAATGGGGGACGAGCCTCGTAGCACTATTCCAGAAATGGAATCGTCTAGTGTTGAGAGCCTTGTTCCAATCCCAAGTGAGTCCGAGGTTATCTCCGGTAATATGTGTGATAAGCCTCTTGATGATGATTCTTACCCTCCTCTTGACATTCCAAATGATCATGTTGATATGTTCTCCGATTCTGACAACGATTGTACTTCGTTTGACGATTCTTTATCCTATGGAGACATCGATTATGTCGAGGAGCTACCTTCTGAGATAGTTAGCTTAGAAGAAGTGAGAGATTCTGATGATCTGGAAATTGAGGACGAGATACTTCGTGAAAAATTGTTCAATATAAATCTCCTCGTTTCTAAGATCGAATCATTCTGTGCTAAGTCAGCTTCATCTCCTATCCCCGTTGTGGATAGTGACTCTACATTGGACGAGACCGAAACATCTCCTGAACTTGAGGCTTTTTCCAATGATTCTCTTCATGAAGAGTTCTCCGGTGAACTCTCTCATGACATATCTCCTCCGGAATATGATCATTTCTATTTTGATCTTGAGGATGATATTGGCTCAGAGGAAGGTGTACTCTATCATAAGAGTTTGCTTATTGATGATACTACCCTCATCCTTCCTCCCGATATGTCTACATTTGAGGATGACGAATGGATCCTAATTGTTATAAACATCTTCCTTCCATTCCTCACTTATGATGTGACTTCCTCTCTTCTTCACTCCTTCGGGAGTGAGGACACTATCTTTGACCCCGGCATTTTCATTTATCATCTGTGAGCCGGGTCTTTCTCTGTATATCTCGTCGGTGTGGAACTTTCGCGTGCTTCAATGTTTATCCAAACATCTTGAATGAAAGTCCGATGGAGATTGTTTCTTCCACTTTGCTTCCCCATGAACCAATGAATACGGGGTCGAGTCAAGCTAGCGACTCGGGAATCAAAAACAGTAGCATGCCATATGGGTTTTCACCCATATTTCTGACTTCTTTCTACTTTCTACCACCCTAGTGTGGGGGGGGGGGTTGCCCACATGTTTTAAAAAAAAAAAAAAAAAATCTTTCAAATAATGGCCGTAGTATTTCCCTTTTACGTTCTTTGTTTCGGCATAACCGCCGGTACTTTGAATATTGAGGGCAATATTCATTTCTAAGTGTGGGGGGGATTCTCACGAATTTTATCATGTAATTATCCGCCTAATTCCCCCGTTTTTGGCCAAAATTTTTTTTTTGGAGTAAGTGTTCTACACTTACTCAATTGGTTATCAGTCCGCCATGTCTGTAAGACTAAAGGATTGGCTAATCCAGGAGCAAACGGCTCTTCGTAAAGATTTCTCAAATCCGTTTATATGGCTTGCAATTTGCCCAAAATTGTATGGTTCTCAACTCACCATGTCCTAAAAAGTGAAGAGTTGGCTAGCCCGCAAGGTTATGGCTTGTGGTAAAGGCAGTGGAAAAACCATAATTGGTATTCAGCTCACCAAAGATAATTCTGATAATTTATCTAAGAGTTGGCTAGTTTAGAGCAAACGGCTTCGGTAAAGACACATCAAATCCGTTATATGGTTTATGATTTGCCAATAAATCAGATGGTTATCAGTGTACCATGGTTCTTGCTTGAACTGAAACATTTGGCTACTCCAGAAGTAATGGATTTTGGTAAAGAGATGCAAATCCATTATGTTTTTCTCAAAAGATTGCTAGGGACTAGCAATAGTTTAGTGTGGGGGATTGATGAGTGTGTAAATACTCATCATTTTTGGTTTATTCTAAACTGCAAATCATTTAAAAATGCTCAGAAATGCATCAAAATACTGAAAATATCTTAAAAATGCATTTTATATGTTTCAGATGCAAAATGTTCAAAATCAGATGAAAAACGAGCAAAGTTTGCATAATTGGCAGTTTCAGTCCCCCGACTTTCAGAAAATGGCAAAATCAGTCCCTAGGCATTCATTTTAAAAGAAAAGTCACCAAAGGTCCTTTTGGAATCATAAATTGTCATATTTAGTCCTTTGGTGGAAAATCCAAAAATATTTGAGAGATTACAGTTTAGTCCCTGAAAATCCAAAAATGTTCAAAATTAATCCTTGGAATTTCACAATTGGCAATAATGGTCCTTGGAATATTGGAGGTTGGCAAAACAAACCCTTGGATTACTTTTCATAATTTACAGCTGTGGTCCTTGGATTTCCAGATATTACATATTTGGTCCTTGTATTATTAATATTACAAACCAAACCGGACCTAATTAACTACCCAAGCCCAATCTAAACCCCTTGGCCCAAACCACTTACCCGGTCCAGTATACCCACAACCCGACCAACCCAAACCCACGTTTTAAAATAAACAAACCCGCCCCCTTTCCCTGCCATTCCCCGACCACCCCTGTCGCTCCAACCACCGCCACCAACATACCCTAAAACCACCCTACTACACCCTTTGTCTCCCCCCACCTCACCTAACAACCAAATTGCATTAAATGTAGTCTCTTCCCTGTCCAAGATATCAAAGACCAGTTTTCCCGCCAATTTCATCAAACGGCCAAGATGGCTCAAAAAGCATCCAAGGGTTGAGATTAGTGCTGGGAAATCTTCAGAGATGAGAGAGAAACTGCTTGGAGCATAAATAAAGGAAGAAGGATGGCTTAGAAGTAGTAGTTAGTTTATTTTATCTAAATATATGTCGTTTTGTCAATTATTTTGTCTTAACTAGTTTTCACTTGTATTTTCTAGTTAATTTGTATCAAACAAAGTCATTCAAGTGTATTGCAACTATTATCAAGTTTCAGTTTAAGTCTTTGTTCATATTTCCAATTTTATCTCAACTGTTGCCATTTTCCATATTAAATTCTGTTGATAAAGTCTCAAAAAGCCTAATTATAATCTCAATCAAGCTTCTATAAGCTATTCATAGCTTTTTACAAGCTTGTGTTTAAGGTTCAAGTAACTTTAGTTCTTGGTCAACAAAAGTCAAATTTGGAGCAAAAATGATGTAGGGATGATATGGGTTGATTCAGGAATGGAAATGGGTGGAATTGGAAGCAATGGGTTGGAATTGATAGGTTAAGGTTCTGGTTTCACTATGGCAAGCCACTGTGGCTATGGACATTTGTAAGTCAAGTTCGAGTTCATTAGCATAAACTGTTTTAGTAATATTAAGTAGTTAAAACCTGTTAGTTAATCTGTGATTAGGTTAAGCAAACTTAGTTTGGTCATTTGTGCAAGTTTAATCAGTTGTTATACCATTTTAATTGCATATCAGTCCATATAAAAGGGTGTTTGGTTTACTGTCATAACTGTCTCATAGGTGAATGCAGTGTTAGCTTTTTATTGGTTCAAGTCTGTTTAGCTCTAAGTAACTCAATTCAGTCATTATATTGAGTCTGCAAACACCTATAGTCAAACATCATCAAATCTGTCAATACTGATCCACTGTTGGAATTTTTGGATGTGCAAACTCTTAATCTGTGTTTAGAAATCTTAAGAATTGTTTGCATTGGGTTTATTACACCTTAATACATCAACAACAGTCCTTAAATTGCATTCAAATCTCAATTTAGTCAAATTTCAATCTGTCTCAAAAAGTCAAAATGGAGTCAAAAATTGGATTTGTGCAGATATTGCAGCAGTTGCATAGGGTTCAGTAGAGCTTTTTAGGGTCTCATTTTTGGGATATAAGCAGTTGGCTGGGAGGTCTATAAGACCTAATATCTGTTGTTAGCTAAAGCTTCTTTGATAAGCTGCTGCATAAGCTCAAAGACAGGTCCTGTTGCCCTGCTCCAGAGCTCAGCTTTCACTGAGCTTTTCTCAGATCTTGCAGCCTTGTTTCAGGGCTCAATAGAGCTTGTCCAGAGTTTCTTTTTGGTTTGCTAGTTGTTAGCCAGGTCTAGAATAAGTTCCAATTTGTAGTTTTTAGCTTTAGCTTAATTTGTAGATTGTGCTTGTGCTTAAAGTAGGCACATCAAAACTGTTTTAGCTTAATCTCATAATCATCACATCTGTGTTATTTGGCTATTCAGAAGTTTTAGCTTGTTGATTTAAGTTTCATTTTGGTTATTTTAGTATTTCATAGCTTTTTGAATCAGTTGGTTGCTTGTCTTGTTCATTTGGCTTATTTTAGTGCTTATTTATAAGCATTTGTGACATCAGTTGCATTTTTCTCCACACAACCTACTGTTTTTCCAATTTTCTTAGCTTCTTCATATTATTTTAAAGTTTTCCTGAAATTTTCAGATTTTTCTGAGTTGATTTGCTATTTTTCTTAATTTAAAGTAGTTTTTAAGCATTTTTAATTAGCAATTAATACAAAAAATTAAGAAAATATTCAAAAAAATAAATTTTCAATTTTCTTAAGTTTAGATAAATATAAAAAGTAAAAAAAGTAATTTTCCAGATTTTTCATAGTTTATTTTGTAATTTTTAGTAATTTAATTAGTTTTTAATAGTTTAAAATTCCTAGAAAATAGAAAATAATCAGAAAAATACAAAAATAGTTTTGAAAATTCTATTTTGATATTTTAGATTTTTCTAAGTCTTAATTTTATTTTTCTAGCTTTATTTCCTATTTTCTTGTGTTTTAGGTAATTATTAAATAGTTAAAAATAGTTTTTAATTAGATAATTAGTTATAAAAATAATTTTCTTTTCCTATTTATTTTATTTTATCATTAGGATTGTAAAAATGTCATTTTCATATTTTTAGGACTTTTATTTCTTAGATATCACTTTTTATTTTGTACGTCTACGTAATTTTTATTTAAACGTAAGTTTTAAGTTTTAAGTTTTAAACGTTCATCGATTTTAAAAATAGTGATAGCGTTTATTTAATATTTTTTATCTTTTTAACTTTCTTTAATTTGCATTTAAGCCATTGTAATTTGTTGGCTTTTTCTGTAGTTATAATCATAATTCCAATCTCCTTTTTCCGTTCAAATCTCGCGATCACTATACGTTTGATAATCCATTGCATAGCTCGCTGGGACATAACGACCCGGGGAGACTCTATACTCCTCAGATCTTCATTGCATTCGTGCTTAAGCAGTTTTAAGCTGGTTACGGTCCGCCATTCACAAGTGGCGGGCTTGTGTGATTTAGCTTGACTGTTTGGCGCGCATCAGTTGCGATGACCTACTCTTTTATAACTTGACGTCGTCCCTTGAAAATGGGAGTTTCGGCTTCTGTCCCGTCACAAAGATCTTCCGACGGCGTCACACTTAACACCTGACGCCGTTACCTTATGTTTTCAGCAGCTTTGAGTGTCTCGATTCTGACTTTGGCCATTTTCTTCGTATAATCGCGCCTTTTCATCTAAATAAGTGCCATTCCAAAGATTTTGCCTTCAAGAGACCTAAAAAGTGAAAAGGAACGATATTAAGCAATAACGGATACAAAAGTGATCAAATAAGGGCTTAAACGACCCCTCAAAAGGTACCTTTTAAAACCTTATCAAATATCCCTACACTTGGTATTTGCTTGTCCTCAAGCAAATGTGCTTTTAGCCAATTAATTTATAAGTTAGAGGTCATGAAGCATTGGTTTAAAACAGTCCACAACACATATAAGCCCCATAAAAGTCATAACAAGCACGGAAATTACATACTAGCACCTCACATAGGGTGTTTGGATACTCACATCTCTCTCGGGTGTATATGAAATATAACAAATTGGAAATGGAAGATAAACACTCATTAACCGGTCCTAGTACATAGATTACCATAAGCTTGAGAATAGATCAAACCTCCGTCGCTTTGGCGTAAGCACCTAGGAAAGACTATCAAAGAGGTCTTTAAAGGGTTGTAATGTTAGGCTTACGAAGAATGACGTTGCTAAGCCAAGACTCGACACTCTAAACTCTAGCTAACTGAAATAAACAAACATAAAATTAAAGGATAGATGTAGGATGGTAGCCCGCATGGTTTTTTTTTTCATACACTTTTACTCTACCATCCTCTACGGTAACATCAAAATGATAGGGATTTATAGGCACATCCATACACTTGAGTTTTTATTACTCTAACACTAATTTGACCCGAATTGAAAAAATCAAAACACTTGGGGTACATTATTATGCAAACAAAGAGAATTTGAATTTAACGTTCCCTTCCCGTCATTTCATAAACTTTAACTTTTCCCATGAATCCCAATCGTCCCAAAACTGTATACAAAGGATATGACTCGACTTAGCAACTCATGCAAGCAACTAGATAATTGAACTAAGGGTTTAAGGTGATAACAATAATGCACTAAAAGTGAGTGCATACAAGGTAGGCTAAGGCGATTTGGGTGTACATTTGGGGTGGGGTGTAAACAATGCTCTTCATTGATATTCGGAAAAATCTAAACATCACGAGAACCGAAAAGGATAGGCTCTGAGGGGTTAACTAGGGTATCGTGTACTAAAGATGAGTACAACGCAAAGGGTGTGGGGGAATTACTCAACCAATGTGGAAGAAGTAATTATATTACGGGTATCAAACAAGGGTTATCCTAATGCCTCTTATCATTTAGTTATTCCTAACTACACAAGTGTAGTCTTACTAGCGATCTCGGAATGCATCACAAAACAAGTTCTAGAATCTAATATACTACCGGTTTACACTCTAAGCATTAAAGATGAATGCTTTAATTCCTACTAATCTAAAGGCGATCCTCACATTTTTGGTGGAATTTAGGTGGTAAAGGGTTTTTGTGCTAGTCATATAACTTCCTATCCGTGAGACGCTTTTGTTAAGACTAATGGCCCACTCCTATATGTCATGAAAAATTAAAAATTTGGTGCCAAAATTACCCTAACCGACATTTTCTCATGGTTTATTACACAAATACAATTGGACAAAGCAAATAATCAAGGATAAGCATAGTTTCAAAGTTCCCGTTTTGTTTTCCCTCCCTACACTTAAACTGAACATTGTCCCCAATGTTCCCCGAAAGTATCAAAGTTATGATAATGGAAGGTAATCAAAAACGAAAGAAACTAGTACTCCCCTGATTAGCTCGGTAGGATCCGTGTGTGAAGTAGTGGTTAAATCCTTTCCAAGAAGAATTTATGCGTGATGAGCTCCTTCCAATCTTATGTAACTTCTTCTTGATAAATTAAACCTGCACCTTTGAAGAAACAAACGAAACCTTCGCGTAAAATCGGCGGTAATAATATATATAAGACTCGATTTAAACTAGGATATAATGCTTGTGGAATGGATGTTTACAAAATTTCTGGAAAATTAAGACCTGGAAAATTCCAAAATTTTTAAGTAGCTCGAGAAAACGAGAAAAGTAATCGTTGTTTTACTCCTTCCGACGCCGTCGTTGCGATCCCGACGCGTCAGTTATCCCGACAAAAATCGGTCTGCGATTTTCTGGAAAAAATTATGGAAAATTTACATCTTTAGAATCTGGAAAAAATTTCTGCAAAACATCCATTATGACTCGATACAAGCATTTGACTCGAACAAACACACAAATATATCTTTTAATGAATTGTTATTCTCATGTTTACATTTCCTTGAAAACGTGTGTAATCCTCCCTACACTTATCCCTTGTGTAAAATACCTTTATATGCAATTAAGACGAGGTTAAAAACAAAATAAAGCATTTTTACAAATTTAAACATGAGAATAAACAATTAATAAAAGACATATGACACTAACAAGCAAACAATTAAGCATGGGTTGCCTCCCACGAAGCGCTTTTCTTTATTTAAGAGTCTTGTAGCTAGACTCGTAGTCGTACTCCTACGTTGCCTCGCTTTGCATTCTCAATGAGAATTCTATCATGTTGATAAAATTTTCATCGACTCTATACCTAGGCCCTAGGGTCAAGCAATCCTTATAATAATGCCTCCTTCTTTCCCACATGAATTTATAACCTTTTTCAACATCGTCCTTGCTTTTGTCCTCAAAAGCTTTGATGTTGTCTCGTTCATAAATGGGCAAGTGGCTATATTCATTTGTTTTCCAAGGCATCCTATAAGTGATCTCATCAGTTCTTTCCTTAAACCTAACCGTTCCATCATGCTTGTTATGGCTCATTTTAGATGTTTCAACAAACAGTTTCCGTAGCACTACTTGGGATAAGCTATAGTCAATGACGCATCCTACATCTTCTAGGACCATAAAATCAACTAGGTAGGTGAAATTTCCTATAAAGACATGCACATCCTTGACTCTTCCCACAAAGTTGCAAACTCCACCTGGATACTTAAGGTCTCTCCTAATATTAAGTCGCTCATTCATAATGTCATTGTAAACAGCAGATGACATCACATTAATGGGAGATTCCGTATCTATGTAAGCGTGGTCGACACTCCTATATCCGATCATACAAGGGATTTTTAGGTTCCAGGGATTTCCTCTCCTAATCTTTGGACATATCCTAATGATAGGTGATCGTGGATTATCGATTATGTATTGATGGTAAGCAACCTCTTCCTTAGTGGGGTAAAGATTGAAGTAAGCACTATCTTCCAAATTCATATTTTTGTTCATCATGCCATCTTCTGAATTACTGTTAATCATAGAGCCAACTATAGAGGCGCTGACTACTTTCTCAACAGCTTCCCTAATTATACTATCGAATATTTTCTGTAAATCCTGAAGGTCGGTGTTCCTACTCGCATAACGGCTTCGGCGGTTGTGTTGGTCATTAGTTTGCGTTTTGAGTGATAGTGATTTATTTGGTGTTGGGTTTTTGAGTGGTGGTTGGTTATCACCTTCCATGATGAAAAGTGATGGGGTTACGAACAAAGGTCACGAAGAAGGGGGGATAGATTACGAGAAAGCTAAAAATGAGAAAAAAGTTTACTTGATAGGAATCAAGCAAAGAAACCTAAACGAGGTGGACTACTAACTAGCTATTCTATTCCCCGGCAGCGGCGCCAAAAACTTGATAACGCTACACGCGTCGTTCGGGGTCAAAGGAACTTCCTTTTCGTCGAGCAAGTTTTTCAACACCCTAGGCAGTGAACCTAATCGTTGTAGTGTGGTATTAGGGTAAGCCACGGGATTGATATCGTTCTCTAGGAGAATAGGAATGCTAGTGAGAAGTTACTACGCTAAGGTTGTGGTTGAGGAAGATTATTTTTTATCTTTTTATATTTTTTAAGGAAAGGAAAGGTACGAATCTCAGGGTTTGAATTTGGGGGGGTTGGTATTGCTACCGATTACTCTACTTATCTAATTATCTAATCTAAGGTGTATGTAGTCTATGTCTAATTATTGTGTGCTCGTATGATAGTTTAAAGATGTGTTTACTTAGGTTTCACTACTCCTTAATTATCTCCTATTGGTGGTTGAATTGTCACGTCCTTATTCCTAGTTGCGTTGTGTGTCTAAGGTTGTAGGGTATGCGTATGTTCCCTAACTCTTTGAACTTACCAAAGGGTCTCGTTGTGACAACCCGTACTTTCAGGTCATTTCTTGACACAATGCATGCCTTACAATTTCAACATTTATAGTAAACTTGGTTTACTTGTTTCAAATTCGCGTAACCTTGAAGGTTTAGCGGCGAATTCATGATCATAACATCACGTACATTTCATATGGACTAAGATTAGTCTACATTTCATTGAAATCATTTGCATCTCATTAGTACATTCACGACATTTCATTTCTCATTCAACGCGTAATTTTTATATTTAATAATCGTTATCGCGTGAGTTATTATTTTAACATTTATCCCGTTACTTTCAAAATGATCCCGATGTATTTTTAAACTTACATTTAGTTTATAAAAACTATATTTTTAGTTTTCCTAGTGTTTCAAATTTATTTGGTATATTAATCGTTAAAGTTTAATTATTACGTCGCTTTTCTTAAAAATTATACGGTAATTATTTTATCACTCAATTTTCACAAGGAATGTATTTTTACGATTTTTATTATCTCAATACATTCTATTTTGACCTATTAAAAACTTACTTGCACCAAAAATTTCCATTTACCTTTACTTGTACATTTCCTACACAATTACTTACACATTTTATCAATTATCTACACAATAATACTTACAAGTAAAAGTAAAAAAAAAAAAAAAAATGCAAAATATCTATATCCCTCCCCCCTTGGCCGACCAAGGGGGAGGGTACTCATTTAATGAGGCATGGTTTATTTATTACATGTTTTTACAACATTATACATAAAGTCTTACTAACCATTTTCTCATTCATTTCATATTTCCACAAGTGTTAGTTAAAAATTTCTCTCCTCTTTGTTCCTTCTTCACATAACCGGCCACATAGGGGTATCACCAAGGGATCAAAAAGATTTTCAAGTTCAAGAGTTTATACAATCTAGTTAACATTCTTTATAAGGTTTTGAAATAAAAACCAAGAGTATTTAGGCTAATCCTTGTTACTTTCACCTCATCATAATCACTTGTAAGCATGATTTTATCATTTTTATGTTTCCTTTTCATTTTCATATTCATCTTTTCATTTTGGAGCAACATGCAAGACATATGTGATTTATACCATTTTTACATGATTTTAGAGTATATATATATATATATTTGGTCATCCTATAATTATCCCCATGGTATTGGTTGGTCTTGATGATGTCTAGGAACCCATGACACCCTAAGAAGGTGTATGGTAGGATTAGATTAGCTTTGGAGTTGAATTGAAGGGATTAGAATAGGTTTTGTCCGAGAAAAACTATTTTCGATAAGTATATATTGTGTTCTGTCCTTGTTTCATTTTTCTGGAAAAACCGACAGTTGGTACGAAATTTTGGCCTTGATATTTAGAAAATATATTTTAAAACGAATCCGTGGCCGCTTGAACGGAATAAAACGGAGTTATAACGAGAAAGTTATGGATTTTACAAGTTTGACGACGAAAATTATAGTTTTCTGAAATTTCAGCATGCTGTTTTTTTACATTGTTCGGTCAAAACGAGCCTTAAGCTTCACAAATTATTTCGACTTGTCAAAAATATATTAGTATACTTTGATACGAAGCTAAGGACGTATAAAACGTAGAAAACGGATTTGAAACGACAAAGATATGCACTTTTTCATAAACTTGCCGTAACTAATTTTCTGCACACAATTAGCCAAAACCACCATCTTTAACCCTTATTATCTTTATGTTCGAGACCTTTTGGACGAAAACTCCTGAACTGAAACTTTTAGATATCGATACAAACTTTCCAAAACAGTCGAGTTCGTTCTCTAACGATCGACGTACACCATTTTACGACTAGTTTTCCAAAGCCATTTTTGTTAATTTCATGAAAATTCCGACGACATTGTTTTGCGACGAAAAGTAGTAATTTCTCTAAAAATCATTATAAAACCATTGTAGGATGACATTTTGACGTAAAAACATGTAAAGTGATTTTTGATTGGTCAAGACGTCAAAAGAGTATTTTTCGACGACGAGTAATATTTTCAAAACCCGTAAATGGTATAAATAACATACTGAATGCATGCATAACATTACATTGCAACTCATGACATATCATATCATTGATAATAGGTCCCGGTTAACGCATCACATTAAACCTCGGTGTACTCAATTTTGCCATTATTCCAGTTTACCAAGTGAGTTTTCATAGCCCCGTTTTACATGCTTTCAATTTATTTCAAACCCACGGGGGAGAATACATTGCACTACATTTTTTGTACGATACCAAGTATGTTAAATTCAATTACATTGCTTAAGTTACCGCATTTGCCAATTGAAAGTCCCCATTACTTGAACATGAACCGTTAATCTTTGAAGCGAGGATGAGTGGATAGATCTATCGAGGGTGACGCCTCCATCCGGGTTGGTGAATCCCAACCATGAAAACGGATGCATTTCATTTGATAACATTACGGAGTTGTCGGCAAACACTCTGCAGGGCATACATTATTGAACAGTCTAGTTTCGGGGTCATGGGCTTAGAGCAATTGTAACATTATTTTTACGTGACTTGATTGTCATGCATGGTCTATACTTGTGTAGTCGTATAAAACATTTACATAAACCTATGATTTCTCACCAACATTATTGTTGACCGTTTTTAGCAATGTATTTTCAGGTAACCGAGGCATTATCATCATGACATGGTTTAGGGACCTACATTTTGAGTCGCGGTGTCGACTTACATTATGTACATTATGGCACTTTATTTCAAAACATCGTTTGGATTTGTATTATATTTGTATTTCCGCAAACTTTGTAAACCTTGTGGGACCGATGTTGTACTCGATTGTTTTATGAAATATCCAACGATGTGTTTTAAAACGACACTTTAGGTCGTTCAATATAACTGTGATGTGGTGCTATGACAGTCAATCCCCAGGAATTCCATTCCGCTGCAAAATAGGTAAATTGGGGTGTGACATGATTGGTACCGAGCTACTGATTATAGAGAACTAGGTTGCATCATTGACCCTAGACTATAGCTACACTATCATAGCATCTCATCATTTCATCATAGTACATATTCACTTTTCATGCGGATTCACTTACACTTTATTCGAGGTTATTTACTTTTATTTCACATCGGTTGTCACAGCACATGTCTTCGATTCACATCCCATCACCATATCATCGGACTCTAGCTCGGATGATGTTCCAGATAACCCCATCATGGATGATGTTGCATCACATTCCACTGAGATCGTATCTTCCATTGGATCTACTCCAGCCTTCCCATTGATCATGACCGACATCGAGACCGAACCCTTCGAGGAGGGCGAGGTTGCACCCACTCCTCACGTTAGCCCAGCTCACGATCCACCCGCACCACTACTAGCACCATCACCACCATCATCACCATCTTCATCATATTTTCTTAGAGATCCTTTGCCTACGACGGACTTGCCGCCCAAAAAGCGTGCTCGTTTTGATATCCCTACACCACCATCTACTGAACCCGAGCCACCCGTTAGGTTCGAGTTAGGCGAGAGCTCTAAGGCTGCAGCTGCTCGACAACCTTCTACCGAGGCGTTAGGAGCCCGTATTGATGCTCAACAGATTCAGATTGATAGGTTGTCACGACAGTTGGAGGAACTGTCGGTAGATAGGATTGAGCCCATTGCGGAGGAGGTCGAGGGCCTAGTGTTAGGCATGGTTTCTATTGATTTGTCACATCGAGTATTGAGAATAGGCAGTTAGAGGACGGGGAGAGTATTGCTTCTTTGCGGGTCGATTGGAGAGTTGAGGAGTTTGGTGGATAGTTTGACTACTCGGTTCGTGATCTTGAGGATCGGGCGGCGGAGCACCATGAGGTGCCTTATGTAGACTTTTGTCATGTATAGTTTTGACCATTATTATCCTAGTCACAAGGTGTGTGACGTAGTTTAAAGAACTTGTTGTATTTTGGTTGTTGTACAAACAAATGTATCAAGTATTGACTCTACTATGTAGGAATGGTTATTATTATCTATGATATCGGTCCATGTAGGCCGAAATTTTCATGTATATTATCCACGTGTGTTGTGATTATATTTGTGATATTTCACTATTGTTCCGTTGTGATTTCATTTACTTTATGCATGATGTGGTTGTGGATATTATTGTATGATGGTTGTTTCTACTTACGAGTTCTCATGATTGTTTCATCTTGTGATTTTGAAGAGTTATGGCGCCTAAGAAAGCTACACCGGAAATGACCCAAGCAGCAATTCAAAAGTTGGTGAATGATAGCATTGCTAATGCTCTAAGAGTTGAAAGGGAAACAGTGGCCGCTGCCTGCCGAGGCCGCTGCTGCGAAGCCGCTAGGCTAGCTACTGCTGGTAATGCGGAGGATCCGGGGTTAAGAAATGTTTGTACAAGGATTTCAAGAGTGGTGAACCCACTAAGTTTAGAGGTACCTGAGGGTGCCACGCCATGGTTCGATGGTTTGAAAAATTGGAATCGGTGTTTTTGCTTTGTAACTGTCCGGATGACAGTAAGGTCAAGTTTGCTACGAGCACTTTACTCGATGGAGCATTGTCTTGGTGGAATTCATACGCTCAACCGATTGGAATGGAGAATGCTTTTAAGCTTACTTGGGAGGAATTCAAGGGCTTGGTGACTAAGAAGTTTTGTCCTCGAACAGAAGTGAAAAAGTTGGAGACAGAGTTCTATGAATTGGTCACTATTGGTTATGATATTGACACATACATTCGGAGATTCCAGGAATTAGCCGCGTTATGCCCGTCGATGGTATCGGATAATGAAAAGTTGCTAGAAGCTTTTATCGGGGGACTTCCCGAGGTTATTCAAGGAGATGTGACATCGTTTGATCCACAAACAATTGAGGAAGCTATTCGAGTGACTCAGAAGTTGATGGCACAAGTGGTGAAGCGAGGTAAGTACACCACCACCAACCGAAACAACAACAACCCCAACAACCGTTTCAACAATAACCGAGGCAACTACAACAACAATAGCAACAACAACAAGCGCAAGTGGGACAACAACAGGGGTAGAAATGCTACTCAACAACCACCCAAGAGGCAAGAGGTTGCTAAGGTTTATGCTGCGGGTCAAAAGGAAGGAAAAGGATATTCGGGGGTTTTGCCGAAGTGTAATAAGTGTTTTAGTCATCACAATCCGGGTCGATGTCCTGATCCGTGTGAGAATTGTAAGAAAGTTGGTCACCGTACTAGGGATTGCAAGTCGCCACAAGTTACATGTTTTGGTTGCGGGGAACCTGGACACTACAAGAGGGATTGTAAGAAAGGAAAGAATCAAGCAAATCCGAATCAAGGAGGTTTGGCACCAGGAAGGGTTTACGTCATTGGAGGCGGAGAAGATAGGGAGGACCCGAATGTCATCACGGGTACGTTCCTTCTCAATAATCGTTACGCTTCAGTTTTATTTGATTCGGGTGCCGATAAAAGTTTTGTGTCCAATGCATTTGCACCTTTGCTCAACATTAAGCCAACCACCTTAGATACATCATACATTGTCGAATTAGCTAATGGTAATTTAGTTAGCACCAATACCATTGTCCGCGGTTGCACATTCAATTTTCTTAATCATCCCTTCAACATAGACCTCATGCCCGTAGAGCTTGGTAGTTTTGACGTCGTCATCGGCATGGACTGGTTATCTAAGCATCGTGCAAAGATCATTTGTGATGAGAAAGTTGTTCATCTTCCCTATAACGGCGAAACTTTGATTATTCGTGGGGAACGAAGTGGAACCAGACTTAGTATCATATCGTGCATCAAAACGGAGAAGTACATTAAGAAAGGTTGTCTTGCTTTCTTAGCCCATGTAACCGAGAAAAAGTCGGAGGAGAAGCGACTTGAAGATGTACCTATTGTCCGTGAATTTTCTGAAGTATTTCTCGAGGATTTACCGGGACTTCCACCGGCACGTCAAGTAGAATTTCATATTGACTTAGTGCCCGGAGCTGCACCGATTGCGCGAGCACCGTACCGTCTAGCACCATCCGAAATGCAAGAGTTGTCTAATCAATTGCAAGAACTTCTAGACAAAGGATTCATTAGGCCGAGTTCCTCGCCTTGGGGAGCACCGGTCTTGTTTGTGAAGAAGAAGGATGGATCCTTCCGAATGTGCATAGATTATAGAGAGTTGAACAAGTTAACGGTGAAGAACCGTTACCCACTCCCGAATTGATGACTTGTTCGATCAGTTGCAAGGTTCTAGTATTTATTCCAAGATTGATCTTCGGTCGGGTTATCATCAGCTTCGAGTTCGGGAAGAGGATATTCCCAAAACAGCGTTTAGAACACGTTACGGTCATTACGAGTTTCAAGTGATGCCGTTTGGATTGACTAATGCACCGGCGGTATTCATGGATCTCATGAATAGAGTTTGTAAGCCGTATTTGGAAAAGTTTGTTATAGTGTTCATTGACGACATCTTGATCTACTCCAAGAGCAAAGAAGAGCACGAAGAGCATTTAAGGACGATTTTAGGGCTACTCAAGAATGAGAAGTTGTATGCCAAATTTTCGAAGTGTGATTTTTGGAATCGCAAAGTGCAATTTCTTGGTCATGTCATTGACAGTCATGGACTACAAGTTGATCCCGCAAAGATTGAAGCCGTAAAAGATTGGGCTACTCCAACGAATCCTACAGAAATTCGACAATTTCTAGGACTAGCCGGGTATTACCGAAGGTTCATCGAAGGTTTTTCGAAGATAGCGAGACCTTTGACCAAGTTGACACAGAAAAACAAGAAGTATGAGTGGGGAAAGAAACAAGAAGTTGCTTTTCAGTTGTTGAAACAAAAGCTTTGCAGTGCGCCAATTTTGGCACTACCCGAAGGCATTGAGAACTTTGTTGTATATTGCGACGCTTCGCATAAAGGACTTGGGGCTGTTTTAATGCAAAACGAGAAGGTGATAGCGTATGCTTCTCGACAACTTAAGACTCATGAGAAGAATTACACCACTCATGATCTCGAGTTAGGAGCCGTAGTTTTTGCGCTCAAGATTTGGAGACACTACCTTTACGGTACAAAGTGCACAGTGTTTACCGACCACAAGAGTTTGCAATATATTCTTGATCAAAAGGAGCTTAATATGAGGCAACGTCGTTGGTTGGAGTTACTCAGCGACTATGATTGTGAAATCAAGTATCACCCGGGAAAAGCCAATGTTGTGGCCGATGCTCTTAGTCGGAAAGAGAGGCCTAAACCTTTAAGAGTTCGATCATTGGGAATGACGATTATTTCTCCTTTACCATCGAAAATTCACGAAGCACAGATAGAAGCACTTAAGGAGGAGAACCGACCAAGTGAAAAGCTTTATGGTATGCCCGAAAGCGCAAATGGTTTTGTAAAGAGAGCAGATGGAGTATTATGTTTCAAGGATAGAATGTGGGTTCCATTGCATGGCGGAATACGAGAATTGATTATGCATGAGTCGCATAAGTCAAAGTATTCTATTCATCCAGGATCGGATAAGATGTATCAAGATCTTAAGAAACTTTATTGGTGGCCGAACATGAAAGCGGAGATTGCCACGTACGTTAGCAAATGCCTTACCTGCTCTAAGGTTAAAGTCGAATATCAGAAGCCTTCAGGATTACTCCAACAACCCGAAATTCCTCAATGGAAATGGGAACGCATTACAATGGACTTTGTTACGAAACTTCCTAAGACATCTGGAGGTTACGACGCTATTTGGGTAATTGTTGATCGCCTTACCAAATCAGCCCATTTCATACCGATTAGAGAGACTTATTCCATGGAGCAACTCACTAGACTTTATGTCAAGGAAATAGTCTCGAGGCACGGGGCACCAATTTCTATCATTTCCGACAGAGATAGTCGATTCACTTCAAACTTTTGGAATTCATTGCAAGATTCATTCGTAACCAGATTAGAGATGAGCACAAAGATATCACCCACAAACCGACGGTCAAAGTGAAAGGACAATTCAAACGTTAGAAGATATGTTGAGGGCATGTGTTATTGATTTTGGAAATGGTTGGGCTAACCATTTGCCATTGATAGAATTCTCGTACAACAATAGTTATCACACCAGTATCAAGATGGCACCATTTGAGGCACTCTATGGTCGTAAGTGCCGATCACCTGTTTGTTGGGCCGAGGGAGGAGACGCACAACTTCTGGTCCGAAATGGTACGGAAACCACGGAAAAGATTGTTCAAATTCGTGATAGACTCAGAACCGCAAGGAGTCGACAGAAAAGTTATGCGGATGTTAGACGCAAGGATTTGGAATTTCAAGTAGGTGACAAAGTTATGT
Source organism: Chrysanthemum makinoi (assembly GCA_910596185.1). Classification (NCBI taxonomy): domain Eukaryota; kingdom Viridiplantae; phylum Streptophyta; class Magnoliopsida; order Asterales; family Asteraceae; genus Chrysanthemum; species Chrysanthemum makinoi. The sequence goes on from OU343219.1 coordinate 113,846,882, forward strand.
TGAAAGTATCGCCTTGGAAGGGCTTGGTACGATTTGGAAAGCGTGGGAAGTTAAACCCGAGATACATTGGGCCATTCAAGATTTTGAGCAGAGTTGGTCCGGTAGCTTATCGACTTGATCTTCCGACCGAACTTAGTCATGTGCACAACACGTTTCACGTTTCAAACTTGAAGAAGTGTCTTTCGGACGAATCGCTCGTTATTCCATTGGACGAAGTTCATCTCGACGACAAACTCAACTTTGTGGAAGAACTGAGAAATCATGGACCGCGAGGTCAAGCGGTTGAAACAGAGTCGTATTCCTATTGTGAAAGTTCGTTGGAATTCTCGACGAGGTCCTGAGTTTACTTGGGAACGGGAAGACCAGATGCGACGCAAATATCCTCATCTTTTCACCGACACCGTTAGACCTAACAACGATTGAATTCAGGGATGAATTCCTTTTGATGGGCGAATGTGACAACCCGCATTTCGTGTCATTTCTTGACACAATGCATGCCTTACAATTTCAACATTTATAGTAAACTTGGTTTACTTGTTTCAAATTCGCGTAACCTTGAAGGTTTAGCGGCGAATTCATGATCATAACATCACGTACATTTCATATGGACTAAGATTAGTCTACATTTCATTGACATCATTTGCATCTCATTAGTACATTCACGACATTTCATTTCTCATTCAACGCGTAATTTTTATATTTAATAATCGTTATCGCGTGAGTTATTATTTTAACATTTATCCCGTTACTTTCAAAAATGATCCCGATGTATTTTAAACTTACATTTAGTTTATAAAAACTATAATTTTAGTTTTCCTAGTGTTTCAAATTTATTTGGTACTTAAATCGTTAAAGTTTAATTATTATTACGCTTTTCTTAAAAATTATACGGTAATTATTTTATCACTTAATTTTCACAAGGAATGTATTTTTACGATTTTTATTATCTCAATACATTCTATTTTGACCTATTAAAAACTTACTTGCACCAAAAATTTCCATTTACCTTTACTTGTACATTTCCTACACAATTACTTACACATTTTATCAATTATCTACACAATAATACTTACAAGTAAAAGTTTAAAAAAAAAAAAAAAATGCAAAATATCTATATCCCTCCCCCCTTGGCCGACCAAGGGGGAGGGTACTCATTTAATGAGGCATGGTTTATTTATTACATGTTTTTACAACATTATACATAAAGTCTTACTAACCATTTTCTCATTCATTTCATATTTCCACAAGTGTTAGTTAAAAATTTCTCTCCTCTTTGTTCCTTCTTCACATAACCGGCCACATAGGGGTATCACCAAGGGATCAAAAAGATTTTCAAGTTCAAGAGTTTATACAATCTAGTTAACATTCTTTATAAGGTTTTGAAATAAAAACCAAGAGTGTTTAGGCTAATCCTTGTTACTTTCACCTCATCATAATCACTTGTAAGCATGATTTTATCATTTTTATGTTTCCTTTTCATTTTCATATTCATCTTTTCATTTTTGGAGCAACATGCAAGACATATGTGATTTATACCATTTTTACATGATTTTAGAGTATATATATATATATTTGGTCATCCTATAATTATCCCCATGGTATTGGTTGGTCTTGATGATGTCTAGGAACCCATGACACCCTAAGAAGGTGTATGGTAGGATTAGATTAGTTTTGGAGTTGATTTGAAGGGATTAGAATAGGTTTTGTCCGAGAAAAACTATTTTCGATAAGTATATATTGTGTTCTGTCCTTGTTTTGATTTTCTGGAAAAACCGACAGTTGGTACGAAATTTTGGCCTTGATATTTAGAAAATATATTTTAAAACGAATCCGTGGCCGCTTGAACGGAATAAAACGGAGTTATAACGAGAAAGTTATGGATTTTACAAGTTTGACGACGAAAATTATAGTTTTCTGAAATTTCAGCATGCTGTTTTTACATTGTTCGGGTCAAAAACGAGCCTTAAGCTTCACAAATTATTTCGACTTGTCAAAAATATATTAGTATACTTTGATACGAAGCTAAGGACGTATAAAACGTAGAAAACGGATTTGAAACGACAAAGATATGCACTTTTTCATAAACTTGCCGTAACTAATTTTCTGCACACAATTAGCCAAAACCACCATCTTTAACCCTTATTATCTTTATGTTCGAGACCTTTTGGACGAAAACTCCTGAACTGAAACTTTTAGATATCGATACAAACTTTCCAAAACAGTCGAGTTCGTTCTCTAACGATCGACGTACACTGTTTTACGACTAGTTTTCCAAAGCCATTTTTGTTAATTTCATGAAAATTCCGACGACATTGTTTTGCGACGAAAAGTAGTAATTTCTCTAAAAATCATTATAAAACCATTGTAGGATGACATTTTGACGTAAAAACATGTAAAGTGATTTTTGTTTGGTCAAGACGTCAAAAGAGTATTTTTCGACGACGAGTAATATTTTCAAAACCCGTAAATGGTATAAATAACATACGGAATGCATGCATAACATTACATTGCAACTCATGACATATCATATCATTGATAATAGGTCCCGGTTAACGCATCACATTAAACCTCGGTGTACTCAATTTTGCCATTATTCCAGTTTACCAAGTGAGTTTTCATAGCCCCGTTTTACATGCTTTCAATTTATTTCAAACCCACGGGGGAGAATACATTGCACTACATTTTTTTTTGTATGATACCAAGTATGTTAAATTCAATTACATTGCTTAAGTTACCGCATTTGCCAATTGAAAGTCCCCATTACTTGAACATGAACCGTTAATCTTTGAAGCGAGGATGAGTGGATAGATCTATCGAGGGTGACGCCTCCATCCGGGTTGGTGAATCCCAACCAGGCAAACGGATGCATTTCATTTGATAACATTACGGAGTTGTCTGGCAAACACTCTGCAGGGGCATACATTATTGAACAGTCTAGTTTCGGGGTCATGGGCTTAGAGCAATTGTAACATTATTTTTACGTGACTTGATTGTCATGCATGGTCTATACTTGTGTAGTCGTATAAAACATTTACATAAACCTATGATTTCTCACCAACATTATTGTTGACCGTTATTAGCAATGTATTTTCGTGTAACGAGGCATTATCATCATGACATGGTTTAGGGACCTACATTTTGAGTCGCGGTGTCGACTTACATTATGTACATTATGGCACTTTATTTCAAAACATCGTTTGGATTTGTATTATATTTGTATTTCCGCAAACTATGTAAACCTTTTGGGACCGATGTTGTACTCTGATTGTTTTTATGAAATATCCAACGATGTGTTTTTAAAACGACACTTTAGGTCGTTCAATATAACTGTGATGTGGTGCTATGACAGTCAATCCCCCAGGAATTCCATTCCGCTGCAAAACAGGTAAATTGGGGGTGTGACACTCGTCTACAAAACCCACTAGGGATAATAAACTCTTACTCTAAGGCACTCTTTGGATGGTTTAGCTTACAACTACTCAAGGAGTCATATTCTAAGGTTCACAAAGATTTAATCAAGCATTAAGTACACAACGAATGACCTATCGCATTACTAGATCATTAATCAACTAAGATAAGAAACAACCAATCAATATTCAATAATTAAGTTTCATATTCCCTAAGCAAACACACAAGTAAATTAGCCGGACATGGAAAACATGCAAGCATACACACAAATAATCAAATACATAATTGTATTAATGAAGTAAAACGCTTATCTTGGTGTAAGATAGGGTTTGGAACCCTAAAATACTGTACAAGACAGCCTTGGTTCGGTTTAGGTTTTTACTCCAAAAGACTACACACCAAATACTGAAAAATTCAGATTCTATATATAATATTACACATGCGACGACGTCACTTTATGTTTTGTGACGCCGTGTCGCCGCGTCATTAGGGTTTCATCTTGGCCACGTTAGACATGCGACGGCGTCACCTTATGCTTGTGACGCCGTCCTCTTCAAATTTCTGACTGCCGGGATTACATCTAGGCCGTCTGAGTTGCGACGGCCTACTCTTTTATAACTTGACGCCGTCCCTTGAAAATGGGAGTTTTGGCTTCTGTCCCGTCACAAAGATCTTCCGACGGCGTCACACTTAACACCTGACGCCGTTACCTTATGTTTTCAGCAGCTTTGAGTGTCTCGATTCTGACTTTGGCCATTTTCTTCGTATAATCACGCCTTTTCGTCCAAATAAGTGCCATTCCAGCATCTTGCCTTCACGAGACCTAAAAAGTGAAAAGGAACGATATTAAGCAATAACGGATACAAAAGTGATCAAATAAGGGCTTAAACGACCCCTCAAAAAGGTACCTTTTAAAACCTTATCAGCACGAGTGCTTTTCCCTTGTTCACAAGCTGAGCATAGTTGATCTTTAGAATACCGAAACCTTGGAAGACCTTCAACTAGTTTGTATCGTGCAAGATTGGGTATGGTTTGAAAGTTCAAGTGTAAAAGTCATCGGTGCCATAGCCAAGATTTTGTTGATGTTGCCTTAGAAAGTAGACAAATGGGAGATGAAGCAATCATGTCTTGCATTGAGATTGTGTAAAGGCTTGATGTGCGGTTTCCAGACATAAGATCATTTCCTTGTATATCACGAATGAAACAAGTTTTCTCCCTAAAAGCAACTTCCAAATCACCATCACAAAATTGACCGACTGATAAGAGATTGTGACCGAGACCTTCCACATAATAAACCCTGCTAATTTTGATGTTCCCATTGATGTAATCTCTGTAGCCCATGATAGCTGTGAACTGATCATTCCCGAACCTGACAGTGCCAATGAACTTTGAGACAAAGTTTGATAACAGTTTGAGATTGCTTGTCATGTGTCGGGAACATCCGCTATCAACAATCCAAAGGATGATCTGTATCACCTGCATTACATACAGACGACACAGGTGGAATAGAAGTAGAGGTGGAACCCGAAGAGTTAGAAGGTTCCGTTATAGTTACAGTTGAAACACAAATGTTAATGATTTTAGGAATCCATTTAAATCCGGGTGTATTTTATAACCATCTCTGCCAAGTCCAACTAGTTCGTGCTTTGGTCTTAGTGAATGCACTAGGTGGTATTCTCTTCCTAGGAGGTGAAGTGGGTTCTATGGGTACATCAATGATAGTTGCAGAAACACTAGAAGGCGGTTTACCTAGCAAAGACTTAGAAGCATTAGTGGGCCTAGAGGTAGTTCGATTTCTATGTTTCCGCTTACAAGATAAGATAGAGTTAGCAACACATTTATCATGACAACCAGAAAACATGCTTTTACGACAACCAATACAAGATGCTTCAAACAAAACATTCAAAGTACTTAAAGATTCAGCATTCGGTGCATCACTTTTTCTATTACATTTGTCTAACGCAATGTCTAAAGTGGGTGCAACATGAGTTTTATTCAAAGTCCTAAGGTGTTCTTCTACTTCAGAGGTCTTTATTGTTCTTCTCTTACGTTGCAACTTCCTATTATTCCTGTTTTTGCTCTTAAGCTGTGAAGTGCTAACGTTAGGATTAGAGGCAACTACTCATGTAGAAGTGGAAGGAAGCACATTAGGCGTTCTAGTGTCAATTTTAAACATTCTAGGTGCAAGAACATTTGTGTTACTAAACGTATCTTGTTCATACTTCCCTAACTTCTCTTTCAACTCAACTATAGTGTGCAACAAATCTTGATTTTCAGAGCGGATGTTTCCACTAACGTTTAAGACCTCTTTAGTATATGCAAGATGATTATCAAGTTCTTGTAATGCTATAGCATGAGTCTTTTGAGCAAATCAAATATGACACCATATTCAGATTTGACCTTGGCAATTTCTTGTTCATATTTTGAAATTTATCATTTTAAAGACATGTTTTCATCATCCAGCTGTTCAAGTTTTGGATCAAACGATTTTGCACGCAACTGGTTGATTTTGTTTTAGAAAGCAAGTTCTCTATTTTGACAATCTTTTTGACACCATACGCTCATTTTCAATTTTCAAAGACTCGATTTGAGGCACATTAGCGATATTCTCAACATTATCAACATAATCAACAACAATATAATCAAATGCATATGCAACAGTATGTAACAACACAACATTTATGGTATCAGCACAGATAACATCTTCAAAGAGTCGATCAACATGAGTTCGTAATATTTTCTTTTTACGTTTAGTATTTGAAATCGATGATTCTGTTTTCTCGAAAACTGTTTTCATAAGTCCAATCTCTTTCTGAAGATCCCGTTCCCAATATATTGCACACATTTTTAAATTTTGGACATTGGGTAAAAGTCTTTTCTGAAAAATATCTCTTTGATTTCGCGCATGTGGCGATTGAAAATGTTCAGCTTTTATTTCAGAATTAACTTCAATTTCATGTTCCAAAAGTTTGATGTCAGACATGAATGTATCATAATATTTAAGAACTTGACATCGTTCGGGTAATGATTTTACTTCACTGAAGGAAGGTAAAGGACCATTAATTTGTGCAACATTGTGTCGGGGACCATCGTCAGAAGAAGACTCAGGAATTGGTGTGATAATCCAAGGTGTGTTAGTATTATCCTGATGTTTAACAAAAGGTATGCTTTTTGAGTAATCGAATGGTTTGTTATATTCAACATTTTCCATTTTTAATAGACTCTCAGCATCAGCATTTGATTCCTCATCACGATTATACTCAACAACACTCATAATTGAATCATCAATTCTATGTTCTGCACTGTACACTTGAGGATTTGGTTTGAATGCTCTATGTGAAAAACTAGGTTTGTAATCAGCAATAATTGGTCCATATCCATCTGGATTTAGCTTAAAAGAAAACTTTTGAATTGTCATTATTGACTCACCATGTTTATAAACAACATTTCGAAACTCTTTGATTTTGTTTTGTAAATTGACAATTTCATCAATATACTGATCTATTTGTCTCCTCGAATGTTTTTTGTATTCAGAAAACTGTTTTTGACATCTTAACAACTCAGACTTGGCTTTTTGAGTTTCCGAAGTGAGAGTGTTAACTTGTTGGTATGATTTTGCAAAAGCGATTTCAAAACTTTGTTCACGTTTCTCTTTAGTTTCAAAAATGTTGAGTTGAAACTTATAGCATTCATTATCCTTAGTTAGCAGTGCAATTTTATCTTGCAGTTTCTTATTAATTTCATTGCATTTTTCCAATTTAGATAGGGTGGTCTGACATAAGGTCATGAGTTCTGAATCTGGATTAGACAGAGGTTCATTTTGTTCAACTTGATGCTCCACATATTCATTACTTAGATCCTCAAATATAAGCACGGAGTCAACTTGATTATCAATATTAACCATAAGGTCATCTTGATCGTCAAATGTAACTACGGGATCCATTTGATTATCGTCATAATGAGATGTAGAAGGCTCATGTTGAACACTCTGTGCCTCGTCGGATGCAGATGCAGGCGGAGATATCAGATCATGTACCAGTATATTTGGATCCGATACCTGAGACAAGCCATCAGTGTCATACACTGGGCCTGTGTCACTCATGTGGAGCTCTTGCATGTTTGCCATTAACATTACAGCTGCATTAGGTTGCAAGTCCTCCATGTCATCATCAGAATATGCATCAGCCATGAAGCTCTGTTCCTTGTTGGTAAGTGTTCCACCAACTTCATCCTTGAGATCCAAGAGTAAAGCCTCCTTGTGATAAGCGCTACCTCTTATTCTCGGCTTTGGGCAAGCATTAGCCAGATGACCCTTGTCGTTGCAGTTGTAGCATCGAAGACCATTAACCCCGGTCTGAGCATTTCCCTGATCAACCATTTGAACCCGTTGTTGTAGAGCACCCATGTTATTCCTTCCATTAACATTAAACCCTTGACCACTACCCATCTAACGACCATTTCCACGGTTCTGAACCTCAACTCTTCCATTGTTAACAAATGCGATTGTTGGATTTGTTAGCAAATCTTCCGAAGGCTCTAGCAATCATTACAAATCCTTGATTCAATGCATCGAAGGCCTCAGCATCCTCATCTGGAGTTTCACTGTAAAGTGCTGAATCAGTATTGTTGTTGTTGTAAGGAACTAGCCGAGTTTCTTATACTTGTTGTGATGGATCATATTGTGTAATCTGAGCAGTTTGTTGTGGTGGATTTGTGAAGACAGTTGGTAATGTTGGAAATTGAGGATAACATGCTTGAGTATACAAAGTAAGATTTTGATTATCCGGGAGTGTTGGAGAAGTAGGGACTCCATGGATAATTATGTCTTTGTCTACTTCCTGTTGATGGTGCTTCAAATAGTATGACTCTAATGATTCCCCTGGTTCAATCATGAAGTTCTCATATGATAAGTAGATTTTTGATTTCATGTCTTCTTGATTGAGTTCAGTGTCTTACATTAGAAGATGAATGTGTTCCCACATAGCTTTAGCAGTATTCTGAGCATCAACACTACGAAGTATCGGATTGGGTAGACCCAAAAGGATATATTGCATTGCAATTTCATCAGCTTCTAAGTGAAGAAGTTGTTCAGCAGTGAGTTGATCTACTCTGAGAATGTTGGTAACTTCATCTCTTGGTGGAGTAGCAGTTGGATCTTCGAGAATAGTGATAGTAGGCATCTGAAAAGTTCCTTCAAGAATGACCTTCTTCAAAAACTTACCATGTGGTTTCTTAAGATTACAAAACCTAAAAAACCATATCACCCATTGATCGTAGTTTCCTGGAGTGAGCATTAGAGGTCTATCAAGGGATCCAGCTTCATGAATGAATTGTTGGCTGCTTAAAGCTTCACACATCTTTGCAAACCAAGAAGGTTCCTTTTGCTTTGTGACATTCATGGCATACTAGGCAGGAAACTGATATTGGAAGTAGTTACAATGTTGAACTTGTTGACGAGGGTTTGGTTGAGGCATTTGAGGTGGAAGAGGTTGTGCTCCTTGAGGAAAGTACATTTGAGATGGTGGTTGAAATTGTTGTTGAGGATATTGTAGAAATTGTTGTTGTTGTTGAGGATACTCATGAGGAAAGTAGTTAGGGTATGGTGGTTGAGACATCTTGAAACTTGTGTTGATGATGGATCTTTGTAGTCGAATGAAACTTGAGTTTGTTGATGAAGTACACTTAGGCGTAGAAACTAGCTTAGGCGTAGACTGTGACTCGTACGCGTAACTTCCTTTAACACATAAACTAGTGCTTAGGCGTAAATACTTCTTACACGTAAGCTTTAGGTTAAACGTAAGCTTAGGCGTAAACTAAATGCCTAGAAGTAAGAACCTTAGGCGTAAGATTACCTTAGGCGTAAGATTTAACTTATGCGTAAGAATAACTTAGGCGTAAACTTTACTCGTAAGCGTTTACGCTTATGCGTAAGTTTAGGGTTTTACCAAAAAAATCCTTTACACTTATCCAAGTGTAAAAGATATCAACAAGTCAAAGTGTTTTCAGGCTTATCCAAGCAAGAAAACACTAAGTAAACCAACAGCTTCGAAGATCAATGAAGAAAATCCTTAGGCGTAGGAAACTGTTAGGTGTAGGAATGACTTAGGCGTAAAACTAGGGTTTTACTAGGCGTAAAAAGTACAAAATTCACCAAAACTGATTTTTATGCCCAAAAACGTTTTGTAAACCTGATTTTAATGATGAAACAGCTTCAAAATCACCAAAACAACAATAAAGTTTGAAACTTGATGATCCAAAGAGACTTTTCACCTTACGCGTAAGAAAGTACACGATGTAAAAACCAAGCTTAAAAACTAATCTAAACACGTAAAGATTGAAACGTTTTGCAAAAAACTGAAACTTTAACACCAAATAAACCTTAACCCATAAGAATCTTGAGTTTACAAGTGGAAAAATGAAAGTTTTAAGCGTATGAAAAGTGTAACCCGTTAAAACCATGCGTATAGAACTAAAACTTCAAAAAACAATATGTTTCACCCAACTAGATGGCGTATGATACCACTGTTAGGTCACCATAAGTTAACACAAGGATCAATATGTAAGAAATAAGGTAGAGATAGATCGTATGAACACACACAAACACACACACGTATGATAGGGAGAATAGTTATGCGTAGATATGTATTGAGAGTGAACAACCAACCCTCAAATGAGGGTTTACAAGACTATTTATAGGGAAAGGGAGCTAGGGCAACACATCTAGTCCCTTCCTTCCTTATTGGGCTTTTGCATAGTCTCATGGGCCTTCTACACGAGCCTTGCCATAATTACTAACATAAAAGCCTAATAAAGCAACCTATTACATATTAATGACTAAAACTTGAAATACAAGTTAGGAGTGATTCCAACATATTTATTGCGTGAATTGCAGCTTGTAGATCCTAGGAGACTTAATAGGCTTTAAACTTTCTTACGGGAGACTTATATGTTCATAGAGTTAGGTCATATGGCACCTCCCTACGACCAATAACAAGGAATACAACGCTCCAACTAAAACAAGAACGTGACAATTCGACTAATCAATAAGAGATAACTAGGGAGTTAAGATATCTAAATGAACACATTTTCCTATCATTAGAGTTACAACTTTACTTTTCTATGTATTAGTTTAATTTTAGTTTACTTAGTTTTAACGAATTAGTAGTTAAAAAGCCTACTCTTCAAACACCGAGATTTTAATTTGCTTTCTAAAAAAGTATATAAAAGTACAAAAAGACTCATCCCTCACTTTTAGACCTATCTCACCATACACTTCAGCCTTCACAACACTATTCCCTTAGAGAACGATCAATCTCCCGTTTCTTACCTATACTACACTACAATAGTTAGGTACACTGTCTAGGAGGATTGTAGACCTTCTTGATGTTTACAATAATCCGCATCAAGTTTATGGCGCCGCTGCCGGACAACAGTTTAGGTTTTGATTTCTATCTTGTTTAGGTCTAATCACTAGATCCTATCAAGTGAGGTTTCTATTTTTATTGTTATTAGCTTTCTCGTAGTCTATTTTTTTCTTTGTGCTTTTGTTCGTAAAACATTTTCATTTATTATTCCGTTTGCCATTTTGGAAGACGCGAATCCATCCATTTTACATAATGCAATTACCTCATTGTGTGGCCGAATTGAGAAGGAAATTAATGAACTTAGAGAGCTTAATAAGTTGATTGAGAAAGAAATTAAGTTAAAAGCCGGTCCTATTATGAGTAACACTACCTCTGGTGATGATTCGGAAGAGGAACTAGAGGATGACTATAGTGTATTTAAAAATTTCTTTCTAACGCGTGAAGAATTAGACTATCATAAGTTTCATTTAAAATACCCTTGTCCCTCAAAATATTGGAAAAACTCGTAGATTAAGAAATGCAGTTATATGAATATTAAAATCCCTTGCATGGTTGGTTATATGTATAGAGAGCATACCTACATTGACTTAAAAGCTCCTATGAATATTATGTCTAGGCTCTATTGCAATTGGATCATGAATGAAGAATTGAAACCTATGAAAGATCCTTATGACCGTAATTGATTGTGCAATTTTGTTAGGAGAGCTAAAGGGTTACTTGTATTCGAAGGAAAATTCACTTATAGGTGTGATTTTATAATCCTGAAAGATGTTAGTGGCATTATAGATGAATTCTAAGGTTAAGTAGTACTAGGAAAACCGTTTGTAGAAGAATCTAAGATGATTTATGACCAAATGAAGGAATGGTTGAATTTTCTAATGGAATAGAAAGTGTTGAATATATAATGCCTTATAAGAATAAAAATTATAAGGACATTGAAGATTTAGATGTTGATAATATACCGGCTTTTGAGGTTGAATGTGAGGATAAAGTTTATTGTACAGCTTGTTTAACCCTAGGCCCAGAATATAAGTGGGACGAAAGAAGGATCAAAATGTTCGAATGGGCGTTTAAGTTAGGTAGAAAGTAGGGCATCACTTTGAGTCTAGCTACAAGACTCGTAAATAAAGAAATACACTTCTTTGGAGGCAACCCATGTGTAGAAAACTAGAAGGAGGTTGAATTGTTTTACCGATTAAAACTTGGTTTTTAAACTATTTAGATCGACTTATGTCAATCTATTTGAACATGCGTGTTGGATGTTGATAGACAAGCGTATAGATAAATAAAAGCTAAGATAAAGAGTAAGAAGCACAAAACCACAACGCGAGTATTTATAGTGGTTCGGCTACAAGGACACCTTCCTTGCCCTACTCCACTCCCCGAGTCACCTACTCGAGAGTTCGTAATCACTACACGACACAAACTCCTTGTGGCGGATAAGCCTTCACAACGTCGCCTACTCTTTATCCGGTACAAGGCTAGATACCGAGTTCTTCCACGAGGTAGAACCAAACCTTATCACAACGTCGCCTACCCTTTATCTGGTACAAGGATAGATACCGAGTTCCATTACAAAGGAGGAACTACTACCCAACACTACACAAATCCTAACTCTAAGGAGATCCACTCCTTATGACAACATCAACAAGGATATCAATATCCTTTGACCCAATACAAATCTATCTTGTACATAGACACACCATATCGAATGTACACCTTAGGCCCCTTTCACTAATGCCATTGACACGACTTCTAGGCAACCTTCACTAATGCCTTTTGACTTGACTTCTAGGAACCTTTCACTAATGCCTTTTGACTTGACTTTTAGGCACCCTTCACTAATGCTTTCAACATAGACTCTCGGCACCTTTCACTAATGCCTTTGACATGGATCTTTGGCACCTTTCACTAATGCCTTCAATATGACTCTTCGACACTTTTTCACTAATGTCTTTGTCTTGACCCTTTAGACATCTTTCACGTATGTCTTCTACACTACACTTCTAATAAGAAATAAAAGAACTATCATCAAGATACCATTAGTAGTCTTGATGATGACGAAGCTGGGGAACCCATGGACTTGAGCTTGCTCGACTTCAAGAGGTGGTGATCTCGCCTTTAAGAGGAACCTAGAGAATCACACAAACACAAAACTACATAGAAAGATCAGTTGGATATGTGGTTAAAGAGTTTACAACTAAAAGAGAAAATATGTGTGAAAGGGGAAAGTTGCAATGAAGGAATGGCTCACTATTTATAGACAAACTATTGCTACTGTTCCACGGATCCCACGGATCCCTTACTTGAGGGATCCGTCCAGTGTAAACTTGGGGAACCGTGGGACGCTCCTCTTTGCCCATGGGTTTTGGGTCATGGGTCATGGGTCCTAGACTTTGGACCATGGGTATCCAAGTAGATACAATGTATCTAGTAGGTGCAATGCATCTAGTCCATGGGTCATGGGTTAACTCCATGGGTCATGGATAATACCCATTTATGACTTGTGCATGATGTCATGCAATGGGTTATGGGTTATGCTCCATGGGTATGGGTCATGGACTTTGGGTTATACCCAATTACATTCAATGTATTTGGTCAATGGTCAAATACTTAAACTTCTACCTATTATATTACCCATTATAATACATACTAATTATGTATATATCTACCCAATATGTAAACACTAGTTGTTGTACATATGTATTACTAAATCATGAAAACACTATTACTTGTTTAGTGTTTTATGTGAAAACGTAAGTGTGTTAGTAAACTATTGCCTCAAACAATTTACGTATTTTATTAGTTTCGTTAAAATGATTTTACGTTTGTTATTGACAAAAAATTAGAAGATCGTAAAATATAAATAAACGTTTTTACGGCTTATTTGTATTAACACCATGTTTTTAATTGTTTGCAAGTTTTAAATTTATGTTTGTTTGTGTCATATGTATGTTTCTTCATCATTGTTTAATTTCTATGTTTCGAATAAATTTGTGAAAATGCTTTATTTTTTTTAACTTCGTCTTAATTACATATAAATGTATTTTACACAAATATAAGTGTAGAGAAGTTCACATTTGTTTAATAGAACGAAAATTAAACATGAAAATTTACAAGTGATGATTCTATCATATATGTGTGTTTGTTTGAGTCAAATGATTGTATCGAGTCACAATGAATTTTTTGTAAAAAATTTTGGGTTTTAAAATATTTATTTTTCTTAGAAATTTTCCAGAAAACGAAACTTGAAATTCTGTCAGGTCAATGCTGACGGCGTCATATTTATAACCTGACGACGTCAGGCACTGTAGCAACAATTTTCCAGATTTTTGTTCTTCTATCGAAACTTAAATTTTGAAAATTTCTAGAAGTTTTAAAATTCCAGGATTCTGCAAACATTTATTTTTCAAGCATTACATCTTATTCGCTTTCTAGGATAGTTTTATTATATATAGTGTTTACCGCTGATTTTATGCGAGGTTTCGTATTCATTTTCTTAGTAATTTACAAGTTATACTGGACAAGAAGATTCAAGTGCATATTAGAAGAGAAGCGTATCATTGATCTTATCTTCGTGGTGGAGGATTTAACCATATTTCTAGTAATCATTACAATTACTAATGACCGACACTTAATAATAATTACACATAAACCAAACAATCTCCCCCTAAGGGTTGGTCATTCAAGTTGTTGTCATTGTAGTCTTTGTAGGTTGCTTGACATCCTTTGATATTTGACATACTTTGTTGATGACGTCGTTGATCCTTACTTATTTGTTCTTTGTTCTTGTTGTTGTCATGATCAGATAATGTCGTTGTCTTCCTTTCATCAACGTCTTTGTCTTTTGTGTCTTTACATCTTTCCAACATGCTCATACTTCTTTTGACTTTGGATCTTCATACTTTTGTAGTTCTTACTTTCATTGCTTTGATCTTTTTCTTTAAACTTTGTAGATTCTTTGACTTTTGTTTATCTTCATTTTTCGTTATGATGTTGGTATGAGCATGTTGAAACTGATGTGATATTGATGATATTGATGGTGGTAAAGGTCTTTCATGAAACTCCCGGTCTTTATGAATACCTACATAAAGACAGTTAGCAATAAAGTTTCCGACGTAAGTGTTCGAATATTTTGTACAGGTACATCCCAGATTACTGGCACGTTCTTGACGAATCTCAGACCGGATGGTCACTAGCGTGTCCCTATACTTAATATCTTCACACTGTCGTTGTGAGCCGCTGAAGTATACCAAGGTATCACTCCACGACTGTAGACCGTTTGAAACCATCGTGAACACTAAGCGTAACCCATGAAGGATTACTGAACTGACCTTCTTTCAGGGCTGTTTGATGTTGACCCTAGCAGAATTTCCATTCATTCACTGAGGAATACATGTGTAAATCCTCTCATAAATGTTCTGGCAGATTGCTAAGATCTGCGCAGGACTCTAAAATTGACAACTTGTGTTCTTATTGTTGAATATCAAGTGTAGAACCGTAAGTGTTCCTAAGAGATCTTTTGATGAATTTCGTGGCTCTAGACTTAATTTGTGCGTTTTGTTTTTAGTAGTCGGAGACAGGAGTGGTGTCTCCTGTTTCAATACCAACACATCTCAGAGTGAGAGGTCGATAGATTTTTCAGGGTTCCCGGTAAAAATGAAACAAATCCTTTTAAGATGACTTGAGTGGCTAGAAGTTTAAGTGCAGCGCGTCACTGGGTCCATGACTTCTGGTCTTCAATACCGGCGTTCTCTTAGTAACAACCAGTAGCAGATGAATTGAACCCGGTTTCTGCCGTAAGTTGATTAAGGAAAGCTATTTTTTATCACCCTTTTCTCATAACTTTTCTTTTTAATTCTTCAACACATTCTTTCTCCTTTCTCACATTACTCCTTTTTTCAATCTTTCCTAAGGACTTTTTATTTCTAAGCTATTTGTTTTGTCCTTGGGTAGATCCTTCCGACTTTGGTGGATCATAGGACGTATTTCCTATCCTTAGTCACCTTATAAATCCATTGACTATCCTATGTTGCCAATAAATCCATTGACTATTCTTGAAAATCTCTCATAGTGTTTATGATTATAAAACATATTTTGTTAACACCTTGAGAGTTTTGTATTTTCAGAAAAACCCTCCTCCCCACATGTCCTTATAATGTTTTAACTTAAATCTGCACATTGAGGGTAGAGTTCGCACTTTTTGAATTGATCGACCCTTTGATAGACAATTCCCCGTGAGACACATTTTTGTTGCTTAGTTAAAGGGATCCATTATCAGCTTTTAGGTGACAACTAACCCTAATAACTAACTTGATATTGTTAACACTCCTTGAATAAGAAGTGTTAATACAAATAAACCATAAGAACGTTTATTTATATTTTACGACCTTCTAATGTTTGTCGATAACAATCATAAAGTCATTTTAACGAAATAAATAAAATACATAAAAGCTCTGAGCCAATAGTTTACTAACACATTTTTACTAAAACATGTTTAGTTGAATAAGTTATATAAAACCAAAACCATTTTTATAAAACACTTACAAAGTAATTTTGTTTACTTATATTTTATAAAAATGTATATTTACTTAATATAACTTGTAATAGGAATGTGTTGGGTAAAAACCAAAGTCCTTGACCCATACCTATGGAGCATGATCCATGACCCATGATCCATTGCATGACATCATGCATGAAATCATGTTGGACATTATCCATGATCCATGACCCAAAGTCCATGACCCATGACCCCTGACCCAAGACCCATGATCCATTGACTAGGTACAATATATCTTGTTGGGTATCTATGATCCAAAGTCCATGACCCATGGTCCATAGTCCATAACCCACAATCCGGTTTGCAACCCAAAATCTGAACTAGCCTGACCCAGCTGCCGGATCCCTTGGATTGCACTGGCCAGATCCCTTGGGTAAGGGATTCACCGGATCCGGGTTAACTGTAGGCAGTTTGCCTATAAATAGTGAGCCATTTCTCTCTTGCTCACAACCCCTTTTAGACATATCTTTTCTCTATGTTCTAACCTCTTTAACCTCAGATCTAAAGGATCATTCTATGTATTTTTCTCTTTGTGTGATTCTCTAGGTTTCTTTTAAGGGCAAGATCACAACCTCTTGAAGACGTGCAAGCTCAAGGTCATGAGTTGCTAAGCTTCGTCATCATTAAGACCACTGAAGTGCATCTTGTTGATAGTTCTTCTCTCCCTCTACTAGTGTGTCAAGTTGAAGGCATTGGTGTATAGTGCCGAAGGTGTATATTCGTTATGGGGCGTCGATGTATATTTGTGTAGTTTGGGTTAATGGGTATTGTTATCCTTTGAAGTGTTGTAAAAAGGAGTTTGTCTTCTTTGGGTTGTAGTATTGGGTAGTAGTTCCTCCTTTGTAATGGAACTCGGTGTCTAGCCTAGTACCAGATAAAGTTTATGAGACGTTGTGATACGTTTGGTTCTACCTCGTGGAAGAACTCGGTGTCTAGCCTTGTACCGGATAAAGTGTAGGCGACGTTGTGAAGGCTTCTCCGCCATATTAAGGATCTTGTGTTGTGTAGTGCTTAGAAAATCTCGAGTTAGGTACCGTGGGAGTGGAGTAGGGCAAGGAAGGAGTCCTTGTAGCTGAACCACTATAAATACTTGTGTCTTGGTTTTGTGTTCCTTTACTATTTATCTCTTTGCATTATTTATTTATATGTCTATCTATCAATATCAAACACACGATCTAAATGGATTGACATAAGTCGATCTAAATACTTTAAAACAAAGTTTTATTAGGCAAAACTATTCAACCCCTTCTGGTTTTCTACAGTTGGCATCAGAGCTTTGTTACCAAGTTTCTTAGAGTATATTGTACTTTAAAAACTTGATACGATCCGTCTATGTTTGAAAACTACAAAGAAGGAAATTTCTTAAAATAAGAATCATGTTTTAGAAATTATTTTTAAGTTTTAACAAATATTGGATATTGATAAATCATTCTAACATTTTCTTTTAAGAAATCTTCATGCTAGGATTCTTCCAATGACTTCGTTCTATCCAAGGAAAAATGAAGTCAACACCCAAAGAAGAATCCAAAGTTATGTTAACTTGCCTTTCCAAAATACGATTAAGTATTTTAAAAGCTCAAGAATTATTTCACGTCTATGCTTTCTAAAAACCATAAAAATGGAATATAGCAAATGTATATTCTCTTAGTTACAATTAGTTGGTCAATAACGTGCTTATTTCTTATGGTTAAAATGATGATATATGCTTCTCTCTTATAAATAGCATCTCTAAAAATACTTTGCGTGTATAAAATGCTATGTGTATATATTCGTAGATTATGTGTTTGACATCAAGTAACAATTTTCTAAAAAGTCTCTCTTCACTATATTCCATCTCAACGTATCATCAGGAATAACATTCCTCTTTGTCCTTCGTAGACTTTTTAAGCTAGTCAATCTACTCTTTCATCATGAAAAGAAATATTACTAACTAAAGTCTTGATCCACCATTACTCGTTCTATTCTCTTTTAAATATCCTTGTTTCCTTTCAAAACGTCTTCATTAACATTTACTCAAATAGGATTATAACCACTCTCATCTTCTACAACTTCTCAAAAATAAGTTATTGCATAACTTATTACATGTAGGAGAATACTTCAAAACACCCTAAACTGGTCTGTAGTCCCTAATCCGTTAGTTTGTACTAGCCGAATCCTTTATCCAACGAAACCGGCCCAACAGACATCAGTTAAGTCGTTTTCAAAATGACAGACCTTTCTCCACTTTCCCTCTCCCAAATCTAAAACGACCAAAACTCAATTCTTCTCATCCTAGGGCTTCATCTTTCTAAGCATCCCATTCCTAAACATCATCATATATAATTACACTCATCCTTCCTATTCTTTTTCATCTTAATTCTAGGGTTTATTATTATAATTTTTTTTATCAATTCAATTGGTTTCTTGTTTTTCTGAAAATTATACCATCAATTGGTAATTGTTTCCTATAAACTTGATTTCTAAACAAGAAAGCCCCATATGAATAAAGTTTTTGAAAAGACATTGTCAATACAAAATAAGCTCATAAGATCATAAACCCATTTTGATCAAGTAATCTATTAACATTTACCTTAATGTAATATTATTTTTCTAGGATCAAACATGCCTAAATCCACCCAACAAGACCATCATGACACCATCCACTATATCCCTAGATATTATCGCAAAAAAGGCTTATCACCTAGTGACCGTAAAACCTTCAACATGCTTCAAAGACGACTCATCCACGAAGGTCGTATGATTGAGGAATCCTTCTTTGAAAACACCGACATTCCTCAAGTCTTTTCCGCAATAAACTTTGATTGCCTCCTCAAAATAGATGAACGAATTTGTTCGGTTTTCATCTTTGAATTTCTACAAAAGCTCTCAGAATATCCGAAACAATGATGGAACCATTTCAATCGCTTTCATCACAAAAAACCAAAGCATCATCTTACCTCTTACCACATTCGAACAAATTCTTCGCATACCATGTGAAGGAATTTGTATGTACTCAAAGGATTGGTCAATCACTTGCCAACACCTCGCCTTAGACTCTAACCCCATCTATCACACTCTACTTGATGACCCCGTTGTAGTTTGAGGTATCATCTTCACAAAAAGAGTTGACAAAACTCGATATAACCTCAATAAAGAACTCATTCATCATGAACCGTTTCTAATGAAACTCTTTGAAATGTTTCCTACTTACAAAAAGTGGGAAGAAATTCTTAGAGAGAATTTCATTTATTTGGTCGGGAACAAAGACCATCCTAATGCTTGTATTGTCCTAATGATCTATTGTCTCATCCACCGAAAACCCTTCAATCTTGCCTACTACATTGCCAAAAGAATGGTAGGTGTTTCAAAACCGACAAAATGGTCCTTTCCTATGATATGCTCCTAACTCGTCTCTTTGAGCATGTTAGTGCAATGCAACCTACTCCTATCTCCAATGACCACTTTCTCGCAAACCATGTTATGCTACCTCTCACCAAACAACCCACCAAAAGGCTTATGATCAATGGGAAAAGGCCTCATCCCCTTTCGGATTCTTCGGACAAAGATGATGATAAAATTGACCCCGTTTCCAATTATCAACTTGATCCCATGACCTACTTTGAACAACTTCCCACACTTCTAAAGGAAAACGAATAATTCAAGCAAACAAAAGGAATGTTCAAGTGTCTAACTCATTTGCTCATCAACATGGGAAAGAAGAAAAAGTGAAGAGATTGACGAAGGAAAAACTGTACTTTTTGTCTCTTATGTGATTATCTTGTTATGACATTTTGGATGTTTTGTGATTGTTAAAACAACGTATGATCATGACTTTCTCTATTTTGTGTAAAACATAAGTGGTTGATCTTATATCAAAAAAATTTGGTCAATACCTTGATTTCTTGCTCATATGTTGTTTCTACATGCTATACTTGCTATGTTTTACTTGTATACATATATTCTTGTTGTAGAGATCATTAGTTTCAAATTTTGATATGTTGAAATGCGTTTTGCAAACTTTCTGTTAAGGATTCTATCTCAAAAGTCGGATCCCTTGGCTATAACTAGACGGATCCCTCAAGGGAAGGATCCGATGGATCTGGGATGACAGAAACATGTTTTATGCCTTTTAGCATCATTCAAACCTTCCAGACCTTATTGGACTAGTTGAACATGCTATATTAGGATCACTTAGGTTTTCCTTAGGCTTAGTTGATCCCACATTCACTCATGGATGACTTAGGATCACATTCAAGGTGTTTTTGATTTTTCATTTCTTCAAAACTCACCATCTTTCCGCTCCAATGTTTACACATTGTTTCTCTCATTTCAAAACACCTATTTTGATATTTCTCTCATTTTTAACAAATTGATTTACTCATTTTAACCTTAAAATGCTCTAAAATCTTGTTTTTCATTTCTTATGATTTTTAAGGAATTTTCTAAATTTTTCCTTAATCACCATCTGGTTTCTACAACCATTTACCATCCTCAAAACTCTTAGTGTCATCCATGATCACCCATTGGTGTTTCTAAAACTCCATTTCCCCCATAAAAGGTATCATTGACTATTCTTACTCATTATACTTGGCCATTTAAGCCTTGTACCATTTAAGACACCTTCGTGGACCAAAATCACTCAGGATATGTAGGTACTAGACCTTGCTAGAACCCAATCATTCCTTTTTCCTACCTTCTGATAGCCGGATCCCTTGCTTAAAGCTATCTGGATCCCTCAAGTGAGGGAAACGTTGGAACCGGTTGCACAGAACATGATTTATCACTTGAGATATTCATTTCAAACCCTCTTAGTTAACCTAAGCACTCTACATTGTCTTAAATGACTCCCTAGAATAGAGCAACACTGTAGTTGACTCTTGTGCATGCAAATCATTGCAATTTGAGGAACTCTAGTGGTTTAGGCTTTAATTCACTTGCCTAATTTCTCCCTTTATAAACCACTTGTGTTTGTGCTTCCAAACCACCATCTAAACCACTTGTGTTTCTTCTTTCAACCTTCATCTTTTACCATTTCACAATGAGAAAAGCACCTAGTGCAAACTCATCAACCAAAAGCCCTGCAAGGAAAATTGCTCATGTTGTCCATGAAATTTAATCAACCGTAGGGATAGCAAAAAATCCATACCCGATGGGGACCCGATCACCAAACCCAATTTTGACTGGGGAATTTCCTAGTTGACCATGGATGGGACGGGTATGGGGAATCCCCAAAATATGAAACCGGGGATGGGGATAACATAAATCCCCGAACCCGACCCCGACTCCGACCTTTCTAGTGTATAAGTATTTAGAATTTATATGTTATATCCATACTCGATTAACTTGTATATGTATATGTATATATTTTTATGAGTATTGACATGTATATTTATATGCATATGTGATATTTATAGAATCAAGTACCTTTAGAATTAGAAACATAAGCACCAACTACATATTACTTATTATTTTTCCGAATAGACACATGATACATATTGTTTTTATATTATATGTGATGTTACAATGTTGAGGATGCTTTAAAGTTGAATTGAAATCATAATGAATCCAACTATGTGTGATGTACGCACGTTTCTTGAAACACTTAATGAGTTAAAATTCTTTATATTTTCGATGAGTTAGTGGAAAATTTATGTTAGTTCATTAGGATTGAAAATCCCCGAATCCCCACGGGGATCCCCGATCCCTATTGGGGGCGGGGATGGGGATGTAAAGCAATTCCCCAATGGGGATGGGGACGGGGATGGGGATGGAGAGTGAAAATGGAGATGGGGATGGTAAATACAATCCCCGACATTCCCTGCCCCTTTGCCATCCCTAATCAACCGAGTCATCACCCAACAAAACTCCAAACACTAGAGTTCCTCTCCAAACAACTCTACCAATCAAACCAACTCTTCAAAGTCTTGTTTCCACCAAACAACCTTCGCCAAACACCACCATACCTTCAAAACCAAACACTAGAGTTCCTCTCCAAACAACTCTACCAATCAAACCAACTCTTCAAAGTCTTTTTTCCACCAAACAGTCTTTGCCAAACACCACCATATCTTCAAAACCAAACACTCTCATCTCTACTAAAACAACCAAACCTTCACTTCTAGAACCTAGAGTTCTCTCCTTCACCTCACCTCACTCATCACCAAACCTATACACTCTAAAAGAGTTGCCACCTAGGCCTTCTCATCCACTACCATTGCCCACATTCTCATCAATTGAGAAAATGTACCACAACAACCTTCTATCCAAAACCTCGGTGTTAGAACTTCACTAGCACCTGTGTCTTTCTCTCCTTCACCCTCAAATGGTCCATTTTAGATTATGAGGAACTTCCAACCTCAACAACCGGATCATATAGATGTTGATACTTCATTACCTCCACCACCAACACATATGCCACCACCTTCATCCTTTGTGGAACCACCACCTTCTTCATCAAACTTACCTCTACAAACTTCTCCATTCTTACCACCACCATTTCCAAGCCATGAAAATGATTGCTATCATTGTCAACATGTCCAAGGGTTCATCCATGAACTACGTGATGAAATACGTTTCACGTTCTATCACCTTCTTGAGCGTATTGATGAAGTCAATAAACCTAACCATCCCTAAACCTTGAAATGCAAGCACAAGTGGTGTTCTTTCTAGTCTTAGGCGCAACTTAGGTTGTTAGAATTTTTTTTATTTTGTTACATGTTTGTATCATTCTTAGTTTTAGAGAATTGAAATATATGCATCATTTCTCTCATTTTATTAAATGAAACTACATGTTTGTATGTTATATGGTTATGTAAACATGTTTGGTGCAACAATACATGACTTACTTGGACTATTACGTCGGTATTTATGTCTATATTGTTGCTACTAAGCTGCAGGTACCCGGATCCCTCAAATTTTTCTTGGCGGATCCCTCAAGTGAAGGATCCGGCAAAACTGGGTGGACATAAATATTTTTGAGCTAACTCTGAAGCTCTTTTGCAGGAACGAAGCACCATATACTTGTTTTCTAACATTTGTTTTGTAGCTTTTCAAAATCCACATGGAGACTTTGACGCCCTCAACATGGGGGAGCTTTTCGTCAAAGCAAAACGTTGCAAAATACTTCCAATACACTCGTTTAGACTTCCTAATTACTTGACGCCCTCGTCAAGTGGGAGCTAAGACGATATTCTTTTCTTACCTTACTACTTCTTCTCTCTACACTTCTTTCTCTAAATCTTTCTTTTCTAAATTTCTTACTTTCTAGAATCTTTTCTTATAACTCTTTCTAAATCTTTTTCTTCTACTATGTGTTAGTTTCTTTACGACGCTCTTTTTGTTTCAACAAAAAGGGGGAGAAGAAAGTAAAAGATCCCATTCGAAATTTTACGAATTTTATTTTTTACTTAAAATAATTTTATGTTTTGTCATCAATAAAAATGGGGAGATTGTTAATATAAATAAACCATAAAAACGTTTATTTATATTTTACGATCTTCTAATATTTTGTCAATAACAATCGTAAAATCATTTTAACGAAATAAATAAAATACGTAAAAGCTTTGAGCCAATAGTTTATTAACACGCTTTTACTAAAACATGTTTAGTTGAATAAGTTATATAAAACCAAAACCATTTTTCTAAAACACTTACAAAGTAATTTTGTTTACTTATATTTTATAAAAATGTATATCTACTTAATATAACTTGTAATGGGAAGGGTTAGGTAAAAACCAAAGTCCATGACCCATACCCATGGAGCATGATCCATGACCCATGATCCATTGCATGACATCATGCATGAAATCATGTTTGATATTATCCATGACCCATGACCCAAAGTCTATGACCCATGACCCAATGACTAGGTACAATGTATCTTGTTGGGTATCCATGATCCAAATTCCATGACCCATGGTCCATAACCTATAACCCATAACCCGGTTGCAACCCAAAATCCGGACTAGCCTGACCCAGGTGTCGGATCCCTTAGATTGCACTGGCCGGATCCGGGTTAACAGTAGGCTGTTTACCTATAAATTGTGAGTCATTTCTCTCTTGCTCACAACCTCTTTTAGACATATCTTCTCTTTATTTTCTAACCTCTGATCCAAAGGATCATTCTATGTAGCTTTCTCTTTATGTGATTCTCTAGGTTCTTTTTAAAGGCGAGATCACAACTTCTTGAAGACGTGCAAACTCAAGGTCATGAGTTGCTAAGCTTCGTCATCATCAAGACCACTAAAGGGCATCTTGTTAATAGTTCTTCTCTCCCTCCATTAGTGTGTCAAGTTGAAGGTATTGCTGTATAGTGCCGAAGGTGTATATTCGATATGGGGCGTCGATGTATATTTGTGTAGTTTGGGTTAAAGGGTATTGATATCCTTTAAAGTGTTATAAAAAGGAGTTTGTCTCCTTTGGGTTTTTGGGTAGTATTTCCTCCTTTGTAATGGAACTCGGTGTCTAGCCTAGTACCGGATAAAGTGTAGACGACGTTGTGATAAGTTTGGTTCTACCTCGTGGAAGAACTCGGTGTCTAGCCTTGTACCGGATAAAGTGTAGGCGACGTTGTAAAGGCTTCTCCACCATATTAAGGAGCTTGTGTTGGGTAGTGCTTAGAAACTCTTGAGTTAGGTACTCGGGGAGTGGAGTAGGCAAGGAAGGATTCCTTGTAGCCAAACCACTATAAATACTTGTGTCGAGGTTTTGTGCTCCTTTACTCTTTATCTATTTGCATTATTTATTTATATGTCTATCTATCAATATCTAACACACGATCAAAATGAATTGACATAAGTCGATCTAAATACTTTAAAACAAAGTTTTAATTGACAAAACTATTCAGCGCCCCCTTCTAGTTTTCTACAAGAAGGTTAGACCCGTCGAAGTTCATGTCTACCAAGAGTTTCTCGAAGCAGTACATTCTACTAAGACGAGTCCTTTGCGAAACATGTTTACATCACTGGTAAAACCAGCTTGAAATTATTACCCGTCCCGGACAAATATTTTTGATTACTAACAATTTATGTTTCGTCAATTCATGGGTAAAGTTCTAAGTCGAGCTCGTATGAGATTCCATTCCATTCTGATCAACATATTATAATCTCGTTTCTCCCCCTCAAAAATAGTATATAAATGTTGTTTTTGAAGAACATTGATGATTAAAATATGCTTTTTGAGGTTTTAGAAATCACGTAGGAAGAAACGGATAACTAAGAACATTTGTTTTGAACAAAGAGTTTTAAGTACTCCTCAGCAATTTGTGAAATAACTTGTTGAAATTTTGAAACATTTGAGGGAATACTTGTCTCTTGAACAGAATTCTACAAAACTTTTGAAAAGTTATTTGAAAATTTTTGAGTGAATTTTGCACAAGAGTAAGAAGCATTCGCTCCTTAAATCAGGATTGAGGCACTAAAGCGTACCTCAGGTTCCTTTCTTTGAAAAAAAGGGGTCATGAACTGATATGTGTGCATAAGCCATCATGTTTATACAAATTACATGAATTCTACGAATAAAGTTCTAATCTAGCTATGAAAGTTCTACTTAACTAGCTATTACATATTAACTAATCTATGAATAGAAAAAAATAATGTTTAATCCTATTACAAATCGTTTTTGTCTTTGGAAGTTTTTGATGTGGAACCTTGCAAGAGATCCAAGGTAACTCTCTAGCCTCCTTAGTTGTAGACGTCTCTTGAGCACTTGGTTGATGTTGTTAATGCATTTCTTTACTTCACGTGCCTCTTGAGAATTCCACCTCTTCTTTCCAGACCTGTCCTTTTGATTATCTTTAAGCCTTATCTCCAAGCCGTTCCATACCTCGGTGAGTGTAGCATCACAAAATTTGTGGAGTTCATCAAACGCCATGATACAGTTTTCGTAATTGCAATAGGTGAATCCAAATTTCGGATCTTTTTTCAAAGTGTATTGAGCTTCCCCAATGATTGCTTCATGTGTAATAGTTGGCTTCATTAGATTGAGCTTGATTTGATAGCTTTCAACTCCTAGCTGAAGGTTTTCAACATGTTCCTTGATGATGGCACTTCAAATGGTAAGAAGGAGAGATGTAATGAAGGAATACTGAGTGCTGCGGGAAATGTGAAGTAGCTTCCCTTAAACCTTGAGCAAGTAAATATCTTCAATGTCGTTGAAGTTCAGGTTCTCGTAGTCAGCTTCACTGAATGTGTATTCTTTATCATCTTCTCTTTTTACCACAACCTTCTCCATGTAGACATACCCATATTGTTCTTCTGTTTCAATGGATTGGAGAGAGACAATCTGTAGATTACTGTAGACCTCTTCACGATATAATCTTTCAACGTGCTTGATGCGGTATTACATACGATGCTTAATGGCCAATGATGAATACCCAAGTAGGCATCCTTGTTGTATTTCATAAACGTAGAGCTGAATAACCTTCTAGCAGTTTCTTCAATTCCCGTTTGTGGATACTCTACGGCAGGGATAAGCGTGATGGAGGTGGCGTATTTTCCTGTAGTGCCTCCCTCTCTTATAAATTCTAAGTCCTTGTTGAAGAAGAACTTGTATGGGATGTTGGGGTGAATAACACTTCCGAGGAGCGGTAAAGGCTTGTTATAGTCTGTGTAGTACTGCTTGTTGGTGTGCATGTTGCTTTCAGGATTAAGCCAGTCGATGTCTTTAGACATGGCATGCGCAATGTTTTCCAGATGATACTCAAGCTCGACCTTGCTTGCTGATCGATCTTCTAGGAAATTGATTGCAGTTTCCTTCACACGCCTGAGCTCTTTCTTTGACAACCGTTGAATGTTCATCTAGGACTTCAGTCTTTTGGAGAATTAGAGTGTGCTTCCATCTATCGATGTTGAGGGTTCTCCAATCTCTGGTTGAGCAGAAACCAAGTCATCAAACCAACCATACTCAGCCGTTGTGTCGTTATTTAGCCATGCTACAACCTTTGGCTGTTCTTTCTTCTTGGATTTTGAGCGTTTTGATTTTGTTGCAGTTGGCGATTGTTAATTCAATATCTCATCACCATTATATTCAAAGTGAATTTGTTCTGGTGGTTCGAGGGTCACGGTTGGCTTACATGTTGATTGATGATGAGCCTGTTCTTCAAAGTGCTCAAGCGGTGGTGGCATTGGTGGCTCAACATTGTCGGTAGGTTTGGTGGTTGATGTAGTTGGAGTCTTGGAGGTAGAAGTAGACTTGGGATCTGTTGTTGTTGTGATGTGTGAAGTAGACCCGCCAACTATTTTTGTTCGTTTATATTGATCTTCATTGTCATGAGGTCATTTGTGTGAAGTTTCAGTTGTCATGCATCCTTCACTTAGTTTGGCGATGGCAACCTTAAGAGATTTGAAGAGCGCAGTTTCTTCTGCATTCAAACTTTCAACTGACTCAGCCAGCATGAAGTACAACTAATCTTGTAACTCTTTAGATGTGAGATTCTCAATCTCATATGGAATGGTACGTAGAGTTGCAGGTGTTGAGGACAAAAGGCTTTTGGCTGTTTCTTCTAGCACTTGTTTGACACATCTCTTCACTTCCTTGGAAACCATCTTACCCAAATGTTTCTTGAGATATTTTTCTGAGTATTTTTGGATAGAACCATCCATTTATGATTCGATGTCCTTCTTAGAAATGTTTCAACACCCTGCTTTGCCTGCTGAAACTCAGCCATTTTATCTATGAGTGTCTTGACGGTGTTGGTGAGAGACTCCACTTATGCTTGCAAAGTCTTGTCTTTCTTGATCCTAGCAAGAGCCACAGCTTTCTTGACTTTAAATGATGTATGTGAAAGAAGTGTAGAAGTCTTGGTTTTCTTTACTAATTTTCATTTGGTTAATGTTGTTTTAGTTGTCGTTGGTGGGGGTGAAGATTGAGTAGAGGAATCTTGAATTGTTGTGGGTTCTTTTTGTTTTTCCTTCTCTAGATCATGAAGTGTTGGAGACTCGGTGTTGATGAGGTGAAATTGAAGGTTATCATCAGGTTTGTCATTAAAGAATTTGTCTGTTTCTTCTAGATTCTTCTTACGTTGTGCTTCAATTTCAGCTGCTTTCTTTTCTGCAGCTTCATCAGCAGCTTTCTGTAACAACTCCGCAGCCTGTTTAGCCAACTCTTCAGTTTAATTATGCTTTCTCAATCTTTCAGGTTCTTCTTCTGCTTCTCTGGTTTTAAAAGCTTCTTCAGCTTCTCTGATCTTTCTTGCCTTTTCCTCCTTATCTTTTGCAAGATCAGCCGCCGGTCTTTCAATAATTTCATCATCAATCAGAGCATTACTTCCCATATCATCATCCTCTTGATCATATTGTTCTTGATCTTCCTTGTCTTCATAAGTCATTAACTCTGTCAGAGGTTTTATTGAGAGTTATTTTCAGCTTCCTGAGCTCTTTCTCTACGATGGAAGGACCAGTAACAGGAGATTTTCCTCTCTTCCTCTTATCTACCAGTTGTTCAGAGATATCTTCTTCTTGATTAGCTTGACTTTGTAAGTGCTGAAAGGTTTCATCAACAGTTGCACTGATTCCACTATCTGAGTCTTGTTTATCGTAACTTAGTTTCAAAGTCGTCAGGGCTAGGAGAGGCTTCTGGATAAGGTTTTGGTGAAGGTTGTTTCTTCTTACTTGGCACATATCTCTTAGGTTTTGTTGATGGATATGGTTTTAGTGCCTTTGATGTGCTTTTAGAGCTACCTACCTTTTTACTTATCACTTAAGAGGATTGTGTGTCTTCTTCAGTGAATCCCGCTCTTCTTTGGATAAAAGCCGCATTGTATCTTCGATAATTTTCAGCTTTAGTGATATCTTCGGGAAGTAAGAAGTCTGGAAGTATTTTACCTTGTTTTCGTGTACTGGTGGCTAGAGTTTTCACCATGTCAACCTTGAGATCGTCTAGAACACTGTGAGCTTCTTAATTTTCATCAAGGAGACGATTTTGAAATTCATCATTAGTTGCACACAAGTTAGGAATCAGTAGCTTGGTGAATCGAACAAAAGAAGTCTTGGTCATGCTTCGCTTGTTTTGAAGCTGATACATCATGTCTTCCAAGAATAATTGAGTGAAGTCAATATTCTTCATATTAACGATGCACCAGGAGATTTGAAGGTGTTAAAATCGGGGATGCGCGTGACCACTTTGTCTTCCAGATACAGAACGGACGATGATTAGGTAGAGTGTTCTCAAATGTTGTGGCATGTACTTCACATCAACTTTGGAGTGTGAGATTAATGGCTCGTCAGCTTGAACATCATACCCAATATCTATGAGAAATTTCATCACTTCCTCTTTTGTGGGTATAGGGACATAAGCTTGTTTTGGTCTTGGTTGGAGAAGTACATTCCATAGCAACTCGACATCAATTGAGTATTTCTGTCTATTTAATGTCACAGTGAAAGATTTTTCGTCCAAATTAACCTTCGCTGTATGTCAGAATTAATGAATATAGAATGTTGGAACCGAAGCTGATTTATCCAACATGTGCTTGCAAGGATGTATCAACAGAATTTGCTTGACAAATCGACAAGTTGGTTCAATGATTTTGAGTTTGTTGTAATGAAACCTTGCGTTGTTCTTGCCAATGACTACTTTGTAGTCTTCAGGGACAATGTCTTCCAAGTTGAGTCTGGGGAATGGTTGTGCTGGAGCATCCATAATTTGTTCAGCCATTGTATTTTGAAAGGAAACAATAGCAAAACAAACATCCAGAAATGTTTAAGTGTTAGCACTTTGTATTAGTTTGTTTTACTGATTTTATTCCTTTGATGAATGAATACTTAGGTTTTCTGACTTAATTACGGATTTGATATAACTTAAACTTATTCTTGTTTTATTGTTTGAAGTCTAAATGTCCAAGAGTTATAGTCCAAGTCCTTATAGGTGCATGAAATTTGGGAAAAATGATCATTTGAATGTGTTATTAGAAATTTTGTGACATGTTAGAAATTTTAGACTTGCTTGAAACTTTGAGTTACTCGAAACTTTTTAAGTTACTTGAAACTTTTGAGTTACTCGAAGCTTTTTAAGTTACTC
This sequence comes from Chrysanthemum makinoi, assembly GCA_910596185.1. Taxonomy (NCBI): domain Eukaryota; kingdom Viridiplantae; phylum Streptophyta; class Magnoliopsida; order Asterales; family Asteraceae; genus Chrysanthemum; species Chrysanthemum makinoi. Next base: position 113,877,206 of record OU343219.1, read on the forward strand.
AAAACTTTTTGCTTGTTTGAAATTTTAGAACTTATTCGAAAGTTTGGAACTCATTTGAAAGTTTTGAGGTTACTCGAAACTTTTGAACTTATTTGGAACTTTTGGAAGTTGTTCGAAACTTTTGAACTTATTCGAAAGTTTCTTTACAAGAAATTCGAAACATTACTGTAGACGTACTTTCTCGAAACTTGCTAATTTCAAACTTCTGTCCTGTTTATTCAAACAAATTCTAAATGTTTCAAACCATTTTAATCACTTATTACAACATTTCTAATAACTTATAACCTAACCACAGACATCAAACTACTTACTCAAAAGTTTTAAGAACACAAAATTTTAATTCGTTCTAAATCAAATCCCAACCAATACACTCCTAACACCCAATTAAAGATACCTGCACAATATCTAAGACCAAATCACACCCAAACACACTTATTCGAAACCTCTTAAACCCTTTTTAATTTGAATAGCTCTCAAAGTTGTTTGATTATTAAAATTCATGTTAGTCGAGTGTAGTTTAAGAGATTTTGAACCTTTCCCATCATTTCCAATTTTACACCTTAAACCATAGTTATTTCTAGAAACAGTTCTAACCATTGGATTTAGGAATGATTGAAAACCGTTTTTAAGATTAGGATTATCAGCATAAATTCACTTACAAATTTGAAGAAATGTTACAGGATTGAAGGATTGATTTTCAGCGGTTGGATTGTCTTTAGTTTTTCTTTTTAAGTTTTGTAAAAATGTGACAAAGTGTAAAAACGGGAGGGGTGTAAGTTTGGCAGTTTTAAACCTTTGACTTTTGGCAGAATTAGTGTCTAGATTGAGAATGATTTACACCGTTAGTCCCTATTTAATAGTTTGATAACATTTTCCCATAATTGATAAAGAAGAAATGTTTACTCCCCCATTTCTTTAAGACTTTTGAAATTTATAAATCTTTTGGGAGATGATTTTCTTGCAAACACATTTTTCTACAACTTGAAACAACATCTTTTTTAAATGAGTGTGCAAGTACCTGAAATATATTTTGAAGTGTTTTTCGAATTCTCCCCCTCAACACATGCTTCATAAGAACTAGTTTAAAATATTTGAAGCAGAGAGCATGTGTTGAATATGAGAAAAATAAGTACTTGCAACCACGTAACCAGTATAAACATATTTTTGGATTTTCTGTTTTTCAATTTGGTTTTTGAAAAAAAAATTGGGAAGATAAATCTTTTTGTATTTTGTTGGTTTTATAATTTTGTATTTTATTTTTGATAAAATATTTACAAAAGTATTTTGGTGTTTGACTCTTTGATTAATTAGTAAGTAAATTGTCGAGTTCTTTTGGAGTCAAACACCGCATACCAATTCGGTGAATTAAATCAATAAATCTTGTATTGGACAAGGCTTTGGTGAATAAGTCCACCAATTGGTGTTCAGTACCCATAAAGTAAAGTTCTACCAAACCCTTTTCCACTTGCTCCTTGATGTAATGATATCTGAGGGTGATATACTTTGACTTGGAGTGTAAAATTGTGTTGCATGAGATTGTTATGGCACTTTTAGAGTCGCAATACATAGGAATCTTGTCAAATATAAAACTGTAATCCATCAACTATGTTCTCATCCAAACGACTTGAAAACAGCAGGCAGTCAATGGCTACATATTCTGCTTCTGTTGAGGACAATGATGTACAGTCTTGCTTCTTTGACTGCCATGACACCATACATCGTACATATTTGCTACATATTTTGCTTCAATCAATTCATGGAATATGGCCAGCATACATCGTTGAAAGGTAGCGGGGGCGTTGCATAACCCGAAAGGCATTCGCTTGTATGCAAAAGTCCCGTAGGGGCATGTGAAAGTAGTTTTTTCTTGATCTTCAGGGGCAATGGGGATTTGGATGTACCCTGAGAAACCGTTAAGAAAGCAGTAGTACTCATGCTCAACCAACCTTTCGAGCATTTGATCGTTGAATGGTAAAGGGAAGTGATCTTTTCGGGTAGCATCGTTTAATTTTCTATAGTCGATACATACACAACAACCTATGACCATTATTTAAGGAACTAAATCACCTTTCTCATTCTTCACAACAATCATTCCTCCCTTTTTTGGAACCACTTGGACTGGGCTGACCCAGGGGCTGTCAGAAATGGGGTAAATTAAGCCAGCATCGAGGAGCTTGATGACCTCCTTCTTCACCACCTCTTTGATATTGGGGTTTACTCTTCTTTGAGGTTGAACGGTGGGTTTGTAGTCTTCCTCCATAAGAATTTTATGAGTTCAAAAAGTAGAGTCAATTCCCTTAATGTCAGCAACACTCCATGCGATCACTCCCTTGTACTCTCTTAGAACCTCTAAGAGCTTCCCTTTTTGTTTAGTGGTTAGAGAGGAGCTTATGATAAAGGGGAGTTGATCTGCTCCTTGAAGGAAGGCATATTCTAGATGGTTTGGGAGATCTTTCAATTCCAAGGTAGGGGGTTCCTTGATCGATGGTTTTCGCTTATTTTTCGATTTTTGAAGGTCAAGAGGTTCAATTTCTGCCTTAGGTGGATAAAAGGAAACAACTCCAACCTTCTCAGTCTCTCTCTCCATCATCGTACATCATGTTTTTGTCGTCATTCATGAATCTTTTTACCAGATACTCATCAATACAACTATCTATATCATCAACAAACTATCAACTTCTTCAACAAAATAAATGGGATGATCGTAAGAGGAAGGATGGCTCATAGTATACTTGATGTCAAAGGTCAAGCTCTCGGATCCCACTCGTAAAGTGAGCTTGCCATCATGAACACCAATAATGGCACGAGCTGTGGCTAAGAATGGTCTCCCAAGGATTATTGGAACTCAGTTATCCTCCTCCATTTCTAAGATCACAAAATAAACCAAAAACTTGAACTCTCCGAAAATTTGAACTCCAATGGGATATTTGATTGATCGATCAGCCATCTGAATACTCATTCTGGTCGATTTCAGCCCTGAATATCCGAGCTTGAGAAATAAGAAGTGAGGCATTAAGTTAATACTTGCCCCAAGATCTGCCAAGGCATTTTTCATAGAGAGTGCCCCTATGGCGCAAGGAATGGTGAAACTACCTAGATCTTCTTTCTTTTTGGGTAGGCTTTTTTGGATGATAGCCAAGCATTCTTCTCCTAATGTTACCAACCCTTCAAGCTTCTTCTGATTTGAGAGCTATCTTTTGAAATATGTTCTATGTTTAGGGAGATGGTAGAATGCATCGAGAAGATGGATGGTAATGATGGCTCCCTTGAAGTAAGACAACAATCTTTTATTGTCTTCTTCGGCCTTTTGGTTCTTTAGACGCGAGGGATAAGGAATCCGTGTAAGAGTTGAACATTGGACGGGCGTCGATGCTTGTGGAGGAGGGTCGTGAGAGGTTGGAGGGGGTTCAGGTGCTCCCTCCTTGTCCAACTCAGGCTCATTGGTAGTGGAATTTTGAACCGGGTATGGTGGATCCTTGGTAGTGGTTCCAGATTGAGTAGTGATAGCACAGGCTGGATCATGCTGGATTGGACCTGGTTCACTTATTTTTTTTGTGGAGTTCGGTGAAATGGCTTTCTAATTCAACCTATTGCTCTTGAATGAATCCTTCAAGGCCCTTTAAAAGCATATCCTTTTCCATGGTGTATTTCCTGATTTCTTCTTCAAAGGTATCATGGATGGTGTATTCGGGGCCCTCTTCCCCCTCAGCTTTCCATTATAGATTACCCTAAAGAGTGTAATGATTGTTCTGATAAAATACAAGGAGGGAAAGGTCACCATAGATGTCATGGCTGGAAAGAAAAGCTTGCTCATGGTGTGAATTATCGTCATACTCATCGCTCTCGTGTGGCCCTCCACAAATGTCGCATATAGGGTATGGGGTAAACAACCTCTTAGGCTCTTGCGACTTTGTGAGGTATGCGAGCTTCTCTTGTGCCCTCTTCATCCGATCGTCGAGAGATAATGGGTTTTTATACGAGGTAGCAGAGATACTCATTACAGTTATTGGCTCGTTCCAAGTGTTGTCTTGGTCTTGGACATACTCCTCAATGCGGTCCCATCCTTCTTCTGCACTGAGATTGGAGATCTTTCGGCTGGTCGAGAAGTAAATCCATTTTTGATCATCACGGGAGACATTTTCGCATAAGATTTGAACAAGAAACCAAAGGTTGATACCATGGTATGGGGCTTGTTGAATAAGATCTTTGAAACGGGTCCAGGAGTTAGTGATAGATTCTCCAACTGTTTGAAGGAAGTGAAGGATTTCGCTCCTGATGGCTGCAGTTCTTACAGGAGGAAAGAACTTTATGGTGAACTTGGTAGTGAGTTGTTCCCAAGTGAAGATAGACCTTGGAGGTAGGTTATCGAGCCACTCTTTGGCCTTTCTTTGGAGAGAGAATAGGAAAAATCAGAGTCTAGATGTCTCCTGAGATGCTCGGTCAACATAGATAGCATCCACAATTTTCAAAAATTGTTTGATGTGATGAATTGGGTTTTCGCTGCGGGATCCGTGAAATTGACACGCATTCTGGATAAGCCAAATGTCGTGGGCATGAAACACCTCATTGATCTGTTCAGAAGGGTAGACGATGGCGCCAGTAAATCTAGATGAGGTAGGAGAAGAGTAATCTCTAAGGAATTTTTCCTTAGGTTCGTTGATGGGTTCATTGACAGGAGTAGCGGGAAATTCCTCACTATGTAGGCTCAGATTATCGTTGTCGATAGTTTCAGGAGAATCGAGGGAATGTGTGGACTCTTCGTCAGTCATGGTTTCATCAAAATAGATGGTGGTGCCTTGTAGTCCCGACTCATGGAGGGCTCTTCTTCATTTATACAACTCTCTACCGGGTTCGGAAAAGGGCTCAAGAAGGGTTTTGGTGGAACTACGGGTCCTAAGCTGTCTAAGGGTGTTGGTGGGGGGAAATGGTTGATTTGGTGGTGGGTTATCACCTTCCATGATGAAAAGTGATGAGGCTACGAACAAAGTCACGAAGAAGGGGGATAGACTATAAGGAAGCTAATGAAAATGAGAAAAATCTTACTTGATAGGAATCAAGCAAGGGAACCTAAACGAGATAGAGATCTAAATAGCTATTCTATTCCCTAAAGTGGCTCCAAAAACTTGATGCGCGTACGAAGCGCGTTCGGGGTCAAAGGAAACTTCATTTTCGTCAAGCAAGTTTTTCAATCTCCTAGGCAGTAAACCTAATCGTTGTAGTGTAGTATGGGGTAAGCCTCGGGGATTGATATCATTCTCTAGGGGAATAGGAATGCTAGTAAGAAATGTATGACGAGAAGGTGAGGTTTGAGGATGATTCTTTTTTATCTTTTTATTGGTTTTTTTTAAAGCTAAGGTAAAATCTTGGGGAAATTGGTTTGGGGGGTGGTACTTCTACCGATTACTCTACTTATCTAATTATCTAGTTTATCTAATTACTACGGGTAGCTATGTCTATTTTGATGTGTGCTCGTATGATGATTAAAAGTGTGTTTACCTAGATACTATTACTCCCTAGTTATCTTTTATTGGTCGGTTGAATTGCCACACCTTATCTTAACGCGTTGTATTCCTAAGGTCGTAGGGTATGCGTAGTCCCTAATTCTTTGAGGTTATCTCTCTTATACAACCTACGGAATCGGCAAGCCTTGGCTATTTCATCCATAGACCATATCCTCATAAAGCATACTCAAGCATTAAATACAACGAATGATGCCTAGTTTCACTCCTAAGCCAATTTATAATTAAGATAAGAAACAACCTAACAATAATCAATAACTAGGTTTCATAGATCTAAGCAAACACACAAGAAATTTAGCTAGACATGGTAAACAAGCAAGCATACACACAATCAATCGAATAAGGGATAGACATAATGTTACTTTGGATTAAAATACTTATCTCGATGTGTAAAATAGGGTATGGGACCTCAAGATACTGTCCAATTCGGAGTACAAACGATTTAGAGTTTTTTCTCCAAAAGTCTACCTCCCTAAATGCAGAAAAATCGAATTCTATATATAGATTTACAAATGCAGAAAAATCGAATTCTATATATAGAATTCTATATATAGATTTACAAATGCAGAAAAATCGAATTCTATATATATATTTACAAATGCGACGGCGTCACCTTTTGCATGGGACGCCGTCAGCTCGCCATCATTAGGGTTTCGTCTGGGCCAAGTCATCGATGGGACGACGTCACCTTAGAGTTGTGACGCTGTCGGGCTTCAGTTGGGACGTCGTCTTGATTCCAGATCTGGGACGTCTGAGTTGAAAACTGTGAGTGACACCCTTCTTCTTTAAGGTGTGACGCCGTCAGGTTATGTGACCAAAATTTCCACTGAGCCGTCGCGTGCATGTTTTGATCAAGTCATCATAGAGGGACGGCGTCGCCCTTTAATTAGGATGCCGTCAGGTACTATTGATCAGCTTTGAGTGGCTTCAATCTCGACTTTTCCATTTTCTTCATGTATTTGCTCCTCTTCGTCTAAATGTACTTCATTCTAGCATTTTGCTTCCAAGAGACCTAAAAAGTGAAAAGGAAAGAAATTAAGCAGTAACGGATATAAAAGTGGTTGAGTTAGGGCTTAAATGACCCCCTAAAAGCGTACGTTTTAAATCCTTATCAAGGTGCAACAATCCCAGTTGTAACCCAGCCCACATCCACCATTTTGCCTTCCTCAACAGAAACAAGAAAAACCTATAACTGTAGGAATACACAAAAGGGTGCTAAGCTACCTCAGGCTGGCACTAGTATGGTTGCAGATGAGGCTGTCACTGGTAGTGGAGGTGACATGTTGGCAAGGGCTGCCACTACTGCTTCTAGCTTAGCAGAAGAGCAGGACAGTGGTAACATAGATAAGACCCAAGCCAAGGCAACTTCTACAGCAGCAGATTCTCTGGAACCTGCTGCTACTGAAGGAAACCCTAGCCAAACGGATAATTTGGGGGGCTCAGATGCTCAAACCAGGTTTGAGACTAAGTTTACATCCTATAATTCACCTCTCAGGGAAAGTTACACATCCCGAAGAAATGAGGATAGGCATGTGAATGAGGAATTAATGGATGATAATGTACACCATGACAAATCCTGTGATCCACCTCTCGGGCTAGGTAACACAAGCCGAAGTGGTGAGGGTAGTGATGGACTACTTAAAGAATTGACGGATCTTTGTACAAAATTATCATAGGATGTTCTTGGCCTCCAAACACTCACAGCTTCTCAGGGTGCTGAAATCAAGAAGTTGAAAGCAAGAGTCAGCTATTTGGAGGGTATTCAGAGGTCAAGAACTGCTAAATATAGGAGGTTGGTTAAAGCTGGCATTGCATTCAGGGTAAGCTCCTCTGAGGGATCTGATTTGGAGGAGGATGCTCCCAAACAGGGGAGGAATGATGTCATAAATTCAGGGGAGGATCAGGATGATTTGAATGCAGGAGTTGATAATGACATGGATACAAGATTTGTTGGTAAGGACACTGGGATTAATGATATGCATATAGATGAAAGTGTAGAAAAAGAGCATGGTCAAGTAGTGGAAACTGGGAAAGATACAAAGAAAAGCACTGCTGCAGGGGAGGAATCTACTTATGGGGTTCAAGAACCTGTTGCTAGTGTAATTGAATCTGCTGCTGGTATTAAGGAGCCTGCTGTTGTATCTTCTTCTGAAACTACTGCTAAGGTAATTGAAGATACTGCAACTCCAACTGATGTCACAGATGATGATACTACAATGGCAAAGGCTATGATGGAGTTGAAGAAATCAAAGCATGTGGTTACAGAATCTGCTGCTACATCAGTTACACCAACATCTACACCAACAGTTACACCATTTGTGCCTACACCAATCCCTACTCCACCTATCCCTCAAGCACCAAAACCACCAACCAAGGGTGTAGTCTTCAAAGAACGTATCTCATCATCAAAGGCAACTGCTTCTCAACACAATTATGAAGGAAAAGGCAAGGTTATGTAGAGCCAGATCCTTATGCTGATATTCCAATGGAGTTCTGGCGAAAAGAAAAGTTAGTCGAACATGATAAAATGGTAGCTGCTAGACTTCAAGAAGAAAATGCTTCAGAGAATGCAGAAGTTCTGAAGAGACAAAAGACTGCAGCTGAAAATGAGAGAAAAACTTTGGAGTTACTAGCATAATGGATGAGGAAAGAGTCAAAGGAGATGCAGATTGTGAGTTTAACATAATCCTCAAGGAAGAAAATGAGGATAACTACACAATTGAGGAAAGGACTCAGTGGCTGAAAAACTTCATGGAAAAGAGGAGAAAACAATATGCTGATGAAAGAAAGAAGAAGAAGTTTCTTATGCCACCAACTGTAAAACAAATAAGGTACTTTCAATGCCAATACTTAAGAAACATGAAGGGGTGGAAGTTAATGCATTTGAAGCCTTTTTATAATGTAGAAATTGAGAAGAAGTATGAGTCTGCAAGAAGAGAATTAGACTACTTCATTCCCATGGATTCTGAAGAGCCTTTAAAAGACAAACTGATAGAGGAAGTGCAACCTCAGGTGGAAAAGAAGCAAGAGGAGAGATAAAAAGTGAAGAAGGAGGTCCAACAGGCTTCTACCATTGGTGTTAAAAGGCTTGGGATCAGGAAGTAATCAGTGGGGAGGAAGAAGAGGAAAGCAGACAAGTCCAAAGCTTATGAGCAGTCTGACACTGAGCAAGAAGGACCAAGTGTTAATGAAAAGTTTGATGAGCAGGAAGATGAGCATATTGACCCATAGGACAGGGAAAGAGTGCATGATCTATATTCAAACTGTTCCTTGATTAAGTACTCTAGACCTAACATTGTTAATGAAACTCATTTGGGGGGTTAAACATCATGTGGTTGATGTTGTTTCAGGTATTCAATTGGGGAGTGATACATTCTGGGATATAGAGAGAGTAGATGGGCAGGTTCAAAGATTCATTAGATTCAGCCAATTTGTTAAGCATTTGGATAGGCAAGATTTTATAGACATCTGGAGGATATTCAAGGAGAAGCACAGTCCATATCCTAAGATGGTCTATGATGCAGTCAATTGGAACTATCTGAAGGTCATGTTTGAACCAGCTCATGAAGATCAAGAATGGAAAAAGTTGAGAAAAACAGCTCGAGATGGGTTTTATCGATTGTGGGTGCATCTTTGTATTTGCTCACGCTGATTGGTGGTATATATGCTGATGGAGAAGGATTATCCTCAACTCATAGCCAATAGAGATGTTATTAGACAGATGTTGACACCCAACATGATTAGAACTCAAAGGCATTTCTTATATGATGATCAAGCTTACAAGTTGATCAGAAAATATGAAAAGATCATGGATCCTAAAAAGAAGAAGTAGTGTGTTTTGAAGCATCCTCCTGGTGGTTGTTCATGCTTAAAGGAAACTTGATGATTTTAGGAGCAAATATCAAGTTTAGGGGAGGATTTTTGGGTTTTATGGAAACTACTGCTTTTGGGAAAGCTATCTGCTTCTGAAGTTCCTGATAAATTGCTCCAAGTGTTAACTACTGGTGGTGTTAGTGAAACTGCTGCTGGTGTATTCTATCTACTGCTAGGTGGTACTTTAGAGAATTATGAGAATACACTAAGTGGTAACTGCTGATGGGCTTGAAGAAACTACTGCTAGTTTTATGTATCTACTGCTAGAGTATCAGTCTGTTTTGTATTTAAGGAATGACGTATTCCTATAATGTAGTATTAGATAAGAATAGAGAATATACGATTATTTAGGAAATGATTGTAACCTAGTAGTGCTCCTTATCATATAAAAGGAGGCATTAGGTCAATAGTAAAAAGCAAGTTTTAAGGCGGCTTCAAGGTTGTAAACCCTAGTTATATTAAGATCACTCGTACTATTAATCTAATAATATTGAAGCTTTTGGTTGTAAATTCATTGTGTTCTTCTTATTCTACAAGTGTTATATTCCGCGTAATACTTATAGATTCAAACAGTTTCTTATACAAAGATATTCAAGATCTATATTCATAAGGTAAACTGGGATCAACACCTAATTGCGAGTGAGCGAAGAACTTGCTTGGGTCCTTAATCCTTACATTTTTTGGGGGAATGAGTTGAGATGGCATTAACCTTCTCAGTTTTCGTCTTCTCAACATAATTGTTAATGGCTTTCAAGAGGTTATCTATCTTCCTATCCATCTCGGCTTGTTTTTTATTAAAGTGATCCGAAAGCTTGGTTATTTGGGCTTCTTGAGATGTTGTGAAGTTTCGCATCATCCCTTCCAAGTTACGTTGACTAGGACCATGAGGGCTTGAATCGTATTGTTGGGGCCATGGGGAGTCGTTAGAAGTGAATTCTTTGGTTTGACTCCAATTATAGTCGGGTTTGACCTTCCAGCCTCTCGGGCTTCATTGAAAGTCATAGGTCCGGGGGTCATCGGGAATCTTTTCCTCTCCTCCGTTAAGCATGGCGTGGATGCTTTACGTGATCAACGTAAGCTTGTTCAAGGGGTCTCGTGCAATTATGAGTGTCATGGGGACCAGTGCATAAATCACAAAGTGAAGTGATTTTTTTCACTTGGTGTGAAGGTTTAGGAGCTTGGTCAATGGTTTGCCTTGTGGGGGGATTGACATGATAATAAAAGATTTGGACTTTGAGCCAAAGATCAATGCCATGGTGAGGGACTTTGTGGAGTAATTCCTTGAATCGAGTCCACGCCTCATAAAGAGTGTTAATACAAATATCGTCATTAAACGTTATTTATATTTTTGATCTTTGCCTAAGTTTTGTTAACGACAAAAGTAAATTTAATTTATAAAAGCTTAAAGCTTGTCAAGTTTAATAGATATTAAAACAAGCTCTTTCAAACAATATATTCATCATTCAAGCATTTACATTTATGATTAGTAACATCTTGATATGACTCTAATCATTATGTATGATAGTAGTTTGTAGAATGTGTTAGGTTCTTAAAACCAAACACTACTTAAGCATTTGCATATTTCTATTAATAGTAATACAACATTTGACATCATGTATTACATCATGGAAATCATTGAAGATTCCATTAGATATTTTGTGAAGATTTGTACTCTTCATATCTTGCACAATCTCACTTAGATAGAGTTGACTTTAGGCACGATTTGATATCTTGATTTGTCCCGGATGGTACTATTTGGTACACGGGAACCCTTTAAGGGGTCCGCGGCCCGTGGACGCCTCGGTCCAATTTGGCTATAAATAGCAATGCCAAGCCAAGTAGTTTTTCATCCCTTTCTAACATACTCATACATATCTTCTCTCTAACCTTTCTAACTCAGTTTCATATCATATTAGTGATCTCTTTTTTAGCAAAGAAGATCAAGTTACATTCAAGCTTCAACGAAGTTGGAAGTCTTGTTTGTTTAGTGTTGTATGATCTAGTGTTGATTCATACTTCATTGTTGTATCAAACCATCATAATCTTGTGAGTGTGAGTGGTTAGTATTTTAGTCCTCAAAATACATTGTGTGTGGGAGTAGTTGTACCCTTGGAAAGAACTCGACATCTAGCTTAGTGTCGGTAATAGTGTAAGCGAAGTGTAAAGGTTTTCTCCGCCCGTGAAAGGAGCTTGTTGACTAGTGAAGTTAAACTCTCGAGTGTGAGACTCGGGGAGTGGAGTAGGGCAAGGAAAAAGAGTCCTTGTAGGTGCGAACCACTATAAACAACTTGTTGTGGTTTGATCATTTCTTTCCTTATTTACTTATTACATATTGCTTGCATATTTCATTAACATACTTAAGATCAATATCAATTGATCTTTCAATAAGTTTCAAAACAAAGATTTTAATCGGTAAACTATTCAACCCCCTTCTAGTTTTCTACAATTGGTACCCGAGCCTCGTTGCTCAAGAATTTCTAAAATAACTTGTATTTTATAAACTTGAAACGATCCATGGATTCTCAAAACTTTAAAGAAGGGCAATCTATGCAAAGACCACCACTCTTTGAAACCAATGGATTTATCTATTGGAAAACCGTTTTGAAACATATGTAAAATCAAAAGATATAGATCTTTGGTTAATTATTGTTAAAGGAGATTTTAGTTCTACAACAAAGGATATTTCCGCTGATGAACAAAAGAAATTAGTTGCTAAAAATAATGAAGCTAAAATGATGCTTTATAATGCTTTACCTAGAAAAGAATATGAAAGAATTTTTATGTGTGAAACCGCCAAAGATATTTGGGAATCTTTAATTGTTACACATCAAGGTAATTCACAAGTCAAGGATAACAAAATTGATCTTCTTGTTCAACAATATGAACAATTTGTTATCCCTGAAGATGAAACCATTGATTGTGGCTTTGCTCGCTTTAACACTATCATTACATCACTTAAAGCACTTGATGAATCTTTTCGTAGTAAGAACTTTGTCAGGAAATTTCTTAGAGCACTCCATCCAAAATGGAGAGCTAAAGTGACCGCTATTGAAGAATCAAAAGATATCTCAATAATGTCACTAGACGAGCTAATTGGCAACCTCAAAGTTCACGAAATGGTAATGGAGAAAGATTCGAAGATCATCAAAGGAAGAAAGGAGAAGATCAAACTGCTTGCTCTTAAAGCAAAGGCGGAATCAAGCGATGATGGTGAATCTTGTTTCGATAGTGAAGATGAGGAGTATGCCATGGCCGTTAGAGATTTCAAGAAGTTCTTTAGAAGAAGAGGAAAGTTTGTAAGACAACCTCGAGAAGAAAAGAAGCCATTCCAAAAAGATCGGGATGATAAGAAGATTAAAGGTGAAAGAAAGTGTTTTAGATGTGGTGATGCAAGTCATCTCATAAGAGAATGTCCCAAGCCACCTAAAAGCAAAACTCAACGAGCTTTTGTAAGTGGTGCTTGGAGTGATAGTGAAGACGATGAAGAATCAAGCAAGGAAGAGATCGTCCTAATGGCACATGAGTCAAATGAGGTACTTTCCGACTCTTCTTATTCTTCTATAGATGATGACACCTTGCAAAAACAATATAATCAATTGTGTGAGCTAAGTCTAAAAATCATAACTAAAAATAAATATCTAAAACTAAAAAGGAGTTTTTGGAAAATGAGGTATATGAGTTAAAAGAAAAAGCAAAACGACTAGAAAAGGAAAAGCAAATGACGATGATTGTAAATCATGTCAAGAGCTTAATCTTGAAATAGAAAAACTAAAGCTCACACAAGAAGTTTTAATAGAAAATAATTCTAAGTTTAAAAGGTTTAATAAAAACATCGCTATTGCCGATGAAATAGTTAAAATCCATAAAACACCCGGAGACATGAATGGGCTAGGTTTTAATGAAGTATTAATTCCAAAGAGTCAAAATAAAACGGCCGAAAAGGACTAACATTCATCAAAATTGCTGCAGCACGGACGAGACGGAACCAAAATAAGGGTTCCGTCCGTTTGTGCAAAATGGTACATGGTACTTCATGAAGCGAATGTTCGCAATACGGACCGCACTGAATTTGTTAAAGTAACAAAGAAAACCAATGATAATGTTAAACTAAAACCAGCCATTATATCTGGAGTAGGACTTGTTAAAAATGAATTTAGATCAAAACTACTCAACAACGATATAAAACTTCTTTTGCAGCGCCCTTTCCTAAGAGCAACCACAACATACAACCCAACTATCAACACAACGGTTGGAATCAAAACTTCCTAGACCATATCAAACTCCAGATTACATGCCATGGAACCCTTACCCATCATTTCCATACATGAATCAAATAAATGGTATGTTTAACCCAAACGGACCCATGAGATATTGGGGACCAAATGTTTGAGTTATTTGCTTCTTAGGTATGCTTGAAAGTTGGATTGGAACCCGATGAATGGATAAAAGATAGTGGTTGCTCACGACACATGACGGCAACAAAATCTCTTCATCATACCAAGAGTATGACGGAGGTAATGTCACCTTTGGTAGCAATCTCAAAAGCAAAATCATTGGCAAAGGTACGATTGCTCATAACTCTCTAACTATTGAAAATGTTGCTCATGTGGATAGGTTAGGATTTAATCTACTTAGTATTAGCCAACTATGTGATAAAAAGTATAAAGTACTATTTGATGAAAATGGTAGTAAAATACTAAAAGATGGTATCACCATAGCTAAAGGAGTTAGGAAAAATAACATATACGTCATGAAAATAGATAAAACATATAATGACAAACTTTGCCTAACAACATTAGACGATAGCTCATCTCTTTGGCATAGACGCCTAGGTCACGCTAATATGAGACTTATACAAAACCTATCTTCAAAAGAGTTGGTTAGAAATTTACCAAAACTAAAATATGACCAACACTTTTGCGACGCTTGCAAAATTGGTAAACAAACACATAGTAGTCACAAATCTAAAAATATGGTGTCCACATCTAAATGTCTAGAATTATTACATATGGACTTATTTGGACCATCCGCTATAAGAAGCTATGGAGGCAACTTATACACTTTGGTCATAGTAGATGATTACTCAAGGTTTACTTGGACGTTATTTTTGAAAACCAAAATGAAGCTTTTGATAAATTTGAAATACTTAGCAAGAAAATTCAAAATCTTCTAGGTGTCCAAATTGTGTCGATCCGAACGGATCATGGTCGTGAATTTGACAACGAAACTCAATTTGGAAACTTTTGTGATACAAATGGTATAACACATAACTTTTCCGCTCTACGAACACCTCAATCAAATGGAGTAGTAGAACGTAAAAATAGAACAATTCAAGAAATGAGTAGAACAATGCTTAATGAACAAAACATTCCTCAAAAGTTTTGGTGTAACGCCGCTGACACTTCTACATATATTTTAAATAGAGTCCTAATACGTCCTTTCCTAAACAAAACACCATATGAACTTTATAAAGGTAAAAGCCAACATTAGGATATTTTAAAGTCTTTGGTTGTAAATGTTTTATTCTTAATACTAAGGATTATCTCACCAAGTTTGACCCAAAGTCTTATGAAGGTGTATTTCTTGGTTACTCTCAAACTAGTAAAGCTTACATTATCCTAAATAAAGAAACAATGAGAGTCGAGGAATCGTTGAACATAACATTCGACGAAAGTCCACCTCCTCTAAGACATCACCTTTGGTAGATGATGACTTAGTTGAAAGTCAAATAATAGAAAGTCAAATTAATAATAACAAGGAAGATGAACCATCAAATAAAGAAATTGTCAACATCAAAAGAATCTAAAAGTCATCCATTAGAAAAGGTCATAGGACAACTTAATCAAAGAACCTTAAGGTCACAAGCTCAAAATCAAAGTAATCATTTTTGTTTTGTATCCACCATTGAACCCAAAACCATAAATGAAGCAATAAAAGATGAATCATGGGTAATTGCCATGCAAGAAGAATTAAATCAATTAGTTAGAAATGATGTTTGGAAACTAGTTCCAAAACCCAAAGATCAAACTATAATTGGAACAAAATGGGTCTTTCAAAACAAAATGGACGAAAATGGTGTAGTATCTAGAAACAAAGCTAGGCTTGTTGCACAAGGTTATAATCAACAAGAAGGAATTGACTATGATGAAACTTATGCACCGGTAGCTAGACTTGAATCTATTAGAATATTACTTGCTTATGCATGTGCTTATGACTTTAAATTATTTCAAATGGATGTTAAAAGTGCTTTCCTTAATGGGTTTATTAACGAAGAAGTGTATGTTGCTCAACCTCCCCGTTTTACCGACTTTGAGAAACCACATCATGTCTTCAAACTCAAGAAAGCATTATATGGCCTTAAACAAGCACCTAAAGCTTGGTACGACCGTCTTAAGACTTTTCTTGTTGATAACAAATATACTATGGGATTAGTAGATAATACTATTTTTACTAAGAAAAGGAATCACAAATTATTATTGTTCAAATATACGTTGATGACATTATATTCGGATCAACTTGTCAAGAACTATGTAATGATTTTTCTAAAATCATGCATGACGAGTTTGAAATGAGTATGATGGGTGAGTTAAACTTCTTTCTAGGACTTCAAATTAAACAACTAGAAGATGGTATTTTCTTTAACCAATCTAAATATATAAAAGACATGCTTAAGAAATTTGGTCTTGAAGATTCCAAACCAACTAAAACACCCATGTCCTCGGACACTAAACTCACCAAGGACTAAGAAGGTGAATCCGTAGATAACACTAAATATAGAGGAATGATTGGTAGCCTACTCTATCTTACGGCTAGTAGACCCGACATTATGTTTAGTGTTGTTTGTCTATGTGCTAAGCTCAAGAAAACCCAAAGGCATCACACTTAGAAGCATTAAAAAGAATTTTTAGATATATTAAGGGAACAACGTGTTTAGGATTATGGTATCCCAAAGGAACGGGTATTGAAACCATAGTGTATGCCGACTTCGGATCATGCGGTGATTATGTCGATAGAAAAAGTACAAGTGGTATTTGCACTTTTGTTGGACATTGTCTCACCTCATGGTTTGCAAAGAAGCAAACGGCTTTAGCCATCTCTACAACTGAAGCCGAATACGCCTCGGCCGAAAAGCATGTCAACAAGCTCTTTGGATGAAGCAAGCTCGCAGACTACGAATTCATCTCAACGACATTGTGATACTTTCTGACAACAAAGGAGCCATCGATCTCAAAAGAATCCCGCTCAACATGCTCGCACAAGCACATTGAAATCCGCCATCACTTTCTTCATGACAATGTTCAAAAAGGAAACATTTCAATCGAGAAAGTATCCTCCGAAGACAACATTGCCGACATCTTAACTAAACCTCTTAAACAAGAACCTTTTAATCTTCTTAGACTTGGTTTAGGGTTAATGGAACCAAACATGTAGGATAAACATAGCCTAAAAATTAGAATAGTCAAACCAAAACATTTTGCCTTTTATATCGCATCTTTAGTATACGACCAACGACAACACGGACGGAACCAATTATTTGGTGCCGTCGGTCCGTGCTCTCTGTAAGCAAAACAAACTATACATAACATCTCTTCCTCACAACCCACTTTACCAAAACGCGTAAAACTTAAACCAAGCTCATTATTGTCATCTTCCCACTCACTAATCACTCAAGATAACATCATTGTAAGTATCCTAACTACATTTCATCTCTTAATTCTAAGTCTAGGATTCTTATTTATGCACAAAACTATCACAAATCATTACATGGGGTTTTATGTATGCTTTTATACCAAATATGAATTCAATTGGCAAATTGCATAACTAGTCATTCAAATTAGGTACTACATTATCATATTGCATAAACAAATCATGTTTCCCACTAATTGATAGATGATAAATATAAGGCCTCTATTCAAACAACCAAACACCCCATGTCAAAAGTTTTGAAAAGCTTCTCACTTGTAGGAAAACTTTTTTTCATTGCTAATACAAATAGAAACGTTAGAATTTTCATCACTTGCATGCTCTTGAATACTAAAGGTATTGCAAAACTAATATGCACTCCGGGTATATTCAAATGTAGCCACATTGAATTAGGAGCATTTGGGTTATCTCATGGTATTTGCCAAACACCCCACTAAAACCATTTTGTGCATAAAATGAGTCGAGATAACCCAACTCCAAATTGTTTTCATATAGGCACACACTAGAACCAAAAACGTTAAAATTTATTTTCATATTTTTAACATATTACTTCTTGTCCCTAGGAATAACCATGGTAGCCGCAAGATTCTATGATCACAAAGACACTCTTAACTACATTCCCAAACACCACAAAACCAAAGGACTTACCAAGGAACAAGTAGAAATATTTAAGGGTCTAGAATCAAGGTATTTCCATGAAGGTAGAACCATTCACTCATCCTTCCTTGAAAATACCAATCTCCGTGAAGAACTAGCAGCCATTCAATTGATTGTCTTCTTGACATCGATGAACCAATTTGTCCTAGGTTTGTGTTAGAATTCTATGCTAGTGTGACCGGTTTTAGTGATGAAGACGATGATGAATTATGTCTTAGGTTTAGAATCAACCAAAATGACTACACCATCACCTTAAGCAACTTTGCTCAAGTGTTAGGAATTCCCAACCGAGGAACTTGTGTCTACACGGATAAGTGGTCACTCATGGCTCTTGATGCAATCAATGACCGCTCTCTTCCCTACATAACCCGCTTAGCCGATAAGGATGTCATCCGTGAACACCTTTTAACCCAAAACGATACAACCCGAGTTACCCGAAAGGGAAAAGAGGTAAACCGAGATCCATATGGAATGGAGCTAAATGAACTTAAGCCCAAATTTAAGAAATGGGAGGAGTTACTTAGAGCAAACGTCATTAGCACCATAGGGAATAGGGATCACATAAACGCTTGTCTTTGCCACCTGCTCTACAACTTGTTCAACACGACAACCATTCAACTTAGCCTACTACATAGCTAAGAGAATGATTGATATTCCAACTCAAGGATCCGTTGCTCTTCCATACGGGATGCTTCTCACCCGCCTCTATAGAAATCTCCTCCAATTCCACCAACCCCAAAAGGGATGCACCTTCACTATGAACTCATCCCTCACATCTTTGTACCTTTGAGTGATGCTCGAGTTGCTAAGACTAAAGGCAAGAGAGCTAAACCTCCAACTCCTTCATCATCATCATCAAATAGCTCCGAGGATGGTCTTCCAAGCTCTCATCTTCCACCTCATGAGTATTATGCATCTCTTCCCGAGATTGAGAATGAATCAGCAGAATTCAAGCAAACTAAGGGAATGTTCAAGTGCCTTGGTAGGATGATGAACAAGATTTACAAGAAATTAGACAAATAAGGGTACTTTAAGGAGTGTTTGGAACAATGCATTATCATTAATGTTTGATACTATTTAGTTGTTTTATTATGTAGGATGATAATATAACTTGAAACAATGTTGTATGCTAACAATTCATGTGGGGATAGCACAAGTATGCTATCAAATTTTACCCATTTTCACTATATTGTGAAAATCAATAAGCCTTGCTCAAAATCTATGCTCCACTATGTTTACATATGTGTTATTTACTTTTCCTAACTAGAAATGTTTAGTATAACAGCTTTTGAGAAAAATTTCGTGTTTAAATTTGCCCGACACCTAAAATGAACTCGTCCAATTTTCAAGACTCCACGGATCACGGCACCATAATTTTGGTACCGCCCTTTATATAGTTTGGTACCGCCATACCATGAGGCGGACTGCATAACACCCTTTTTAGGTACCGCCCCGTATGTTTTGGTGCCGTGGATCCTCCGTGTAATTTTCTCAATTTCACTCTTTCGTGATTCCAAATTATCTTCCATCACTTATAAATCAATCTTAACTAGTTTATACTGGTATTAGAACTAGTATTATGTACTAAGGTATATAAGAAATCCATTTCCCACCAAAATTCAAAAATTTGAAAAATCCACCCAAGGAGCCCTTTGGCATAAAGGAAGGAACCAAAATTTTGGTACCTTCAAATCCGTGGGTAATCTGAATATTAGGAAATTCCACTCACTAGAACACATTTATTGCATATCTTTTCTTCTTCACTCCATCTTCTTTGTATGGATTGACTTGGGTGATATGACTAGCATTCAACCCACTTCCAAATCATTAGGAACCTCATCTCTTCAATGGTTCAACATCAAATCAAACCATTTCTCAACAATTTCTTATCTCTATAAATTGAAAGGTTTTACCATGATCATCCTCACACCTTCTTCATTCTCACTACTATCTAGCAAATCAAAACCCAAGTTAAAATGACTAAATCATCACCAAAACCTTGCAAGAAAACCGCTAGAATGAATGAAGGCCTTGTTTTGTTCATCTTAGCTCATCATCCGAATCTTCACCACTCACCATCTCATCTCCCATTAGAGATGATACACATCTTACCTTAGCTACACCACTTCATCACACATTGTGATCACCACTCCACCACCAACAAAAACACCTACTTCACCTCCACCTGCACCCATCCAAACATCCAAAACACCCTCACCACCTTCACCAAGGTCTTCCACTCTCACTCCCATGGAGTTATTTTCAACTCCACCAACATCACCAAATCCTTTCCTAGAGGACTTGGAAGACTTGCCTCCTAGGCCCAGTCATCCACCACCATTGCCATCCTTTGGCACCATTGAGCAATCGCCGTAATGAATCACCTGGTCATCCATTGACCCAAACGCCCCATTAGGGCCAAGACCTCTCCTTTTCCACCCCATTCACAAGGACATTCATGGTCCTTTATACGTGGATCATCCACTTCCATCATCAATGTCCCCTCATATTGAGGACATTCCGGAGAGTATGTGGGATGACAATCCCACTAGAGAGGAGATTCAAGCCGAACTCCACAACCTCCACCAATCCAAAGGCATGGTGGATTCTCACTTAAGTGAGACAATGCAAATGCAAAGTGCTTTGCTTGCATCCATCATGACCACTCCAAACATCCCCAACACCACCAACACATCCACCATTCCACCACCACAACCTCCCCAAACTTTCTACCCTCCAAGGCATGGCTGCTCAACTTGTGAGCAAGTCAAGTCGGCAAACCGTGGAACGGACCCGGATTATGGTCCATGACTTCCCCGAAGAAATGAGGTTCATCCTCAACCACATTCTTGAGCGTCTCAACGCTTTTTCCCATCCACCATCACTTTAGGATGGTTTTCAGAATAGTCTTTTATTTTTTTAGGATAATTTTCATTTTCTTGTACTAAAACACATCATTGTGTTCTCTTTTCATGATCTTTATTCATGAAAAATTTTAACTAATGAATGTTGTTTATCATATTGTTGGTGTCATTACATAGTGCTTGGAAATGCTTGTGAATGATCATTATTACTAACATTTTTTTTTTTTTTTAGCTTTATTTTCACAATCCATGTATCTTCCCATTAAAGCACCCAATTTAGGGGAAGCTTTGAACAAGGGGGAGATAATAGCTCTGCTCATTACATTCAAGATATTCTTCTTTTGTTGAGACAAAAAGGGGAGAAAATATAGAACTTGAAATTATTTTATATGACTTTCCGAAAAAGGTCAAAAGCATACTTTGACTTTCCTCAAAAGTCAACATCATGCATCAACTAGTGAATTTTTGACTTTCATAAAAGTCAAATTTCATACACTTGCATTATCATTTTCTTTTCAAGTTCTAAAACTAATATTTTTATAACTCTTGTACAAACTTTGGTTCTTTTATAAAAATAAAATTTATATTTTGTCCTCAACAAAAAGGGGGAGATTGTTAATACAAATATCGACATTAAACGTTATTTATATTTTTGATCTTTGCCTAAGTTTTGTTAACGACAAAAGTAAATTTAATTTATAAAAGCTTAAAGCTTGTCAAGTTTATTAGATATTAAAACAAGCTTTTCAAACAATATATTCATCATTCAAGCATTTACATTTATGATTAGTAACATCTTGATATGACTCTAATCATTATGTATGATAGTAGTTTGTAGAATGTGTTAGGTTCTTAAAACCAAACACTACTTAAGCATTTGCATATTTCTATTAATAGTAATACAACATTTGACATCATGTATTACATCATGGAAATCATTGAAGATTCCATTAGATATTTTGTGAAGATTTGTACTCTTCATATCTTGCACAATCTTACTTAGATAGAGTTGACTTTAGGCAAGATTTGATATCTTGACTGCCGTGGAAGGCGTATTATTTTGATACTGAGGCGAACCCTTTTGGGTCAGCGGTCCGTGACGCTTCCTCCAATTTGGCTATAAATAGCAATGCCAAGCCAAGTAGTTTCTCATCCCTTTCTAACATACTCTCATACATATCTTCTCTCTAACCTTTCTAACTTCGTTTCATATCATATTAGTGATCTCTTTTGTAGCAAAGAAGATCAAGTCATATTCAAGCTTCAACGCGAAGTTGGAAGTCTTGTTTGTTTAGTGTTGTATGATCTAGTGTTGATCCATACTTCATTGTTGTATCAAACCATCATAATCTTGTGAGTGTGAGTGGTTAGTATTTTAGTCCTCAAAATACATTGTGTGTGGGAGTAGTTGTACCCTTGGAAAGAACTCGACATCTAGCTTATTGTCGGAAATAGTGTAGCGTTTAAGTGTAAAGGTTTTCTCCGGGTGAAAGGAGCTTGTTGACTAGTGAAGTTAAAACACTCGAGTGTGAGACTCGGGGAGTGGAGTAGGGCAAGGAAAAAGAGTCCTTGTAGGCCTAACCACTATAAACAACTTGTTGTGGTTTGATCA
The DNA here is from genome assembly GCA_910596185.1 of Chrysanthemum makinoi. Lineage (NCBI taxonomy): Eukaryota > Viridiplantae > Streptophyta > Magnoliopsida > Asterales > Asteraceae > Chrysanthemum > Chrysanthemum makinoi. The sequence continues at coordinate 113,899,435 of OU343219.1, forward strand.
TTTCTTTCCTTATTTACTTATTACATATTGCTTGCATATTTCATTAACACACTTAAGATCAATATCAATTGATCTTTCAATAAGTTTCAAAACAAAGATTTTAATCGGTAAACTATTCAACCCCCCTTCTAGTTTTCTACAAAGAGTTTCACCTTGACGTTGTTGGAACATCAAGTTATCATTCCTAAGCTTAGTGGTCCTCCCCAGTGGGAAAAATTGGTCAAGGAAACAGGTGGTGAGATCATCCCAACTTGAGATGGATCCTGCGAGAAATTGCTCAATCCAATTACTAGCTTAGTCCCGTAGAGAGAATTGGAAGAGACGCAATCGCGTGGTCTCCCGAGTGGTAGCATCAAGTTCAATGGAGTCAACGATTTTAAAGAAATCCTTGAGATGGTGATTAGGATCTTCGGAACGAAGTCCATGATGGTGTCGGATCGCAGGGTCGTAGTTTGAGCTAAATGGGGAAGCTCAATGGTGTTCCTATAGCCTTGATGGCTCGGTCTAGAGTATTCACCAAGAGTACGGCCTCTTGGCGGGTCGAGTGGTGGTTCATTGGGTAGTGGTAGTGGTTGATGTGGTGGTGGATTGTTGTTGGGTGGATTATTACCTTCCATGATGAAAAATGACAAGGCTACGAACAAAAAAAACACACAAAGAAGGGGGATAGACTACAAGAAAGCTAAGAAAAAATAAGAAATCTCACTTGATAGGAATCAAGCGAGTAGACCTAATCGAGATAAAAAAAATAACTAGCTATTCTATTCCCCGAAAGCGGCGCCAAAAACTTGATAGTAGGGTTTGGGGTCGAAAGACTACCTTTTCTACGAGCAAGCTTTACAACCCTCTAGGCAGTGTACCTAATCATTGCAGTGTAGTATGGGTAAGCCTAGGGGGTTGATCGTTCTCTAGGGGAATAGAGATGGTAGTAGAGATGTATGACGAGAAGGTGAGGTTGAAGGTGATTCTTTTTAGCTTTTTTATATTCTTTAGAAAACATGTAAAAAGCTCGGGGTTTAGGAGTGGGGGGGGTGGTAATTCTACCAATTTTAACTACTTAAACTAAAAACTAATTATATTAATGAAAAGGAAAATAAGCTATGGATTGATTGGTGTGTTCTTATGATAATTAAAAGCGTGTTTACTTAGATTTTCTTACTCTCTAGTTATCTCTTATTGGTCGGTTGAATTGTTACATCCTCATTTTAATTGGTGTGTTGTATTCCGTGTTAGTCATAGGGGGTGCCTAATTCCCTAGTTATATGAATTGTAACTCTCTTCTAGACTATCTGGGATTGCCAAGTACCGTAGTATCTCCCCCGAATACTCTATTATCCGAAAGCCATACTTAATAAACACAACGATGGCTCAAGTGCACTCTCAAGCTTTGTGCTATTTAGGACGTTCAAGCTCACAACAATTAAAGAAGAAGCCAGTTTTCCTTACTTTAGCGTCTACCAATTAAAACAAGAGATAACCTAACAATAATCAACAACTAGGTTTCATAGATCTAAGCAAACACAATAATAATTTAGCTACGCAGGATAGATAAGCATGAACACAAACAAATAATTGAACATAGGATAAACATGGTGATATAATGGATTAACAAACTTATCTTTGAGTGTAAAGAAGGGTTTGGAACCCTAAAATACAGCCTAAGTCGGACTATGAACGAACTAGGGTTTGCTCTCCAAAATATTACACACAAAATACAAAAAATTCGAAGTCTATATACGTGATATACATAACACGCGCTGTCTTTTGATGGTGAATGCCCCTGTCGCCACAGGATTTCGTTTAGGATAAGTCATCGTTGGGACGACATCAGTTGAGGAAATGTGACGCCGTCTGCTTCATAAGACGCCGCCTTGAAATGAGTCTTGGTCATCCGGTATGAAAAAAGGGTAACCCTCACGGAATAAAGCGTTACGCCGGCCATGTTGTAAAATTAAAAAGTGACTGAGTGCCGCTGAGAATTTTAGAAAACTTGTGAACTCGGCATCGCTTTATGGATTGGCAGTACGCGTCAGTGCGAAATTCAACTTGAATTCTTGACTTTGTCGTTTTTTTTCATGTTTTCGCTCTTTTTCGTCCAAAAGTGCTTGATTCAAACAATTTGCTTCCAAAAGACCTAAAATGTGAAAATGAACGATTTTAACCAGTAACATATATAAAATGTGTCGATTTAGGGCTTAAATGACCCTCTAAAAACGTATGTTTTAAATCCTTATCAAATATTCTATAGGAAACGGTGTACACTTTCATTAAAATAATCATATTAAAATAATAAAAATTAACATAATGTAAATAACAAAATAATAAAAGCAGACAGAAAGGGGTAGAAGCAGAAGACAAACACTATGAACGATAAACAAAGAAAACAGTAAAGGTCGTGGAACGAGGCTCGTGTTAAACACAATTCCCTTAAAACAGATTCGCCACTCGCTTCCCGTGGTATAACGTCCAAAGTCGCTGTTGTAATTCGACAACTTGCACGAAAGATCACCGCGTATGCGCTTACGATCGTAGGATTGCTAGAACTCGTCTAGTAAGGAGCTGCATTTTTCTGTGTCTCAAAACCGAATGAGAGGTGTTTAATTTATAGGCTAAACCTATCTTGGTCACCAAGACAAGATATCTGCCAAAATATACACCGATATGCAAATCTGTTAAATATTAAACACGATTTCAAAATCTTCCATTTATTTAAACCGATTCTGTGTAACTTGTTTACAAAGTTTAAATCAATTCCAAAAATAAATGGACACAAAATCTGGAAATATATTAAAACCCGAACAAAAATCAAAAAAACAATACGCAGTGTATGCAGGTTTCTGAGTCGCATTTGTGTCCAAGCAGTCGCTGGGCTTGCATGAGTTCGTGAAAGCTTCAAACCCATTTTGGCCGTAAATCTTGAAATTGCAGGCCCTCGCACGTAGGTGTTGGAGTAAAACCAACAAATCAATTTGAAGGTTCATAGCAATATTCCTATATAAACAAGCTTTCATTTCTTGTTTTGGGAGATGTGGGATACTCCCACTTTTCCAATTTTTGTGTTTCAAGTGCCTCACTTTGAGACACGATATCTCATTCATATCAACTCCATTTTTGACACTCTTTAGCTCGTTACAAAGCTCTCGTCAAGTAGAACGCAGCTACCAAGAAATATATATATATATATATATATATATATATATATATATATATATATATATATATATATATATATATATATAACATATACATATATTAAATAGTGTCACAAAATTGCAAAAAATTTTGCAAAACATTTTTTCCAACAATCCCCCACATGAATGGAGATCGGTCGAAAACACACATAAGTTTCGTCGAAATTTCTACGGTTAAGTCTTGCATAGGATAGGTAGGTGTAACCCTTTGAACCTTCCTTTGTGAGATGTACTTAATCTCCTAGATCTGAGTAGTCGCGATGTCCTTGAACTCGTCATCTATTTACGTAGACGACATTACACTTCACACAAGACTCTCCCTGACACTATCAAGTCCCTCATGGTCGCAGTTCTATGGTCATGAACACTAGCCCGGTTCTCGAAGAGCTCTTAGGAATTGCGCCCCCTACAATTCCTTTCGAAGCGACCCCACTTCTCTCTCACATAGATGATTTCATCTTGAATTATTAAAAACATATGTTTTGTGATTTCATCTCGAACCATTATGCTTTGTGATTCCATCCTGAATCATTAAAGCTATATGTTTAACCTCTCAACAAGTCACATTTGTTATAGGAATGGAATAGGAAGTTACAATATTTAGTAACTCACCCACATTGACGTGACTTCCCCCATATTTCTATGATTAGGTTGTCCTATTGAACCTAACTTGGGATCTCCATAAGCGGGTTAGGTTTTCCTTCATAGAAACTCATTCCTTTAAGGGCTTTAGTCCCATTCCTTTAGAAGACTTACTAACTAACTCTCTGCTTAAGCCTTCGTAGATGACGATGTTATCCTTTGACTTCACATAGTTAATTGAGATAACTCTTGTTGAGAGTAGTTGTCTATCGAATTATGTCACGACGGATATGTCCTGACTTTCCATTATACATTATGCTATGAGCTCTGTCAATTGCCAATTGACTATCACAATGTATTCTAATGGACGCTACGGCTTAGGCCACCTTGGTATGTCCTCTACGAATTGACTTAGCCATTCCGTGCCTTGTCCGCATTTATCTAACGCGATAAATTCTCGATTCCATCGTGGACTTAGCTATAAGCTTTGCTTGGAATACTTCCAAGATATAGCCGCCCCTCCTAGTGTAAACACATATCTGATGAGTGTCTAAATACTCATCAGTTTTGGTACCATTTAAACTGCAAAAACATCTGAAAACACTCAGAAATGCATCAAAATGATAAAAATATCACAAATTAGTGTTTTATGTGTTTTCAATTCAAAAATATCAAAATCGTGAAAAACGATAAAGTTTGCATAATTGGCGCTTTTAGTCCCCAGTTTCAAAATTGTCAAACAAGTCCCTCGTAAAACAAAATAAAGAAAAATGTTATTCAAGGTCCCTGAAATATTTTAAATTGTCAAAAATGGTCCTTGAATAAATCTTTTGTCAAATGGCGAAAGGTCCTGAACTTTCATAAAATGTCAAGTTTGGTCCCTGGAAAATTTGAAAATGACAAAACTGGTCCTTGTACTATGGAAGCTTGTCAATTTTGATCCCTTGTGTGAACTTTGGAAAATGGCAGAAATAGTCCTTCAAGTTTGGAAGAATTACAAGTAGGTCCTTATCACTAAACCAAACCCTTGTCAAAAACCTTTTGACCCCTGCCATGTATACCTTTTTGGACCCCACACTCATTTGACCCCTAGTCAAATACCACCAAACTAGCAGCTTTTCCTTTTCCCTCCACCTCCTCTTCCCCACCACTTGCCTCAGAAATCCTCCGCAACACTCTCCAATCACACTTACCAAAGCCTTATCCCAACACCCCTCAACCCCCCTCATCATCACACACGTCCACCCCCTACTTGCAAAATCGAGTCCACAGAGGTCAAAATAAGCTTTCCCGCCAAAATCATTAAAAGGCAAACCGCCAAAACTCTCCCATTGGTTAAAAGAAGTGGTGGGATTTGATCCAAGGACACGTGGAACCATTTGAAGCTATAAAAGAGAGGAGGAGAGTGAAGAACCGTAGTTAGTTTTATATTTCTTAGTATGTCGTTTTTAAGCTTTTAAGCTTTCTAGTTCATGTTTAACTTTTCAAGTGTTTTGTAATCTCATTCCAAGATAATAAAACCTATTTACAACTTAAATTTCAGGTCTTTACATAATAATTCTTGATGCTATTTTAAGTGAAAATTCTCAAATCAGTTCATTGTTGTTGCTAGTGTTGTTAATGAACTCATAAGCTCATATAATCTCACTATATAGCTTCTGAAACCTTTTAGTAGGTCTAAAACTTTGTTTAGTCTTATAAACTCAAAAATACCAAAAATTCCAATAAATTAGCTTGAAAATAAGAATTCAGAGGAAAAAGGTGCAGAAGGACTAAGTTGGGTGATTATGGGTTGCTTATCGGTCTAGTGCTTCTTGGGAAGCCATAGGATGTGATTTCAGACCTTGAATATCTTTCTTATGCATGAACTCATTTTGTAAGTCATTTCACAAAATTTTGCATTTCCTAGTAATAGTAATTAAGTTTGGTTGATTCTAGTTTTAATCTGTCTAAAAATAGTTTATGCAAGTTAATGAGTAGCTTTCTTGATAAAAATCTTGTTTGAGTGTTTAAAATTCTTAAAACAGCCCACATAAGGGGTGTTTGGAACTGCTTAGTTATTCAAGTTATAGTGCAACTGTGGTATTGTTTGTTATTGTTTCATGTTATTTTAGCACTTAATGACTCGCTTTTACCAAGAAAACCAAGTCTTGTTTGCATTAAAGTCAAAATATAAAGTCCAATTCCTCGACAGTTAACTGTCAAGGATTTACAAGTCATCATCCTTCATGTTGGTGTATAACTTCGTGTTTTAGCTTAAAATCAGCTTATCATAGCTTATTTCAACATAATCACCCAAAGAATTGATTCAAAACTCAAATTAGTCAACTTTTCCATTTTATGTCAAAAGTCAAACCTAAAAATCAGTTTTGAGCTCAACTAGGAAGAATTTTCATGGATTCATTTCTAGGCCAATCTTAGTGAAACTTGCGGCTTTTAAAAGTTCAACAGGTCTAGTTTGTTGTTATCATTTTTGCATAATTTTATCAATTTTTCTTAAGCTCCAAATGAGCTTGTCAAACAGGCTTAAGTGCCCCTGCTCATAAGCTCAAATGGAAGTTTTGTCACTTTGTGCAAAATTTTCACAGAGCTCCATTGAGCTTCCCATGGTCTGGTTTTTGGTTTATAAACACCTAGCCAGGTCTCCATTAGATTCCCACTTTTGGATTTTAGTTTTAGCTTATTAGGAAGCTTATGCTTGAGCTCAAACTTGGCACCCCAAATCTGTTTTTAGCCAAAAGCTCAAAAACATCAAATCATGGTAATTGCCATTCCAGTGGTTTAAAGCAGCTTAGACTTATTGCATTTTGGTCATTTTAGCTTATCCAAGCTTCTGTGATCAGTGGGTGGTCCTTGGTGCCCTTTAGCTTATCAAAGTGCTTATTTCATAAGCACATTCCACATCAGTTCCATTTTTCTACACACAACCCCATGTTTTTCTATTTTCCCTAGCTTCCTAATATTATTTTAGACTTTCCATGAAATTTTCAGATTTTTCCAAGCTTGTTTGCTATTTTTCTTAATTTAAATTAATTTTTAGGCCTTTTTAAATAGCATTTAATACAAAAAATTGAGAAAAGTTTCAAAAAAATAATTTTTCATTTTTCTTAAGTTAAGATAAATATAAAAAGTAAAAAAAGTAATTTTCCAGATTTTTCATAGTTTATTTTGTAATTTTTAGTAATTTAATTAGTTTTTAATAGTTTAAAATTCATAAAAAATAGAAAAATATTCAGAAAAATACAAAAATAGTTTTGAAAATTCTATTTTGATATTTTAGATTTTTCTAAGTCTTATTTTTATTTTCTAGCTTTGTTTCATATTTTCTTGTATTTTAGGTTAATATTAAATAGTTAAAAATAGTTTTTAATTAATAATAATTAATTTAATAGTTATAAAAATAATTTTATTTTTCTATAAATTTTGTTTTATCATTAGGTTTGTAAAAATATCATTTTCATATTTTTAGGATTAATATTGTGTAAGTTTCACGTTTTCATTTGTACGTTGCGTAGTTTTTAATTCAGTTTTATAAAAACATAAAAACAAAAACATCATTTTAAATATAGTGATAGCGTTTATTTAATATTTCTTATCTTTTTAATTTCCTTTAATTTGCATTTATGCCCCTGTAGTTTATGGGCTTTCTCTTTAGGTATAGATCAATCACTATCCTTTCCTTTCAAATCCTCTCGACCACTTTACGTTTGACTATTCTCGCACGCGTTGGGACTTAACGAACTGGGAAACACTATACTCTCTCGATCTTCATTGCATTCGTGCTTAAGCTGTTTTAAGTTTGTTACTGTCGGCCATTCACAAGTGGCAGGCTTGAGTGATAAAACTTGACGGTTTTGCACGGATCAATATCCACTAGTCGATCTAGAATCCTTTATGTCAGATATCCAATTTGCATCAGTGTATCCTTCTATAACAGCTGGATATCTATCATAATGCACCGAATCGCTGAATGTATCTCAAATAATGAAGTACCCTAGTCATAGCTTCCCAATGTGCATAGCTTGGATTAATAGTATACCTACTTAGCCTCAAGCAACAAAGATATGCTAAGTTAGGCCGGGTACCTATCATTAAGTACATTAACATGCCAATAATTCTTGAATACTCTAATTGGGCAACACCAATGCCTCTATTTTTAGATAGATGCTTACTGGTGTCAATTGGAGTTCTAGCTAGGACGAAATCCCCCGCATTGTGATTATTAAGAGTTTTGTCCACATAATGTGCTTGACTTAACACAAGTCCATTTTGAGTTCGTATGATCTTTATTCCAAGGATCACATCAGCCAAACCCATATCCTTCATGTCAAAATTTGATGTCAACATGTCTTTAGTCGATTTGATCAACTTGTCGTTACTACCAACGATAAGCATATCATCAACATATAAACACAAGATTACATATCCACTATTTCTGTCTTTTACATAAACACACTGATATGTGTTTAAAAACACATATATTTTACCTTGTTTAAACTCACAAAAACAGCCAAAAACACACAAATGACTATATAAATGTTACAAATATCATGAAAATGTGTTTTTATGTGTTACAAATGCAAAAGGATTGAAAACTGATGAAAAACATTAAAGTTTACAAAATTGGCGCTTTTAGTCCCCTGAACTTTCACAGATTGTCAGAAATGGTCCCTAGATAAAATATTTTGAAGAAAAATCAACAATAGTCCCCCAAGAATCATGAAATGACAAATTTTACCCTTGAAGTTCAAATTTGCAAAAATCGCAAGTTTAGTCCCTTAACTTTGAAAATTGTAAAAAATAGTCCTTGGTAAATTTAAAAAGTGAAAATAATCAAAAATAAACCTTGTACTATTCATAAATAATAAAATTGGTCCTTATGGTGAACTTTGGAGAAATTACATGTTTGGTCCCTCAAGTTTCAAAATTGGCAAAAATTACCCCTGGACGTTAAAATTGGAAAATTAACATTTATGGTCCTTTGGTAAAAGAAACTTGGCAAGTTTGGTCCTTGTGTTAAGTTTGGGAAAGTTACAGTTTCAACCCTTCATTTTCAGAAAATACAAGATTGGTCCTTGGGCTCTTTTACCACTTAAACCAACCGACCCCTTTATGTTATTTATCCAAACCCAAAACACAACAATCCCAATGCCCAATATCCAAAGCCCAAACCCGTTTAAAAATAAAACCGCCTCACTGCTCACTCTCCCACTTGAACCGTGATGAAACCGTGGTGGTTTCACCACTGCTTTTCCCCACCTCTCCACCTCACCATCACCTCCCAGCTGATACCAACCCTCCACCTCCACATCCAACCAAAATGCATTAATTAAAAGAAACCTCGCTTAAGACTTTTCCGCCAAAATGCCAAGTGTACGAATAAGATGATATCAAGGCCTATCTAATGGTGGGATTTAATCGTGAGGTCGACAAGAAGCTTTTTGGATGTCAATAAAGAGAGAAAGAAGCGTGAGATGGGAGGTAGTAGTTAGCAATAGATAATTAGCTTAGTGAAGATATCGACCTAATGTAATTTTAGCTTTTTAGTTGTAATTTTTAGCTTGTAATCTTTTCTTTCAAGATAATTTCATCTTCAATTAATCTTAATTTCTTCATCAAAATCAGCTTTTATGCAATTTTTATTTGAAATCTCATCTTTTCTTTGATGTTATTAAAAGTTGTTGTTTGTTGGTTGTTTAAACTCACTTAAGTCCCTAATAAGCTTTTATAAGTTTATTAATCATTAAAATCAGTTTTAGCTTAAGTTTACTAAAAATCTCAAAAATACTAGAAAATAGCTCATAAATAAAAAAATCAAAAAAAGGAAGAAGAATTCATGGAGCATGGTTAATTTTGGATGACCTTAGGTTTAGTGGCTCAATGGGGAGCTATTAGGTGTGTCTTGAGGTCTTGATTCATAGTTCTCGACTTGGAACCATTGGTAAGCCATAATTTCATTTTTGGGCCTTTTTAATGTTCATCACCTTATTAGCTGCTAATCCATGTTGTTTTATGATTATCAAGTGAATTTAAGTCATAATATTACTTAATATATCCTGCTTGTTAATAAGAATTCATGGTCGCTTAGCCTTTCATTTTCTTACTGTTACACTAGCTTATATTGGATTCATCAGTTCTAGTAGTTAGTATAGGTATGTATGTGTTCATTTCAGTTTATTATGTCATGCTATCACCTTAGGAATCAGTTGTATGGTTTTAATCTTTGAAATCCTTTGAAAATCACAAAAATCAGTTATATTAACGGTGTTTGGATTTAGTTGTTTAACCGTGCTAGACGTAATTCTAGCCTTTGTTCTTGGTTGATACATGTTACATTAGGATAATATAGCTCAGTTCAAGCATAAAATTCATGCCTTGTTTCATAAAAAGTCAAAATTAGTTTCAATCTCACCATAATAGTTAACTGTTAAGAATTTGAAGTGCAAATCTCATCAAAGTAGCTTGTAATTTTGTACTTTAGCTTAAATCATTCTTATTACGGCTTAATATAACATAGTTAATTAGTAGAATCAATTATAAGTTCATAAAAGTCAACTTAGTTCATTTCTTTAAAAAGTCAAAATCTTACTTAGATAGTTTTTGAATAAAATGGATAATTTTATATAGGATTCAATATTAAGTTTCATACTTTGTGTTTTTTGGATATTAAAGTTTAGTCAGCTTATCTTTATTAGAAAAATATTAGTTCACTTCTAATCAACTTATAAAGTGCTTATTACTTAGCTTCTTTTGAACCCCTTTTCAAAATGCCCTGCATCAGCTTACAAGCTTATTCTCAAGCTCTCGGAGAGCTTATTATTTAGCTTTAGCTTGTGCACCTTAGCTTTTTGAGAAGCTCACCCAGCTGTCTCTTTAGTCTTATACTTATTTTTCATTTTTCATTTATTTGATAAGCCCTGCTTATGGCTTTTAGATTTGTCCATTTCCTGTGTCACACATCATGTTTTGCCAATCTCTTCACATGCTCATAAGAGCTTGTGAGGAGCTGAAACTTGGTCTAAGTGTAGTCTGGTTGGTGAACTAAAGATCTCCATATCTGCTTTCTACTTTGGTTCTCTCAGCTAGCTTGTGCAGTAGCTTAAACATCCCCCTTAGAGACTGTTTGGTTTAGTTCATATAATAAGCTCATATTTGATTGTTGCATTAATAGAGGTTAGGACTGGTAGTAACTAGCTTCTTTAAGGTAGTTTTAGCATAAAAAAAGCTTCAGTAATCATTTGGTGAAGTTTGGTAGCTTATTGTATTTTTTAGCTTAAGATAGTAGCTTATTTGCATGTCAATTACACTACAGCTTCATAATCTTGTACATTAGCCCTAGTTTTTATATTTTTCATTGATTTAGAATTATATTTTAGTATTTTCCTGAATTTTTCATAATTTTTCATCACTGTTTAGTATTTTTCTTATTTTAAATCAGTTTTTAAGACTTATTAAATAACTTTTAATACAAATAAATCAGAAAAGCTAAAAAAAATAAGTTTTAAATTTTCATGGATTAAGATAAATATAAAAATCATAAAAAGTATTTTTTCAGAATTTTCTTAGCTTAAATAGTATTTTTTAGCATTTTAATTAGTTTTAAATAGTTTTAAATTAATAATAAATACATAAAAGTCTAAAAATATATTTTCAGTTTTAAAATTAGTTTTATAATATTTTAGATTTTTCTAAGTTATAATTTCATTTTTCTAGGTTAATTTTGTATTTTCTTATAATTTAGTGCATTTTAGATAATTAATAAATAGTTTTTAATTAATAATAATTAGATAAATAGTTTTAAAAATAATTTTATTTTTCCAATAATTTTCTTGCATTATTAGGATTGTAAAAATATATTTTCCATATCCGTAGGTATTTTACTTCTTTATTTTCACGTTTTATTTAGTACGTTCACGTAATTTTATTTAAACGTAAGTTTTAGATTATAAACGTTAATCGATTTTAAAAATAGTGATAGCGTTTATTTAATATAATTTATCATTTTAATTTTCTTTAATTTGCATTTAAGCCCCTGTAATTTACAAACTTTCTCTTTAGGTATAATTATTCCAAATTCACAAACCTTTTCCCATTCAATATCACCCGATCACAAATTCGTTCTATTACAGTGTTCACACCTCGTTGGGACTTAACGACACTGGGATACACTATACTCTCCTGGACTTAATTGCATTTCGCTTTTCGATTGCTTGGACTTTTTATTACGGTTGACCATTCACAAGTGGTTAGCTTGTGTGATAAAACCTGACGGCATTGAAGCCGTTTAATCAAATTTTGGCGCCACGCCGGAGGTGTGTCGCGTTCTACGAATTTGAAGAATCGATTGTTGAATATACACCCATTGTATATTTACCATCTTTGTCCATATTTCCTTGTTTTCATATAAAACCAAAATTATCGTAAAGTTAATTCGCTTTGATCGGATCGATACCAAAAACATTTTTTTTATTCAAGTTTTCAACAAACACAAAAAAAACCCAAAAAGATTTTCTTTCTTATTTTTACAACATGTTTTTCAAAAATCCAAAAATATCCATCTTTACCCTCTTACCCTTTTGATTCTTCATTTCTTACCCTCTGGAACCCTTTGATTCTTTCTATGTCTCATCCTCACCATCTTGGTTGTCAATGGTGTGGTGGTCCTTATAATGGTGGCCATTGCCCCAGTTGTAGCATGGTGGAATCGGAAACGTCCGTCTATAACCGTGATCCCTATTCCTACCATAACACAACCGATTTATTCCATCGACTATCACACTATGAGACTCAGCAGCTTTTCATGTGAGTACTCGTGGTGGTTCACACTCCAGTTCGATTGTCAATCGGAAACACGCTTGTCTATGAGAGGTTCCCGATAACAATTATGACTACAACACATATAACTCACGCCACATCGCTTTTTATCTGTTGTGAGTATTGTGGAGGTCCTCACTTTAGCTCTGATTGTCAAACAAGGAATCCATTTCCTTGTAACAATTACGAATCTTCATATCAAGACCAACCTCCACAAGATCAAATGAATCGGCACCACCTCACTGATCCACTTCCTCAAAATCTTCTCCTTGATCTTTTGGATTTAGTGAAAGATTTGAAGGAATCCCAAGATAATCCAAATAAAAAATCCATGAAAGTTTTGTTAGTCAAGAACGGTTCTGCTAAATTAAATTCCCAAATTGCCTTTGAAAAATCTATTAGGGAATCAATTGCAAAAGAAAGAGCATCCAAATCTAGCTCTCAATTCCGTTTCATTCTCGATGACAGTGATGATGAAGATATCCTTGATATTCTACAATTTTATAACGGTTCTTCAAGTTCATCAGTTGAAAATCCTTCCATGAAAAATCGTGGAGAAAAGACTATGATGGAATTACTAGCATAAGAACAAATGGAAAGTATAAAACATATGTATGCTAGTCCTTCTCAACTCCCTCAGCCTGTTGTTATCACACCCGATATTCCCACTCACTCTCTAAACATGGGGATGAGCTTTTGACACTGCTCCCTAAAAGGAATCGGACTAATTCATAAAGTCTAGTGTTGAGAACCTTGTCCAAATTCCAAGAGAATCACAGGAATTCTTGATCATGTGTGTGATATCCCTCCTCCTCTTGTCTTCCAAAATGATCCTATTGAGATGTTCTCTCGATTCTCGATGAGGACTATTCTTTATCTTGTGGAGACATAAGTTATGTGGGGAATTACCTTCGAGCTTGTCACTTAGGAGAAGAGAATGATGAAGAAATAATCCAAGACGAAGCTCTTCGTCTGACATTATTGAATGTTGAATGCGCCAAACAAATTTAAGCTAAATCACAAAGCTCGCCACTTTGTGAATGACACCCAACTTTAAACCCACTCGCTTGCTTAAATCAATGAAGATCTGAGGAGTATAGGGTCTCCTGTCGTTATGTCCCGAAACCAATGGATTATCAAACGTATAGTGATCGGGAGATTTGAACGGAAAAGGAGATTCGAGATTATTATAACTACAGAAAAAGGACATAAACTACAAGGGCTAAAATGCAAATTAAAGAAAATTAAAAAGATAAAATCTATTAAATAAACGCTATCACTATATTTAAAGTGATGAACGTTTAAAACCTAAAACATACGTTTAAATAAAATTTACGTAAACGTACAAAATAAAAAGTGAAACTTATACAATATAAAGCCTAAAAATATGAAAAATACATTTTTACAATCCTAATGATAAAATAAAATTATTAGGAAAAGAAAATTATTTTTATAACTAATTATCTAATTATTATTAATTTAAAACTATTTTTAACTATTAAATAATTACCTAAAATACAAGAAAATAGGAAATAAAGCTGGAAAAATAAAATTATGAAATGGAAAAGTCTAAAATATCAAACTAGAATTTTCAAAACTATTTTTGTATTTTTCTGAATATTTTTCTATTTTCTAGGAATTTAATACTATTAAAAACTAATTAAATTATTTAAAAATACAAATTTAACTAAGAAAAATATGGAAAAATACTTTTTTGGCTTTTTATATTTATCTAAACTTAAGAAAATTGAAAAATTATTTTTTTGAACCTTTTCTTAATTTTTTGTATTAAAAGCTAATTAAAAATGATTAAAAACTAATTTAAATTAAGAAAAATAGCAAAACAACTTGGAAAAATCTGAAAATTTCAGGGAAACTCTAAAATAATATTAGGAATAAAGGAAAAATAGAAAAAAGGGTGCATGTGTGGAGGAATATGGAACTGATGTGTCAAGTGCTTGAAAATAAGCACTTGAATAAGCTAAATGAGGACCAACAAGCACCAACTGAAAACAGGGACTATAATAAGCTAAAAGAACTAGATTGAAACAAATCTCAACAAGCCTAAACCACAGAATCACAAGCTAGACGATTTGATGTTTAAGCTGAGCTAAAATCGCCGGTGGGGCTACTTGAAATAAGAATAAGCACAAGAATAAGCCAAACCAAAGCAAATACTAGAACTTAAAGAGGACCTGGCAAGGAGCTTGTAAACCAAAACTTAGACCTTGGGGTGTTTCCGACATGAGCTCCGGCAGGAGTTACAAAGTTCCCAGACAAGCCCTGGGTAAGCATATCGATCATGCAGGCATATAATACTCCTTTTGATAGGCTCTTTTGAGGCTTATAAAAATTTAACAAAATTTTACAAAAATGACAATAACAAAGTAGACCAAGAGGAGTTTCTAAAACCACAAGATTCACATGATTTGGTCCAGAAATGAATCAAGGATAATTCATCTCATTTGAGCCAAAACCTGAAGTTTTTCAACATTTTGACTTTTAGAAAATTAAGGTTTTGACTTTTATGAACTTTGCTTGCTGATTTAGGGACTTGGAATGTTATGTTAAGCTATATGAAAGCTAACTTAAGTAAAAATGCAAACTTATGAAAAGGTTTTATGGGTTTTGACTAAAAATCACCACGTTAACCGTGGTGATAATTTTCCTAAGATTTTGACTTTCACCGACTGAAGGTCCAAATAAATGACTCAAATGAGTCTAATGAGCCTAAAGGGGACTTGGCAAACTAAGTTAATCCACATTTAAATACTGCAAAACCAAAGATCAACTTAAACCAAACACTCCTAAAAATTACTAATTTGCAAATGAAATAATATAACCCATGATCCAACTTGTGTACCAATCAAAATGAGTCTAAATGACTTAATGACAACTAGTTAAACCTGTTTAAGCTAGCAATGATCAGTGAAAGATAAAAATATAACCACAATATGCAAAAATGGATTAAATTGGGGAAGTGAAATACACACTTACAAATGACCAAATACCGGTGCAGTGTGCTAAAAACAAACCCAAACCTAAACTAACCTAATCTATTACAACCCAAATCACCTTCGTGATCTCGCTTTTAATCATCACCATTCCCCATTTTGAATCAAAGTTGACTTTTGTTGACCAATGAGGAAAAATGCTTAAAATCAAGTTTCCAAGAGCTTATCAAAGACTATATAGAGCTTATCAAAGCTTATTTGACTTTAACAAAAGCTTATAGGAAGCTTAAACTTAGAATTTAAACCAAAGTTTCAACAAGAATACGTAATCAATAATTTAAACCAAACCTTGAAATTACTTATTAAAAACAAAGTTACAAAGGTAAATAAAGTTGAGTTTGAATAATAGCAACACAAGATTACAGATTTTAAACTAAATTAAGACATTGAATAAAAAGAACTACATTAAGGAAATTTAAAACTACTTTCTACTACTCTTCCTCCTCTTCTCTTGCCTCTTTTATAGCTCTAGGTATCTTCTCTCACTTCCTTGACTGTTTCCCACCATTCTTTTGACCTGGATGTCTTATGAATCATGGCCATTCATTGCTTTTGGCGGGAAATGGATTTAACCAGGTGGAGTGAGATTGAGTGTGGGAGAGGTGAAGAGTTAATGATTTTGGATTGTAGGAGATGTGGGGGGACAGGGAAGATAAGTGGAAATGGTTGTAGCAGGTATTTGGCAGAGGTCATGGAAGAAGGAGAAAGAGAAATATAGCCAAAGGGGTTGGTTTTGACCGCTATTAATAATAAAAGTGGGTTCAAAATGTATTTTGACAGTGGGCAAAAGAGATAGGCAGCCAAAAAGGGTGTAAAGGCTTTAATTATCAAGTGGCCATTTATGCAATTTCAAAATGTAAGGACCAAACTCCGCCAATATCTCAAAGTTATTCCAAGGGACTAAAACTCCACAAGCTTCAAAAGTGCAGGACCAAACTTGACAATTTCCAATTTCTGGGCCATTTCGCCAAATTTCAAACTTGAAGGACCATTCTTGTAATTTTTTCAAACTTTTGATATTTTTCACCAAAGGACTAATTTTGACAAGTTATGATTTTAAAAGGACCTTTGGTGATTTTTCTTTTGAAATTTTGACTCAAGGACTATTTTTGATAATTTTAGAAACTTGGGGACCTAAACCCAATTATGCAAACTTTGCTCATTTTTCATCTCGATTTTGAACATTTTGCATCCAAACATATAAAATGCATTTTAAGATATTTTCAAGTATTTTGATGCATTTCTCAGCATTTTTTAAACGATTTTCATAGCTTTATATTTAGATAAAAATGATGCAAAGATTTACACACTCATCAATGTTAATCTTCTCATTTCTAGAATCGAGGCTTTTAATAAAAAGCCTACTTCATATCCTATCCCCTTTGAGGATAGTGAACTTTTGTTCGATGATTCTATTCCGGAATTGCAAACATTCAATTTTGATCATATGGGGGAGAAGATTAGTGGTATTACCACTTCTCATTCTCATAATTCTCTCCCCGATTATGAATCATTCACTTTTGAGGAGTTCCCCAGTGAACTCACTCAAATCAATCCCGAATATGAATCATTCACCTTTGAGGAGTTCTCCTGTGAACTCACTCATATCATATCTCCACCGAAGTATGATAACTTCTACTTTGATCTAGACACACCCGGGATATGTCTAGACCAATTGAGCTTAAATGATGAAATTCATGCTATTATGAATTCTCCTTCTGATGAAGATGAGTTAGTCATGATTTTCATCATGACTTTGTTTCTTTTCTTCACCTATCCCGTGGTTCCTCCTGTTCTTCACTCCTTCGGGAATGAGGACACTATTTTTGATCCCTGCATTTTCATTTATCATTTTTGAGCCGTTTGTTCTATGTATATCTTCATCGTGGAACTTTCACGTACTTCAATGTTTATACAAACATTTTGAATGAAAGTCTGATGGAGATTGTTTCTTCCACTTTGCTTCCCCATGAACAAATTAATTCTGGTCGAGTCAAGCTAGCTGACTCTGTGAATCAAAAACAAAGAGTTAAACATGGGTTTTCACCCGTAAAATTAACCTTAGCGGGGAGATGCCCACATGTCAGATATAGATCTAAAAAAAAAAAAAAAAAAAAATTATGTGTATATATCAAAAACAAAATAATGGCCGTAGTATTTCCCTTTACGCTCTATGTTTCAAAGATAACCGCTTCTGCATTTTGAATATTGAGGGCAATATTCATTTCTAAGTGGGGAGAATTTCACGAATTTTATCATGTAATTATACCACCCAATTCCCCCGTTTTTGGCCAAAAATTTTTTTTTGGAGTAAGTGTTTTTTCACTTACTCAAAGAAATGGTAATCAAGTCCGCCATGTTCTAACCCACATAAGGATTGGCTAATCCAGAGCAAACGCTCTTGGTAAAGATATCTCAAATCCGCTGACGGCTTGCAATTTGCCCAAAATTGTATGGTGTTCAGCTCACCATATCTTTAATTAGTAAAGAGTTGGCTAGCCCGCAAGTTTATGGCTTGTGGTAAAGGCAGCTGGAAAACCATAATTGGTAAATCGACTCACCAAAGATATTTTATCTAAGAGTTGGCTAGTCCGGAAGCAAACGGCTTCGTAAAGATAAATCAAAACCAAGCATGTTTTATGATTTGCTCAAAATCATTTGGTTATCATTGTACCAAAGTTCTTACTTGAACTAAAACAATTGGCTACTCCAAAAGTAATTGGCTTTTGAAAAGAGATGAAATCCATTAAATTTTCATAAAAGATTGCTGACTAGAATAGTTTAGCCATGGATTTGATATGTGTCTAAAACACATATATTTTACCTTGTTTAAACCACAAAAAACCAAAAACACACAAATGACTATATAAATGTTACAAATATCATGAAAATGTGTTTTTTATGTGTTACAAATGCAAAAGGATTGAAAACTGATGAAAAACATTAAAGTTTACAAAATTGGCGTTTTAGTCCCCTGAACTTTCACAGATTGTCAGAAATGGTCCCTGGATAAAATATTTTGAAGAAAAATCAACAATAGTCCCCCAGGAATCATGAAATGACAAATTTTACCCTTGAAGTTCAAATTTGCAAAAATGGCAAGTTTAGTCCCTTAACTTTGAAAATTGTAAAAAATAGTCCTTGGTAAATTTAAAAAGTGAAAATAATCAAAAATAAACCTTGTACTATTCATAAATAATAAAATTGGTCCTTATGGTGAACTTTGGAGAAATTACATGTTTGGTCCCTCAAGTTTCAAAATTGGCAAAAATTACCCTTGGATCGTTAAAATTGAAAATTAACATTTATGGTCCTTTGGTAAAAGAAACTTGGCAAGTTTGGTCCTTGTGTTAAGTTTGGGAAAGTTACAGTTTCAACCCTTCATTTTCAGAAAATACAAGATTGGTCCTTGGGCTCTTTTACCACTTAAACCAACCGACCCCCTTTTATGTTATTATTTATCCAAACCCAAAAACACAACAATCCCACCGCCCAATATCCAAAGCCCAAAACCCGTTTTTAAAAAATAAAACCGCTCATGCTCACTCTCTCCCACTCCTCAAACCATTTGAAACCAGTGGTGGTTTCACCACCGTTTTCCCCCACCTCTCCACCTCACCATCACCTCCCAGCTTATACCAACCCCTCCACCTCCACATCCAACCAAAATGCATTAATTAAAAGAAACCTGCTTTAAGACTTTTCCCGCCAAAATGCCAAGGTACGAATAAGATGATATCAAGGCCTATCTAATGGTGGGATTTAATCAGAGGTCGACAAGAAGCTTTTTGGATGTCAATAAAGAGAGAAAGAAGCAGAGATGGGAGGTAGTAGTTAGCAATAGATAATTAGCTTAGTGAAGATATCGACCTAGTGTAATTTTAGCTTTTTAGTTGTAATTTTTTGCTTGTAATCTTTTCTTTAAATATAATTTCATCTTCAATTAATCTTAATTTCAGTTTCTTCATCAAAATCAGTTTTATGCAATTTTTATTTGAAATCTCATCTTTTCTTTGATGTTATTAAAAGTTGTTGCTTGTTGGTTGTTTAAACTCAATCCTAAGTCCCTAATTAAGCTTTTATAAGTTTATTAATCATTAAAATCAGTTTTAGCTTAAGTTTACTAAAAATCTCAAAAAATACTAGAAAATAGCTCATAAATAAAAAAATCAGCAAAAAGGAAGAAGAATTCATGGAGCATGGTTAATTTTGGATGACCTTAGGTTTAGTGGCTCAATGGGGAGCTATTAGGTGTGTCTTGAGGTCTTGATTCATAGTTCTCAGCTTGGAACCATTGGTAAACCATAATTTCATTTTTTGGGCCTTTTACTGTTCATCAGCTTATTAGCTGCTAATCCATGTTGTTTTATGATTATCAAGTGAATTTAAGTCATAATATTACTTAATATATCCTGCTTGTTAATAAGAATTCATGGTCTTAGCCTTTCATTTTCTTACTGTTACACTAGCTTATATTGGATTCATCAGTTCTAGTAGTTAGTATAGGTATGTATGTGTTCATTTCAGTTTATTATGTCATGCTATCACCTTAGGAATCAGTTGTATGGTTTTAATCTTTGAAATCCTTTGAAAATCACAAAAATCAGTTATATTAAGGGTGTTTGGATTTAGTTGTTTAACTGTGCTAGACAGAATTCTAGCCTTTGTTCTTGGTTGATACATGTTACATTAGGATAATATAGCTCAGTTCAAGCATAAAATTCAGGCCTTGTTTCATAAAAAGTCAAAATTAGTTTCAATCTCACCATAATAGTTAACTGTTAAGAATTTTAGTGCAAATCTCATCAAAGTAGCTTGTAATTTTGTACTTTAGCTTAAATCATTCTTATTACGGCTTAATATAACATAGTTAATTAGTAGAATCAATTATAAGTTCATAAAAGTCAACTTTTAGTTCATTTTTAAAAGTCAAAATCTTACTTTACAGTTTTTGAATAAAATGGATAATTTTATATAGGATTCAATATTAAGTTTCATACTTTGTGTTTTTTGGATATTAAAGTTTAGCTGCTTATCTTTATTAGAAAAATATTAGTTCACTTCTAATCAGCTTATAAAGTGCTTATTACTTAGCTTCTTTTGAACCCCTTTTCAAAAAATGCCCTGCATCAGTTTACAAGTTATTCTCAAGCTCTCAGAGAGCTTATTATTTAGCTTTAGCTTGCACCTAGCTTTTTGAGAAGCTCACCCAGCTGTCTCTTTAGTCTTATGCTTATTTTTCATTTTTCAGCTTATTTGATAAGCCTGCTTATGGCTTTTAGATTTGTCCATTTCCTGTGTCACACATCATGTTTTATTAATCTCTTACATGCTCATAAGAGCTTGTGAGGAGTGAAACTTGTCTAAGTGTAGTCTGGTTGGTGAACTAAAGATTCCATACTGCTTCTACTTTGGTTCTCTCCTAGCTTGTGCAGAGCTTAAACATCCCCTTAGAGACTGTTTGGTTTAGTTCATATAATAAGCTCATATTTGATTGTTGCATTAATAGAGGTTAGGACTGGTAGTAACTAGCTTCTTTAAGGTAGTTTTAGCATAAAACTTTTCAGCTTCAGAATCATTTGGTGAAGTTTGGTAGCTTATTGTATTTTAGCTTAGATAGAGCTTATTTGCAAGTCAATTACACTACAGCTTCATAATCTTGTACATTAGCCCTAGTTTTTATATTTTTCATTGATTTAGAATTATATTTTAGTATTTTCCTGAATTTTTCATAATTTTTCATCACTGTTTAGTATTTTTCTTATTTTAAATCAGTTTTTAAGACTTATTAAATAGCTTTTAATACAAATAAATCAGAAAAGCTTAAAAAAAATAAGTTTTAAATTTTCATGGATTAAGATAAATATAAAAATAAAAAAAAAACATTTTTTCAGAATTTTCTTAGCTTAAATAGTATTTTTTTAGCATTTTAATTAGTTTTAAATAGTTTTAAATTCATAATAAATACATAAAAAGTCTAAAAAATATATTTTCAGTTTTAAAATTAGTTTTATAGTATTTTAGATTTTTCTAAGTTATAATTTCATTTTTCTAGGTTAATTTTGTATTTTCTTATAATTTAGTGCATTTTAGATAATTAATAAATAGTTTTAAGTTTTAATAATAATAATTAGATAAATAGTTTTAAAAATAATTTTATTTTTCCAATAATTTTCTTGCATCATTAGGATTGTAACAATATATTTTCCATATGTAGGTATTTTACTTCTTTATTTTCACGCTTTATTTAGTACGCGTTTCACGTAATTTTATTTAAACGTAAGTTTTAGATTATAAACGTTAATCGAATTTAAAAATAGTGATAGCGTTTATTTAATATAAATTAGCTTTTTAATTTTCTTTAATTTGCATTTAAGCCCCTGTAATTTACAAACTTGTTCTTTAGGTATAATTATTCCAAATTCATCCCTTTTTCCATTCAATATCACCCGATCACAAATTCGTTCTATTACAGTGTTCACACCTCGGGACTTAACGACTGGGATACACTATACCTCCGACTTAATTGCATTTCGCTTTCAACTTGGACTTTTTATTACGGTTGACCATTCACAAGTGGTTAGCTTGTGTGATAAAAACCTGACTTCGGTCTGAAGCGAATCAAATTTACGCGCCGAGGTGTTAGCTGCGTCTACGAATTTGAAGAATCAATGATTGTTGAATATACACCCATTGTATATTTACCATCTTTGTCCATATTTCCTTGTTTTCATATAAAACCAAAATTATCGAGAAGTTAATTCGTTTGACGGATCGATGTTACTAAAAACATTTTTTTATTCAAGTTTTCAACAAACACAAAAACCCAAAAAGATTTTCTTTCTTATTTTTACAACATGTTTTTCAAAATCCAAAATATCCATCTTTACCCTCTTACCCTTTTGATTCTTCATTTCTTACCCTCTGGAACCCTTTGATTCTTTCTATGTCTCATCCTCACCATCTTGGTTGTCAATGGTGTGGTGGTCCTTATAATGGTGGCAATTGCCCCAGTTGTAGCATGGTGGAATCAGAAACGGGTCTGTCTATAACCAGGATCCCTATTCCTACCATAACACAACTGATTTATTCCAGCAGCTACCACACTATGAGACTCAGCAGCTTTATACTGTTGTGAGTGAAAATGTGGTGGTTCACACTCAGCTCATTGTCAATCGAAACACGCTTTGTCTATGAGCGGTTCCTGATAACAATTATGACTACAACACATATAACTCAGCCACATCGCTTTTTCATTGAGTATTGTGGAGGTCCTCACTTTAGCTCGATTGTCAAACAAGGAATCCATTTCCTTGTAACAATTACGACTCTTCGTATCATGACCAACCTCCACAGTATCAAATGAATCAGGCACCACCTCAGCCTGATCCACTTCCTCAAAATCTTCTCCTTGATCTTTTGGATTTAGTGAAAGATTTGAAGGAATCCCAAGATAATCCAAATAAAAAATCCATGGAAGTTTTGTTAGCCAAAGAACGGGCTGCTAAATTAAATTCCCAAATTGCCTTTGAAAAATCTATTAGGGAATCAATTGCAAAAGAAAGAGCATCCAAATCTAGCTCTCAATTCTGTTTCATTCCTGATGACAGTGATGATGAAGATATCCTTGATATTCTACAATTTTATAACGGTTCTTCAAGTTCATCAGTTGAAATTGCTTCCATGAAAAATCAGGGAGAAAAGACTATGATGGAATTACTAGCCGAAGAACAAATGGAAAGTATAAAACATATGTATGCTAGTCCTTCTCAACTTCCTCAGTCTGTTGTTATCACACCCGATATTCCCACTCACTCTCTAAACATGGGGATGAGCTTCTTGACACTGCTCCTGAAAAGGAATCGGACGAATTCATAAAGTCTAGTGTTGAGAACCTTGTCCAAATTCCAAGAGAATCACAGGAATTCTTGATCATGTGTGTGATATCCCTCCTCCTCTTGTCTTCCAAAATGATCATATTGAGATGTTCTCTGATTCTGATGAGGACTATTCTTTATCTTGTGGAGACATAAGTTATGAGGGGGAATTACCTTCGAGCTTGTCACTTAGGAGAAGAGAATGATGAAGAAATAATCCAAGACGAAGCTCTTCGCCTTACATTATTGAATGTTAATCTTCTCATTTCTAGAATCGCGGCTTTTAATAAAAGCCTACTTCATATCCTATCCCCTTTGAGGATAGTGAACTTTTGTTCGATGATTCTATTCCCGAATTGCAAACGTTCAATTTTGATCATATGGGAGAGAAGATTAGTGGTATTACCACTTCTCATTCTCATAATTCTCTCCCCGATTATGAATCATTCACTTTGAGGAGTTCCCCAGTGAACTCACTCAAATCAATCCCGAATATGAATCATTCACCTTTGAGGAGTTCTCCTGTGAACTCACTCATATCATATCTCCACCGAAGTATGATAACTTCTACTTTGATCTAGACACACCCGGGATATGTCTAGACCAATTGAGCTTAAATGATGAAATTCATGCTATTATGAATTCTCCTTCTGATGAAGATGAGTTAGTCATGATTTTCATCATGACTTTGTTTCTTTTCTTCACCTATCCCGTGGTTCCTCCTGTTCTTCACTCCTTCGGGAATGAGGACACTATTTTTGATCTCGGCATTTTCATTTATCATTTTTGAGCCGGTTCTATGTATATCTCATCGGTGTGGAACTTTCACGTACTTCAATGTTTATACAAACATCTTGAATGAAAGTCCGATGGAGATTGTTTCTTCCACTTTGCTTCCCCATGAACAAATTAATTCGGGGTCGAGTCAAGCTAGCGACTCGTTAATCAAAAACAGTAGTTAAACATGGGTTTTCACCCGTGTGTACCACCTTAGTGTGGGGGAGATGCCCCACATGTTGTATATAGATCTAAAAAAAAAAAAAAAAAAAAAAATTGTATATATCAAAAACAAAATAATGGCCGTAGTATTTCCCTTTTACGTTCTATGTTTCGGCATAACCGCCGGTACTTTGAATATTGAGGGCAATATTCATTTCTAAGTGTGGGGGGGAATTCTCACGAATTTTATCATGTAATTATACCACCCAATTCCCCCGTTTTTGGCCAAAATATTTTTTTTTGAGTAAGTGTTTCACTTACTCAAGAAATGGTAATCATCCGCCATGTCTAACCCACATAAGGATTGGCTAATCCAAGAGCAAACGGCTCTTGGTAAAGATATCTCAAATCCGTTGACGGCTTGCAATTTGCCCAAAATTGTATGGTGTTCAGCTCACCATATCTTTAATTAGTGAAGAGTTGGCTAGCCCGCAAGTTTATGGCTTGTGGTAAAGGCAGTTGGAAAACCATAATTGGTAAATCGACTCACCAAAGATATTTTATCTAAGAGTTGGCTAGTCCAGAAGCAAACGGCTTCTGGTAAAGATAAATCAAAACCGTTTACAGCTTATGATTTGCTCAAAATCATTTGGTTATCATTGTACCAAAGTTCTTACTTGAACTAAAACAATTGGCTACTCCAAAAGTAATGGCTTTTGGTAAAGAGATGAAATCCATTAAATTTTCATAAAAGATTGATAGGGACTAGCAATAGTTTAGTGTGGGGGATTTGATATGTGTCTAAAAACACATATATTTTACCTTGTTTAAACCCACAAAAACAGCCAAAAACACACAAATGACTATATAAATGTTACAAATATCATGAAAATGTGTTTTTATGTGTTACAAATGCAAAAGGATTGAAAACTGATGAAAAACAACAAAGTTTACAAAATTGGCAGTTTTAGTCCCTGAACTTTCACAGATTGTCAGAAATGGTCCCTGGATAAAATTTGAAGAAAAATCAACAATAGTCCCCCAGGAATCATGAAATGACAAATTTTACCCTTGAAGTTCAAATTTGCAAAAATGGCAAGTTTAGTCCCTTAACTTTGAAAATTGTAAAAAATAGTCCTTGGTAAATTTAAAAAGTGAAAATAATCAAAAATAAACCTTGTACTATTCATAAATAATAAAATTGGTCCTTATGGTGAACTTTGGAGAAATTACATGTTTGGTCCCTCAAGTTTCAAAATTGGCAAAAATTACCCTTGGACGTTAAAATTGGAAAATTAACATTTATGGTCCTTTGGTAAAAGAAACTTGGCAAGTTTGGTCCTTGTGTTAAGTTTGGGAAAGTTACAGTTTCAACCCTTCATTTTCAAAAAATACAAGATTGGTCCTTGGGCTCTTTTACCACTTAAACCAACCGGACCCCCTTTATGTTATTTATCCAAACCCAAAACACAACAATCCCAGCTGGCCCAATATCCAAAGCCCAAACCCGTTTTTAAAAATAAAAACCGCCCTCACTGTTCACTCCCCTCTCCCACTCCTGCAACCACGAAACCAGGGTGGTTTCACCACCTGTTTTCCCCACCTCTCCACCTCACCATCACCTCCCCAGCTGTATACCAACCCCCCTCCACCTCCACATCCAACCAAAATGCATTAATTAAAAGAAACCTGCTTTAAGACTTTTCCCGCCAAAATGCCAAGTGTACGAATAAGATGATATCAAGGCCTATCTAATGGTGGGATTTAATCAGAGGTCGACAAGAAGCTTTTTGGATGTCAATAAAGAGAGAAAGAAGCAGAGATGGGAGGTAGTAGTTAGCAATAGATAATTAGCTTAGTGAAGATATCGACCTAGTGTAATTTTAGCTTTTTAGTTGTAATTTTTTGCTTGTAATCTTTTCTTTAAATATAATTTCATCTTCAATTAATCTTAATTTCAGTTTCTTCATCAAAATCAGTTTTATGCAATTTTTTATTTGAAATCTCATCTTTTCTTTGATGTTATTAAAAGTTGTTGTTTGTTGGTTGTTTAAACTCAATTAAGTCCCTAATAAGCTTTTATAAGTTTATTAATCATTAAAATCAGTTTTAGCTTAAGTTTACTAAAAATCTCAAAAAATACTAGAAAATAGCTCATAAATAAAAAAATCAGCAAAAAGGAAGAAGAATTCATGGAGCATGGTTAATTTTGGATGACCTTAGGTTTAGTGGCTCAATGGGGAGCTATTAGGTGTGTCTTGAGGTCTTGATTCATAGTTCTCAGCTTGGAACCATTGGTAAACCATAATTTCATTTTTTGGGCCTTTTACTGTTCATCAGCTTATTAGCTGCTAATCCATGTTGTTTTATGATTATCAAGTGAATTTAAGTCATAATATTACTTAATATATCCTGCTTGTTAATAAGAATTCATGGCTGCTTAGCCTTTCATTTTCTTACTGTTACACTAGCTTATATTGGATTCATCATTTCTAGTAGTTAGTATAGGTATGTATGTGTTCATTTCAGTTTATTATGTCATGCTATCACCTTAGGAATCAGTTGTATGGTTTTAATCTTTGAAATACTTTGAAAATCACAAAAATCAGTTATATTAAGGGTGTTTGGATTTAGTTGTTTAACTGTGCTAGACAGAATTCTAGCCTTTGTTCTTGGTTGATACATGTTACATTAGGATAATATAGCTCAGTTCAAGCATAAAATTCAGGCCTTGTTTCATAAAAAGTCAAAATTAGTTTCAATCTCACCATAATAGTTAACTGTTAAGAATTTGAAGTGCAAATCTCATCAAAGTAGCTTGTAATTTTGTACTTTAGCTTAAATCATTCTTATTACGGCTTAATATAACATAGTTAATTAGTAGAATCAATTATAAGTTCATAAAAGTCAACTTAGTTCATTTCTTTAAAAAGTCAAAATCTTACTTAGACAGTTTTTGAATAAAATGGATAATTTTATATAGGATTCAATATTAAGTTTCATACTTTGTGTTTTTTTGGATATTAAAGTTTAGCTGCTTATCTTTATTAGAAAAATATTAGTTCACTTCTAATCAGCTTATAAAGTGCTTATTACTTAGCTTCTTTTGAACCCCTTTTCAAAAAAATGCCCTGTGCATCAGTTTTACAAGCTTATTCTCAAGCTCTCAGAGAGCTTATTATTTAGCTTTAGCTTTTGCACCTTAGCTTTTTGAGAAGCTCACCCAGCTGTCTCTTTAGTCTTATGCTTATTTTTCATTTTTCAGCTTATTTGATAAGCCTGCTTATGGCTTTTAGATTTGTCCATTTCCTGTGTCACACATCATGTTTTGCCAATCTCTTCACATGCTCATAAGAGCTTGTGAGGAGCTGAAACTTTGTCTAAGTGTAGTCTGGTTGGTGAACTAAAGATCTCCATATCTGCTTTCTACTTTGGTTCTCTCAGCTAGCTTGTGCAGTAGCTTAAACATCCCCCTTAGAGACTGTTTGGTTTAGTTCATATAATAAGCTCATATTTGATTGTTGCATTAATAGAGGTTAGGACTGGTAGTAACTAGCTTCTTTAAGGTAGTTTTAGCATAAAACAGCTTCAGTAATCATTTGGTGAAGTTTGGTAGCTTATTGTATTTTTTAGCTTAAGATAGTAGCTTATTTGCAAGTCAATTACACTACAGCTTCATAATCTTGTACATTAGCCCTAGTTTTTATATTTTTCATTGATTTAGAATTATATTTTAGTATTTTCCTGAATTTTTCATAATTTTTCATCACTGTTTAGTATTTTTCTTATTTTAAATCAGTTTTTAAGACTTATTAAATAGCTTTTAATACAAATAAATCAGAAAAGCTTCAAAAAAATAAGTTTTAAATTTTCATGGATTAAGATAAATATAAAAATCATAAAAAGTATTTTTTCAGAATTTTCTTAGCTTAAATAGTATTTTTTAGCATTTTAATTAGTTTTAAATAGTTTTAAATTCATAATAAATACATAAAAAGTCTAAAAAATATATTTTCAGTTTTAAAATTAGTTTTATAATATTTTAGATTTTTCTAAGTTATAATTTCATTTTTCTAGGTTAATTTTGTATTTTCTTATAATTTAGTGCATTTTAGATAATTAATAAATAGTTTTTAATTAATAATAATTAGATAAATAGTTTTAAAAATAATTTTATTTTTCCAATAATTTTCTTGCATCATTAGGATTGTAAAAATATATTTTCCATATCCGTAGGTATTTTACTTCTTTATTTTCACGTTTTATTTAGTACGTTCACGTAATTTTATTTAAACGTAAGTTT
Source organism: Chrysanthemum makinoi (assembly GCA_910596185.1). Classification (NCBI taxonomy): domain Eukaryota; kingdom Viridiplantae; phylum Streptophyta; class Magnoliopsida; order Asterales; family Asteraceae; genus Chrysanthemum; species Chrysanthemum makinoi. The sequence continues at coordinate 113,928,155 of OU343219.1, forward strand.
TAGATTATAAACGTTAATCGATTTTAAAAATAGTGATAGCGTTTATTTAATATAATTTATCATTTTAATTTTCTTTAATTTGCATTTAAGCCCCTGTAATTTACAAACTTTCTCTTTAGGTATAATTATTCCAAATTCACAAACCTTTTCCCATTCAATATCACCCGATCACAAATTCGTTCTATTACAGTGTTCACACCTCGTTGGGACTTAACGACCTGGGGATACACTATACTCTCCTGGACTTAATTGCATTTCGTTTTCAGACTGTTTGGACTTTTTATTACGGTTGACCATTCACAAGTGGTTAGCTTGTGTGATAAAACCTGACTGTCTGAAGCGAATCACACACTTGTCGCATTCATTAATTTTGAATCCACTCTCTAGCATGGCGTGGTCAAGTTTTTGATGCCATTGTTTAGGAGCTTGCTTTAAGCCATATAATGACTTAACAAGCCTACAAACTTTTTTCTCTTGTCCAGGAGCCATGAAACCCTCAGGTTAGTTCATGTAGATTTCTTCTTCTAAATCTTCGTTTAGAAATGCCGTTTTCACATCCATTTGGTGAACTTCCAAATTTCTTAAAGCAGCAATAGCAAGTATCATCCTAATCGAGGTTATTCGCTTAACAGGCGAATATGTATCAAAGTAATCAAGACCTTCTCGTTGTCTAAATCCTTTGATTACCAATCTTGCTTTGTACTTGTTAATGGTGCCATCGGCTTTCATCTTCTTTTTGAAGATCCATTTATAGCCTAGTGGTTTACAACCAGGAGGTAAATCCAAGAGCTCCCAAGTATGATTTTGTAAAATAGAATCTATTTCACTTTTAATGGCTTTTTTCCATTGAGGCCCTTCTGAGGAAGTAACCGCCTCTCGATATGAAGTTGGTTCATTTTCAACCATAAAAGAAACAAAATCGGGTCCAAACGATTTCTCGGTTCTTGCCCTTTTGCTTCTTTTAGGTTCAACCTCTTCTCCCCCATTTTGATCTTGTCTCTCATTTTGGAGATCACTATCAGCTCGTTGTCTCTTATCTTGGACAACTTCGTCATCTATTCTAGATGAATTTCCAGTTTCCTTCGTTAAACAAGGAAATATAGTTTCAAAGAATGAAGCATTCCTTGATTCCATTATTGTACCCTTTTGTATATCCGGATTTTTCAAATCATGTACAATGAAACGATAAGCACTGCTATTCTTAGCATATCCGATGAATATACAATTCACAGATTTAGGTCCAGTCTTTTAGGCCTTGGGAGTCGGTATAGCTACCTTTTCTAGACACCCCCACACTCGTAAGTACTGATATGATGGTTTTCTTCCCATCCATAATTCATAAGGGGTCTCTTCTTTTTCCTTACGAGGTATCTTATTTAAAAGATAAGTATCCGTTAGAATGGCTTCCCCCCACATGTCCTGGCTTAGACCAGAACTTATCAACATAGCATTAACCATTTCTTTCAATGTACGGTTCTTCCTTTCAGCAATACCGTTTTGCTGAGGTGAATAGGGAGCAATGAACTCGTGTCTAATTCCATGTTTTGCACATAGATAAGAGAATGGAGACACATATTCACCTCCTTTATCACTTCGTACCACCTTGATTTTCTTACTAAGTTGATTCTCAACTTCGTTTTTGTATAAAACAAACTTGTCTATAGCTTCATCTATACTTTTCAGTAAGTAAACATAGCAATACTTTGTACAATCATCAATAAACATGATAAAGTATTTATTGCAACCTTTTGTGGTTAGTGATTTCAAATCACATATGTCAGTGTGTATCATATCAAGTGGTTCAGTTTTTCGTTCAACCGATTTGAAAGATGTTCTTGTAAAGTTTCACATTTATATTTTGAGTCAATATGGAAATTAGGTATGCAATTAAATTTAATCAAACGACGCATTGAATTAAAATTTACATGTCCAAGACGGCCATGCCACACACTAGAAGACTCAATCAAGTAAGAAGAAGAATTCATTTTATTGATATTATTCTTAACAACCATTACATTGAGCTTAAACATACCATTCAGGGCATATCCCCTACCAACATACATTTGATTCTTAGACAGAACAAACTTATCAGACTCACAAACAAGACGAAAACCAAACTTGTTCAACAGCCAACCAGACACAAGATTCTTGCGAATCTCTGGAACATACAAGACATTAGTCAACTTGAGCTCTTTCTCGGATGTCATCTTCAAGATTACATCTCCTTCGCCCTTGATATCAGCAGTTGCAGAGTTTCCCATGTACAGCTTCTCTCCACTATCAACCACTCTGAAAGAGTGAAACATACTCTTATCAGCACACACATGACGGGTAGCCCCAAAGATCAACCCACCATTCCCTGTTGTTGGAACCTACCAGGTTAACTTCATAGATCATGGCAATGACGTCAGACACCATAGCAATCATGTCCACATCTTCATTCACCATATTAGCCTGGCATGGAGTCACCCGCTTCAAAGATCTTACAGTTAGCAGCACGGTGACCCGACTGGTCACAATTGAAACACACCCTTTGGAACTTCTGTTTCACAATTACAGCTTTAGGAGCAAGGTACTCAGACTTCCCTTTGATCTTCTTGTCATTCTTTCCTTTTCCTTTGCCTTTACCTTTGACATTGGACTTTGAAGATGACGAAGCATACTCAGCCATATTTGCCTTGGCAGAATCAGGCGTATAAGTGTTTTTCTGAGCCAGCTTGTTGTCCTCTTCAATACGAAGACGAACAACCAAGTCTTCAAAACTTATCTCCTTTCACTTATGCTTCAGGTAGTTCTTGAATTCTACCCTGCTTGGAGGTAACTTTTCAATAATAGCAGCAACTTGAAAAGTTTCACTCAAGGTCATTCCTCAAGATGAATGTCGTAGCAAAACCTGTAGATCTTGAACCTGACTCATCACATTCTTTGAATCAACCATCTTGTAATCCAAAAAACTAGCTACCACGAACTTCTTTGTACCAGCATCCTCAGTTTTGTACTTGCGTTCCAATGACTCCCATAATTCTTTGGCAGCCTTGGTCTTGCAGTACACGTTGTACACAGAGTCCACCAAACCATTCAGAACATAGTTGTGACACAAAAAGTCTGAATGTTTCCATGCTTCCAAGGCTTGAACAGCCTATTGATTAGAGGATTGACCTTCTGCAGGAGGTTCCACGTCAGGTGGGTTCTCTTTTAAGAACTGCGCAAGGTTTAAAGTAGTAAGATAGAAGAACATCTTCTGTTGCCACCTCTTAAAATTCTGCCCATTGAATTTCCCTGGTTTCTCAGCATGATTAGCAACCGTGTTAGTAACTGGCGCACCAGTTACGTTCACAGGAGTAGTCACAGGAGGGGTAGTGGTATTTGTCATCCTGAAAATTACCAAACACAAACAGTTAAGTCAACTGTTATAAAATCGGTATCTAAGAAATTCAATCGTGATTTCTGTTAACTTGTACCGAATCTGCTTCAAAGAAACTCAATCTTGGTTTCAATTAATCTAGATTTAAATAAATGACCAAGGTAGATAGATCAGTTTAATAGAAACTCAATCTTGGTTTCAATATAACTGATTAGAATAAACTATTTAAAAAATCGTTTTAGATCTGTACACCAAATCTGTAAATTAAAATCCTGTTTATAAAATTGGTTTTCCAAAGAAACTCAATCCTGGTTTCGACAGAAAACAGTTTGTAAATAAAATCTGTTAATAATAATTAATCCGATTTAATAAAAGCGTTTTAATTTTGTTAAACAGAATCTGTTTTAAGACTGTAGGAAACAGTGTACACTTTTATTAAAATAATCAAATTACAATAATAAAAATTAACAGAATGTAAATAACAGAAAATTAAAAGCAGACAGAAAGGGGTAGAAGCAAAAGACAGACACTATGAACGATAAACAAAGAAAACAGTAAAGGCCGTGGAACGAGGCTCGTGTTAAACACGATTCCCTTAAAACAGATTCGCCGTCTGTTTCCCAGGGTACAACGTCCAAAGCTGTTGTACAGCAGGACCTGACAACTTGTCTGAAAGATCACTGAAGCGTTTGCAGTTTCTGATCGAAGGATTGCTGGAACTCGTCTGGTAAGGAGCTGCGTTTTTCTGTGTCTCAAAACCGAATGAGAGGTGTTTAATTTATAGGCTAAACCTATCTTGGTCACCAAGACAAGATACTTGCCAAAATATACACCGATATACAAATCAGTTAAATATTAAACACGATTTCAATATCTTCCATTTATTTAAACCGATTCTGTGTAACTTGTTTGCAAAGTTCAAATCAGTTCCAAAAATAAATGGACACAAAATCTGGAAATATGTTAAAACCCGACAACGAAATCTGCAGCAAAAATATACGCATGTATGCGAGGTTTCGGAGCTGCATTCGTGTCCGTTGCACCACCCTGCGCGCGCACGTTGGTGTTAGAGTAAAACCAATAAATCAATTTGAAGGTTCATATCAAGATTCCTATATAAACAAGCTTTCATTTCTTGTTTTGGGCGATGTGGGATACTCCCACTTTTCCAATTTTTGTGTTTCAAGTGTCTTACTTTGAGACACGATATCTCATTCATATCAACTCCATTTTTGACACTCTTTAGCTTATTGCAAAGCTCTCATCAAGGAGAACGCAAAATTACCAAAAAATATAAATATATATCAAAAAATTATTTTGCAAAACATTTTTCCAACATATTCTACCATTAAATTCTCTTTTATTATTTAAAATTAAATGTTGACAATCTTTTTGAAACAACTCAAAAGAAAAAATAAAAATTATAATTTTGTGACGAAATTACCATTGTCAATCTCAATGAAACAACCAACATTTACTAATTGCAAATAGAATGCACCTTATTAACTACTACGTATAAACAACATTTACATATAATTCTAGCATTATCATATTAAAAGTTATGTTTATTAAAATTATGCTATTTTTTGTGATGAAACCTTATTAGTTACGGAGTACTTTTCTTTGCAAGAAGCGTAATAAATAAATAAAATAAAATAAACATTGGTAAAGAAAACCAACTAAACAATATGTCCTTGTCTTTGTGTGGGCTCTGCTCTAGTTTGTCCTGATAACCATTAACAGATAGAATCTCTCTTCAACTCTTCACACTTTTCTTCTCATTTTCTTTAGTACCTATCTCTCTTTCTTTAACAGACCACCTACATTTTTCTCTTCACACTTTCACAGATACAATCAATTCCTTCCGACTAGGGGTGTCGTATTTCCCGACCCGACCCGGACCCGAACCCGACGAAGGATATTCGGGTCGGGTTACTCGGGTCCAAAATCCAATTCGGGTCAATCGGGTCAACCCGATTAACCCGAGTACGAACTAGGGTCGGGTATCGGGTTCAAAATATTTGAAAATTCGGGTTCGGGTCGACCCGACTAACCCGACTTAATTTTTTTTTTTTTTTTTTTTTTAACTTTTCCCAATCTTTATTTAATTGAAAGGCCCAAATTAGTGCATGAACATATATTGCTTCATATATTTGGTTTTATATTCATTTTCATTCTATATAATTGACCTCAGATTGAAAACAAAATGCATTACAAAAAGAAAATGTGTAAATCCAATTATAAAATGCATGTATTAGTACATTCTTACCTGTATTGAATATAATAACTTTTTAAAAACAAATAGACATTATATTCATAACGTTTGGTTACTAAATTTAAGAAATTAAATTCTAGAATTATATAACGTCTGGTATGAACCCGACTTGACCCGACCCGACTTGACCCGACCCGATTTGACCCGAACCCGACCAACCCGAATTCAAATAGGGTCAGGTTCGGGTATATTATTTTTTGGCTTAACCCGACTTCGACCCGACCCGACTGACCAAAACCCGAACCCGACCGACCCGACCCGACCCGACCCGACCCGAATGACACCCCTACTTCCGACTCCCTTTCTTTTACCTATCTCCACAAGGGGACCATATTTTTCTCTCTCCCAACTAATCCTCTTAATTTAATCCTACACAGACCACCTACATTTATATATTATTTCATTCATCTTCACACCCACTATTTCTGATTCCATGTTAAAAAATACTCATATTCTCTCCCCCACTTTCAAGCAATCATCTTTTTCCCTCTTTTTAGTTTCTTGATTTTGGTGTTTTCGCAACATTTTTCTTAAAAATTAAAATGGGTATGACCCAATTCAATTCTACACAAAACCCACTTGCAGTTTCATCATCTTTAGTAAATTTTGATGATAATGATGATGATGAAATATATCATTACAATGAAGAAAAAGAAATGAAATTTAAAAGCTTTATCCAAAAAATGATATGGGATTTTGGTTTTGCTTGTTTCTTTCCTACTATTAGTAAGAAAAAAGATGAAATGAAAAAGAAAATGGTGAATAATTGTGAGCATAATAAAGCATGGTTATTAGCTGAAAGTGGTGGATGTGCAGTTGGTGGATTGGCAAATAATGCTGAACCACATTCAGTTCATTCATCTTTTAGATTTAGTTTGTGTTCACAAGTTGAGCTTGAATCTATGAGTGTTAACTCATCATCTTCAACTGTTTTGATGGTAAATTTGGATAATGGGTTGATTGAACCAAGATCTCAAGAGCTTAAGTGGAGAAGAATTGAGTCTTTGGAAAGAAGTATTTCACCTGTTGCACATAACATGTGTAGATTTAGTTATGGTGAAATATTATCTGCTACTAGGAATTTTTCCAAAGGTACTTACTTGATTTCCTTTTTTTTTTCGAATGTGATATCTTTGACTTTTGACTGAACTGAATGCTATGACTCCTCAAGAAACAATTGTGATAAGTTAGAAATAAATAACCAAACCCTTGTCATTATGTGCATTTAAAATCAAGTAGGTTTGGAGTTTGTATAAAATTAAGATATGATGGTTTGTATAAGGCCTAAAGTTTGTTCTCTTTTACTCATTGATGGCTTTACTTTTTATTGTTTAAAAGGATATTTTTTTTCTGTACAAAATAATTAAGGGGATTTTCGTTGTCGACATTTTTTATATGATTTGTCGGAAACGAAAAGTCTTAAAACAGATACTTAGTATGTGAAGCATAAAGTAGTTCAAAATAGAAGTGATGTTGAATGACAAAATTTGAATAGTTGGTTAATGCATTATGAGCATAAAGTAGTTCAGTATAGAGGTGATGTTAAATGACAAATTTTGAATAGTTGGTTTATGCATTATGAGCATAAAGTAGTTAAATATAGAGATGATGTTTAACGACAAAATTTTGAATAGGCGGTTTATGCATTATTCTTATAATAAAGATCTTTGCCTCAAATCTCTTCAATTTGGACTTGTTATTTCGTTAAATTGGGATCTGATTTGAAATTGTTTAAATTGTGTAGGGAGGGTTTTGGGGAGAGGTGCATTGAGCTATGTGTTCAAAGGAAGAGTTGGGATGTTGAGGACTAGTGTGGCAATCAAGAAATTGGACAAAGAAGATAAGGAGGCACCTAAAGCATTTTGTAGAGAACTAATGATAGCTAGTTCTCTTCATAATCCTTTTATCTGTCCACTTGTGGGGTTTTGTATCGACCCAGAAGGGGGTTTGTTTTTAGTTTACAAGTATGTTTCGGGAGGAAGCTTAGAATGGTATCTACGTGGTACTAATTCTTTGACCTTTGCTTTGTACTAGTGGTTTTTGTTATTGTTGTTGATTCTTGGAGTTAGGATCTTTATTAACTAAGAAATGTCTTTTTAATTTCTTTTTTGCAGAAACGAGAAATGGTGGATCAAAGCTTCCATGGTCAGTAAGGTATAAGATTGCTAAAGGAATTGCTGAGGCTGTGAGGTATCTGCATAACGGAACAGAAAGATGTGTGGTTCATAGAGACATTAAGCCTTCAAACATTCTTCTTTCTTCAAGAAAATCACCTAAGGTGAGGAAGAAATTTGCTTTAAAGTTATCATATGTATACCCTGATCTGAAAGATTTAATGATTTTTTATCTGTCTGGGTTTGCAGCTATGTGATTTTGGATTAGCCACGTGGACTTCTGCCCCGTCGGTTCCCTTTCTTTGCAAAACTGTCAAAGGAACATTTGGGTAAGATTTTGATCAAGATTTTGCATAAAAGTTTGGTATTGGTTGGTGGGAATGACTAAAAATGATTTCTTTTTACAGGTATTTGGCTCCTGAATATTTCCAACATGGGAAAGTATCTGATAAAACTGATGTTTATGCCTTTGGGGTGGTTCTTTTGGAACTGATAACAGGACGCAAGCCGATTGAAACACGAAGAGGCGCAGGAGAAGAGAACTTGGTTTTGTGGGTGAGTCATTCCTATCATTCTGCTTTTTTAGAGGAGTATGAATTTTAAACGATCAAAACTGTCATTTTCAGTTTCAACTGATTTCTCTGAGTATTTGGGGTCAAAACAATCAGATAATTAAGGACTAGCCGTGGGAAACTGATTAATGAGATGGATGTAACATTGTTCAACTATCTTTAGCTATAAGCGACTTGATTATGATGTGATTCCTCAAGTTGTGATAATCACTATGAAAACGACATCCATTTCAATCACTATCATTGCTGAATAATTTGAAAGATATGATTTACTTATGTTGGAATCTCATTTTCAAGATCTTCTAGAATTAATATTTTGTCGTGAAAAACACATTAATATACTGATTAAATCTGCTTGCAGGCGAAGCCACTGTTACAACAGGGTTCTATAGAGAAACTACTTGATCCCCACATCAAATTCACAGAAAGAAACTTAGACCAGATAGCCCGGATGATGCAAGCAGCAGATGCCTGCATAACCAATGAAGAATCAAAAAGACCAAACATAGACAGCATCATCTCAATCCTCACCGGAGTTGAAGAAAATTCAACAATCAGGACAAAGCCTAGTATGACATTATCTTCTAGCAACTATGTTAGCGATGGTTACCCTCAGATTCGACAAACGAAGAATGAAATGAAGTCTCATTTAGCTTTGGCGATGTTTGGTGTAACAGAGTTTGATGACGATCATGATCATCTATACTGTCGTTGATCGAATAGAAGAAAAACATCCATTTTGAAACTACAAATTTCCTTGAATATAACCAAAAGTACAGAAACTGAAGATTCAAAGCAAAAAGCTGATTGAAAGTTTGTATATAGATCTTGTAGTTGAATCAGTATGATTAAAAAAACACTAATTTTCATGTTTGCAGACTGAGATCATAATGGCCATGCCTTTATTTAACAGGCTTATAGTTATGGCAGGCTATTGTTTTTCTTTGTTATATGTTGGAAAGGAAATGCTTGTTTGAATTATGTGTCATCAGGTAAATTAAGTTTTGTCTAATGTAGGTATAAGTTATAACTTGTTTGTTGGACAACTGCATCTCATATTTGGCCAATTATTTTGCAAACATATCATATTACTCAGCTAACAATAATTTAAGATTCATTAACTAGATGACTAATAGTGCTGTTTACCAAAATTTATATTATCCGCTATTATGATAAAACTTGATGAGTTTTTCGTTGTTCATGTTACTCGAGGAAAACAGTGTTTGACTTAACTGGAAGCAGCCTAACCAAAGATTCCTGACCCGGTGCATATCAAGTTGTCAACCAAATAAAAGGTGTATTCCTTGTCATTATTAGATGCTCAACTTATCTTAGTTTTAGTGATCTGATAATTATTAATGAGATTTTTAATGCAGTATTAATAGTATTGGTTAAGAGAAAATGATGTATCATATCATTTAGAGTTGGAGGACGTACGTTTTAAACCATGATTTATGGATCTTAATTAATTCATACGCTGATACAAGTAATTATATTATAATATATACTAAAAAGCATACCCTTGCACTGTAGCTACAGTACCTACGCAATTTTCATTTTAGACCCTTAGGTTATTGATCAATTACAAAGTTAGTCCTTAACATCCGTTACTTAACAGTCATGGATTAAATTTGCAACGGAACAATAACTTCATGGGCTATTTCTGTGCAAATATTAAGCAAAAATAGCCCCTGAGGTTACCTATTATTTTCAGCGTTAGTCCCTAAGGACTAACTTTGCAACAAACCGCCACTTTCAGGGACTAAATAGGAAAATAGTGTTGCTACAGTACCAAACAGTGCAAAACAGTGCTGCTACAGTGGGAATAGTGCATGTACTGTTCATAAGGAATTTATGAAAATGGTCCCTCAGGTTAGCTGTAAATCGCACCGTTAGTCCCCCGTTATCAATCTTTTGCAAATATAGTCCTAAAAAAAAATAAAAAATAAAAAAATCTTTTTCAAATTTAGTTCAGTAAATAAAATAATAGAGGGCAACACACTCCCGCGGCAACGCGCGGGTTAACCCGCTCGTTTATTACTATTCCGTAGTATCTATTAATTGGGTTTTGCTAAACACTACCACAGGTAATGCTTAAGGCATATTAAACATTTTTTTTTTTTTTTTTAAAGTAATTGTGCATTTAATGCACAATAAATAAATATAAAAATTAACTTAAATATATATCATTTTAAATTTAATAAAATTCAAATTTTCTTTTATATTCATATTAAACATTGTCCAGTACGAATTGTTTAGCAAGCAAAGCCCCTATTAGAGCATAAAGTATGATGGTTACTATTTTTTTAGCCATTTGAGCCCCACCACATGCACTTCATTTCAACACTCCAACCTCAAAATATATCTTCCTCACAACTAACTTCAACACAACCATTTGAGTCCTACCCACCTCTATTATTTTCAAATGATTGAAATCATAAATGATAATATTTTATTTTTTGTGTGTTAGAAAGCGGCTAAAATGGAAGTGGCAAGCCATAATGGTATAATGGCTAAAATTTGGCACAACCAAAACTATGTCCATGTCATTTTGGCTAGATATATAGCGACTATACTCACCGCTCTTAATATTATCATCACAAAGCATCCGAGTGTAACTACAAATTTAAAGTATATTATTCGAATCTCACTTTAAACTAACCTATAAGAGCACACGGTATGGTAGAATTTCACACGCCAAATGCACCCTAGAACCACTGTTGGCGCGCCAAACGCCATACCTTGCAACACGCCAGTTTTTCGCCAAAGGGATTTGAGCCAGTTGAGTGGCTCACGCCAATTTTGTATCTTTTTTTTCTTTTTGATTTTGTGTCTGAGTTGTTGTGTTTTTTTTGGAGGCTGCGATGGTAGATGGAAATGGGATGCAAGGTAGATGGAGAAGGAATAGAAAGAAGATAAGAAGATGTGGTTGTTGTATATACTGTATATTTTTTAACTTTTTCATTTTACACCTTATTGTTTGTATTTTCACATTTTGAGTCCATTTGACATTTTTTACACAATTTTTTAGTCCTTAAGTTATTATTATTTTTTTTTTAATCTTTTAAATATATAAAATTTGGTTTAAATGGATAAATGAAATGTATTTATTTTAAAATAAAGTGAAAAATAAATAAATGTGTTTGTTTTTAAATAAAAATAAAATGGAAAAAAGTGTGACCCAATAATATGTTAGTGGTGTGTTATGAGGGAGGGGTGTTTGAGTTATTGGTGTGTTATTGAGAGTTGATGATGTGGCGCTGATGTGGCATACGAATAACATGTTATTAGATCACACCATACCTTGTGCTCTAATATATAAAGAGAATACACATTTGTAATGTTGTTACATGGACTCCACTGTTCTAACATATACGAACGTGCAAGCGTAAACAAGACTCCACTGTTCATCGGCCACGCTACATGCTCCTGCCCTGGCTAGCTAGTACAAAACGATAGAAACCGACATTATAGTGCGCGATCCAACTATCCAAATGTCTAAATTCTACAAGTTAATGGAAGAAAATGCAAAGCCAAACCAAGACACCACCTTAAATGCAGCCAAACCTACATATCTTTGCCTTGAGCCGATTTTTAAATTCGTTTAATCAGCTCGTGTTTGGTTGGTTCACATAAAAACTTTGGCATGTGGTCACATACTCGCATGCGCCTACTACAAGTAGTAAAAATTGCAGCGGCTTAGGTGGAGATCACGTGCCACATGGCTGCAAATTTTCTGAGGTGGATATCAATGGCCTACATTGTTTTGGAAAGCCATATTCGGTCATCGCCATAATCTAATACTCCATAAAAAGTTAGAAAGAAGGAAAATGAAGACATAAACATACTTTATCGGTCTTACATGGTTTAATTTATGGTAAAAAAAAGTTATTAAAGTTTTTTAAAAATTTATTCTAAGTTACAAAAGTTTTATTTTGTTCATTCAGATTATTGAATTTTGAAACTTTTTTCATTCAGGTTACTGAACTTATAAAAATATATGTTTATGTTACTAAACTTTGAAACTTTGTTCACTCAGGTTACTAAACTTATTAAAAAATATACATTCGGGTTACTCGGACTAACACTAAAATTATCGAAGTGTATGCTTCCAAAAGTTCAGTAATCTAAGTGAACAAAATGAAACTTTAGTAACTTAGGAAATTTTTTTAAGAAACTTTAATAACTTTTTTTTTTTTTTTTTTTTTTTTTATTTATCATAACCCTTTAATTTCATATATACTTTATACTAGATTATAAACTCGGATGTTTCGTGGATGGAAATAAAAATATTATAGTTAAAGATAACTTGAAAAATAAAATATATGTGTATTAATGTAAAGGTAAAACATTCATAAGACATATAGGGTGTTTGTCCATCTAAAAAAAATCAATAGCTGAGATTAAAAGCATTTTATTATTTCACATATTTATTACAATTTAAATATCTCTTAAACCGTTAATCGTTAAGCGAAAATATGTACACCGTCGCGACGAGCATTTAATTATCTTTCTATAGACGGGTACTTTGATATACTTTCGAAAAAAAAAAAAAAAAATCATATTTTTTCATGTTTTTTTCGTTTTTTTAATTTTACTGAAATTTGAATGAAAAAAATCATGTATAATTAAACACTAAATTGAATATCTCGTGTGATATTAGTGTTAAATCATATATGATATGTAATATCATATGTGATATGATATGTATATCATATGTGATATGATATGTATATCATATGTGATTTTACACTAATATCACATGTGATATTACATATCATATATGATTTCATACTAATATCACATGTGATATTCAAATTAGTGTTTAATCATATATGATTTTTTAATACGAATTTCAGTACCTTAAAAAAAACGAAAAAACTTTTAAAAAAACGTGAAAAATACGAAAAAAAAATGTCGAAAGTATATCAAAGTGCCTATCTATAGAAAGATAATTAAATGCTCGTCGCAATGATATATTTTTTTTCGCTTAACGATTAACGGTTTAAAAGATATTAATATTTGAAAAAAAATAATGAAAGTGAGTTTTTTAAATTGTTGGAATTAATTTCATGTATTGATCAAATAAAAAAAGAATGTGTAGATTGATCCCTTGATATGTAAAGAATCTTTTGTTCTCAAATAATTTTAAGTCTATAAACTAACCTATAAGCCCGTAACATTATAAGCCCGTAACATCACGGGTAGCTAAAAAGAAAATAAAGGATGCTAATCTTTAAGTTATGAAACATTTAGAAAAAGAACTTGTTATAAAATACATATTTAAAGTGTAGAGGTATTGATCATATGCACATAAATTACAAAATGATGTTACAATGTTAAAAATGAGTATTGTTAGCGCGTATAGGCATATGATACACATTTACGGCAACAACGTAGCACTAATGTTCATTAATAGTAGAAACTTACAATAAAAAGCACCACAAAGGCCATGTACAATATACTGCCAAGATAAAATAAACAAAACATAGTGGAAAAAAAATATTAACCCAACTAAATACCAAATCCGACCATATTACAACTTCTAAAATAACACATCTCCATCTCACTTCATTGTCTAATATTTGTTGGAAAGAAGAATAAAAAAAACAGCCCACTTATTGTTATAGGTACCTGCCGTCCACATATCTTTTATATAATAAGAGAACTCACTTTAGATCAAATCGAGGGATTAGATTAACAAATAAGAGGGCTCGATTTTTCAATTGATCCCTCTCATTGGTTAATTGAGTTTTTAATTGAGAAAAAATCGGGCCGTTTTAGGTGTTTTCTAAAAGGCTCCTCAACCATAGACGTTTCAAAAACGCGAATAAAAAAACCATTGAGAAACCGGGTGCGTTTTCTGAAACTTTGGTGTCGTGGAACTCTTGGGCTTGTCAGAGAAGTGTTTCCAAATATGAGAGACATGTTCTAGAAGGTTTTAAAACCGATGGTTATCCTCACCGATATCTTTCCTATATTTGAATTGCGTTATCTGTTGGGCCACGATTGCGAAACCCTAATCCTTAGCCTATATATACTCGCCTATATATACTCGCCCTATGTGGCTGCTCATCGTTCATTGAATTTCTAATTCTTTTGCCTTTTTTTTCTTATCGCATGTTTCTATTGTAGATTTCATGATCATCAGAATCATTAAAGACATCCTAGGTATGAAACCCTTACTCTAATTGGCCATTCTTTGTTAGTATTTTAATGTTTTTGGTTTTGTTTTGTTATCACATATAAATTGATGTTTTTTATTTCATTATGTTCATCATACGCTTATATGTTTCTTTCAGTATATTCATCTGTTTCTTATGCGCATAGGTTTCTGTTACAGATTTCATGATCATGAGAATCATTGAAACATCCTAGGTATGAAACCCTAATTATAATTGGTAATCGTTCGTTAGTAGTACCTTTTTTTTTTTTTTTTTGTAATCACAAGTAAAATTGTGTTTTCTAATTTTTTTAATGGTAAGATGTGTATATATGCTCGGTCAAAAATGATGTTTTTCATTCGTTTATATGTTTATTTGTAAAACAAAATAACATTATATTTATTTGTTTGTTTATATGTTTCTTTGTTAACGTTTATGCATGTGCTTTAACTTTGAAGGTTGTTGTATTAAAGCTAGGTGTACATGTCATGCTTCTAAGGAACATTGATAAATAAAGAGGGCTGTGTAAAGAAGATCGCATGCTGTTTTACAACAAGTTTTCAGTTGAAGACAAGATCGTTTTTGTAAATTAAATTTTGAGTTTTGTACTATTATTTTATAGATTTGTTTTTTTATTATTTTATTGTGTTTTCGTTGGTAAATCAGAATCATATTTCGTTTGTATATCATAGTTGTTAGAATTATGAAGATGTTAATACATCAGATTCATATGTATCAGAAACATTGTTATATTATACCTATCTATTATATAATGTGTTTTTTTATATGATATTTTGTTTCTTTGACGTTATATTTTTATTGTGTTTTGGTTTTGTATCAGAATCATATGTGTTTCTATTACGATATTTTGTTCCTATAACGTTAATACACCAGACTCAGTAGTAGAAACATGATTTATTTAGTTGTCATAATTATAACGACGTCAATGCATCAAACTCATATGTATCAGAAACAATGTTATATTATACCTATTTATTAAATATATTATATATTGACAAGAACATAATATTAACTTAATCTTTAATTAAGTATTTAATCGAATTAATAATCACGATCTAGAAGTAGTAATACTATTTGGTGACATAATAATTTCTATACGAAATATCGTTGTGTATAAGAAACGTTTTTCATATTCTGTGAACCAAACAACAGATGCTGTAAATTGTATTATGTATTTGGAAAGATAATGTAGTTGAATCGCTTAAAGACGTGTATCGATTTGTTATTTAGTTTCCAGAATTATGAAGAAGTTAAGGCATCAAATGTGTTAATACAAATAAACTGTAAAAACGTTTGTTTATATTTAGCGATCTCGTTACATTTTGTTGATAACAAATATAAAGTTATCATAAGTAAAATTATAAGAATACATGTTGTTTTGCAAAGTATATACATTTGGTCATTTAAATAAAATGTTGTAATAAATAAATTGCTGTAATATAATACGTAATAGGATGGGTAATATCCAAGACCCATACCCATGGAACTAATCCATAAACCATGACCCATTGCATGACATCATGCATGAAATCATGTTGGTTATTATCCATGACCCATGACCTAATGTCCATGACCCATGACCCAAGACCCATGACCCATTGTCTAGATACATTGTATCTTTTTGGGTACCCATGACTCGAAGTCCATGACCCCGTGGCTCATAACCCTTAACCCATAACCCGGTTTGCAACCCAAAATCTGGACTGTTCTAAGCCAGACTGTCGGATCCCAGGGTTTGCACTGGCCGGATCCCTTGGGCGAGGAATCCGCCGGAACCGTGGGACAGAAGGATTTTGTGTCTATAAATAGTGAGTCATTTCTTCATTGCTTCTCACCCTTCTTCTTACAACTCTCTCATATATTATCTCACTCTTCTAACCTCTGATCATTTGATCATTCTAGTAGTTCTTCTATATTTTGTTGTGATTTTCATATAGGTCCTTCACAAAGGCGAGATCATGCTATTCTACAAGTCATCCAAGCAAAGGGTCCTTGATTGATTTTTTCATCCACAAGATTATTGTAGCAAGATCTTGTAATTTATATTTCACATAGTTGTTTTGTAATAGTTGTGTATAGGTTTAGTTCTACCTCGTGAAAGAACTCGGTATTTTGCTTTGTACCGGAAAAAGTGTAAGCCACGTTGTGAGGCTTCTCCGCCAAATTGAAGGAGCTTGTTGACATAGTGCTTGAACTCTCGAGTAGGGAACTCGGGGACTGGAGTAGGGCAAGGAAGGTGTCCTTGTAGCCGAACCACTATAAATCACTTGTGTCACTACTTTATATCCTTTACTTTACTTGCTTTCTTTACTTACTTTACTTATTGCTTCATACTATTTATCCATCCACACGAATTCACATAAGATCAAATCTAAATCTTTGAAACTTAAATTAAAATCGATAAAACTATTCAACCCCCTTCTAGTTTTCCACAATTAGCATAAAGATCAAGGTTTACAAAAGTTTTAAACTAAATAGTATTTTAATAACTTTTCGATCACAATGAGTTTTGAATATTATAAAGAAGAGCAATATATGCAATGACCTCCACTACTTGAAACTAATAGTTTTATTTATTGGAAAAATAGATTTGAAACTTATGTGAAATATAAAGATATTGATCTTTGGTATATTATTGTTGAACGTGATTTTCAAGCAACTGTAAAAGATGATAAAACCGGCAATGAAGAAACATTTCTCATGATCGTCTAACCGACGACCAAAAGAAAAAACCTTTCCAAAAATAGTGAGGCAAAAATGGTTTTATATAATGCCTTACCAAAAAGGAATTTGAAAGAATTTTTATGCATAAAACCGCTAAAGAAATTTGAAATTCGTTGGTTGTAACACACCAAGGAAATCAACAAGTTAAAAACAACAAATTTGATTTATTTGTTCAACAATTTCAACAATTTTCAATATTGGATGAGGATAGTATTGATAATTCTTTTTCTAGCTTTAATAATATTATTACTTCATTATAAGCACTTGATGAGTCTTTTTCTATTCGTAATCATGTCAGGAGATTTCTAAGGGCGCTTCTATCAAAGTGGAGACCGAAGGTGACGACCATTGAAGAATCCAAAGACTTGTCAATCCTCACTCTCGATGAACTCATAGGCAACCTAAAAGTCTATGAGCTCGTACTCGCTAAAGACTCCGAGGTCTCAAAGGAAAAGAAAGAGAAACATAAATCTCTCGCTTCAAAGGCCAAGAAAGTCTCAAGTGATGAAGAAACCTCATCTTCGGAAAGTGAGGACGAAGAGTATGCAATGGCGGTACGCGACTTCAAGAAGTTCTTTCGGAGAAAAGGAAGATATGTCAAGCAACCTTATGATGACAAGAAAGGGTTGAGGAAAAGCAAAGACGACAACAAAGTGAAGGACGAACGCAAGTGTTTTAAATGCTGGGATCCAATCACTTCATTAGTGAGTGCCCCACGTGACGAACAAAAGGCGTTCGTTAATGGTTCATGGGGAATGAGTGAGGAAGAGAAGGAAGAAATTTGTCTCGTGGCAAAAGACTCCAACGAGGTATGTTCTGACTCTCTATATTATAGTAGTTCATCGTTAGATGATGAATCCTTACATCTTGAATATGACAAGCTTTGCAAAATTAGAAAAGGGAAAAGAAGTAAGTAGTGAATGCAAGCTTTGTGTAGAACTTGAAACGTTAGTTGATCACCTTGATTCTAAGATTGCTAGACTAAGTACTTATTACCTTGATAAAATACTTGATAGTGTTTAAAACGGGTAATAATCAAAATGGTCTTGGTATTCAGGAACACATTGCGTCAACTAGCGAGATTAAGGAAACCCAATTCGTTAAAGCAATTGAAAAACCAGACAGGTCCCTTGAAAAAGGATCCGACTAGTGTAAATTTAGGGATCCGGGTACCTGCAGTAGTAAACAGTAAAAATAATGTAACCACCTCTTCTAGAACCGAATTTGTTATTGTTAGCAAAAAGAAACCAACCCATGTTACTGTTAGAAATTTCAAACAACCACCTCACCTAAAACAAGGTCAAAGTTTTATGAAAAACAAAGGTCCGGTTTTTTCTAAACCGAACACAACCATAAGAAGGCCAAACAATGTTTATCCTAGAAGTAACCATCATCAAATAAGATGGAATCCTAACACACAAAATGGTTTTCCATTTCAAAACTATACACCTTGGAATGCTTTGTCACCATTTTCGTATATGCCTCATATGAATGAAATGTATAACATCAATGGACCCATGAACAAATGGGGACCAAACTTTTGAGTTAATTGTTTTCTTAGGTGTGCCTGAAGGTTGACTTGGATCCGGACGAATGGATCAAGGATAGCGGGTGCACAAGGCATATGACCAGTAATAAAGCATTGTTCTCCACATACAAATCCTTCAATGGAGGAAATGTGGTGTTCGGAAATAGCAAGAGCAAAATCATCGGTAAAGGTACAATCTCTCATAAATCCTTGACCATTAACGACGTATGTCACATAGAAAACCTAAACTTTAATCTACTAAGTATAGGTCAAATATGTGATAAAAAGTGCAACGTACTCTTTAGCGAAACCGGTAGTAAAATCTTGAAAAATGGTATTACTATAGGAAGAGGCATTAGAAAACATGGAGTCTACGTTATTAAAATTGGAAATGAAACAAAATACAAACTTTGTCTTACCTCTATGGATGATACTTCGATCTTATGGCATCGAAGATTGGGTCATGCCAATATGCGACTTCTTCAATCGCTATCATCCAAAGAATTTGTAAGAAACCTACATAAACTAAAATACGAACATCATTTTTGTGATGCTTGTAACATAGGAAAACAAGTCCATGCTAGTCATAAAGCTAAAAATATGGTTTCTACAACTAAGTGTCCACATATGGATTTATTTGGTCCATCCGCTATCCAAAGTTACGGAGGCAACTTCTATACCTTGGTTATAATGGATGATTACTCTAGGTATACTTGGACTAAATTTTTAAATAATAAAACTGAAACGTTCGATTACATTGAAATCTTAAGTAAGAATATCCAAAGACAACTAGGAAGTCCTATTGTGTCAATTCGAATGGATCATTGACGGGAATTTGATAATGAAGTGCAATTCAAAGCTTTTTGTGATGCTTATGGTATTACCCACAATATCTTGGCTCCTCGCACTCCACAATCAAATGGGGTAGTTGAAAAGAAAAATAGAACCTTACAAGAAATGACTCATACGATGATTAATGAGCAATCTTGTAGAATCCAAGATTCGGACTCAACCAGGGTATGAGTAACATTGATTGATTGAAACATCGCGGAATAATAATGTAACAACCCGCATTTTCAGGTTACTTTTCATATTTTTGAAAAGTTACTATTTACTTTTACTATTCACTTTCACTATTCATCCTGTAAAAATTTTTATTTTATTTTACCATCATGACAAGAAAGTTGATACTCGACAAGTCGTCATGACGGCGTACGTTGAATCCATACAGAACCGATTTCACAAAACTGTGTCCGAAAACTACTTTAGGGTTTAAAGGTCATTTGGGCATCCCGATATGTCCATAAAACACTATAAACATTAGAAATATGAAATTCTACCATTTTACGACAATTCCACAAGTTTTGGAATTTTACATTTTCCAGTTATGCGTTAATTACGCGTTTTTGACCCGCGTTTCCAGCTTTAAGCAACGTTTTTGCACCCAATGAGATTTATCACTCATTTTATATTTTTATATGGAGTATAATAATGAGTTTCATCATTCCTGCAAGTTTTTTATTTTTTTGATACCCGATTTTACGTTTTATGGCTTAACAAATTACGGTTAACGGTTAACGGAACCAAATTATACTCTAAAGTCAAGATAAGATCAAGAGTCATCATCCTAGCCACCTATTCATATTATGACAGCCCATATGGGGGTGAGTCCCCTTGGTGGTGGCTTGATCTTAACCATCCTTCATTTGGATCTTTACATGTGTCCTAACTTAACCATGGTTAACATTTAACCCAATATATGGTTAACCAAACCTTTTCTCCTATAAATAGCAAGTTAAGACTTCATAAAACTCGCATCCCCACTCTCCTTAGTCGTTCACCACTTAAAACAAACACCCTTTCCATAATTTGATTCATAACTCTAAGTTTATGCTAAGAACTTTCAAGTAACAAGTTATTACATCAAATCTCTAGCAAGTTTAAGTGATCTTCTTGAGTTTAGATCTACTCAAGTCACTTAGAAATTCATCACCAATCCTTCAAGATTACAAGGGTGCCAAGGTGTGGAAGTCTTGCTCTATCGAAGTCCTAAGTATTCAATCAAAGTCCTAATCCTTACTAGTTACTCCTTTCTTTAGAAAGCCAAAAGTTGTAAGAAACCCTAACACACTCTCTTGCTCAAAATCATTAGCACTTTTCTCATACTTCATTTAGGTTATATATGGTCTTTATATTATTATCATGATGTACAAAAACCACTAAAACAAGTTAAGGGAATCATATGTTAGCTAAATGGATGTAAACAAGAAAACTAGTGACATATATTGTGAAATACGACCAAAATAGTATAAACATAATATTAGAAACTTACATACTGTTAAAGAGGACATGAAAAGGAAAAAATAGCAATTTGAATCACCAAAAACGAGTACACGAGTCAAAAGATACGGCCAAAAGAAGTTAGCGAAACCAAAACACCGAAACTGCCTAAAACAAGCTGTTAAGCAGCTGTCCGTTTTGAAAGAGGCCCTTCTGCTCCATTTCATCAAAAAGTTAAAGCACAAAAGTTGTCCAGAACGATGTTTTCCTTCAGTGTTAATAGAAGTTCGGGCCCTGAAAATGCTTAAATAGGCCATTATTCTTCAAGAAAGTCTCACGACTATACTTTTGTCACAACTAAAGGCAAACCAAGAGGCCTAATGACCTTAAACCAAGACCGCAGCCACGGCTAAGGACAAGGCTGAGTCTCAAGACGATGGTAGTATGACCAAAGCCATGGCAAGGCCATGGCTAAAGCCTCAAGGCTTATTTACCCAAGACCGTTAACTAAGGTGTTAACCTTGGCAAATCAACACCAACACAAACCAAACGACATAACTTTATATACTTACATTATCAAACGATCATATTTATGAAATGATGAGAACTTATAAACCGCCATTATATTTCCAAATAACCAAACAGCCTAAGGATTTCACAACTTTCATTTTACTTTGAAAACGGCAAGAACCGAATTACGGAAAACAACTAAACCTACTTTACAAACCGTATAACCATATGACACTTATGATATATAAACAAAACATATGTCTATCTACTAAGTGCTACAATACTAGGGAGCTTCATGTGAGGGGTTTCATTTGGGTAAACGGATCGACGAGTTGCTGGATTTACGAATTAAAGTGTCCTAGCTCCTCGAACGTTTACTACATGACCTCTGAATTGTGATGGCCCGAACGGTAGTACGATATATATAAACTAAACACGTTTTCACAACTAGACCATTTCTATAAACGACATACACAAATACCATGTACTACATCATGATCAATATAAAGACGTATATAGGCTTGTTATTTCTTTCGCATCATTATTTCAAACCTAAGTCGCAACATCCTATTCTAGGTTGCTTGTAGAAGTTCTCACGGCATATCCATCATTCTCATTATACATTTGATATCATTTACTCTGAGGTGAGTTCATAGCCCGACTTTTTATTACTTAATTATTTTACAAACCCTTGGGGGGAATACATGCTATTTTTAAACTGAACACGTTGCTTTGAAAATGTATGCTTATCTGAATGTATTATTTGTACTAAGTACCACTATTGCCATTCTTAAGTCCCTATCATCATGAACCATTAATCAGTTGCGAGTGAACGCGAATATTGTGGATAGGCCTATTGGGATTGACGAATCCCGTTTGTGTTGACTGGGTAGGCAAAAAAAGGCACTATATTTGAAGATCTATAGGTGTATTGGCAAATTACCTATTAGGGCAACTGTTACTATTATATCAATTTCTATTGACAAGCTGTTAACATTTTCGGTATCATGAGCTTAGTGCAATAATATCTGTTTTGTTTTCAACATTATGGGTGTATAACAACGTAACCCACACAAACATTATGTGTTCAACTAATTTCCTAAACTCTATGAATTTCTCTCAACCTTTGTGTTGACAGTTTTAAGCATGTATTTCAGGTCCATATTGTACGAGGCTGGCACGGAGGAGCACATATACTCAAGAAGGCTATAAATTTTATAATCATTCAAAGACCCATTTAATGTATTTTGTAAACCATGAAACTACTAGGACCTCATTTTTTTTGTAAACTCTGATATTTATATAAATCGAATGATAAATCTCTTAAAACGACTCCATTAGAGTTCGTTTTCTATTTTTATGACTGTTGTGCCATGAAGTAACACCCAGTTTGAATTCCGCTACGTATCCCGAAGTTGAGGGTGTTACAGATTGGTATCAGAGCCTTAATTATAGAGAAACGGGTCTAATTGTGACCTAAACTATAACTATTTTTTCAAACAAAAACATTTTATAGCCTTCCGTTCTCCGTGCCTTCCATCCTCCAGACGATTATGTGACTTTTAAGCATTTTAAGCAACACAAACATACTAGTATATTGATATATACACTCGACATAATTTCAATCATAAAAAAATGTACTCAACATATCTGCGTATGCCTATTCTAAGGCATTACGGCACAATCATATTTTCCCAATCTCCCAATCATGCATCTACTCGTGCATTTTAGGAATTACGAAACTTTATCCAAGACATTGTAACTGATTACAATGGTCTTTCCTACTTCCCAGACATTGTGAGATACAATGGTCTCATTCGTTTTTCAAGACACTGTGAGATACAGTGGTCTCTATTACACTCTCAGACACTGTAAATCCTACTGTGGTCTCTATTTCATCCTCAGACATTGTGAGTGAAACAGTGGTCTCATTTACTTTCCAGACATTGTGAATTGCACAAATGTGTCTATTATTTCCTAAACATTGTGAGTTACACAATGGTCTCAACTATTTCTCAGACATTGTGAGTTGCACAATGGTCTCAACTATTTCTCAGACATTTTGAGTTGCACAATGGTCTCAACTACTTCTCAGACATTGTGAGTTACACAATGGTCTAATTTACATCGCAAACATTGTAAATTATACAATAGACTCTAGAAATTATCTTATAAAACCTTATGTAATATAGTTTTACACGAAACCCGTCACAATCTATCAATTTCCCTAATGGAAATACAAGAAATGGAATTTCTAAAGGACAAACTAATTCATCATCTACAAAAGCTAAAGTTCAGCAACTTTCTCTACATTCATCAAAATTCTCTTTTGAAACCTTCATTGTTAAAAGTTCGTACTCCTGGCCAAGTATATACTATTTTAGAATTACTTAAGATTTCCTTTCCACACGTATCTACCCATACTATCTTCTATGCAATGGAATGTAAAAACATAGGTTACAAGTCTTTTATGGCCAGGACTTGCAACTGAATGGTTTGATATCGCCTTTGCTTAGTGGATAATTTCTCAAAAGCTATGGACATATCACATGTATACCTAATTTAGGTATTTGGAAAATTTATCGAACCTCGGCTAAATATAGCCTAATCACCTATATTTAACCTAGGGACAGTGGAACATAGTCTGATTAACTATGTTCGACTTAAAATTTTCAAACACTGAGAATAGTTATACAAGGGTTATATTCAGGTTAATTTCCCACTTAAACTCGATAAACCACTAGAAATTCATTAAAAAGATCTAGAGAAATGATAGTGTCTTACCACTCAGCGAGATCTTAATACTTAATTATACTACCCAATTTCATTCTTGAAACTTTTCATTTATGAAATAATCCTAACTACTATCTTGGGATAGTCATCAAATCTTCTCATTATTTCTTAGAAGTACTAGCCTCATAAGGTTTCAATGCTATCATTCCGCCTTAATCCTTTACAATCCACTTATGATTTTGAAGCAAACTTGACATCTCTACCTAATAATAATGGTAAACATACACTACACTCTTCTAAATCATCAAACATATCAAATCATTATCTGAACCCCATTATAAGTCAGTATGTAAAACTTCACAGTATCACGTTTCTTTCAAACACTAGTAGACATAAACACTATACGATATAGCCTTCATCTCGAAACCACCTAAGACATGATCAACTTTGGAAATGGTTTGGATAACCACTTGCCACTAGCAAGGCTTTCCCTACAACGACAGTTATCACATCATTACAACCCATTTCACATCAACAATATCTTACACCATTGATTTAAAACAGTTACCCTAACAACAACAAAAATTATTCCATTTGATGCACTATATCAATGAAAGTGTTAGTTAACCATTTGCTGGACTAAGGTGTTCAGAGATCACCCACGAAACAACTAAGGAAACCATACAAATACAAATTAGGCTCCATGCCGCACACTATCACCAAAAACTTAGAATGGTACATAACACATTCTATGACCAGAAACTTGAGAACGCAAAGATTAAAATTCGGCGCATACACCCACATTTTCCTAGAACACTTCAACATCGGATAACACACATTGAATTTCGGGACGGAATTCCCATTAAGGTGGTGAGACTGTAACAACCCGCATTTTCGGGTTACTTTTCATATTTTTGAAAAGTTACTATTCACTTTCACTATTCATCCCGTAAAAATTTTTATTTTATTTTACCATCATGACAAGAAAGTTGATACTCGACAAGTCGTCCTGACGACGTACGTTGAATCCATACAGAACCGATTTCACAAAACCGTGTCCGAAAACTACTTTAGGGTTTAAAGGGTATTTGTGCATCCCGATATGTCCATAAAACACAATAAACATTAGAAATATGAAATTCTATCATTTTACGACAATTCCACAAGTTTTGGAATTTTACGTTTTCCAGTTCTGCGTTTTACACGAATTACGCGTTTTTGACCCGCGTTTCCAGCTTTAAGCAGCGTTTTTGTACCCAATGAGATTTATCACTCATTTTATATTTTTATATGGAGTATAATAATGAGTTTCATCATTCCTGCAAGTTTCGTATTTTTACGATACCCGGTTTTACGTTTTATGGCTTAACAAATTACGGTTAGCGTTTAACGAAACCAAATCATACTCTAAAGTCAAGATAAGATCAAGAGTCATCATCCTAGCCACCTATGAATATTATGGCAGCCCATATGGGGGTGAGTCACCTTGGTGGTGGCCTGATCTTAACCATCCTTCATTTGGATCTTTACATGTGTCCTAACTTAATCATGGTTAACATTTAACCCAATATATGGTTAAGCAAACCCTTCCTCCTATAAATAGCAAGTTAAAAACTCATAAAACTCTCATCCCCATCCTCCTTAGTCGTTCACCACTTAAAACAAACACCCTTTCCATAATTTGATTCATAACTCCAAGTTTATGCTAAGAACTTTCAAGTAACAAGTTACTACATCAAATCTCTAGCAAGTTTAAGTGATCTTCTTGAGTTTAGATCTACTCAAGTCACTTAGAACTTCATCACCAGTCCTTCAAGATTACAAGGGTGCCAAGGTGTGGAAGTCTTGCTCTATCGAAGTCCTAAGTATTCAATCAAAGTCCTAATCCTTACTAGTTACTCCTTTCTTTAAAAAGCCAAAAGTTTTTTTTTGGGAAAAGGGTTACCTCGGTAAATAATATTAAAACCGAAAATTTTAAGTACAAATGTAATATGGCTGAGATACCATATTTACCTCAAGCTAAACAGCTTGATAAACATCTAATACTAGTGCTTATGACATGCCATAAGCACTTACAACTCTAGGAACAAAAGATGCACCTAAAACAAATCAATCAACTGAAACAAGCTAACCAGCAGCTACCGTGAAAGATGAAGTTTCACTGGTATATGGATTATTAAATAAGTTAACCGATTCATCATACGCATTTTCAACAAGTTCTTCATCATCTTTGTCATCCATCACCAATGCAGCATACAGATTAAATGTAGTAATATTACCTTCCTTTGAGGTAGTGCCAGTAGACTTCAACATAGACGACGAATTAGAAGCTTTACCCATAGAAGTATTACCCTTCTTAGGTTCACTCGTTGTCGCCTTTGGGACATATTTGACATTCTGTTTAACAGAAGGACCAACAAACCGATTACCATTAGTAGACTTGGTTTTACCCTTCTTCTTATTCTTACCCGCCATTTGGAAACCGTCTTTATCCAGCACCACACTTGGATTAACAACATGTGGACTAGAAACAACAAGAGGACTCACCACTTTTTTAGGACATTGATCATGAGTGTGACCAAAAATTGTGCATACATTACACATGGGAGGTCTCCATTCATACTCAACACGAATAGTAGCTTTAGTAAAACCCTCCCCAGAAAGTGAAGGAAAACCAATAGTAACAACATCCACAAGATCAACTTCAGAGTTGATCTCAATAAGACACCTAGCAAAGCTACTTCTTCCCCACGAATCCTTACACATAAAGCTCGTATAAGAATCAAGCATAATAGGTTTTCCAATAAACGTAGCAATCAAACTAATACCATCCTCTTCAAACACTTGAAGAGGAACATCATGCAATTTAACCAATACCGGAACACGAGTCAATTCTTCCTTATGCAAACAAGTATCCATAGACCATTTCTTAAGGATTATTGGTGATTTGCGTATCATCCATGGACCACCTTCCAAAACAGCTTCTAACCAAGCTAATGTATCAAATTTCAAGAAAAACAAACCTTTGGAATTCATCATAATCCTTTTCAACCCATGTTTCCCCCAGTTATTCCTAGCATAATATTCAACAACTGGAAACGCCATCCTATTTCCAATAAAATAACCATACAATGTGTGTTCCAACCGTGTACTAACCTTTTCAACCACTTTGCGGGGGATAGATATGTTAACACCTTCAAAAACGGGTTCGGCAACGAGTGGACGAAACGAAGTATCAATAATAGGTTGAGCATCCCTAAAACCTTCAACTCCAACAGTATTGATGACACAGCTTGGACAATAGGAGACTCATTAGTAGGTTTAGGAGTCGTAGATTTAGTTTTGATTTCAGCCACAAACGCATTACACAAATCTTCAATAGCATCCGTAACCATTGTGCGAGCATTAGTATCTAATTCAGCCCATACCGGATTACCAGCCTCACAACTCAAAGTGAACTCATTAATGTCCTCTAGTGTACTAAGCGAGACACCAAATAGAGAAACAATATAGTCATGCTTCATCTTGATTAAAGATGTCGTATTAGTTACCTCGTTAGGATTAGCAAGACCACATGTAGGTATATCAATACGAGCATTTGCAGCATGTGGAACCGGCTCCACATACCCTTCACGAAGATTATCATCAACCTGAACAGGAGGAGATGATGAGTCAAGTGTAGACTGCGTCGCCACACCTGTAACACCCTTAAGTCGAGACTTCTTATTGTTCCTCACAGTCACATTTTTCAACAAATCAACATTCTTCTCTCCCAAATCTGACATCATTAAATCCAATAACCACAAATCAACATAAACAAAAGAACGGAACAACTGGTCTTCAACAGTAACGAGAAAACCCTAATTGAAAACTAGGGTTTATAATCCTTCAAAGCGCATTAAAACCACCGAACCACTATTGCTAAATATAAAGATAGAAAACGGTTGGCAACAATGAATAATAAACTACGTTGATGATTATTGAAGAAAACGAAACGATCGGTTTTTAATGCCAAGCGAAATAAAACACCAAATACCCTACCAATCACGAATGAATAAATTCAACACCCCACCGACCCACTAATGAATTCTTAATTAATAGGAAAACGTTAGTGGAGCAGGATTGAGGAACTGAATTGAAATTACGATTGAATGGATGGTAGCGTTTTTGGTCGCCGGCGGATAGAGAGCATTTTTTTTAAAAGCCAAAAGTTGTAAGAAACCATAACACACACTCTTGCTCAACATCATAAGCATGTTTTTGATACTTCATTTAGGCTATATATGGTCTTTATATTGTTATCATGATGTACAAAAACCACTTAAGGGAATCATATGTTAGCTAAATGGATGTAAACAAGAAAACTAGTGACATATATTGTGAAATATGACCAAAATAGTATAAACATGATATTAGAAACTTACATACTGTTAAAGAGGACTTTAAAAGGAAAACATATCAATTTGAATCACCGAAAACGAGTACACGAGTCAAAAGATACGGCCAAAAGAAGTTAGCGAAACCAAAACACGAAACTGCCTAAAACAAGCTGTTAAGCAGCTGTCCGTTTTGAACGAGGCCCTTCTGGTCCGTTTCATCAAAAAGTTAAAACACAAAAGTTGTACAAAACAACATTTATCTTTAGTGTAAAAGAAGTTCGGGCCCTGAAAACGCTTAAATAGGCCATTATCCTTCAAGAACTGAAACTGCCCTATATATAGTCTCACGACTATACTTTTGTCACAACTAAAGGCAAACCAAGAGGCCTAATGGCCTTAAACCAAGACCACAGCCACGGCTAAGGTTAAGGCTGAGTCTCAAGACCATGGTAGTCAAGACCAAAGCCACGACAAGGCCATGGCTAAAGCCTCAAGGCTTATTTACCCAAGACCGTTAACTAAGGTGTTAACCTTGGCAAATCAACACCAACACAAACCAAACGACATAAATTTATATACTTACATTATCAGATGATCATATTAATGAAATGACGAGAACTTATAAAACGCCATTATATTTCCAAATAACCAAACAACCTAAGGATTTCACAACTTTCATTTTACTTTGAAAACGGCAAGAACCGAATTACGAAAAACAACTAAACCTACTTTACAAACCGTATAACCATATGACACTTATGATATATAAACAAAACATATGTCTATCTACTAAGTGCTACAATACTAGGGAGCTTCATGTGAAGGGTTTTATTTGGGTAAATGGATCGACGAGTTGCTGGATTTACGAATTAAAGTGTCCTAGCTCCTCGAACGTTTACTACATGACCTGTGAATTGTGATGGCCCGAACGGTAGTACGATATATATAAACTAAACACGTTTTCACAACTAGACAATTTCTATAAACGACATACATAAATACCATGTACTACATCATGATCAATATAAAGACGTATATAGGCTTGTTATTTCTTTCGCATCATTAATTCAAACCTAAGTCGCAACATCCTATTCTAGGTTGCTCGTAGAAGTTCTCACGGCATATCCATCATTCTCATTATACATTTGATATCATTTACTCTGAGGTGAGTTCATAGCCCCACTTTTTATTACTTTATTGTTTTACAAACCCTTGGGGGGAATACATGCTATTTTTAAACTGAACACATTGCTTTGAAACTGTATGGTTATCTGAATGTATTATTTGCACTATGTACCACTATTGCCAATCTTAAGTCCCTATCATCATGAACCATTAATCACTTGCGAGTGAACGCGAATATTGTGGATAGGCCTATTGGGATTGACGAATCCCGTTTGTGTTGACCGGGTAGGCAAACAAACGCCCTATATTTGAAGATCTATAGGTTTATTGGCGAATTACCTATTAGTGCAACTGTTACTATTATATCAATTTCTATTGACAAGCTGTTAACGTTTTTGGTATCATGAGCTTTGTGCAATAATATCTGTTTTGTTTTCAACATTATGGGTGTATAACAACGTAACCCACACAAATATTATGTGTTCAACTGATTTCCTAAACTCTATGAATTTCACTCAACCTTTGTGTTGAAAGTTTTAAGCATGTATTTCAGGTCCATATTGTACGAGGCTGGCACGGAGGAGCACGGATACTCAAGAAGGCTATAAATTTTATTATCATTCAAAAACCCATTTAATGTATTTTGTAAACCATGAAACTATTGGGGCATCAGTTTTTTGTAAACTCTTATATTTATATAAATCGAATGATAAATCTCTTAAAACGACTCCATTAGAGTTCGTTTTCTATTTTTGTTACTGTTGTGCCATGAAGTAACACCCAGTTTGAATTCCGCTGCGTATCCCGAAGTTGGGGGTGTTACAAATAAGAACACAATCAATATCACTAATATGGTTTTCTTTATTCATTAAATATAAATAAAATACTATTACTATTACTACTACATGCTCTATGCGTTTCTAAACTCTCATTGGAGAAGTCTTCTATGAATGGATCATTTGTAACCTAGACGCCTACCCTCTTTATATAATAGAGGGAGGTTACAAACCCTAGCTTACTATCAAAACTATCTAAATATTACATAATAGGCCCTCATTGTTTATTCTTTCTTCATTCTAGCTTTCAAATCTGTAATTCCTAACAATCTTCCCCTAAACTGGAATTTGACTAGGTTAAGTTCCAGTTTCTTGATAGATCTTCAGTCAGGAACAATAAGGATTGAGGATTATTACAAAACAATCTGCATGAAGAAACAATGCTAAAACATGTCATCACAATAATAAGCTGCACATTATGAGGTCTTGTGCAACTCGTAGACGTTTCCCCTCAAGTGATACATATAGATGGTAAGTATATGAACCATAAGCTTCCCCTTAAAAATATACTATCCATGACTAGATTTTTTTATTTTATTTATTTATTTATTTTTTAACAAAGAAGAAGGTATCAAAGCGCAGCACCAGAAAAATCAACTCATCAGCAGAATCAAAATAGTGTACCAGTACGAACGGAGAACCAGTAGAAACACCAACCCAGGCGTCTTATATCTTGTACTATTCGCGTGACTCCAAATGATTGATAAAACCTCAACTAATATGAGACACTGAGAACTACAATGTGACTCCTTAAAATGATATCAAATGTGAGCATTAAGCACCTTCAATATGTAGATCACACACCTTCACTAACACTGAGCACTATAATGTAACTCCTTAAAATGATAGCAAATGTGTGCATTAAGTACCTTAAGTTTGTAGATCTCACCCCTTCGCTAGATTCATCAAGTCTTTGTCACACTATTAACGTACGAACAAGTTATCTCCAAAGTGTTCACTACGCACTTTGAGATATGATAAGACACGCACCTGATCAACCAGTAGGAACTCCAGAACAACCAATAGGAACAGACCAGGAGGAACCAACCAGCAGGAACTGATGAGGAGGAACCAACCAGTAGGAACTGACCAGGAGGAACCAACCAGTAGGAACTCCCAACAGTAGGAACCAATACGAATCAGAATATGCAACCAGTAGGAACATCAAATCAAGCCGAAAATATGTTAATTACTAGGGTTCATCGTTGAATAAAAATTCAACTCACCAAGACTAGTAATCAATGAATACCATAAACTTTAGACGACCAGAAGTAACTTGAACAACAACCATCACTAACTGTCAAGACCAGAATTAACAAATACAACAGCCGATCATGAATAGTATTAACAAGTCGTTGCCCACCAGCAAGATCAAAACTCGAACAGAAAAGTACCAATCAACCTGCTGTCTCCCTTTTGGTCACAATCAGTAAAAATGCAGATCACCAATATATGAAAACAAACGAAAAGTCACTGACATAATGATCGTGACCACCCAACTGTACATCTGTGACCACTGATATGAGGTGGGGACCAGGATCAAAGTGATATCTCTCACAAATGAGTGGGGACCAGAGTACTAATCACCTGAGACAATATACAATAATGGACCAATCCAGATGAGTGGGGACCATCATGTGATATCAAACGAATGAGGATCAGTGTTTATACATCACAAGAATTTTGACCATTCGAACAAATAAAATTCGTGGGTCCCAGCAAAGCACCAATCAAACCGAATTAATAATAACCATATAGAGGCCCATATGGCATCACGTGTGAATCAATATCTTCGAGTGGGGAGCAGTACAAATAAAATACAACATCAAACGAGGGACCCAATTAACATCTCATGACCATGAAAATTCAGCCTTTAACCAATTAGTACGAGGAGACCAGAAGCATGGATGGTGACCTCAATTAAACTGTATCATAACGTGTAATAGCCCATCAAGATCACATGGACGGTGACCTCACCGACCATCCAATCAATCACAATTAACCAATTAATTTTATTCCGTATAGCAAAACATATTAATCGATAAAATAATAAAACCGGTTACCTCGTACCCCTTTTCACCGTTGCATCTGTTCGACAATTTTAACCAGATCTGCTCTTTGCTTGCTGCCTCTTTTCTTTTCACATCTGTTGCTATAGATGAATTAGGGTATAAACCCTAATTAGAGGAAAACCTTATAAACCCTAGATCGAGAGCCACGAGGCTCTGATACCAATTGTAGAATTCAAGATCCGGACTCAGCTAGGGTATGAGTAACATTGATTGATTGAAACATCGCGGAATAATAAGAACACAATCAATATCACTAATAAGGTTTTTTTTATTCATTAAATATAAATAAACTACTATTACTATTACTACTACACGCTCTATGTGTTTCTAGACTCTCATTGGAGAAGTCTTCTATGAATGGATCATTTGTAACCTAGACGGCTACCCTCTTTATATAATAGAGGGAGGTTACAAACCCTAGCTTAATATCAAAGCTATCTAAATATTACACAATAGGCCCTCATTGTTTCTTCTTTCTTCATTCCAGCTTTCAAATCTGTAATTCCTAACACCACACCCTTGCGATGTACTCATCTTTAGTACACGATTCCCCTAGTTAACCCCTCAGAGCCTATCATTTTCGCGGTTCTTGTGATGTTTCAGTTTTCCAGAATATCAATGAAGAGCATTGTTTACAATCCACACCCTAATGTACACCCAAATCGCCTTAGCCTACCTTGTATGCACTCATCTTTAGTTCATTATTGTTATCACTACTAAACTCTTAGTTCAATTATCTAGTTACTTGCATGGTTGCTAATTCGAGTCATATCTTTTGTACACAGTTTTAGGACGATTGGGACTCATGGGTAAAAGTTATATTTTATGGAGTAACAGGAAAGAACGATAAATTCAAATTCCATTTGTTTACGTAATTAAATACTCCAAGTGTTTTGATCTTTTCAAATCAGGTGAATTAGTGTTAGTTAAATAAAAACTCAAGTGTAGGGATGCTCCTATAAATTTCTTATATTTTGATGTTATCATAGAGGATGGTAGAGTAAAAAAGGTATGATAAAAAATTGAAAAAAAAGAGAAAAAAGAGTGTTAAAAAAATAGAAAAACAAATTTGAGAAAAACATACAGGCTACCATCCTACATCTATCTTTATGTTTATGTTTTTAAGTTTAAGTTTGTGTTTGTTTTGTTTCAAGTTATCTAGTGTTAGTGATTCGAGTCTTGGCTTAGCAACGCCACGCTTTACATGCTTGTAACATAAGATTTTTGACTTGCCACCATTAAATATCCCCTATCCAACAAAACCCTTTACTTCCCTACCATAAGCCTAACGTTACAACCCTTGTAAAGACCTCTTAGATAGTTATATCTAGGTGCTTACGCCAAAGTGGTGGCGGTTTGATCTATTCTTAAGCTTATCGTAATATATGTACTATGCCAGGTAATGAGTGTTTATCTTCCATTTCCATTCATATTATATTTCATAGAAACCCGAGATATGAGAGAATCCAAACACCAATTGTGAGGTGCTAGTGTATAATTTCCGTGCTTGTTATGACTATTGTGGCGCTTTTACTTGTTGTAGACTATCTTAAACCAATACTTCATGCCCCCTAACTTATAAATTGATTGGCCAAAATCACATTTTTTTGAGGACAAGCAAATTCCAAATGTAAGGATATTTGATAAGGATTTAAAACATAAGTTTTTAGGGGGTCATTTAAGCCCTAAATCGACACATTTTATATCCGTTACTGCTTAAAATTGTTCCTTTTCACTTTTTAGGTCTTTTGGAAGCAAAATGCTGGAATGAAGCATATTTGGACGAAAAGGAGCAAAAACATGAAGAAAATGGCAAAGTCAAGGTCGAAGACACTTCAAGGCTGTTCATCACACCTGAAGGCGTCCCAACCAAAGGGCGACGCCGTCCCTCTATTGAAGACTTGATAAAAGTGCACGCGACGGCTCAGCGGAATTTTTGGTCCTAAAGCCTGACGACGTCACGCCTTATTTCTGGAAGGCGTCACTCACAAAAACTTCATCAGACGCCCAAGATCCAAGATTCAGACGACGTCCTGCATGAATACTGACGGCGTCACAACTCTCAAATGACGCCGTCCCAACGATGACTTGGCCCAAATGAAACCCTAACGACGGTAACCTGACGGCGTCACTAGCAAAAGGTGACGCCTTCGCGATTGTAAATCTATATCTAGAATTCGATTTTTTTGTATTTTAAGAGGTAGAATTTTGGAGAACAAACTCTAACTCAGTTGTAGTCCGACTTGGACAGTATTCGAGGGTCCCATACCATATTTTATACATCAAGATAAGTTTGTTTATCCTATTTATCATTATGTCTACCCCATGTTCAATTGATTGTGTGTATGCTTGCTTGTTTAACATGTCTACCTAAATTACTCGTGTGTTTGCTTAGATCTATGAAACCTAGTTATTGATTGTTGTTAGGTTGTCTCTTATCTTAATTGGTAGACGCTAGAGTAAGGAAAACTAGCTTCTTCTTTCATTGTTGCGAGCTTGAACGTCTTAAATAGCAGAAAGCCATAGGAGTGCACCTAGGCCATCGTTGTGTTTATTGCATGAGTTGTGCTTTATGACAATAGGGTATTCGGGGGAGATGCTATTGCACTTGCCGATCCCGTGTATGCTATAGGAGAGTTACAATTCATAGAGCTAGGGAATTAGGCACCCCCATACAACTAATAGGAATACAACACATCAATTAAGATAAAGGAAGTGACAATTCAACCGACCATTAAAAGATAACTAGGGAGTAATAGTATCTAAGTGAACGCATCTTTAATCATCATACGAGCACACCTCAATTAAGCATAAACTATCCATAGGTTAATTAGATAATTAGATAATTAGTAAAAGTAGTGAAATCGTAGAAGTACCACCCCCCAATCATATACCCCGAGATTTTACCTTTGTTTTCTAAAAAACATAAAAAAGAATAAAAAGAATCATCCTCAACCCCACCTTCTCATCATATATCTATTTCTAGCATTCCTATTCCCCTAGAGAACGAAATCAATCCCCGAGGCTTACCCCATACTACACTACAACGATTAGGTTCACTGCCTAGAGGATTGAAAAGCTTGCTCGTAGAAAAGGAGGTTTTCTCGACCCCGAACCCACGCTATCAACTGTACTGCTTCGAGCATCTTCTCTTATTCTTTATCCGGATTGCTCGCGAAGTTCCTTATCCATGCACTCTGAGTGCTAGGTCTGCTGATATTTGATTTTTGACTATTTTCGCTGGTGATAGTTTTGGCGTGGCTGTTTCCCCTATGGTTGTTGTTTTCGTTTAAAAAATATTATTCTTCTATTTTTACCATGCCCCCCTAATTTTTATTTCGTGATTTGGCTCTTCTCTCCTTATCCTTTTGCGGGTGTATATTTTCCATATGTACCCTATTCATTATTCCGCTTATTTATTGTGGGATGCTTGTTACTCATTGTCGGATATATTCGCTCGAGTTTGTTATGCAAGGGTGGCAAAGTTACTTCCGGTCTTTACATTTAAAGTGGGGCCATCGTGTTGAGGCCATCATTGAATTTCTATGTCCCTTTGTTCTTATGCCTACCGGTAATTCCTTACACTTTTATTTGAAGTCTTAATTATGCTTTAGCGGGACTTCTTCCTTATTTGAGAATGTCCGTATTCTTTTTTCCACTGGGGATTTGATCATATCGCGAACTTTTTACCGCGTCTGTTGTATTCTTTTAGTATATAGGCTTCTTCATTATTCTGTTACGCGAAGGTTATGATTCCATTACTAGGAACGTCATCTGCTATTTGGTTGTCTCCGCTATTGAATTCGGTCAGAGATATTATAGTCGGGACCACGCAGACTTTCCGCGCAGGTCCACGTTATATATCCATAGCGTATTCGTTTGGTGAGGTGTTTTCCCATCATGTTTTTCTTCCATTTTTTCTTTTGAGGGCAAGAAGTGAAATTGAGAGGTCCTTGTGTTGTCCCTCTCCTAAGGTTTAGTATCGCTAATGCTTGATTTTTCCAGGTGTTTCTTTTTCCTCGACCATTTTTTCTTTATTTCTTTCCTCCTTTTGATTTTTTAGATGCATGCATTCGTCTGTATTATGTCTTGCTCTTCCATAGAATTCACAAAACTTGCTACTATTCTTTTCTACGGTTAGGACCGTTGGGGGCAAGTTTGAAAATCTTGCTTTTTTCAGAGCCGAAACTTCCCTTGGGGGTTTAGGAGGAGTAAGGAAGCCGTTTTGGTTTCTGATAACATCAAATAGTCCTGATTATTAAGTGTCAATTTCCCCCGATAATGCTTGTAATTTATATCATTTATATGGATTTACGCTTGTTTTCCATTGTTTTCCACTTTCAGGTAAATTACGAGCATTGGAGCTAAAGAGACACGGAATTGGAGAATTATCTAATGATTTATCATAGTATGCTGATTTTGAAGAAGTTACGGCGTAACTCGTCTCTCACATTACGCCGTAACTATTGCGTGACTCAGAAAACCAACTCATCAGAAGGTTATGGTGTAACTCTCCCCAAAGGCTACGACGTAACTATATTAGGTCAAATGAGATTCCACGTCGCTGATAACTACGCCGTAACTATTTCATCAACTACGGCGTAATGAAGTTTATTGAAGACTACGGCGTAACCACTAATAAGGTTACGCTGTAACTAGCAGATCTAGTGCAAAATACGAAGGAATTGAAGGTTACGGCGTAACTCTTGTTATGGTTACGCCGTAACCCAGATCTGGCTTATAAATACCCCACGAATTCCAGCATTTCTAATCATCCAAATCCAAACACAACAGCCAGATAACGTGGGAAAAAGCTCAAGGCAGGTCTAGAGGAGCATACGGAGCTGTCTCCAAGGGAGAAATCACTCCCCTACGATAAGCATTAGCATTTTATATCTTCTTTACTTTCAATTCATGTATTTTCGTACCTTTGAATATTGAATTGGTTTGTATGATTAATATGAGCGGCTAAGCACCTCTTGGTGCTGGCCTAGTTATGATTCCTTAATTGTTTTGTTTGCGTTTACATTACTTCCGTACAATTATTTCTAAGTGTATGTGATGACGTATAGTCTACATTCGGGTCATGAACCCGGCCAATAACATTACTAGCGATCAAGCCCAGTACGCATGGGCTAAACCAGTAATGGTTTGGGCCCACGAAGGTCCAAACCCAAAGTTATTTATGGTTTGGATATCGGGTATCTCTCATGGAACGAGATATGTATTGATTGCCCGACCTAGGCGGGATACGCCGAAACGTGAGGAATACAAAATCACTTGGGTTTCATGTGTATATAAAGGATATCCGAACCATCATTAAAGGTACGATCTACAAACCCTAATTCTTAAATATACCCTCAAACCGATTACTTACTCTCACGCCAGAGGATAATCGTGGGAGACAATCCCACGGTAAGCCTAACGGTGTTTTTTGTTTTCTTAGTGCGCAGGTCTCAAGCATTAAGATATAATTGATACAGAATCGGACCCAAATAAGGAACGCCTAACTTTTGTATCAACAAGTGGCGCCATCCGTGGGACCCTAACACTAAGAACTAGAATGACGAAACAAGGAAGCCAAAATCAGCGATCGCATACCGACTTGCAAGGGAAGAAACATCAAGGCGGATCAACCTTCAAACAGGCCTCTGGAACAACCAGTGCGGCTAAAATCCAAGGTTCAGATATGGTCTTCCCAACAGTGGAACAGCGCACGGGAACAACCCATGCCACCACAACAACAACCAACGTGGAAGAGCCACCACGTAATCTCTTTACCACTCCCATACTGGAAAAGGATCTCACAAAAACACCAGGCGCACCTCTCCGAAACAGGAGCCCAGACATGGAAACAGATGCCCTTACGCTAGAAGGAGTTGCGCCTGAACTAGCGCCAAGTGACTTTGTGTCTCAAAACTACGAAACCTTGGCCACTCTCATGCAAGAGGAAGCAAAAAAGAGGTCGGGCCAGAGCTTGAAATCCCGACTAAACTTTGACACAGAGTATGAGGCATCTCCGTCGCGTCTTCAGAAAGAGAAGCACGGGAAAGATAACCGTAGGCCTCCAGTGTTTACCAGAGTTGGGAAGAGGGTTGATGTAACACCCCCAAAAATGACTCAGCGGAAGCATACAGGTATTGGGGTGCTACTAAATTGGTATCACAACAAAAGCATAGAACAATTGGTTTTTCATAAATAAACTTTTATTCATTCTTAAAAACAATGTTTACATTATTGATTAGTGCGGAAAATGGCCCATTATAAACGAGTGGTCCCAATACATAAATCAGAGTCATCTATGACCATGCCATGCCTTTGCCTTGCGCCTCCAAAGATAAGCTATCACTTCAAAACCTGAAGATACATGCTAAAAGGGGTCAGCTTACGTTGGTGAGTTCATAGGTTTATTTAAAAAGAGATTTCAGTACACTGCTTCAAATTTGGTTTTAGATTTGCATTACGTCTTGCATAATGTCATAAAGTTTATGATTTCAGTTCATAAAAGGATTTCATAAAAGAGATTTCATTTGTGGACCATAAGTAGGGTATATGTACATTACAACGAATATAATGTCATATATTGAATCTATTACGCTAGCACTAAGTTCATGCAACCGAAGCTACGACAGTTCATGTATGCACAAGGAAGTCATACAAATAAAGAGCCCATAGCGAGTGTTTATCCCAATACACTCGGTCCCGACATGCTATATGTTTCGCCTTGACCCAAGCGGGGTCAACCGAACAGAGGAGTCACCCTCAATAGATCTATTTATAACATTCGCGCTTCCTAGCAGGAATTGACGGTTCATGAAAAGGGCAAATTGGGATCTAAAGACTTAGGCTAAGCTGCGTAGTATTCAAGGTCAAACATTTTGGTATGGTCCATAAGGCATCTATGTATGATGAGAACTTTAAACATGTAAAAGCATAGTATGCATGGAAAAGTACCATTTAAATCATTTAAGTAAAATGAGCATGTATCTCCCCCCAAAAACAGTTATAAAACAAGTAAAAGTAGGGGTTATGAAACTCACCTTGGCCATGTGCAAAATGAAGTCTAAAGGGAATTAAATCAAGGAGTGATAGTGCATGGCTCCGACACGCAACCTAATTAATACGGCAGTTTAGTCTTTATGTTTAAGACTCGATAAAGTTTAACTAACTTTATAGATTTAAAAATGTTTTTGTTGTTGTTGTTGTTGCTAGTGTGGCATCTTTTAACTTAGAACAATTTACAATATTTTGATGGGTTTCGGCTTAGGAGGGTATGACATGGAAGGAATCTCAAGGAAAGAATTCCGACTTTGGCTCAATGATGACCAATGATAATACTTGGAAAGGTACACGCAGAAGAGATATCAAGGATGAACAAGACTTCGGTTTGTTGATAACCGGATGACGATGTACGAAAAGTATGTACATTTATTAGGACATTATCGGACTAAGTGGACATCATGAATGAAGGAAGTATATATATATATGTACACCCATATATATATTTATATCGTTACAAATAAATATATAAAGAAAAGTTTTAAGTACAATTCAACTTGTACACGTTTGTAAGTTTCAAAATATATTATATTTGTCATTGATATAAATGTATCCATTTTTAAAAGAACGGTTACTCAAAGGAATTGATCATGTTTATACTTAGAAAAATTGATGTAAGTGCCGATATAATTATTCCAATTGTTATGGAAAATATGTAATATATTTGTAGAAAGTTTGGGCGTGACCCGAATGTATAACTTTATTTATCCGAGATAATTAAATGTTAAAATTTCCACATTAGAATAATAAACCGCTTTAAAGAAAATACCACACTACTCATTATACTCCTTTTAATGTCTAGATGACAATTTAAGTGAAAGTTTAGATTGTTTAGATGTGATTTTCTTTTATTGAAACCTTTCACATGAAATTATTAGTGGGATGTTGGGCGTGACATGCACTATCTATGATGATTTGATTTGTTAACTTTTCTTTGTAAGAGACTAGTAAGAAATCAAAAGTAACATAATTTAATTTTTGACATGGTTCTATACTTCTATTTCATACCTGTACTCAAAAGTGGAATTGATATTGAGATGGTTTTATGAAAAGATGAATGAAATGAACACAAAGAAGGAAGCTTCTGTAAGAGGAATTTAGGCATGGAAGAATATTTGTCGCACGATGAGGGAACCAAACGCACCTGCTGGTGCAGAAATTTAGTAGCCTAAACGCACATGTTGGTGCAAGAATTTCAGTCAACCAAACGCACCAGTTGGTGTAGAATTTCAGCAACGGACGCGCCCTTTTTGGGGCTGAAAACGTAGCCATTGAGGGGCTGAATAACAGATTCAAAACACATCCCTTTAGGGGCTGAAAAATCAGCAGGTAATGTACTCTTTTTGCGCTGAACATCAGCGAACAAAACGCACCTTATTTGGAGCTGTTTAATAGCAGAATAAAGAGAAAACCAAGCACCCTTGTGGTGGTTTTTCTTGGCTGAATTGGCTAACAAAACTCAACCCTCCTTATAGTTTTCATATTACCGAAAGACATTCACACAATACTTAACAATTTACTAAATCCTACTCCATGTCAAGACGGATACAAACACTCTACGTGAGTGTCGTATTTGAGCCGAGAGCCATCTACGGCTCAATACCCTTACGGGTTTATGATAGTTCGAGGCAACAAAAATTCACACAACACTCACCCTCGGGTGGGATTTTAACTATGGCTGGAACGAATTATGAAAACCCAAGAAATAAACTATAGAGATAGGCTAAACCATCAGCTGCCTAAAGACTCAAAGAGCTAGGAAAAAGTTGAGGATTCAAGAATAAGTCGAACAAGCTGGGGACTTAACCGAAAGTTGACGTTAAGTCGATTATCACTTAGTCACACGTTAAGCCACATAAATTAGTTATCAGATTTTCAACTATTCTTTCCACTTGTTTTTACCACACGACAACAACAACAACCAAGATTCTCTAGTTAATCCTTTTGATATAATTTCAATTTGCTAATAACAACCACTAATTAAACCAATAATTTCTTAACTTCTTAACTCAATTCGAAATAAAAGGATAACTCAAATTAATAATTATATTGACAGAATAGCAAAAGAACATAAAGATTTTTACTCTTACAAAGATAGATGGTTCGAATAGGTGAACCGAGAAATCAAAAATCCAAATTAGAACATGACTTTCTCGGATTGGCTGGAACTGAGACTTGAATTTAACTTCTATCACCTCAATCTTCAAAACCCCTAACTTAATTTCAAAAAGCCCTTTGATTTATAGAAACCCTAATTTTTTTTTTGAGTTTAATTGGAAGTGATGAAAATCAGTGATAAGTGCCACTTTATATAGCTGAAAGAATGGTAAGGGGGTTGTGACATATCCGAATTTCGTCTCTTCATCTCTTACTACTCTTAGCTCAAGTTTTCTTCTCTCCTAGCCACGTATGGAGGTCTTGTGTGGCTCCAGGCTGTGCTCACCTTGTTATGGAATGGTGACAAATGTGTTTTTCATTAGAGGAGACAAGTTTAGGTCTAAATTGGTGAAAGGGAGGTTTGGATGTTGCGTTTACAGGAGGAAGGAGAGGAACAGATATAACAGGTGGATAGGTATCTATATGGAGAAGGACATTAGAGTGGCTCCTGTGTTATACCAAAAAGATTGAAATCTTTCTTTTGTCTGTGTTTATGACTACAAGCGTGGGAGGGAGAGAGACGAAGAATAAAAAGAAGGCAGTAGGGTAGGAGGTAGATGTATGAGTGGGAAAATTTACCCTTTTCTTTTTTGTTTTTAGTGCATTGTAATGTATGATTTGTACTCCGTGTTTTGTCGAATTCTCGAGTAAACGTACCTTCCCGGTACCCGAAG
The DNA here is from genome assembly GCA_910596185.1 of Chrysanthemum makinoi. Taxonomy (NCBI): domain Eukaryota; kingdom Viridiplantae; phylum Streptophyta; class Magnoliopsida; order Asterales; family Asteraceae; genus Chrysanthemum; species Chrysanthemum makinoi. Next base: position 113,970,742 of record OU343219.1, read on the forward strand.
AATATAGAAATTATATTTTTGGAAACGATTTTATAAGCGTAATAATATGACATTCTTATTACGTTGAAATTTGATTATAATTGTTTGCCGTTATTAATTTGGTGTCGGTATGCGTGCGATGCCGTGACTTTCTAAACTCACGAGATAACTTCTCGTTTTCTTTCGTAAATTATTAGTGATTGATGAAAAGTGTATTTTTCTCTTATCTCAGTATTTATTTTTAGTCTTGTATGCTACTGCACTGCAGTATACGGAATAATTAATGGATTAAGCTTATGTATGCTTAAATTTTGACTGGGATAATAATAAATTTCACATTTATTATACGGATACTTAGCGGACAAGCGGAGTCTTATTTCTAAGGAAACGAGATGACCTCTCAGTTTTAAATTTTAGATATTGGCATTTTGTCAGAAAATAATTGATTTAAATTTTCTGACGTGATAAATATTATTATAATAATCCGAAATTTTACGGGTTGTTATAGTTGAGAATGATACTGTAGCTGACCTGCAGTATCTGGGAGAATCTGACGAGGATGAGCGCCGTACCAGTGTCCATGATAGGCTTGGAAACCGCAGGATTCATGACAGACTGGGGCGACGACGCTCCCCAAGTGGAAGCTCTTCAAGTTCAGAATCTGGAAACAGTGGGCGTAAGCGCCGAACGAGAAGAAGTCCATCCTCTGACTCCTTAGATGGTCCGCGCAAGCGCCGACAAAGAGAAAGTACGTTCTATGGTGATTCCTTAGACAACGAGGATAGCGAGACTGGACACTGGAAATCCAGAGGAAGGTATTGCGACCAGGAGGAGGAAGACTTATCCCTTCCTTGGCGTCGCCAAAAAGGTTGACGCATTCACTCGGCGCATCAGTGACTTCTCAGAAAGTAAAAGGAGGCGCATGCCTGCCAATGTGAAAACATATGATGGAACAGGTGACCCTGACGATCACCTAAAATTTTTTGAATCAGCCGCTACTATCAAAAACTGGCCACAACCTGTGTGGTGCCACATGTTCAATTCCACATTAGTGGGAAACGCACGAAACTGGTTCAGTAAGCTTCCACGTAGAAGCATTAATGGCTTCGAAGAGTTGCGAAAGGCGTTTCGCCTAAATTTCACTCAAAGGAAAAAGTGTGCTAAAAACCCCGTCGAACTCGCCAGGGTGAAACAGCGCCAGGGGGAATCTACGAGCGCTTATGTGGAGCGCTTCAAAGATGAGTGCATACATGTTAAGGCATGCCCCGAAGTGCTGAAGATTTCAGGGTTCATGAATGGGATTAATAACCCAGAACTCATCAAAAGGCTAAATGACAAGATCCCCCAAACCTTTGATGAACTCATGAAACGCACAAGGTCCTTCATCCAAGGAGAAGCCGCCGCAGCGGACAACAAGAAAGGCTACTCAAACTACAGGTCACAGGAACAACCTCGGAGACAACCCATTGACCAGGGTAGCAACCGCAACAGAAATTACCGCAGCCAGGGAAGCGGACGATATAATGATAAATACACTCCGCTAACCAAGACTCCAAAGGAGATATTCGCGACAGAAGGCGCAAACTTCCCAAGGCCCCTACCAATGCGCACTCCAGAAGACTGGCGCGTGGGAAGCGGATGCTGCGACTACCATGGACAGAAGGGCCACACCACCAACAAGTGTGTCCAATTGTGCCAACTAATTTAGAAATTAGTGAAGGAAGGCAGGTTGGACCACTTGGTTAAAAACATCAAGGAGGGAAAAGATAAGCAAAAATCCGGAAATAAGAAAGAGGCACCCAAAGATAAGGCTGACACCATCTACATGATACAATCATGGCAGCGGATAACCAAGCAGAAGGTCAGCCAGAGATTTTCCCGGGGAAGCGAAATTTCTTTCCCCCCCTTGATTGCAGGCAACGCAGTGGTAGAGCCGCTGACCATCGAAATTAATGCGGGGGGTCACGATATCCACCGCATGTATGTTGATGGAGGAGCATCGGAGACATAATGTACGAACACTGCTTCAAGTGACTGCGACCTGAGATACGCAGTCAGTTAAGCCCGGTCATGACAGCGCTGACTGGTTTTACAGGAGAAAAGATATGGCCTATGGGGCAAATACACCTACTAGTCAATATGGGCGATAAAGAATACTCCGCGACAGCCTGGATGAATTTTATGGTGATCAAATCACCTTCGCCATACAATGGCATTATTGGAAGACCAGGAATATCAGCCATGCGCGCTGTACGGTCTACAACACATGGGATGCTTAAATTCCCAGTGGAAGGTGGTATTGTCACTCTCTATAACGCCACTGTACCACATAGAGAATGTAACACGATTACGTGTGAGACAGTACCCATTCCAGAACAGCGCGCAACCAAAGCTCCAAACTTAAAGGTTGCAATTCACCCTGAATACCCAGAACAAGAAGTATCGATCGGAGGATCGCTGTCGGATAAGGGCAAGGCAGCCGTGTGCGCACTCCTGCAAAAGAACTTGGATATCTTCGCATGGGAACCAAAGCACATGACTGGAGTACCACACTCGATCACAGAACACAAGTTGAGAATCCTACAAGGATACTCACCAATACGCCAGAAGAAGCGCGGCCAAGCTCCAAAGCGCGCGCAAGCAATTCTGGCAGAGGTACATAAACTTGTGGAGGCAGGTATCATGCGGGAAGTCTACTACCACGACTGGCTTTCCAACCCAGTAATGGTAAAAAAGAGCGACGGTAGCTGGCGGATGTGCGTGGACTTCACAGATCTTAACAAGGCATGTCCACAAGACTGTTACCCACTACCGGAGATAGATTGGAAGGTAAAGTCTTTGTGTGGATACCCACTTAAATGCTTCCTAGATGCATACAAAGGATACCACCAAATCCAGATGGCTAAAGAAGATGAGGAGAAAACGGCCTTTCATACAAGCTAAGGCGTCTACTGCTACACCAAAATGCCCTTTGGCTTGAAGAACGCAGGCGCCACCTATCAGCGGTAAGTAGACAACGCATTCGAAAAACAGGTGGGCCGCAACTTAGAGGTTTACGTTGACGACTTGGTTATAAAGAGCCATACTGAGGATAAGTTGGTGTGCGACATTGAGGAAACATTTAGGACCCTCAAAAAGATCAACATGAAGCTAAATCCTAAGAAATGCACTTTTGGCGCTACAGTAAGGCATGTTTCTGATACCGATAGAACCGATGGCATTAAACCATGCCCGAAAAAACTAAGGTCGTCATTGAACTTCCCTCACAAGACGCTGAAGAAAGTCCAATCTCTCAATGGAAAACTGGCAGGCCTAAATAGATTCTTGTCCAAATCAACAGACAAGTCACTCCCCCTCTTCAAAACACTCAAGAAGTGTATCAAAAAGGGAGATTTCCGCTAGACTACGGAGGCAGAAGAAGCCTTTACACAGCTTAAACAACACCTGGCAACGCTCCCCACACTAGTAGCACCCCGACCAGGGGAAGAATTGATTATGTACTTATCTGCAACTCATGGAGCAGTCAGCGCGATACTGCTGACGGATAGGAATTCAGTACAAACACCTGTCTACTTCGTAAGCAAAGCGCTGAAGAAAACGGAGATTAATTACAGCGCAATGGAGAAGTTGGTCTTAGCGTTAATGTTCGCCACTAAACGGCTGCGCAGGTACTTCCAGGCGCACCCTATAGCAGTGATCACTGACCAACCAATCAAGCAAATTATCTCCAAAACCGATGCATCAGGACGACTACAGAAGTGGAGCGTGTTGCTAGGTGAGCATAACATCTCTTACAGACCCACGTATGCAATAAAAGGGCAGGTATTAGCAGATTTCATCATCGAAAAACCGGACACCGATGATGTACCCGTACCAAGCAAGAAGGAAATACAAGATCCATGGATCTTGTTCACAGATGGATCTTCATGCGTGGATGGGTCAGGATCAGGCCTCATCCTTACAAATTCGGAAGGAATGGAATTCACTTACGCACTGCGTTTTGAGTTCACACCGACAAACAATGAGGCAGAGTATGAAGCCCTAATTGCCGGACTACGCATTGCAGCACGGATGGGTGTACGCAACCTGGAAGCAAATGTGGATTCCCGGCTAGTAGCCAATCATGTGTTGGGCGAATACGTGGCTAAGGAGGAAAACATGATCCAATACCTAGACAAGACCAAGTCACTAATTCAGAGTTTCGAAAGGTTCACAATCAAGCAGGTTCCTAGAGGGGAAAATCGAAAGGCGGATGCGCTAAGCAAGATTGCATCCACAAGCTTTGCTCACCTGTCAAAACAAGTATTGGTGGAAACGTTGAAGAGCAAATCCATCTCGGAGATGGAAATATCCACGGTAATAGAGGAGGAAGGTCCTACGTGGATGACACCAATAATAGAATTCATAAGCAAGGGCGCATTGCCCCAGGAACAGAAGGAAGCCCGAAGAATACGGCGCACAGCACAGAGGTTTGAACTTCGAGACGGTGTGCTATATCGACTCTCCTTTCTACAGCCATGGCTCCGCTACGTCGGCCCCTACAAGCAAATTATGTACTCAGAGAAACCCACGCCGGCTCATGCAGCATGCATTCGGGACCACAATCCGTGGTGGCGCGCGCTTTACGGTCAGGATATTATTGGCCCACTATGCACCGTGACGCGCGAGACTTGATAAGAAAGTGCGGCGACTGTCAGGTTCACAGACCTATTCCACGCCTACCACAACAGGAACTAACACCCATTACGGCACCATGGCCATTCTACAAGTGGGGTATTGATATTGCAGGTCCCTTCCCTGTTGAAGCAGGAGGATTGAAGTTTCTCATAGTGGCCATAGACTACTTCACCAAGTGGATTGAAGCAAAAGCTGTTGTAACAATTACTGGCAATCAGGTTAAATGCTTTGTTTGGGAAAATATTGTATGCCGCTTCGGACTACCTGGGGAAATCATCTCGGACAACGGGAAACAATTCTGTGACAACCCCTTCAAGGACTGGTGTGAGAAGTTGAATATCACACAACACTTCGCATCGGTTAAACATCCACAAACCAACGGCTTAGTAGAGCGTGCAAATCGAAGTCTGGGCGAAGGAATTAAAGCACGTCTGGACAAGCACAAAGGGAGGTGGATAGAAGAATTATCGCATGATCTGTGGGCACACCGTACTTCAATCAAAACTAGCACGGGAGACACCCCCTTTTCTCTAGTCTATGGGACAGAGGCCGTCATACCTGCCGAAATTGGGATGCCAACTATTCGCACTGCTGAGGTCAAGGTGGCAACCAATGATGACGAGCGGCGTGTTGATTTAGACCTGTTGGAAAAAAAAAGCGAGCGCGTAGCTATATGTGAAGCAAGGTCAAAGTCAAAAATGAAGGGATACTATGATGCTAAGGTACGAAGTGTTTCATTCAGACCAGCTGACTTTGTATACCGCGCCAATGATGCGAGCCAAGCAGAAAACACAGGCAAACTTGGACCGAAGTGGGAAGGACCCTATGAGGTCACTGAAGCATTAGGAACAGGCGCGTACAAACTACGAGACATGGACGACCGAGAACTACCGCGCACATGGAACATTTGCAATCTTAAGCGATGTTATCTCTAGTAATGGCTACGGCCCAGCGCACGGACACTCTTGCACTTTAGTGAAGTGCACAATAAATATCCGTGTATTTACATTTTGTTTTACTTAGTAAAATGTCTTATTTATTTTCTTTCATAAAAACTTGCAAGTATTAATAAAATGTCACGATTTCTAGCTAACTCCGCGACACATTTCAATTTGTTATTTCCATATATCTTATGTCTTAACATTTTTTATCTCTTGCCTACATGGCGTGCATGCACTTAAAAAACCCACGATGGTCAAAGGATGAGTAAACCTACTAAATAACTCGTTGAGTAAGAGGGTTGCAAACCCATCAACATTGGATCATGTATCCTTGTTAAACACCTTGTTCTCAAGACGTTGGAATAAGTTCTGTACGCATCCCACGACGGGTGCGCAACAACGCATACAGTGCACGTTTAACAAATTAGGAATCAAGACACTTGAATCCTTGATATGATATTTACAGTACGCTGCATATCACACCATACACGAATATGATAAAACATACTTAGAAATTATGTTTTAAGTATACCATGAATTTCGCACACTGTTTTGAACTTCATATATTATCCGCGCTTATACAATAGTTTGTTTCTTAGACAATACACACATTTTTTATGGAAAGACAAGTAACTAAGGGAAAATATTATAAGTCGCAACACCATTCAACATAAATAATGTTTCATTAAGTACCATGCGTGCTTACAAAACAATGTTTACTTTACAAGTCACTACCTACATACTATTACAACGTCTAAGAGACGAATTTCCTACACAACCTACAGTGTCTTCAACCTGATTCAGCTTCTTCAGTAGGTCCGAATCTTGGCGCGATACCGTGGCAACACTAACTGGTATCCCATCAGATCTGGGAAGATGGGCCGCGCCAATACCGCACAAAACAGCCTTACCTTTAATCCCTTCCTTTTTGGCAAGTCTTGTAGCATGCGCTTCCAACACCTGCTTCAAGGGCACTTCCTTCTCCAAAGCAAAGGGATTCAAGATATCTTTGGGGCGAGCAAATATTGGCACTTGGAGTTGAGACTCATCGGGTTTCAGAAAATGATCCAGCTGCGCTTCCGCATCTTCACCAAGATGTCGAGCTAAGGTTAGCCCCTGCATAATAACCCCTATCGGATAATCCTGGTCGCGCTCTAACTCAGAAATCATGGGAAGCTCCAATGCCTTCATCTTCTCCATAGCAGCCACCAGCTCATCATATGATTGCGCGTTATACCCGGGTACCTTATCAGCAGGCACCTTCAACAATTTTGCCTCATGAAGCTCCTCAACAGCCTCTGCCTTACCCCGCGCCAATGCACACTGCACCACTCCCCCAAAGGCGTCCACTACTTCCTTCGACTCCAATGTACTGAGCGCAGCAAGTCGCAGACCATGTCCAATTAGCCACCTACGCTCAGCGATTGAAGATAGGAGTTGGGGATATAACTCCTCGTCATACTCCAGGCTGAGCTTACGCAACTTCATCTCCTGCGCTTCCAATGCACAGGTCACAGTGGCACCAAAGTTTTCCAATTGCGAGGACAACTCTTCCTTGCCCTTCTCCAGATACTTCAGCGCCCAGAGACACGAAGCCTTGTACCCTAACGACTCAGCACGCTCTTGGCTTATTTGACCCATCAGCGCCATCTTCTCTTCAGCCAGCTTTTGGGCATACGCACTAAGGCCCTCTGCCTCAACCTTGGCACTAGCCAGCTGCGCCTCTAGCGACGCAATTTTTTGATCCTTTTGCGCGCCTTGGCTGCCTTCCTCAGAAACTTTAGCCTTTAGCTTCTCCACTAGTGAAGCTTGATGCGTAGCCGCCTGCATCAACTCCTCAACAAGCTGTTCCAGGGGCGCATCCCCAGCCGCCAGTGGCACAGCGTTTTTGCTGTCTGGCTCGGAGAACTCAGAATGCACAGGACTATCTCTGGGGGGCGACTCCGCAGACTGTTCAAACCTGCACACACGAAAGGAAATTATTAATTTCTCGCATACACAGGAGATGCGCAAAATTTTTTTGACGACATTACTTACTGCGGGCCAGCTGTATCAGCAGAGGGAGGAGGCGACGCAACGTCGCTCGATGATGATTCCACCGTTAGGATAACGGGGCGCTTTTTCCTCGATGAGCTTGCGCCCTCCCCTCCAGGTGATCTCTTGCGCTTCAACAAGGGATCCTCCTCCTCCTCCTCTTCCTCCATGTGCTCCGCCACAGCTACTTGTGATGGCTGTGCCACTGGGGACGGTACTCTAGGGTTCGGCACGCTCTGCAGTGGGGTCGCTTCCAGTGCGACAGATGAGCTAGCCCCTGCTTCTCCCAGCTCCATCACCACGGTACGCCCAGATGTAGCCTCTAGAATAGGCTCTTCTCCCTCCTTCAACGGGCGTACCCCCACAGTGGCCTGGCGCGGCTTCGCCAATTTCACAACGGCAAATAGATCCATCTCTGCGCCACAGAAGACAACAACAAACAAGTTATTATAATTACAATAGAAGAAGAACGGCTTACATTACAAAAGTAAAGGAATGCAAAGGACGAGCACCCACCCTGGCCATCCGCGCCTAAGAAGATTGGAACCTCCTCAGGACTACCAAAATAATTGCGGCTAATGCCCATGTGCACCAAACATTCCTCAGGGTAGGAACTGATGGGGATGCGATTGGTGTTTATTGTATCATCATCCTCCACATTGTACGATCCAGGGAGGGGGCGCTCGTCCTTTGGCAGTGTACCCTGGGTGTAAAAATCGAAGCGCGATGGGAAGCACGCGTTGTCTACCCAGAAAAATGTTTCTCTCCAATTCCTCAGCGCATCTAATTTTTCAGTATAACACTGAAGCCGCCCAGCGCGCTTTGCAAAGGATACCTACCCGTTTGACCACGTTTTGTGGTAAAACGCGCGGAACAGATGGATGGTCGGGTTAATTGCCAATAATCGGCAATTTACCTCAAAATTCGTGATTTTAGCTGCACCTATGCAGTGCAACTGGGATATATGCAAACGATAGTAGTTTAATACGTAGCTAAAAAATAGTGATATGGGCACACGCTGATTTGCGAACTCGAAAAAACGCATATATACCCCTATTTTCCCTTCAGGGAAGTCCGCAATAGACGCTTGTGCACTCGAAACTACCGGATGCACCGCGTGGGGTATATAATAATCCGACGCGAACTCTAGAAGTTCGTCCTCCGTTATTTCGGATGTAAAATCAGATAAACCTCGAACCATGGTATCTTTTTTATATGCGCACGCGCGGTTACCTTTGAAGTATTACGGTTTCTTGCTGGAAAAGTCGAAGCTTTTTTAATGGTGGAAATGCGTTTTTACTGTGATAATCACAGTAATAAGCAGGCGGATGGTTATATAGGTCTCCTCATCCATGCGATGACTGACACGTGGATTCCACTATATCTACTTGAGTGGCTAGGATCTACTGAGGTGACGTGGGTACAGTTACTTTCCCCCGATTTACTAGGCGTCCATTTTAAATATTATGTCTAGATACAACGTGTATCTTCTCTGGGAGGGAAGCCTGTTTAAGCTTCTTTGCTACGCTTCACCATTTTTTATTCGCTGCAGTTATTAGTCTAGCATCCGCAGTTCGCCACTGCGCATACTAGACTTGCGGGACAAGATGACGTATAGTCTACATTCGGGTCATGAACCCGGCCAATAACATTACTAGCGATCAAGCCCAGTACGCATGGGCTAAACCAGTAACGGTTTGGGCCCACGAAGGTCCAAACCCAAAGTTATTTATGGTTTGGATATCGGGTATCTCTCATGGAACGAGATATGTATTGATTGCCCGGCCTAGGCGGGATTCGCCGAAACGTGAGGAATACGAAATCACTTGGGTTTCATGTGTATATAAAGGATATCCGAACCATCATTAAAGGTACGATCTACACACCCTAATTCTTAAATATACCCTCAAACCGATTACTTACTCTCACGCCGGAGGATAATCGTGGGAGACAATCCCACGGTAAGCCTAACGGTGTTTTCTGTTTTCTTAGTGCGCAGGTCTCAAGCATTAAGATATAATTGATACAGAATCGGACCCAAATAAGGAACGCCTAAATTTTGTATCAACAATATGCATGCATAGTTTATTGGTAGCTACCTTTGGTTCGGTAGTTTTGAATGGCGGTAGAGGCCAATTGCCTAGGAGATATGACCAACTGACCCTAGGTGAGCGGACTGAGACGGGAAGGGTAAGATATGACCAACTGACGACCCTTTCTACTTGTGCGATTTGACCAACTGATCACCTACCGTTTGGATGAACTTAAGAATTAGGGGGTGAGTGTTTAAGTTGCTAACGCCCGGGCACTCACTATTATAAATCTATCATGTAGCGGTACTTAATGACTTGGCTTAGGGGACCAGGAACAACAGGACTTATGAGGGGACACTTGACTTCTCCTGTGGTGGCATCTTTGCTGATAGGTTAGGGCGAATTGACTAAATGCTGTCCTCTCGACTTTGACCCCACCTGAAGTAATTGGAAGTAAGTAGACATAGACATAACTAGCTAGGAGGATTAACTAGGTTAGCACCACTCTCCTCTATTGATTACCCTTTACCTTTTATCTGCCTTTATTTGCTTTTATCTGCTTTAGTAGTTTAATTAATTAATTCCTTATCGAAACCATTATTAATCTGTGACACCTAGACTTAGTAATAATCCAACACACATAGCTCTTGGGACGACCTCGGCTTTACCGATTACTACACTACACACGACCGGGTACACTGCCCGTTAGTGCACTAGGGTAGACCATAGGTATAACGAGACTTTATAAATATTAAAACCTGGTCAGTAAAACCTGCATCAGTTTCCTTTTGTCTTAAATTTGTCACTGAATTCCCTTTTGAAGTTTTGTTGTCGCCCGAGCGTACTTTGCTTCCTCGGTATTTATAGCAATGGTTTTCTCCTTTCTAGATTTCTGGAGGCCACTTCCCCTCGTAGGAAGGATGTGGTTATATTCATTGCTTCGCTCATTAACCTTGGGACCCTATCGTGCAGGCGTTTAATTAATTCCAAATCTGTTATTCCGTGCATGAATCCTGAGATTTGTATGACTTCCGGTACTCCCTTTACATACATGATTTCTTCCTTAAATCTTTGTACGAAGTCTTATGTGAATTCCCCTTCCCTCTGCTTGATATGGTAAAGCTCCACAGGATCCTTGATGCACTTCTTCTGCTGGAGGAAATTTGCTAGAAATGCTTCTTTCAGATCATCATAGCTGTCGACGGACTCTGGGGGAAGGTCATCAAACCAAACCCTAGCGGTTCCGGTAAGTATGGAATTGAACATGTGGCACCAGGTATGCATAGCCCAACGCTCCACCTTCGCTGCTATTTGAAAACTCTTAAGGTGATCTTCGGGGTCTTCACTTCCGTCATATGTCTTGACATTATTTGGCATGCGGGTTTTTTTGGTAGGTCAAAATAACGAATGCGAGGAGTGAACGGATCAATATCCTTGCATACCTACGGACTTGCTAAGTCGTCGTCCTCAATACTTGACTTTTGTTTCTTGGATGTCCGCCTCCACTGTCTTTGCTCTCAAAAGGCTAGTCCGTCTTCCGTGAGGATGCCCTGTTATCCCGATGCTTTCTGGTAGTGGGCCCTGTCCTTTGTAAATAAGAGCTGTGATAGTAACTTTCCTCCCCTTTTTGGGCACTATGGCGGGTTGGTCATTTGGAATCTCCGGAGTACACTGAAACGCTCCTCTCCCAATCTCTCAACCTATGGAATACGCCTTTTTCTAATCTTTTAAACACCGTTTCTCTTTCCGTGTTTTTCTTTCTTGGTGATCTAGACCGATCACTTCTTTGGCTAGAGCCTTCGTGTGTGTCTCGGTGTCTCTTATATTCGAGGGTTTTCCTCAAATCTTTCCCTCTGTTCGGTGCCCCCGACTCGGAATGTTGTGAAGCTTCCTGGAAGTCAAGTCAGGCTTTCATTGCCTCCGATGCCTTGATCTTTTCCTCTTGCTTCCTTTCTTGATGAACTTTCTCAGACATAATTGGCAAGATGTGGTGGTAATACTTGTCACAGTATTCCCTAAGGGCTGCGTCGGACGCGGGCCTCTCAAGTTCTGCCAGAAATGCATTATTTCCCATTCCCGCCGTGTTCCGCACGGTGGACACGGGGGCGGCAGTAGGTTCGGACCAAGTGCTCATAGTGAGTATTTTTTAAGAACGCAGTTGTGTACTGGTCCCACGTATGGCGCCAACTTGTTAGTACAAAAAGTGTGACGGCTTGAAATATGTGTATAGGACGCGTGTTGGGCTGGGCCAGCAAGCTATTGATGGGCTGAATCTGTACTAAACCAAGTAATGGATTGAAACCCTGCACAAATGAAAGCGAACCGTTAGCCTTACCGTGGGGACGGACCCAATGATTAAGCTCCGACGTGAGAGTACGTATACAATCTTGTCAGAGAATAAAAGTGTGTGTATTACTATGTGAGAGAAAGTTGTACCTTATGATAGGATTAGAGTTCCTTTTATAGGCGATGCTAATGTTAGGGTTTCCTAAAATTTCGCTTATAAAAGTTAGTGCCCGAAGTGGGACCCTTGTCGTGTAAGGTTCCATAGTAATCGTGGACGCGGACACAGAACTCCTTCCGCGGCTATGGGTCTGGTCCGCTAAGTACCCTGCGTGCGTCTTTGAGTCCGAACCGTAGCCAATTTGTTATTGGGCTTACTTGCAGTCCGGTGCTTGTGGTTGTTTTGTTGTTGGGCCTGGACCCGAAATGCGTATAGCACAAGCTGAGCCCAATAGGCCTGTTATACGTGCTATATGTCATCAGACCCGAAAGTGGATTTTTGTCCAAAGTTGGTAATAAAGGGTGTCAAATATGATTAAAACGAATATAAAAAAAATTGAGATTAAGCATTTTTTGAAAAGGTTAATATGTTTGCCTCATATCCTTTTAAACAAACTATTTCATTTTACGCATTTGACCTACTTAAAGAATTACATGTATTGATCCGTTCATAAGTTACCGTGTCAAAATTGCTATCCATAACCCCCACAAGCTACAAAGCTTTATCTTGAACTCTGTAACATTGTAAGAGGGAATAGAAACTAACATTCGGAAGTTCATGGTCCAAAAAACTTTGCTCGTTACTGAACGTACCAGTTGCATTTGAATTAAGAGATTTTTTTTAGAGCATTGATTGGGATGCCTAACTCGTATGCCTAATAATATGCCTAAACATATGTGTCAACATTCTATTGGGGACAGCAGGGGGACCCGCTTCTTCACAAACCAATAATTTATTGCCACATCTATTAGGCACACAATTAGTCACATATGTTAGGCCTCCCAATCATTTTCCTTTTTTTTAATACACACTTTATCTTCACCTATACTAAAATGAACCTTCTAAACCCGTTTTACTAAAATCGACAATTTAGGCGAGCAAGCATTTGGTCTTCATGTTCTTTGTCTTGTCATTGAAAATGGCGAGCAAACATAGGGCGAGCAAACATTTGCTCTTCATGTTCTTTGTCTTGTAACGAGCCGGAGAGCAATTAGGAGAGAGAGCAGAACATTTGCTTTTCATGTTCTTTGTCCTGTAGCAAGGATGTGTGGGCGAAATGAATTGGAGAGCAAATGGTTTGCTCGCCCAAAGTGTCGATTTTGATAACTTTTTTTGAATATTTTTGTGATTAAGTGAGAAGTGTTTGTTCTGATAATTGATTTTTCTTTTTACATGTTCATTTCACAACATACATGTTAACAAAAAAATAGTAAATACACTTACGGACATGGTTGTAGATTACTAGATTGAACAATCTTCTCTATTGCAAATAATTGCTTGTAATTTTATATATCTTAAGCAAATATGTCACCGTTAACTGTTAACACAAACATAATAAACAAAGATATAAAGCAACTGAAACTTATCAATTGAGAAAGGCATTGCCAAAAATAAAGATATCAGTATTGTCAATTCTTAGAAGATTTTGCCAACGTCCTTCATTAAGCCCCGGTTTGCGTTAAAAAATTCAGCGAACTCCTCATAAGAAATGTACCCATCTCCATCGGTATCAAGTTCATCCATCATAGTTTGGACCTCTTCAGGTGACACAGAGCCGAGCTTCGTCAAAGATTCTCCAAGCTCAGCTGCAGAGATCTTACCATCTCCATTTCTATCAAATGCGCCAAAGATGCGATCACATTCTGCCTTGTCTTCATCAGCCATTATATATGCCTAGCGGTAGCAATCAACAATTTTGATTCCGGTGTTATGCTTGATTATTTGATTTCTAATACCTTTAGGAATGTTTATAAAATGGTTGTAGAAAACAAAAGAAATATGGATGTCCTTGGAATACGGATTACCTTTTGTTTCTAAGGTGAAAAAAATTCTATCATATGTTAGGAGATAATTATGGGCAACAAATTAACAAAGTTTAAATCTAAGCATTAGTAAACAAAGAACAGATTACACAATCTTTCATGATTTATCAACATTCACTAAAAGGTTACACGAAATTAGGTGTCCAAGTGAAAATAACTTGTTTTTTTAAACACTTTTAAATACCTATAAAACGTAGATTTAACATTTGAAGATAAAACATTCTTTACATACTAAGAAATCAATCTCCACTTTTCATCTTCCCTTCAACTTTATTTGATCTAATAAATGAAATTAATCTCAACAATTTAAAAAAACACACTTTCATCATTTCTCTTCAAATATTAATATCTTTCAAACCGTTAATCGTTAAGCGAAAAAAAATATTCCATTACGACAAGCATTGAATTATTTTTCTATAGATAGACACTTTGATATACTTTCGACAAAACAAATTTTTTCGTATTTTTCACGTTTTTTTTTTTTTTTTTTTTTCGTTTTTTTTTTTGAAATTTGCATGAAAAAAATTACATATGATTAAACACTAATTTGAATATCACATATGATATTAGTGTTAAATCACATATGATATTACACTAATATCACATGTGAATATTATATGTGATTTAACACTAATATCATATGTTATTTAACACTAATATTACATGTGATATTACATTGTGATTTAACACTAATATCACATGTGATATTCAAATTAGTATTTTAATCACATGTGATTTTTCATGCAAATCTAATATTTGAAAAAAAGATGATAAAACATGAAAAAAATTATTTCTTTTTCTTTATTCGAAAGTATATCAAAGTGCCCGTTTATAGAAAGATAATTAAATGCTCATCGCGATGGTGTAATTATTTCCGCTTAACGATTAACGATTAAGAAATACTTAAATTATAAAAAATATGTGAAATAATAAAATGCTTTATTTTCAACAATTGATTTTATTTTAAATTGATATATGAGAAAATTTTGACATGTAAAATAACTCTCCTCTAAAATTGCATGCCAAAACTCATACTTATTTTGCTAGCCTTACAATCTAATAATGCAAATGCAAAAAACTGTTCACTGTGTTTGTTTTGCCAAAACAAAAACATGTCATGATTTATTTATGGCATTTCAAGGCTGCAAATGATCATGAGAAATTTATTTTGTTTTCTCTACAAACGTGATTTATCCATTATTTATTATTTTTTTTGTTTATTTTATGGGGAATTAAGTAAGTTTGTTTTCTGAAAACTGGAAGCTATTTGGACTGGGCCTTATGAAGCAGTTAGGAGAATAGCTTATTTATGCTGCTGCCGTGGCCCCCGCGGGCCTTTTATTGAAAGTGTCAATGTTTCAGTTACTGAATGTGATTTTGTTATTTATTCTTACTTAAGGTTTAGGGTAAGTTACAAAGAATATTTATGTGTTTTCTTATTTTGGCACTTTATGGCACTTTCAAACTTTAATTACAAAGAATGTTATTGATGTTCATACTTTGATATAAAAATGCCATTATCACTAAAACCCATTAAAAAATCTCGTTAATGATCTTTATGTGCGTTTCACATGAGAGTATTTTAGTCATTTTATCGTTCCCATTGTTAGCCATTGTTCTGCCAATCCACTTGGATTTGGTATCCCCAAAAACCATTATGTTAAACGACATACTTTGCGACTAAACCTTCACAAGTATATAAGCTACCAAACTTTTTGTCACACTCATTTACTACTTTCGATCAAAATACACACACACACACACACACACACACACACATATTTAAGAACTCAATTTCGAGAAGAAAAAACACTGAAAGATGGTTATATGTGGATGTGGTCAAGTGGCCAAAATCAAAACGTCATGGACTGATTGAAATCCGGGAAGAAGGTTCGTTTGTTGCCCGACTCTGGTAAGACTCCTTATTCAGAATTACATTGTCTTATTTACACTAAATGTGACTCAGTGTGTGTTTTTTGTATGATCTAGGTTCTAACTGTGGTTTAATTAGGTGGGTGGATCCCTTGATGTGCCAAAGAGCTCTTGATGTAATTCTTGGCCTTTTGAGCACTAGGAATGAGCTCGAAGATGACCTGGTGTCACACCCCTGGAATCGGGTCACAGCGGAATGGTATCCGGGGCGTGACGTGCATGGACCAAGGTACAAGACATATAAAGAATGACCTCTATATGAGTTGTTTACAAAATACTTCATTTGATTGATCAAATAAAGACAAAGTTTAATAAAATGTAGGTCCCAATGTTTCACTAAAAGCATAATAATAAGTTTTGTTACATTCAAACAAATGAGTTAATGTAAGAAATCTACCGTGTCACTCAACCGCTACGGCTACCCTAATGTGTGGCTCCATGAAAACTAAGCCTAGCATACCTTAAACACCTGAGAAGTACATGCTAAAAGGTCAACATTAATGTTGGTGAGTTCATAGGTTTACGTAAATATAAAGTTAAGTTCGAACTACAAGATTTCAGTATGTATGAAAACTATAACAAATACAATGTCAAAATAAAAAAATACAATTGCCTAAGCTCATGACTCTGAAGCTCAACGTAATATGTATGCAATCAAGCAAAATAATAACTTGCCCCCTGTAAGTGTTTGCCAAACACTCAATGTACTCCAAATTATATGCGTTCTTTACCAAGTTGGAATGACCAACTCGAACGGGGGTGTTAACCCAATGGATCTATTCACAACACTTGCACTTACGAATAATTAATGGTTCATGATAGTTGAGGATTTCTTGGCATTGTGGTAACTTAGGCAATGTGTAACGTATTTGGTGCTCGTGTCCGTAAGTAAAAATGTAGCATAGTATTCTCACCCTGAGTGTTTAGAAATAATATAAACATGTAAAAGCGGGGCTATGAAACTATAACACCCCCAATTTCGTGATAGCAACGAAATTCAAAATGGGTGTTACTTCATGGTATAACAGTCATAATAAAAAAATGAACTCTATTTGAGTCGTTTTAAAACATTTATCATTCGAATAGTCGAAATATCAGAGTGTACAAAAGAGAGGTCCAGTAGTTTCACGATTACATATTACATCAAATAAGTTTTTCGAATGATAATACAAAATATAGCCTTCTTAATATCTGTACTTCTCTGTGCTAGCCGCGTACCTTATGAATCTGAGATATAACATGCTTAAAAAGTCAACACAGAGATTGAGTGAAATCCATAGATTTATAGTTAAATAGTTGAACACAAGATTTCAGTTTGGGTTACGTTATTTTACACCCATAATTCGAGAAAAAATAGTTATTATTGCACTAAGCTCATGACAACCGAGACCTTAACAGTGTACCGATAGAAACTGGCGTAATCGTTGCAATAGTGGCCCTAGTAGGTAATTTGTCGTTATACCTAGTGTTCTCAAATATAGTGTGGTTGTTTGCTGTAACCCGATCAACACAAATGGGATTCGTCAATCCTAATAGGCTTATTCATAATATTCACGCTCACTCACTAGTGATTAATGGTTCATGATATATGGACTTAAGTGTGGGAATAGTTGTACTAAGTGCCAAAAAAACATTCAGATAAGCATACAGTTTCAAAGTGCTTGTGTTCGTATAAATTATCTCCCCTAAGGGTTTGTAAAACAGTTAATTGATAGAAAATGGGGCTATAAACTCACCGTAAGTAAATGATGTCAAGTGTGTAACGAAAACGATGGATATGCTGAGAAAACCTCTACGAGCAACCTAAAATGTTATGTCGAGTCTTAGTTTTATACTAACATGCGTTATATAGTTATTACATTATTTATGCTTGGGTACTTATCGTTTGTAAAGTAAAACAAATATTTAAATTTAGTTTTGTCACTTTAAAACTAGTTACGGTTTCTAATTTACAAGTTATTCGGTAATTGAGTTATATCTCATTCTTATGTGTCCATATGTCTGAATTTGTCGTGTTGGGGTCAATTAGTCTACAAAAAGGTAAACGAGTACTTTTTTCCAATAGTGGGTCCTACCACTTCTGTTTGTAAGAAAAAGTGGCCAAGTAATACTAAACATTACGTTTAGAGTTTCTATTTATTTCAGTTCTTATATAGTGGGTCCTACCACTTCAATTTTTTGAGTGAAATTTACAGATTTCTGGGTCCCACGGTCTCTAAAGATGCTAAACTAAAGTGAAATTACTAATTATCCTTATATAGAGATGCTGATTGCTTCAGCAACACAACAGTCCCACGATTTTGGCGATAAGTTGATTTTACAGCCCCGTTTGACGCGGGGTTTCGACTACGTTTAATTTTATGAGATAGCTAAATTTTTTTCTTCTTTTGACTAACAGTTGGTTATATGTAAATTTTTTTGAGTTTTACCCATTTCAAAACTGCTACT
The DNA here is from genome assembly GCA_910596185.1 of Chrysanthemum makinoi. Taxonomy (NCBI): domain Eukaryota; kingdom Viridiplantae; phylum Streptophyta; class Magnoliopsida; order Asterales; family Asteraceae; genus Chrysanthemum; species Chrysanthemum makinoi. Next base: position 113,989,112 of record OU343219.1, read on the forward strand.
CAGATTTTGACACTTCTCGCTAAATATTTCTATTTAATTCATCGGGTATCCTTTTTTATGAATTCTACCATCGAAACGACCGCAAGACATAGAACTAACTATCTATATTTTTACTTAAGTATCTCAGTCCCCTAATTTTTCCCAGTAATTCCGTTTATACCCCATGTCCAAAAACTATTTTGCAACCCAAGTCCTTTCGATGTGTTTAATGATTTAGTCCAATATACCAAGTATAATCAAGTAATATACATGAAATATAAATATTTACAGAAATGAAATAAAGATGTATATGCTTTCTTACAATCCTTGTGAATGGATTAACTAGAAAAGAAGATCAAGGACACTAAACCTAATCTTTCGACAAAAAGCCTAGCTTCCAATACTTCAACCCAAGTCTTGCAAAACCTTGATAAACTAACTAAGCTCACTTGCAAGAATACTTGTAAACTTCCCAAGAACACCCTTGTGTAGTTTCCCAATCAACCAATTCATGAAGAAATAAACACTAGAATTATGTAGAGAATGCTAAGGCTTATAACTTTGATGTGTTACTTGAGTATTGAAAATCAAAGATTTATGGTGATGGGATTTATTGATTGATTGACCATAATGGAGAAAAAAAGAAGATGAATGAATTTGGATGAGTTTCTTAGTCAAATGAAGGACATATGCATGTATAAATATCTAAAATAAGATGCACATGTATGTATAAGAATGGAAGTATGTAACAAACAAGCCATGTGGCTTGTTGATCTCATCCCAACCGAAAACACACACCCTTAGGTGTATTTAGGATATTTTGTTAACTTAGTAGGTTTTGTAGTATAGAGGTGTAGTTTGATCCCGGTAATTACTAACATTAAGAAATTAAATCACGAAACTTAAAACTGGGTATCGTAAAAATATAAAACTTGTAAAAATGTTAAATCTTATCCATATACTTTATCCAAGTATATTAAATGAGTGATAAGTTTTACGGAGTGTGTAAACGTTGTTAAAACCTAAAAACGTAGGTTAAATACGCGTAAAACCTAAATCATACAAGGTTTACGTGAAAATGAAAAAAAGTAAAATCTGACATTTAAAATATGTTTATAAGGAACCTAAAAGGAATAAAATGTGTAGACTGGGCCTAGTCTAGTGTTGTTCTGTGTTAAATGTGCGTTAAATCTAAAATCGGGAGTGTTAAATCGCGTTTGGTGACACCGGTTCTTGATAAAAGTAACGTAAACTGTAAATATGATCCGAATTGCCTAAAACTCACTTTATATCATGAAAATAATATAAAATTCTTGGAATATAGAGTGACTATTGCTCACGTTTGGTTCAAGTTTTGTTCACGCACACGAGTGAGCTTATCCGGCTAGTCGTAAAAGTAAATGTACTTGAAATGAAAATATTAAATGATGTAAATTGTAAAATCCTATATTTTGAATTCACAATTTAACGTCTAATTTGAATTTTTACCTAAGTCATATAATAATTAATAAAAGCTTAAAACTATATGTTATGTGATATAACACATTTTATGAATTTTAGCCTAAGATAACTTACTTAATAAAATTTGTACAATTACTTCCCTAACCCTTGTCCAAATTCGGCCCCCCTGCCAATATGTCACGTTTATCCTTTAAAAAAACTAAAGATAAGAATAAGTAACTAGTGAGTATATCTTTAAATTATTGGAAGATCTCCTTTATCTAACATATTCCTTCATTAACAACACAATCTTTCGACACAATATTCGGTCTTTAATACTTTACCTCCTTATCACACGCTTTGCCCTATTATAAATCATATGCCTCCCCATTTTTTTGTTTTATTCGACACATAAATGTTGAAAGGTTAAACCCCATGAGGATAACTTTATTATTCATGCAATATTTATAGAGAGTACATAACAAAACCCTAAACCATGATGGACCTAAAGCCCACAACCGGGCTTGGGCCAAATAACATAATATACCTATCTAATACCCTGCCGCAGTCCGAGCGACGAAATCGCTAAAGCTCGAGACTGAAGCAACAAACTTTAAAAATAAAACCTAAAGCTAATAAACTGATGAAGAGATCTTGTAGCAAGCAAGGAGAAATCTTTATTTCGAAGAATTGGAAAATATTTGTGAGGACTTTGACAAACTTGATGTCCTTTGTTTTTGTCGTTGATTGGTGATGCAATTGATATTTGTTGAACATGCTCCGGGAGGCAGATGTGCAAAGAAGGAGAAGGCTCGAAAGAAAAAGTTGACTGATAATTAAGAAGTGAAGTTATATGATAGGTGGTATGCAAATATTGTTTGTTTATAGTTACAAACTTGACTGAGATGGTATAATGATGAGAATGGATGGTGCTAATGCAAAGGAAAGAAAAAAATGAGATGTGATAATGGACGGTGGTAACGTGATTTTGGTGAATTAGGGTTTTGGATATGTTTTTAGGAGATAGGTAGGTGTGATGGGGTGGTACAGAATTGGCGGCTTGATGACCGAGTAGGTCTCAAGATCATACCTGCTCTGATACCATGTTGAAAGGTTAAACCCCGTGAGGATAACTTTATTATTCATGCAATATTTATAGAGAGTACGTAACAAAACCCTAAACCATGATGGACCTAAAGCCCACAACTGGGCTTGGGCCAAATAAAATAACATACCTATCTAATAATAAGCAACATAACATACAAGTTCCTAGTGGTTCTTTCTCTCAAGGCTAGAAGGGTTTGAAGACTTGTTGCTGTGGGAAACCATTCGTGAGTGTTAGGGTCGATCAAGGGCTGGTTATACGAATTGGGTTGAGTTCTTGTTCTCTTTCTAGTCTTGTCAATTCTGCCAGGAGGTACCGTCATCCTCTCTTGTTCTTAAATCCAGTCGACTCACAAGCATATGTATAAAACCTGAATTTAACAATAATAAAACCTATTCAGTAACATGCTTCTATTCGTATTGGTCTTCTTGATTTGTTGGCAGTCTTGTTAACCTTTAAACATTTGTAAACATCACATGAAATAATGTTAATAACTTGACTAAAACTAGTAATAATCGACCCATGGTTTTCTATTTTGATCGACCTATATATATGCAACACTAAATCTGATATGCAAGCCTTAATTTTACCACTTAATTCACGTTTAATGAGCCTTATAAAATTTGGAAACCCTATGAACATGTTAGCGAGGGCTAGGATTGTTTTCTTACTTTATGTGGAATGGTGTGTGTCATTATTGTTGTGTTTGTGTGTGTGAATTATGTGTCAACTGGTGGAGTGTAAGCATGGGTATCTAAGGCTAATAAACCTATGAAACATATGTGTTAAGCGGATCTAAAAAGAACTAGACATAGTTGCTTGTTTGGCCTTGTTAAACCCTACTTGTGTCTCGTTAAATCTTACTGTCGAGTGTGCTTGCATGTGTGGTCTATAGTAGTCATATAATGTCCCTTAAAACATGTTACAGTCTGAATAAAATGGTTAATAAGTCATGGTATTGGTTGGTTAAGCTTGGGTCGTTTATGTCCAGAATCTGGGTTCATGGGTTTGGTCATGTTTGCATGATAACGGGGTGAGTATCTATGTGAGTAAATATCGATCTAACAAGGGCGGTTGGGATTGTGATCGTATGTACATGATTTCATGTTGTTGCCTCGACTAACGGAGGTTAGAGTGGTGATTGTACACGTGTGTTGCGTATGTAAAATAATTGTTTTAGCGAGGGGTTATGGTCTAGTGGTTGTGTCAAATTGCTTACAGGTTGTGGATTAAGTTGCACGGTGTTGAATGGTGTTAGTGGGTATGATCTATCGTGTATGGATGTGTCTAAAACTTGGTTACGAATATGAAAGAATAAAAGTGTGTGTGAGTTATGTGAGACTTTTTTGTTGGGTCGTGTAAAGTCTACTGGTGTGCTTGCATGCTTATTGGACAAGTCAAATATAGTTTCTAGGTTGTGATTGCATGTGAGTGTCTTGTGTTGTAATATGTTACTACTTTCTCTCGTACATGCATCCATAGAAGGTAGATTTTGAGTGGGAGAATTTCGTGGGTATACATGCGTGGGTTGGTATGTAATCTGTTACTATGGTGTGTCTTGTATAGTTTTGTGTGGATGTTAAAGATGGTGTGTTTTGCTACTCTTGTGGGTCACGTTATAGTTGGTGTTAGGGTGTGTTTGTGTGTGCCCCATGAGTGTGTTTTGAGTGGGTGTTTCGAGATAGGGATTCATGCGAAGTTTTTTTGTGTGTCTAAATCGGTTTAACCCTAAAATGTCTAATTCGGTTTATTACTAAATTAAAAATACATTTAACCTAAGTAAACCCTAAATATATTAATTTGATTCATAATAAGTATTTAAAATCCGCTATGACTTTAATGAATGTATAAGATATATATGATTATAATTCATGTAGATTCAGTGAAGAAGGAGTGATCCATTTTTCCCTTGTGTTCTTTTCCATGTGCTTTCATTTCCTAAGGTAAATATATCCTGCCCTTTTGCAGTAAAGGGTTTCTCATGAGTCATTGTTTTCCTGATATTTGTATTTGATACTTGATCCATATTTGTTATGTTATTCATTTGATTATCCTTTGCATGCTATATTCCTTTCATATAGCTAGTATCTTAGTTGGACAATTAGTAATTGTCCCTCCTTATTATATTGTACACTTATTGCCTATTTATATTGCCCATATTTATTAACTAGTCATGGGGGCTCCATGTCTTGCCATTGATGCACCAATGGTATTGACACTATCTGTGGAGGTGTGACTTTGTTTACGGTGTTCCCACTTTATGATAATTAGCAACCATGGCCGCCACCATATTACATTGTATGTATGCTTAGTCTAGAACTTGGTATATGTATATCTATTTTTCAGGGAGCGTATGGATGCATCCTAGGTACTTTTTTATATTTTGAATTTGGTGGATGGACTTGTGTGTGTGCAATGCACCCCATTTCACACTAGTACATTTGGAGAGCTAGACTCCTTTGTACAATTTTCTATTATATATTATATGTTTGTTACTTGGGTATTTTCCTTTGTTTATGTTGATATCCGTTTCATATTTCCCTTTGTTTGAGCTTTGATTCCGTTTTCATATGTTCCATGTTTCATTTGACATCTTGTTACACAGTTTCTCTTGGATTCATTCTTTCATTCTTTTTTTTATGCTTATTACCTTTCACTATTTACATCTGTTCACTGAGCGTTAGCTCAGCCGCATTTTCTTTTCTCTGCAGCAGGTAATAAGCGGGATGCTGGGCATGAGTGATGAGAGTAGGAGCTAGAGGACCTACCTATGTTTAGATTCCCTTTTGTGAAATGTTTTCAGACTTAGTATTTGGTGTTTTCATTTAAGACTTATGCTTTGGGATTATTTACTTAATTTTAGACTTTGTTGAGATTATACTTTGTGAAGTCAATATTTTACACGACTTAGTATTTATTTTATAATAAAGTCTTTAGGTTGCGTTTATATGTTCTGATTGACATCATAATGTTCCATTTTAGCCCTTTTTAGGTTAGGGTGTTACAATTATGGTATCAGAGCCAGGTTCGACATGTAGAGCTTATGTTATGACCTATGAGGATTGGGTAGACATTAGGCTTCCTTATGCTTTAATCATTTTCCTTTACATTTTGATCTTAACCTCTAATCTTGTCTTCGCTGAATTGTTTATTGATCTTTTAGATGGTGAACGCTCGTGCTACTGGTGATGAAGCTACTTTTAACGCACCTGTTGCTAAGGCTATTCAAGCCTTATTGCCATATCTAATTGCTAGGATCACTGACGAGAATCATTAGGCAAGGACTTTTGGTGGTTCTGGTGGAGATGCTCCTCCCACTATGTATGTTTTGGCTAGAGCGGTTTGGTAAGCAAAACCCAAATCATTTAGTACTGCAGCACTCTAGTCGATACTGAGAACTGGATTGCACATATAGAGAATATTTTCAAGGTGTTAGGTTGTGCGGATGAATATAAAGCTAGGCTGCCTAGATATCAGTTGGAGGGTGCTGCCTTGAGTTGGTGCAAGGCATTCAAGCAGGATAAGGGTGGAGATGCTTTTGTTGCTGCTATGACTTGGCAGGAGTTTTGTGATGATTTCTTTCTACAGTATTTCCCTAGCTCAGAACATCAAAAAAAATGAACGTGAGTATCATACTATCCGCCAGTTGGAAAATGAAACCACTAGGGAGTTCATGAAGATATTCGTTCCTTTGGCTGAGTTTTTGGGGGCTAATCCTGGTACACATGAAGAGCATGACAATAATTTTAAATGGGCGTTGAACGATTGGATTTTTGATGGTATTGTGAACACGAAGTTCACAGATGTCGCCCATGTTGTGAACGTGGCTCGTAACATTGAGATTATTCAAGAGAGGACAAGAAACAATAATAAGAGAAACAGGGAAGGTGACATGATTCGACCGACTTTGTTACCTACTCCAGTGAATACCCCAAGGGTGCAGGATCAGAGAAACTATGATAGGCGGGGTGATAACAGTCAGAGGTTTGGGCATGACCGTGGTCAGCATTTCAACCGTACTTTTGGGTCTAGGTCTGGTTCTGGTTCTTCTAACCAGAGGAGGTTTCCTGATCAAGCTACTTCTCCCCATGTGCTACATGTGGGAAGCTTCATCCAGGAAAACCGTGTCATGAAGATACTGGAGGTTGCTTTTCTTGTGGTGTAGTAGGACAACAAGCTCATGAATGTCCTAAGAATAATAGAAGGGGTAATGGGAATCAACCAGCTGTTAAAGGTCGGGTGTTTGCCTTGATCATAGATCAAGAGGCAACTGCTTCAGGTACCGTTATGGGAATTTTATATATTTATGATCGAGCTATTTTTGTCTTATTTGATATTGGTGCAACTCAGTATGTGGTATCCGTTTCATTTACTAATCATATTACAATTCCATCTACATTACTTGACTATGCCATATCTATATCCATCCCTATGAAGAATCAAGTAATTATTAGCCATGAGTTTAAGAATTATCCATTACGTTTTGATGACAAAATTCGTTCTGTCAATCTATTTCCTTTGGAGATGTACGACTTCGATATCATTCTGGGCATGGATTGGTTGACGGAGCATCGAGCTACGATTGACTGTTATTCCAAACATGTCATCTTTGGTGACTTTAGTAATTCCAAATTCATTTATCAGGGTTCTCGTCCTATTAAGTCTATGAAAATCATTTCTGCTTTGAAAGCTCGTACTCTAATCTCACACGGTTGTGAGGGTTTCTTGGCTTCTATCAAGGACACTTCTATGGATCGACCTCGCCTTGAGAATCATCTTGTTGTCCGAGATTTTTCTGATGTGTTCCCAGAAGAGCTTCCGGGGATACCTCCTGAACATGAAGTTGAATTCAGCATTGAGTTGATTCCTGGTTCTGAACATATGTAGGTTCCCAAATATGTAAACTAACACAAGTATTCTAGATGGGAGGATTCATCATAAACATAATAAGTAAAGTTTAGTATTGCTAAATAAATCAACCAAGGCTTAAATGAGCCATTACATAAGTATATATAGTGTCTTAGTTAGGGCAATGCCCCATGTAGGGTTTCTAGAAGAATCCTAAGGCCCATGGGCTTACTACATAGACCTTAAGTTAATTACATACATATAAGCCCATAATTAAGACAACATATTACATAAACTAATGACCAACGCTTTATATTGATTACACGTAATCCCAACAATCTCTCCCTAAAGGTTGGTCATCATGGTCTTCATTTTGTAGGTTGTTTGACGTCTTTTGTTATTTAACATTCTTAGCTGATGACGTCATTTTTCATTCTTTGTTCTTTTTTCTTGTCGTTGTTGTGATCATATGTTGTTGTCTGCCTTTCATCAACGTTTTAGTCTCTAGTGTCTTTACGTCTTTCTCCACCATGCTCATATTTTTTTGACTTTGAATCTCCATACTTGTATAACTCTCAATCACATAGCTTTGATCATTGGTCTTTAAACTCTGTAAAGAATATGTGTGCTTTGCTTTCATTGGTGAGAACTTTATTTGAACTTTGCTGATCTTTATCTCTAGTTATGATGCTGGTATGAGCATGTGGAGATGTAATACTGTTGATGATTGAGGTGGTAGTGGTGGTCTCTCCTGGAACTCCGGATCTCCAATCCTGCATGTAAATAGTTAGGAATAAAGTTCCCGGCTTAAGAGTTCAGATATTTCATACAGGTACATCCTAGATCGCTGGCGTGTTCTTTGACGAATCTCAGACTGGATGGTCACTGGGATATCCTCGTACTTAATATCTTTACTCTGTCGTTGTGAGCCGCTAGAGTACACTGAGGTATCACTCCACGACTATAGACCATTTGAAACCACCACGAACACTAAGTGTAACCCACAAGGGATTACCGAGGTGACATGCTATCAAGGATGTTTGATGTTGACCCTGGCATAAGTTTCCATTCAATCACTAAGGATCACAATTGTAAATCCTTTCATAAATATTCAGGAAGATTGCTAGGATCTGCGTAGGACTCTAAGTTATACCACTTGTGTTCTTATTGTTTGAACAACAAGTGTAGAAATGTTTAGTGTTCCTGATGAGTGTGTAAATACTCATCATTTTTGGTTAAATCTGAACTGCAAAACATTTAAAAATGCTCAGAAATGCATCAAAATACTAAAAATATCTCAAAATTGCATTTTATATGTTTCAGATGCAAAATGTTTAAAATCAGATGAAAAATGAGCTAAGTTTGCATAATTGGCAGTTTCAGTCCCCCAAGTTTCAAAAGTTGTCAGAAATAGTCCCTGAGCACTTATTTTAAAAGAAAAGTTTAAAATCATAACTTGTCAAAATTAGTCCTTTGGTGAAAAATGTCAAAAGTTTTGAGAAATTACAAGTTTAGTCCTTTGAGTTTCAAAAATGACAAGTTTGGTCCTTGGAATATGGGAGATTGTCAAGTTTGGCCCTTGGATTATAATTTCAGAATGTACATGATTGGTCCCTGGAAAATCAGAAATGGCAGCTTTGGTCCTCCATCTTTCAGAAATTACAAATTGGTCCTTATGATTATAAAAGCAAACCATGACCCTTTGGACCTTTGGACCCCTGTCAAAACAAACCCTTGACCCCTGCCATATCCACCTTTGACCCCCCGTCCACTAATATCACAACAAGTCAAACGCCCCAGTCAACTGCTTTCCCTCTCTTTTTCTTCTCCTTCTCCCACCATGCCTGCAACACTCAACCCCCCTCACCTCCAGCTCACTCTCACCCCTCCATGTCCCCTCCTCCTCAACAACATCCAAAATGCATTAAATGTTTCTTCCCCTTTTGCACTCAAACCTTCCCAGCTGTTAAAACCATTTTGGCGCCAAAATCTCATCCATGGCTAATATCTTTTCCAGTGATCCAATGGCCCTAAATGCAAGTGGGATTTGCTCAGAAGTCAAGTGGGAAGCATTTTGCATATAAATAGAGGAAGAAGAAAGAGAGAGAAGAGAGTACTTAGTTTTAATTTCATATGTATGTCGTTTTAAATTTTCTATGTCTTAAATAGGTTCTCAGTTGTAATTTCAAGTTTAATTGTATCAAACTAAGTTGTTCCAGTGTATTAAAACCATTTTCAAGTATCAATTCAAGTTTATATTAACATTTCATGTTTTCATGTTCACTGTTCTAAAATTCAGTTTCAAGCTCTTATACTCAAAGCTCCCAGTAGCTTCATTTTAATTCAAACAAGCTTATTTAAGCTGTTTATAGCTTTTGGTAAGCTTATAAATCAGTTTTAAGCAATATGACATGTTGGTCAACAAAAGTCAAACTAAGCTCATTTGGACTTGGTTATGGTATTGGATTGTTGCAGAGCTGAATTGGAGTAAATTTGGGTTGGATTAGCTTAGTTTAGTATAGTTATGGTTCTGATTAAGCCTCTCCACAGCTGGATTTCAAGTTAGTCTAATTTTCTTCTTCATTTCACTGTTTTTGAATCTGCATAACTGTTTTAATTGTTATTGGTTAGTTATTATTGTTAGAAGTTGATTTCATTTACCTTATAGGATAGTTATTGAACTCAGTTAAGCATTAATAAGGATTATAGATTGAATCTCTAGTGGAATTTGCAAAACAGTTTTAGAAATTGTGTTTGGATCATAATAGTGAATCTGAGTTTAAGGATCAAGAAGAGGTCAAGTTCAGTTACATTAGTCTTATTTAGCTTCATTGAGTAATATTCAGTCATTTATTTGCATCCTAGCTAAGTGAAAGTCAAAATCTTTCTAAACATGTCTTAAATTCATGTCTGTTGGAAATTTGTAAAATCAAAAGCTGGCATTGTGCTCATAATTGATAGGAGTAGCTTAATCAAGTCTTATAATAGCTCATTTCATCATTTTCAGTTGGCAAATTAAGATCAAATCTCATTTAAGTCAAACTTGGCAAAACTGTCAAAAGTCAAAAAGTAAAAAACCAGTTTTTACCCAACCTTTGATGATTTTTCATAGTTTCAATTTTGGTTCAAAGTAAGTGAAATTCAGGGATAAACTAGTTCAGTTGGTCAAGAGTGGATATTTGATTTTTGTTAATTTTTTGTAATTTTTTATAAGCCTCAAATCAGCTCTTCAAAAAGAGCTTATCTGCCCTGTGCACTGACTCAGTGTATACTGAGTGTGCACAGGTGTTGTGCAGAGCTTGTCACAAGCTCATTAGAGCTTATCTTGGTCTGGTTTTTGGTTTTTAAGTAGCTAGCCAGGTCTCCTTCAGGTTCCTACTTCTGGTTTTGAGTTTCAGCTTATTGAGTAGCTTAATTTCAAGCTACAAAGTAGCACCCCAAAACTGTTTTTGGCACTTAAGTCTTAATCACCAAATCTTTGTAGTTTGCATTTCAGTAGTGTAGATTAGTTGAATTTAGTTCATTTCTAGTACTTTTAGCATATTATAGGTTCTGTGATAGTTTGGTGCTCATTTGTGGCCTTTGGCTTATTTTGAGTGCTTATTTATAAGCACTTGTCACTGCAGCCTCATATTCCTTCACATAAGCCACTGTTTTTATATTTTTCATAGACTTAGAATATTATTTTAGACTTTTCCTGAATTTTTCATAATTTTCCAGCACTGTTTGCTATTTTTCCTCATTTAAATCAGTTTTTAGGACTTTTAAATTAGCTTTTATTGCAATTAAATCAGAAAAGTTTCAAAAAAATAAGTTTTCATTTTTCCTAGGTTAAGATAAATATAAAAAGTGAAAAAAATATTTTTCCAGATTTTTCTTAGTTAAATTTGTAATTTTTAGCAATTTAATTAGTTTTAAATAGTTTTTAATTCATAGAAAATAGAAAAATAATCAGAAAATACAAAATTAGTTTTGAAAATTATCTTTAGTTATTTTAGATTTTTCCAAGTCATAATTTCATTTTTCTAGCTTTATTTCTTATTTTCTTGTATTTTAGGGTATTATTAAATAGGTAAAAATAGTTTTTAATTAATAATAATTAAATAAATAGTAATAAAAATAATTTTCTTTTTCTAAAAATTTTCTCTTATCATTAGGTTTGTAAAAATGTCATTTTCATATTTTTAGGATTAATATTGTTTCAGTTCACATTTTCTTTTGTACGTCACGTAGTTTTTAATTTAAGTTTTATAAAAGAAAAATCAAAAACATCATTTTAAATATAGTGATAGCGTTTATTTAATATAATTTAGCTTTTTAATTTTCTTTAATTTGCATTTAAGCCCTGTAATTTATAAACTTTTTCTTTAGGTTTAATCAATCATATCTCTTTTCCGTTCAAATCCTCTCGATCACTATTCGTTTGATTATTCTCGCACAGCTCGTTGGGACATAACGACCCGGGGAAACACTATACTCTCCCGGACTTCATTGCATTTGGTTCCAGACTGTTTGAAGTTTGTTACGGTTGACCATTCACAAGTGGTCAACTTGTGTGACAAAACTTGACCGTCTGGGAGCGAATCAAATTTTGGCGCCGCTTCCGGGGAGCTGTTCTAATTATCTTCCGTTTAGCAGATTAGTGATTTGAATATTCACTCTTTATTCATACCATCCATCTATATTTATATATATATTTTCTTATAAAAAATCCAAAAAACCCCAAAAACATCCAAAAACGTATAAAACACAAAAATATTTTTCTTTTGTTTCTATATATATATCAAAGATAAAAATACAAAAAAGATTTGTCGTTTTCTTTGTTTAATAATAACAACATAAAAAAAATTACCACCGCAAACCAAGGCAGTGTACTACCTAACTGGGAGTACGACCATAACAAGTTCCCGAACCAAAGATTAAAACTTGCCTTTGTGTCCTTGTGAGTGGTGTACCTTTTTCAAAGAAGCCATTCATCTTGTGATTATTGGTTTAAGTTCACTGTTGTTTTGCCTCGATATTGTTTTAATTAGATTTGTTGTTATATCTACTTTTCAAAACCAGAAAACCCAAAAAGATTCTTCTTACCCCATTTTCATAATTCCCTTCCTTAACTCTGAGAACTCTTAGAGTTAACTCTAGTGTATGCGCACTCGCTCTTCTAGGTCTGTAAGCCCATTTCGTGAGCTTGTCAAGATTCCAAGAAGGTGTGTCCGTAGACTTTCTCGCCCCATCGGTCGGATCGAGATCCGTCTGCTCACACTACTTCGCTATCATGGCGGAAGAACGTCCTATGTGTGAGCTTCTCCAGGCACCCATCGACGGGTATGGAGATGCTATTGTTATCCCAGCCATTATGGCTGAAAATTTTGAACTCAAAACCGGGTTACTGAATCTTGTAACCTCAAGTCAATTCTATGGTTTTGAGCGGGATGATCCTCATGCTCATATTCGATGGTTTAACAAGATTGCATCTACCATCAAATACAAGAATGTCCCTACCGATGTTGTTAAACTTCTTCTCTTCCCATTTTCCCTAGAGGGTCAAGCCCGGATTTGGCTTGAAAAACAACCCCTAAATCAATTGAAACTTGGGAAGATTTGGTGAAGAAATTTGTGAACGAGTTTTATCCACCTTCCAAGACCACGAGTCTTAAAAACGAAATCATCAAGTTCACACAAAAGTTTGATGAATCCTTCAGTGAATCGTGGGATCTTTTTAAGGAGTTGCTCATGAAATGTCCTCACCACGGTTTCTCCGAGTTAATGCAACTCGATACTTTCTATAATGGAGTGAGTCAATCTGATCAAGATTCTCTCAATTCCTCCGCTGGAGGAAATTTCTTGAGCAAAACTGTAAAAGAAGCTTTAACGATAATTGAAAACAAGTCTAAAGTCCGCACTGCACGAAGCAAACCGGTTGTTTCCCAAGTCCGTGTTGGTCCTTCTTCTTCATCGCCCGTGAGTCAATCTAGCACCGATGCTAAGATTGACAAACTCACGGAAGCAATTCAAGCTTTGGTTCTCTCCAACCAAAAGAAAGTTTCTTTTCCACAAACTTCACCTCCTGCTCAAGTTAAGAAAGTGGAAGTCTGTGTTACTTGCGGTGGCCCCATGCCTATTACAACTGTATGGCCACCGATGGTAACCCTTTTGAAGCAAATGCTGTGGGCGGGATTTCTAATCCAGGAGGCAACCAATACCGTGCTCCTATGGACCCGAACCACCGTCCTAACCACTACCTGGACCACCCGGTTTCAACCAAAACCAAAACCGTAATCAAAATCAGAATAGAATAAACCAAGGTTTTCAAAACCAAGGTAATTTTAGTCAAAATAACGGTTTTCAAAATCAAAGTCAAAACTTCCAACACCAAGGAAATTTCAATAGAAACCAAGATCAGGGAAATTTCAACCCGGGTATTTTCATGGCAATAATCAAGGAAATTTCCAAAATCAAGGCCCTAATCCAAACAATAGAGGCCAGAATTTTCCTGCACAAACTCAAGCCATTGTTCCAACCTGGACCATCATCGATGAGTTGTTGAAACAATTCATGAAATCCCAAGAGGAAATGAATAGGTTGTTGGTTAGCCGATTTCGACATCAAGAAGTCTTTAAATGATCGACCCTCGGGCTCCGGTACTTTACCTAGCAACACGATCGCTAATCCGAGGGGCGATGCAAAGGCGATCACAACCAGAAGTGGTGCTTCATATGATGGACCTGCTATTCCTACTACCTCTTCTTCTTCTCCCCCGAAGGTAGTGGAAAGTGAACCTGAGGCGACAAAGGACCAAGTGCAACCTACTAGCTCACAAAGTACAGCACATGTCCATCCTCAAGTTGTCCCGAAACCCAAAACTAAACCTGGAGTTGGTTTTGAACCTCCAGTTGACAACCCCAAATCCAAAACTTCTATTCCTTACCCCTCACGTTTAAATGAGCAAAAACTCCGCGAAAAAGCCAGTCATCAAATGGAAAATTTTTTTCAAATTTTTCAAGAACTTCATTTTGACATAAGCTTTGCGGATGCTATCATGCTGATGCCCAAGTTTGCATCAACTCTCAAACACATGTTAAGCAACAAGGAAAAACTGTTTGAAATGGCTAAAAATCCTTTGAACGAGAACCGCCGCAGTTCGTTAAAGAAGCTTCCCGAGAAGCGGAGATCCCTGGAAAATTTCTTCTTCCTTGTGTTTTTCCAGGAATGATTGAATGCTTTGCCCTTGCCGATCTTGGTGCAAGCATCAATCTGATGCCTTATTCAGTATGGAATAAACTTTCTCTTCCGAACTTGTTCCTACCTGCATGACTCTTGAGCTTGCAGATCGTTCTATATCGCGTCCTCTTGGCATCGCCGAGGATGTATTCGTGAAAGTAGGAAAGTTCCATTTTCCACCTGACTTTGTGGTTGTTGATTTCGATGCCGATCCTCGGGTTCCCCTCATTGTTGGACGAGGATTCCTGAGAACGGGCCGTGCTCTTATTGATGTATTTAAGCAAGAAATCACGTTACGTGTGGGTAATGAAGCTGTCACCTTTAACCTTGATCAAACTTCGAGGTACTCCTCAAATTATGATGCTGAATCGGTTAATCGAATCGATTTAATTGATATTGCTTCAGAGGAGTACTCTCAAGAGTTTCTTGGTTATTTTCATAATTCTGTGAGTGGGGATTCCACCACATCTTCTCAACCAATCATTGCCGACTCTTCCCCTCTCTCACTCCGTTTGAGGGAGGTGACTTCTTTCTGGAAGAGATCGATGAGTTTCTTGCTAGTGATGAATCAATTCTGTCGGGAATTGATGGTGTTTATGATTCGGAGGGAGATATCCTTTATCTTGAGCAATTATTAAATGAAGATCCATTACCTTCACTCCCTCTGAAAGAGATCACGATTGAGGAAATTAAATCAGTACAAACATCTACTGAAGAATTTCCCGAGGTTGAACTTAAGGACCTACCTCCTCATCTCGAGTATGCATTCTTGGAGGGTGATGATAAATTACCCGTCATAATTGCTAAAGACTTAACTGAGGAGGAGAAGACTGCCCTCATAAAGGTCTTGAAGTCACACAAGCAAGCAATTGCTTGGAAACTCTCCGACATTAAGGGTATCAACCCCGAGTTTTGTACTCACAAAATCTTAATGGAGGATGACTTCAAACCAGCAGTCCAACATCCGAGAAGGGTGAATCCTAAGATTCATGAGGTTATCAAACAAGAGGTTCTCAAACTTCTTGATGCCGGTTTAATTTACCCGATCTCTGATAGTCCTTGGGTCAGTCTCATTCACTGTGTTCCAAAAAGGGTGGCATAACTGTTGTCACAAATGAAGAAAACGAGTTAATTCCAACTCGATTGGTTACGGGATGGCGTGTGTGTATTGACTATCGCAAGTTAAACGAAGCCACCCGTAAAGACCATTTTCCTCTACCCTTCATGGACCAAATGCTTGAGAGATTAGCAGGGAACGAGTACTATTGTTTCCTTGATGGTTTCTCGGTATATTTTCAGATCCCCATTGATCCGCTGGATCAAGAAAGACCACATTCACCTGCCCATACGGAACTTTTGCCTACAGACGTATGCCTTTTGGCCTATGTAACGCTCCTCGCACGTTCCAACGATGTATGATGGCAATTTTCCACGACATGATCGGGGAAACAATGGAGGTGTTTATGGATGGCTTTTCGGTCATTGGGGACTCATTTCACACATGTCTCTCCCATTTAGAAAAAATGCTAAAACGGTGTGAAGACACCAATCTTTGTCTAAATTGGGAGAAGAGCCACTTTATGGTCAAAGAAGGCATAGTCCTTGGCCATAAGATTTCCAAAAACGGGATTGAGGTTGATAGAGCAAAAGTTGATGTTATTGCTAAATTGCCTCATCCTACTACCGTCAAAGGTATTAGGAGTTTTCTAGGTCATGCCGGGTTTTATCGTAGATTCATACAAGATTTTTCTAAAATCGCTCGGCCTATGACCCATCTTCTTGAAAAAGATGCTCCTTTTATCTTTTCACCTGAGTGCATCGAAGCTTTTGAAACATTAAAGAAAAAGCTTACGGAAGCACCCATTCTAGTTGCTCCCGATTGGGATTTACCCTTTGAACTCATGTGCTATGCAAGTGATTTTGCTATCGGTGCAGTCCTGGGGCAACGTAAAACCAAACATTTTCAGCCTATCCACTACGCGAGTAAGACTATGACTGAAGCTCAAACCCATTACACCACTACAGAAAAAAAAGAATTATTAGCGTGGTGTATGCGTTTGAAAAGTTTCGCCATACCTTATCTTGACCAAATGCGTGGTGTATACGGATCACTCGGCTCTCAAATATCTCTTTGCAAAACAAGATGCAAAGCCGAGATTGCTCCGTTGGGTTCTCCTCCTACAAGAATTTGATATCATTATACGTGATAAAAAAGGAGCTGAGAACCTGGCTGCTGATCATTTGTCCCGTCTAGAAAACCCTCACCAAGATGTGTTCGAAAAAAAGGAAATAAACGAAACATTTCCTCTCGAAACAATCAATGTGGTTTCTTTTCGTGGAGACTCTTCTACCCCATGGTTTGCTGACTTTGCAAATTACCATGCGGGAAACTTTGTGGTGAAAGGGATGTCGTCCCAACAGAAAAACAAATTCTTTAAAGATGTGAAACATTATTTCTGGGACGACCCCTACTTGTTCAAAATTTGTGCGGATCAAGTCATCCAGCGATGTGTGTATGGTCAGGAAGCCAATGACATTCTCAAGGCTTGCCATTCTGGACCTACTGGGGACATCATAGCCCCAACTACACTGCCAAGAAGGTGTTTGATTCCGGATTCTATTGGCCCAAGATTTACAAGGATGCCCATGAATTTGTCAAAACCTGTGACGCTTGTCAACGTCACGGGAATATCTCACAAAGAAATGAAATGCCGCAAAACGCCATTCAAGTGTGTGAGATTTTTGATATCTGGGGCATTGACTTTATGGGGCCATTTCCTTCATCTCGAGGAAACAAATACATACTCGTGGCCGTTGACTATTTGTCAAAATGGGTTGAAGCAAAAGCTTTGCCTACCAACGATGCCCGAGTTGTTGTGAAATTCTTAAAATCTCTTTTTGCTAGGTTTGGAACTCCACGAGCTATAATCAGTGATCGTGGTACGCATTTCTGCAATGACCAGTTTGATAGAGTCATGCAAAAGTATGGTGTAACTCACCGTCTCTCTACTGCGTACCACCCCCAAACAAGTGGGCAAGTGGAAGTTTCCAACCGGAGGATTAAAAGAATTCGGAGAGGACAGATGGCGAAAACCGTGCCTCCTGGTCGGATAAGCTAGATGACGCACTCTGGGCCTTCCGTACAGCTTATAAAACACCCATCGGGTGTACTCCATACAAGCTAGTGTACGGGAAGGCGTGTCATCTACCGATTGAGCTTGAGCACAAGGCATACTGGGCCTTGAAACATGCCAACTTCGATATTCAGACAGCTGGTGATCACCGAAAAGTTCAAATGAATGAATTAAATGAACTCCGTGATCAAGCATACGAGAACTCTTTGATCTACAAAGAAAAGACAAAGAAGATTCATGACTCAAAAATCAAAAACCGCGTTTTCAACGTCGGTGATCGAGTCCTTCTTTTCAACTCAAGATTGAAGATTTTCTCGGGAAAACTAAAATCCCGCTGGTCCGGACCATTCACCATCACTAAAGTATTTCCTTATGGAACCATTGAGTTATCTCATCCCGATGGTCCAAATTTTAAAGTGAATGGTCATCGGTTGAAGCATTATTTTGGAGAGGACATTCCTCCTGTGGTTGTCCCGGATCTACAAACTTTCCCCATGAACCAATGAATGCGGGGATCGAGTCAAGCTAGCGACTCGGGAATCAAAAACAGTAGCATGCTATATGGGTTTTCACCCATATTTCTGACTTCTTTCTATTTTCTACCACCCTAGTGTGGGGGAGTTGCCCCCCGCTGTTGTATATAAAGTTTGAAAAAAAAAATAAAAAAAATAAAAAAAAATAAAAATAAAAATCTTCTTGCTAAATAATGGCCGTAGTATTTCCCTTTTACGTTCTATGTTTCGGCATAACCGCCGGTACTTTGAATATTGAGGGCAATATTCATTTCTAGTGTGGGGGGGAATTCTCACGAATTTTATCATGTAATTATACCGCCTAATTCCCCCATTTTTGGCCAAAATTGTTTTTTGGAGTAAGTGTTTTACACTTACTCAACTTATGGTTATCAGTCCGCCATGTCTAATAAACAAAAGGATTGGCTAATCCAGGAGCAAACGGGTCTTGGTAAAGATATCTCAAATCCGTTGACGGCTTGCAATTTGCCCAAAATTGTATGGTATTCAGCTCACCATATCTTTAATTAGTGAAGAGTTGGCTAGCCCGCAAGTTTATGGCTTGTGGTAAAGGCAGTTGGAAAACCATAATTGGTAATCGACTCACCAAAGATAATATTGATAATTTATCTAAGATTTGGCTAGTCCAGAAGCAAACGGCTTATGGTAAAGACAAATCAAATCCGTTGAAAGCTGGTGATTTGCTCAAAATCATTTGGTTATCAGTGTACCAAGGTTCTTACTTGAACTGAAACATTTGGCTACTCCAGAAGTAATGGCTTTTGGTAAAGAGATTCAAATCCATTAAGTTTTTCTCAAAAGATTGCTAGGGACTAGCAATGGTTTAGTGTGGGGGATTGATGAGTGTGTAAATACTCATCATTTTTGGTTAAATCTGAACTGCAAAACATTTAAAAATGCTCAGAAATGCATCAAAATACTGAAAATATTTCAAAATTGCATTTTATATGTTTCAGATGCAAAATGTTTAAAATCAGATGAATAATGAGCTAAGTTTGTATAATTGGCGTTTCAGTCCCCAAGTTTCAAAAGTTGTCAGAAATAGTCCCTGAGCACTTATTTTAAAAGAAAAGTTTAAAATCATAACTTGTCAAAATTAGTCCTTTGGTGAAAAATGTCAAAAGTTTTGAGAAATTACAAGTTTAGTCCTTTGAGTTTCAAAAATGACAAGTTTGGTCCTTGGAATATGGGAGATTGTCAAGTTTGGCCCTTGGATTATAATTTCAGAATGTACATGATTGGTCCCTGGAAAATCAGAAATGGCAGCTTTGGTCCTCCATCTTTCAGAAATTACAAATTGGTCCTTATGATTATAAAAGCAAACCATGACCCTTTGGACCTTTGGACCCCTGTCAAAACAAACCCTTGACCCCTGCCATATCCCCCGTCCACTAATATCACAACAAGTCAAACGCCCGTCAACGCTTTCCCTCTCTTTTCTTCTCCTTCTCCTTCTCCCACCATGCCTGCAACACTCAACCCCCCCTCACCTCCAGCTCACTCTCACCCTCCATGTCCCTCCTCCTCAACAACATCCAAAATGCATTAAATGTTTCTTCCCCTTTTGCACTCAAACCTTCCCATTGTTAAAACCATTTTGGTGCCAAAATCTCATCCATGGCTAATATCTTTTCCAGTGATCCAATGGCCCTAAATGCAAGTGGGATTTGCTCAGAAGTCAAGTGGGAAGCATTTTGCATATAAATAGAGGAAGAAGAAAGAGAGAGAAGAGAGTACTTAGTTTTAATTTCATATGTATGTCGTTTTAAATTTTCTATGTCTTAAATAGGTTCTCAGTTGTAATTTCAAGTTTAATTGTATCAAACTAAGTTGTTCCAGTGTATTAAAACCATTTTCAAGTATCAATTCAAGTTTATATTAACATTTCATGTTTTCATGTTCACTGTTCTAAAATTCAGTTTCAAGCTCTTATACTCAAAGCTCCCAGTAGCTTCATTTTAATTCAAACAAGCTTATTTAAGCTGTTTATAGCTTTTGGTAAGCTTATAAATCAGTTTTAAGCAATATGACATGTTGGTCAACAAAAGTCAAACTAAGCTCATTTGGACTTGGTTATGGTATTGGATTGTTGCAGAGCTGAATTGGAGTAAATTTGGGTTGGATTAGCTTAGTTTAGTATAGTTATGGTTCTGATTAAGCTTCTCCACAGCTGGATTTCAAGTTAGTTCTAATTTTCTTCTTCATTTCACTGTTTTTGAATCTGCATAACTGTTTTAATTGTTATTGGTTAGTTATTATTGTTAGAAGTTGATTTCATTTACCTTATAGGATAGTTATTGAACTCAGTTAAGCATTAATAAGGATTATAGATTGAATCTCTAGTGGAATTTGCAAAACAGTTTTAGAAATTGTGTTTGGATCATAATAGTGAATCTGAGTTTAAGGATCAAGCAGAGGTCAAGTTCAGTTACATTAGTCTTATTTAGCTTCATTGAGTAATATTCAGTCATTTATTTGCATCCTAGCTAAGTGAAAGTCAAAATCTTTCTAAACATGTCTTAAATTCATGTCTGTTGGAAATTTGTAAAATCAAAAGCTGGCATTGTGCTCATAATTGATAGGAGTAGCTTAATCAAGTCTTATAATAGCTCATTTCATCATTTTCAGTTGGCAAATTAAGATCAAATCTCATTTAAGTCAAACTTGGCAAAACTGTCAAAAGTCAAAAAGTAAAAAACCAGTTTTTACCCAACCTTTGATGATTTTTCATAGTTTCAATTTTGGTTCAAAGTAAGTGAAATTCTGGGATAAACTAGCTCAGTTGGTCAAGAGTGGATATTTGATTTTTGTTAAATTTTTGTAATTTTTTATAAGCCTCAAATCACTCTTCAAAAGAGCTTATCGCCCTGACTCAGTGTATACGAGTGTGCAGTGTGTGTGCAGAGCTTGTCACAAGCTCATTAGAGCTTATCTTGGTCTGTTTTTGGTTTTAAGTAGCTAGCCAGGTCTCCTTCAGGTTCCTACTTTTGGTTTTGAGTTTCAGCTTATTGAGTAGCTTAATTTCAAGCTACAAAGTAGCACCTCAAAACTGTTTTTGGCACTTAAGTCTTAATCACCAAATCTTTGTAGTTTGCATTTCAGTAGTGTAGATTAGTTGAATTTAGTTCATTTCTAGTACTTTTAGCATATTATAGGTTCTGTGATAGTTTGGTGCTCATTTGTGGCCTTTGGCTTATTTTGAGTGCTTATTTATAAGCACTTGTCATTGCAGCCTCATATTCCTTCACATAAGCAACTGTTTTTATATTTTTCATAGACTTATAATATTATTTTAGACTTTTCCTGAATTTTTCATAATTTTCCAGCACTGTTTGCTATTTTTCCTCATATAAATCAGTTTTTAGGACTTTTAAATTAGCTTTTATTGCAATTAAATCAGAAAAGTTTCAAAAAAATAAGTTTTCATTTTTCCTATGTTAAGATAAATATAAAAAGTGAAAAAAATATTTTTCCAGATTTTTCTTAGTTAAATTTGTAATTTTTAGCAATTTAATTAGTTTTAAATAGTTTTTAATTCATAGAAAATAGAAAAATAATCAGGAAAATACAAAATTAGTTTTGAAAATTCTCTTTAGTTATTTTAGATTTTTCCAAGTTATAATTTCATTTTTCTAGCTTTATTTCTTATTTTCTTGTATTTTAGGGTATTATTAAATAGGTAAAAATAGTTTTTAATTAATAATAATTAAATAAATAGTAATAAAAATAATTTTCTTTTTCTAAAAATTTTCTCTTATCATTAGGTTTGTAAAAATGTCATTTTCATATTTTTAGGATTAATATTGTTTCAGTTCACATTTTCTTTTGTACGTCACGTAGTTTTTAATTTAAGTTTTATAACAGAAAAATCAAAAACATCATTTTAAATATAGTGATAGCGTTTATTTAATATAATTTAGCTTTTTAATTTTCTTTAATTTGCATTTAAGCCCCTGTAATTTATAAACTTTTTCTTTAGGTTTAATCAATCATATCTCTTTTCCGTTCAAATCCTCTCGATCACTATTCGTTTGATTATTCTCGCACAACTCATTGGGACATAACGACCTGGGGAAACACTATACTCTCCTGGACTTCATTGCATTTGGTTCCAGACTGTTTGAAGTTTGTTACGGTTGACCATTCACAAGTGGTCAGCTTGTGTGACAAAACTTGACCGTCTAGGAGCGAATCAGTTCCTAAGAGATCTTTTGATGAATCTCGTGGCTCTAGACTCGATTTGTGCATTTTAGTTTTAGTAGGCGGAAACTGGAGTGGTGTCTCCTGATTCAATATCAACACATCTCGTAGTGAGAGGTCGATAGATTATGCAGGGTTTCCCGTGAGAATGAAACAAGTTCTTTTAAGATAACTTGAGTAGCTAGAAGGTTAAGTGCAGTGTGTCACTGGGTCCATGACGTCTTTGTCTTCAATACCGGTGTCATCTTAGTGACAACCGGTAGCATATGAATTGAACCCGGTTTCTGCCCTAAGTTGAACATATGGAGGGCTATTTCTTTTCACCTTTTTCTTTAACTTTTCTTTTTAATTCTTCAACTCCTTCTTTCTCCTTTTCTCCTTTTCTCCTTTTTTCAATCATACCTAAGGACTTCTAATACTTACTATAGGTATTGTCCTTGGCTAGATTCCTCCGGCTCTAGCGGATCATAGGACGTATTTTCCTATCCTTAGTCACCTTATAACTTCATGACTATTCCTATCTTGCCATAAAACCTTTTTCAAGAAAATCTCTCAAAGTGTTTATGATTATCAAACATATTTTGTTAACACCTTAAGAGTTTTGTATTTTCAGAAATACTCCCCCTCCACATGTGCTTGTATTGTTTTAACATAAATCTGCACATTGAGGGTAGAGTTCACACTTTTGAATTGATCAGATCCTGATAGAGAATTCCTCGCGAGACACGGTTAAGTTGCTTAGTTAAAGAGATCCTTTATCAGCTTTTAGGTGACAACTAGCTCTAATAACTAACTTCAAGTTGTTAACTATTTTTGAAAATAAGGTTAGACCCGTCAAGGTTCATGTCTACCAAGAGTTTCTTGAATTGGCACATTCTACTTAGCGAAGTCCTTTGCGAGACACGTTTACATCACTGGCTAGGCAAGCTTGAAATTATTACCTGTCCCGAAAAAGTCTTTTCGATTACTGGCATTTAAAGTTCGTCAATTCATAGGTTAAATCTGGGTCGAGCTTATCTGAGATTCCACATACTTACATGAACATATTTTTAATCAGATTAAGTTTTTCTCTCCTTGAAAAATCACATATCGATGTTGTTTTTGTGGAAACATTAATTAAAAAAATGTCCATTTTGTGGTTTATGGGGAAAATTCAACAATAAATTTTCATTTTAAACAAAGATATTTCAAATACTCCCCCTCAACAAGTGAAATAACTTTTTGAGGTTTTAATAACGAGAGTTAATACTTGTTCTTTGAGCAGAATTATGAAAAACTTTTAAAATTTAAAATTCTACTCAAAACTAAGAAGATTCCGATCCTTATATTAGGATTGAGGCACAGAGGCGTACCTCAGGGTCCTTTCTTTACAAAGAACGGGTTGTACAATGACATGTGTGCACAAACCATAATGTACCTACATATTACGAATAGAACTAGACTAGCTACTGTTTCTACTTATTACAAATTATCTAGTCTACGAATAACGTTCAACATAGTCTATCAATTACAGATTACCATCACACAAATCATTCTGGATGCATAAAGTTGGGCAGTGGAAACTTTTGTCATCCTCCCACGTAACTTTCCAATTTACCCATTTGATCTCTGTGTTTTAGGGTCCGCTCAATCTTGTTGATGAAGTTCCTTACATCTCGAGAATCTTCAGCATTCCACTTCTTCTTTTTGTCTAGATACAATATTGGATCTTTAAGGCGAATATCCAATCCATCTCGAACTTTCTCTAGTGTAGCATTGCAGAACTTGTGGATTTCTTCAAATCCCATAAAGCAATTAATGGAATTGTCACTCCTGCAAATAAATCCGAAGGCCGGTTTCTTTTTCAGTGTGTGATGTGATTCCTGATTTATGTGACAACTCGTAATTTCAGGTCATTTTACAAAGTTTAAAATTTTCACTATTCATCTCGGAAATTTACTATTCATCAGTTACTATTCATCATTTTACTATTCATCGTTTTCGGAGCCGAAGTAATATTTTGAAAGGGTATTTCAAAATTTCACTATTCACGAAACACTATTCATTCACGGAGAAAATCACTATTCATGAGTCATTATTCATCATTTATCGTAAACTAAGTTTACGAGTATCAAATACGCGAAACCTGGAGGGTTAAGCTGCGTATTCATGAACATATCATCAAGGACATTTCATATAGACTAGATTTAGTCTACATATCATCAATAACATCATTTCATATCGATTTATGCATGGGTTTCGCATTTTACATTAAAAGTTTATTTTCCTATTAAATAAACGCTATCGCATAAACATTTATTTTGAATATTGATCCGACACTTCCAAAAATATTCTTAATATATTTTTATAATCATTTTAAGACTATAAAAATTATATTATTAGTTTACCCGATGTTTTCAATTTATTTTGTATATAAATTGTTATGTATAAATATTTACGACGGTTTTCGTAAATTCAACACGATAAATATTTATTCACTCAGTACTTGTGAGAAATGTATTTTTATAATTTTTATGACTTCAATACATTTTATTTTGTTCCGTTAAAATTTATTTTTGGTTAACGCTACAACTAATACCTATTCATACTTACAAATTATACACTACACTTATCAAATAATACATTCAATTAACAAAACTACTCAATCCTTACCCATTTTAACCCATAACCGGCCACCTATACCTTGTAACACTTCATTTTTGGTGATGTCTAGGAACCCATGACACCCTAAGAAGGTGTATGGTAGGATTAGAATAGCTTCGGAGTTGTTTTGAATTGGTTAGAATAGGTTTGGCGCGAGAAAAACTCATTTCGACAAGTTTACATAAAGGTCTGTCCATATTTTTGAAATCTGGAAAATCCGACAGTTTGTAAAATATTTTGGGCTAGATATTTAGAAAATACACTTCAAAACGAAAACGTGGCCGCTTGAACGGATTAAAACGGAGCTATAACGAAGAAGTTATGAATTTTTCAAGTTAGGCGACGAAAACTATAAATTCTGAAAATTTCAGCATGTTACGTCTATTTTGTACGAGTCAAAAATGAGGCTTAGGCGTTATAAATTACTAGAAGGGTACCCGCGCAATGCGGCGGCGGGTACCCGATGACTATTTTGTAGCGAACATATGTTTTGAGGTGGTGATGTGATGAGATGGTGGTGACAGCGGCGGCGATAAGTATAATTATATGTGTTTGCTTACCCGTTTAGTGAATTCGTTTCGCAACACTTCAAATGTATATGTGTTAGTTGTAAGTGTTTGTTTGGGTTACCCGTAACTTTCACGCGACATCATTATTCCCGCATATAAAAATACCCTCGCAATCTCTTACGCGTCAAACACTCTCCAAAAGTATATGATTTTGACGAATCAAGATTATATTGATTGGAATAAATGAAATAAAGGTTAAAGTTGTAAAAATTTGAATTAAAATAAAATAAACCCACTAAAAATATAAAAACTAAAAACTAATAAAAATATATTAAAATGGATGTTGAATTAAAGAGCATAAAATTTTAGAAAATATGGTGAAATTAGATTATAATATAAATAAGTAGATAAAAAGATATTTTAATTTGAAAATAAAGATGAATTTTTAGTTGAGAAGTGACACATGTCATTTTATAATTGGAGCTCCTTATCTTAATTTTTGATGGTTAGGAGTTAGGCTTGGAGTTTGTTAGAAGTTAGGCTTGGAGTTTGTTAAGAAGTGACACATGTCATCTCATGATTGAATCTCCTTATCTTAATTTTATATGCATTATAATATATCTTTCCATAATAAGCAAGTAAAAAAGTCTGAATTTTTAAGCCTTCTAATTTTAGAAGGCCTAAATGCATTATAAAGTAGTATAGATTTCGACTTATCAAAATTATATTAGTATACTTTGATACGAAGCTAAGGACATATAAAACGTAGAAAACGGACTTGTAACGATTAAATTATACACGTTTACACAAAGTTGCCGTAACTTTATTATATAAGAAAAACTATTATATTTCTAATAGACAAGTATTACGGCAAACAAGTGACCATGTTGAAGGTCGTTTTTAACATTGATGTAGAGCTTTTTATAAAGTGATGTCTTCTAGTAAAAGTAAGTTCGCCAAGCATATTTTCCAAAATGTTCGACCGTTTGTCTAGCGGAGTTGTAATGAATTATATACGGTCACTCAAACTTGGCCGAAAACCACTCTTAAACGATATTTTGGACTAAAGTACCATACTTAACCTATATTTTTCTCCGTGATCGAGACCTCTAGGATGGAAACTTAAACACTAAAACTTTGAGATAATGATACAAGCTTCCCAAAACCGTTGAGTTTGTTTCCTAACACTCGATGTGCACCATTTTACGACTAGCTTTTCGAGGCCGTTTAGTCACTTTCATGAAAGTTTCCAATGACATTATTTTACTACGAAAAGTTATAATTTCATAATAAATCATTAAATGATTATCGTAAGATATCATTTCAACGTAAACACTTGTAAAGTATTTTATAACATGACGAGATGTCATAAACATATATTTCGACGATAAATTCTATTTTCAAAAGCGTACAAGTGGTATAGATTACATGTGGATTTGCATGCACGACATTGTTTCATGATTTACATTAGAACATATCATTCATAATAGGTCACGGTCAGAGGTTGCGCCTCATTTCAGTATTGCCATTTTATCATCATTATCATTGGAACAGGTGAGTTTTCATAGCCCCGATTTATTCAAGTTTTTAATTATTTCAAACCTACGGGGGAGAATACATTGTACATCATTTTATTACGATTCCAAGTATATCAAATTCATTACATTGCTTAAGTTACCTCATTGCTAGTTAAATGTCCCCATTTCATAATCATGAACCGTTAATTTCATAGAAGCGAGGGTGAGTGGATAGATCTATCGAGGGTGACACCTCCATCCTGGTTGGTGGATTCCAACCGGACGGATGCATTTCACTTCATTATTATTATTTGAGTTGTTTGGCAAAACACTCTATTGGGGCGAACATCAGTCAAGCTTCGGTGTCATGTGCTTAAGCAATTGTATCATTTTTGTGACATCATTGTCATACATAATTTATACTTGTGGTAGTCGTATTAAACATTTTCAACAACTCTATGAACTCACTCAACCATTGTGTTGACACTTTTAGCAATGTATTTTCAGGTAACTAAGGCATTCACTTCATGGCATGCATGTGGACATATCATAGAGTCGCGGTGACGACGCGTCTCACATGGGATTTATACACTTTAAAAACATCGTTTGACTTGTACCAAGCTTATTTTCCGCACATAGTAACTTTCATTTGGGACCTATCTTTGTAACTCTGAATGTTTTTATTAAATCAAGCGATGTATTTTCCAAACGACACTTTAGGTCGTTCAATATAACTGTGATTGTGGTGTTATGACAGTCAATCCTCGGAATTCCATCTCTGCAAAAGGTAATTTGGGGGTGTGACAGATTGGCATCAGAGCTTCGGTTATAGAGAACTAGGTTGCATCATTGACCCTAGACTATAACTACATCATCATAGCATCTCATCATTTCATCATAAGTGCATAGTCACTATACATGCGATTTCATACGCACATTTTACGAGTTATTTACTTTCATTTCAAAATCGATTGTCACATAGATGCCTTCATATACCCATCCCATCACTTTGACATGGAGAATGCCCTGTCATTTCCTATCACAATTTTAACATCAGTTGACTCTACACCGATAACATTAGATGATGAGACTGAACCCTTTTTAGGAGGACGAAGTTGCACCTACACCATCACGATCACCATTGATTCACTGTAGGATCAGGACAATTTTTATCATTCTGTTGGGACAGATCATACCATTTGGTAGGACTTATAGGCTTAGTCCTAATGGACCTATTAGGATGCTTACTACAAGGAAGATAGTAGTATTTCATTCACCATTATCTCCTAACTTACCACTAGGATTTCCATCATTATCATTGTCATCATTTCATCATCATTGTCATCTAGAGCACCATCCGTGCCATCATATCCCATAGACACTACTCATACATCTGACTTGCAGCTTGGGAAGCGTGCATGATTTGACACCCCATTACCATCTACCACTAAGACTACAGAAACTACACTATCTTATAGATTTGAGGACTGTGAGAGGTTCAAAGTTGTTGTTGCTAGACAGCTTACTACTCCTACACTTGAGACATGATTAGACTACCAACAGGAACAGATAATAAGTACCTTTCTAGCTAATGTAATCTTTATCATTTATTACCTCCACGATAATCACAACCTTTGTTTATTTCATTCCTTATTCCAATTGCCCAATTTTCAATCATTTCGCGACAATACATCACTATCTTACTAGGGGTTAGGCCAACTTTATTCTTGACCAATTAAGAGACTATTACCACTCTGTGAGGTTCTCTCATGTATCCTACAAACCATTCAACAAATTATATTTCAAGTTACTTTGCTACTACTTCATAACATTATTTCACTTAATTTTATTTCAAGCTATTCTACACCATCTTGAAAATATTGTTTCATAAAGTTTTAAAACAAGTTGTTTCGTTACCACCCTATCAATTGACTTTCAGTAATTTTATCAACGATTTAATACCATCATGCGAAACGATTTTCATGTTACTCTGAAAAATTATTGAGCCATTATCTTATAAAACAAAACGTTGAATACCATTTAAAACTTCGAAGGAACATAATACCATTTCAACAAACCCAAGCATCACATCATTTGTCCTCGATTATACATGGCCTGATCACCTATGTATAATTTAGGAAGAATTATGTTATGAAAACAATCTTCACTCAAAAGCAAAGCTTTGTAATCAGATAAATTGTTCATAAACATTTCTTTTTGTAAACACTCTATAGAAGCCTACGCCATTCATCCCTTACTCAACCGATAAGTTAGAATTTGACGAGTGGCCTTTTTAGGAAAGGCTTCCTATACCATCTATGAGGAGGATTCCTCGATACAAGAAAACAATGACAGGATTTCAGAATTCCCGACAAGGACTAGAAGTATGTAGTAAGACGTTTCAAAACTCAAACAAAAATCTTAAGATATCACGAGACATTCCGAACCACTATTTTGGACTAGAGGCCAAATTATATCATTTCAAAAGCATCAGCTGGGCCGAGTTATAAGATTTAGTATGAAGCGAATACACACTAAGCAACACTATAAGGATAAACCAAGTCTTCTAACTGAGACTATAGAACATCTCACTAAACATGGCTTCAACAATATGTGAACTTCCCTACAATAAGTTTCCCTTAAAGGAAAATTTAGTTAAATTAAGGTTATCGATATAAACTTTCTCTAAGATATTTTGTTCTCTAGAAATTACAAATAACCTCACTTTCATATCAAGAGATGCAACAGGTTTGAACATATCGGACAATCAATGACTCTTCATCTAAAAGTGAAATTAGAACAAACATTCTTCGACATAGTATGAGCTGCTATCTATTTTCTTGCTAGCATGATAGCAATATAAGTGATGAAATATTTTAGAAGCACTCAATATTGGGACAAATCTTGAAAATCAACCACTACACCACATCACTTAAATATTTAAGGTTTTGGTGACTTTACAACATATAGCATGGAAATATTTTGATAAGAGACCTTAGTCAAGGAAGACTCAAGTCATGACATCCGCTAGAATTAGAAGCGCAAGGAATCACAATTGTTATCCATAATCTATTCTTTTCAATAAGGTCCTTTTCGACAGACTTAATATTTTGAAATTTGGCAAGAGACACGTGGTATCAATTCCAGTTGTACCTATTATAAGCTATTCGATTCACCTTAGGCTCCTGATAACCATTTAAATCTTCCCATGGAACGTACTAGGACATGAGTACCACCTATTATCCTCAGCTCAATGGGCAGAGCGAGAGAACAATTCCAACATTTCAAGATATACTCAAGACATGTGTGATTTCTAGAAATGATTAGGCAAATCATTCTTCATCGACAAGTTCCCTTACAACAATAGTTAGCACATAAACATATGGACTACATCATTTGAGGCACTCTAAGGTTGAGGTGTCGATCACGTATTCATGAGTCAAAATCAGGAAAGTCCAACGCATTAGTCCATGACTCATTCATGAAACAACAAAGAAATCGTACAAATCAAAAATCAGTTACAAATAACAACAAATAGCTAGATAAGCTACGTCAATATACGACGCAAAATATTGGAAGTATGTTACATAAGTTGCAAACCATTAGAATTTCAAGTTTGCAACAATTTATGTTCAAAGTCCCGTCTTGGAAAGGCGTGGTACGATTCAGAAAAACATTGGACGACCCAATGCGACTCAAATATCCTCACCTTTTCACAAGTAACATCGTAGAACCTAACATGGATGAATTGGGAATTCCCTTTGGTTGGCGAATATGACAACTCGTAATTCGTGTCATTTTACAAAGTTTAAAATTTTCACTATTCATCTCGGGAATTTACTATTCATCAGTTACTATTCATCATTTTACTATTCATAGTTTTCAGAGCCGAAGTAATATTTTGAAAGGGTATTTCAAAATTTTACTATTCAGAAAACACTATTCATTCCTGGAGAAAATCACTATTCATGAGTCATTATTCATCATTTATCGTAAACTAAGTTTACGAGTATCAAATACAACGTAACTGGAGGGTTAAGTCGTATTCATGAACATATCATCAAGGACATTTCATATAGACTAGATTTAGTCTACATATCATCAATAACATCATTTCATATCGATTTATGCATGGGTTTCGCATTTTATATTAAACGTTTATTTTCCTATTAAATAAACGCTATCGCATAAACATTTATTTTGAATATTGATCCGACACTTCCAAAAATATTCTTAATATATTTTTATAATCATTTTAAGACTATAAAATTATATTATTAGTTTACCCGATGTTTTCAATTTATTTTGTATATAAATTGTTATGTATAAATATTTACGACGGTTTTCGTAAATTCAACACGATAAATATTTATTCACTCAGTACTTGTGAGAAATGTATTTTTATAATTTTTATGACTTCAATACATTTTATTTTGTTCCGTTAAAATTTATTTTTGGTTAACGCTACAACTAATACCTATTCATACTTACAAATTATACACTACACTTATCAAATAATACATTCAATTAACAAAACTACTCAATCCTTACCCATTTTAACCCATAACCGGCCACCTATCCCCCCCCCCCCCCCCTTGTCATCTTAAGTGATCAAATTGGTTTTGACTACATCTATCCAAGATATATTAGATATTTTGTTACTAAACACATACATACACACTTTCTCAAGGTGAAAGGCTTCAAAAATCCTCTCCATCTCATCACCATGGTCGGCTAATCCAAGAACACAAGAGAAACATAATATTTTTCATGATCCAAGTGATTATCAAGTATTATTAGTAATCTATTTCAAGGTTTTGAAATAAAAACCTAAAGATTAATTAAGGTTTTCATCATTTTCTTGCACATAATCATTCAAGTAAGTTTTTCATATGTTTTTTCTAATCTTTCTTGATCATTCATGGGTTATTTTTATGATCCTATAAGAAAACATGCATGTTATATATGAGTCTATACCACTTTCAATGTTTTTATTACTTATAATTAAGTTACATCATCCTATAAATTATCCCTTGTAACACTTCATTTTTGGTGATGTCTAGGAACCCATGACACCCTAAGAAGGTGTATGGTAGGATTAGAATAGCTTCGGAGTTGTTTTGAATTGGTTAGAATAGGTTTGGCGCGAGAAAAACTCATTTCGACAAGTTTACATAAAGGTCTGTCCATATTTTTGAAATCTGGAAAATCCGACAGTTTGTAAAATATTTTGGGCTAGATATTTAGAAAATACACTTCAAAACGAAAACGTGGCCGCTTGAACGGATTAAAACGGAGCTATAACGAAGAAGTTATGAATTTTTCAAGTTAGGCGACGAAAACTATAAATTCTGAAAATTTCAGCATGTTACGTCTATTTTGTACGAGTCAAAAATGAGGCTTAGGCGTTATAAATTATTTCGACTTATCAAAAATATATTAGTATACTTTGATACGAAGCTAAGGACATATAAAACGGACTTGTAACGATTAAATTATACACGTTTACACAAAGTTGCCGTAACTTTATTATATAAGAAAAACTATTATATTTCTAATAGACAAGTATTACGGCCAACAAGTGACCATGTTGAAGGTCGTTTTTAACATTGATGTAGAGCTTTTTATAAAGTGATGTCTTCTAGTAAAAGTAAGTTCGCCAAGCATATTTTCCAAAATGTTCGACCGTTTGTCTAGCGGAGTTGTAATGAATTATATACGGTCACTCAAACTTGGCCGAAAACCACTCTTAAACGATATTTTGGACTAAAGTACCATACTTAACCTATATTTTTCTCCGTGATCGAGACCTCTAGGATGGAAACTTAAACACTAAAACTTTGAGATAATGATACAAGCTTCCCAAAACCGTTGAGTTTGTTTCCTAACACTCGATGTGCACCATTTTACGACTAGCTTTTCAAGGCCGTTTAGTCACTTTCATGAAATTTTTAATGACATTATTTTACTGATTAAAAGTTATAATTTCATAATAAATCATTAAATGATTATCGTAAGATATCATTTCAACGTAAACACTTGTAAAGTATTTTATAACATGACGAGATGTCATAAACATATATTTCGACGATAAATTCTATTTTCAAAAGCGTACAAGTGGTATAGATTACATGTGGATTTGCATGCACGACATTGTTTCATGATTTACATTAGAACATATCATTTATAATAGGTCACGGTCGAGGTTTACTCATTTCAGTATTGCCATTTTATCATCATTATCATTGCAACAGGTGAGTTTTCATAGCCCCGATTTATTCAAGTTTTTAATTATTTCAAACCTACGGGGGAGAATACATTATACATCATTTTATTACGATGCCAAGTATATCAAATTCATTACATTGCTTAAGTTACCTCATTGCTAGTTAAATGTCCCCATTTCATAATCATGAACCGTTAATTTCATAGAAGCGAGGGTGAGTGGATAGATCTATCGAGGGTGACACCTCCATCCTGGTTGGTGGATTCCAACCGGACGGATGCATTTCACTTCATTATTATTATTTGAGTTGTTTGGCAAAACACTCTATTGGGGCGAACATCAGTCAAGCTTCGGTGTCATGTGCTTAAGCAATTGTATCATTTTTGTGACATCATTGTCATACATAATTTATACTTGTGGTAGTCGTATTAAACATTTTCAAAAACTCTATGAACTCACTCAACCATTGTGTTGACACTTTTAGCAATGTATTTTCAGGTAACTAAGGCATTCACTTCATGGCATGCATGTGGACATATCATAGAGTCGCGGTGACGACGCGTCTCACATGGGATTTATACACTTTAAAAACATCGTTTGACTTGTACCAAGCTTATTTTCCGCACATAGTAACTTTCATTTGGGACCTATCTTTGTAACTCTCAATGTTTTTATTAAATCAAGCGATGTATTTTCCAAACGACACTTTAGGTCGTTCAATATAACTGTTATTGTGATGCTATGACATCAATCCTCGGAATTCCATTATGCGCAAAACAGTAATTTAGGGTGTGACAGATTGGCATCGAGCTTGTTATAGAGAACTAGGTTGCATCATTGAACCTAGACTATAACTACATCATCATAGCATCTCATCATTTCATCATAAGTGCTTAGTCACTATACATGCATTTCATCGCACATTTTACGAGTTATTTACTTTCATTTCAAAATCGATTGTCACATAGATGCCTTCATATACCCATCCCATCACTTTGACATGGAGAATGCCCTGTCATTTCCTATCACAATTTTAACATCAGTTGACTCAACACCGATAACATTAGATGATGAGACTGAACCCTTTTTAGGAGGACGAAGTTGCACCTACACCATCACGATCACCATTGATTCATGAGGATCGTACAATTTTTATCATTCTGTTGGGACAGATCATACCATTTGGTAGGACTTATAGGCTTAGTCCTAATGGACCTATTAGGATGCTTACTACAAGGAAGATAGTAGTATTTCATTCACCATTATCTCCTAACTTACCACTAGGATTTCCATCATTATCATTGTCATCATTTCATCATCATTGTCATCTAGAGCACCATCCGTGCCATCATATCCCATAGACACTACTCATACATCTGACTTGCAGCTTGGGAAGCGTGCATGATTTGACACCCCATTACCATCTACCACTAAGACTACAGAAACTACACTATCTTATAGATTTGAGGACTGTGAGAGGTTCAAAGTTGTTGTTGCTAGACAGCTTACTACTCCTACACTTGAGACATGATTAGACTACCAACAGAAGCGATAATAAGTACCTTTCTAGCTAATGTAATCTTTATCATTTATTACCTCCACGATAATCACAACCTTTGTTTATTTCATTCCTTATTCCAATTGCCCAATTTTCAATCATTTCGCGACAATACATCACTATCTTACTAGGGGTTAGGCCAACTTTATTCTTGACCAATTAAGAGACTATTACCACTCTGTGAGGTTCTCTCATGTATCCTACAAACCATTCAACAAATTATATTTCAAGTTACTTTGCTACTACTTCATAACATTATTTCACTTAATTTTATTTCAAGCTATTCTACACCATCTTGAAAATATTGTTTCACAAAGTTTTAAAACAAGTTGTTTCGTTACCACCCTATCAATTGACTTTCAGTCATTTTATCAACGATTTAATACCATCATGCGAAACGATTTTCATGTTACTCTGAAAAATTATTGAGCCATTATCTTACAAAACAAAACGTTGAATACCATTTAAAACTTCGGAGGAACATAATACCATTTCAACAAACCCAAGCATCACATCATTTGTCCTCGATTATACATGGCCTGATCACCTATGTATAATTTAGGAAGAATTATGTTATGAAAACAATCTTCACTCAAAAGCAAAGCTTTGTAATCAGATAAATTGTTCATAAACATTTATTTTGAATATTGATCCGACACTTCCAAAAATATTCTTAATATATTTTTATAATCATTTTAAGACTATAAAAATTATATTATTAGTTTACCCGATGTTTTCAATTTATTTTGTATATAAATTGTTATGTATAAATATTTACGACGGTTTTCGTAAATTCAACACGATAAATATTTATTCACTCAGTACTTGTGAGAAATGTATTTTTATAATTTTTATGACTTCAATACATTTTATTTTGTTCCGTTAAAATTTATTTTTGGTTAACGCTACAACTAATACCTATTCATACTTACAAATTATACACTACACTTATCAAATAATACATTCAATTAACAAAACTACTCAATCCTTACCCATTTTAACCCATAACCGGCCACCTATACCCCCTTGTCATCTTAAGTGATCAAATTGGTTTTGACTACATCTATCCAAGATATATTAGATATTTTGTTACTAAACACATACATACACACTTTCTCAAGGTGAAAGGCTTCAAAAATCCTCTCCATCTCATCACCATGGTCGGCTAATCCAAGAACACAAGAGAAACATAATATTTTTCATGATCCAAGTGATTATCAAGTATTATTAGTAATCTATTTCAAGGTTTTGAAATAAAAACCTAAAGATTAATTAAGGTTTTCATCATTTTCTTGCACATAATCATTCAAGCAAGTTTTTCATATATTTTACTAATCTTTTTTGATCATTCATGGGTTATTTTTATGATCCTATAAGAAAACATGCATGTTATATATGAGTCTATACCACTTTCAATGTTTTTATTACTTATAATTAAGTTACATCATCCTATAAATTATCCCTTGTAACACTTCATTTTTGGTGATGTCTAGGAACCCATGACACCCTAAGAAGGTGTATGGTAGGATTAGAATAGCTTCGGAGTTGTTTTGAATTGGTTAGAATAGGTTTGGCGCGAGAAAAACTCATTTCGACAAGTTTACATAAAGGTCTGTCCATATTTTTGAAATCTGGAAAATCCGACAGTTTGTAAAATATTTTGGGCTAGATATTTAGAAAATAAACTTCAAAACGAAAACGTGGCCGCTTGAACGGATTAAAACGGAGCTATAACGAAGAAGTTATGAATTTTTCAAGTTAGGCGACGAAAACTATAAATTCTGAAAATTTCAGCATGTTACGTCTATTTTGTACGAGTCAAAAATGAGGCTTAGGCGTTATAAATTATTTCGACTTATCAAAATTATATTAGTATACTTTGATACGAAGCTAAGGACATATAAAACGTAGAAAACGGACTTGTAACGATTAAATTATACACGTTTACACAAAGTTGCCGTAACTTTATTATATAAGAAAAACTATTATATTTCTAATAGACAAGTATTACGGCAAACAAGTGACCATGTTGAAGGTCGTTTTTAACATTTATGTAGAGCTTTTTATAAAGTGATGTCTTCTAGTAAAAGTAAGTTCGCCAAGCATATTTTCCAAAATGTTCGACCGTTTGTCTAGCGGAGTTGTAATGAATTATATACGGTCACTCAAACTTGGCCGAAAACCACTCTTAAACGATATTTTGGACTAAAGTACCATACTTAACCTATATTTTTCTCCGTGATCGAGACCTCTAGGATGGAAACTTAAACACTAAAACTTTGAGATAATGATACAAGCTTCCCAAAACCGTTGAGTTTGTTTCCTAACACTCGATGTGCACCATTTTACGACTAGCTTTTCGAGGCCGTTTAGTCACTTTCATGAAAGTTCCAATGACATTATTTTACGACGAAAAGTTATAATTTCATAATAAATCATTAAATGATTATCGTAAGATATCATTTCAACGTAAACACTTGTAAAGTATTTTATAACATGACGAGATGTCATAAACATATATTTCGACGATAAATTCTATTTTCAAAAGCGTACAAGTGGTATAGATTACATGTGGATTTGCATGCACGACATTGTTTCATGATTTACATTAGAACATATCATTCATAATAGGTCACGGTCAGAGGTTGCGCCTCATTTCACTATTGCCATTTTATCATCATTATCATTGCAATGTGAGTTTTCATAGCCCCGATTTATTCAAGTTTTTAATTATTTCAAACCTACGGGGGAGAATACATTGTACATCATTTTATTACGATGCCAAGTATATCAAATTCATTACATTGCTTAAGTTACCTCATTGCCACTTAAATGTCCCCATTTCATAATCATGAACCGTTAATTTCATAGAAGCGAGGGTGAGTGGATAGATCTATCGAGGGTGACACCTCCATCCGGTTGGTGGATTCCAACCGGACGGATGCATTTCACTTCATTATCATTATTTGAGTTGTTTGGCAAAACACTCTGTTGGGGCTAACATCAGTCAAGCTTCGGTGTCATGTGCTTAAGCAATTGTATCATTTTGTGACATCATTGTCATACATAATTTATACTTGTGGTAGTCGTATTAAACATTTTCAATAACTCTATGAACTCACTCAACCATTGTGTTGACACTTTTAGCAATGTATTTTCATGTAACTAAGGCATTCACTTCATGGCATGCATGTGGACATATCATAGAGTCGACGTGACGACGCGTCTCACATGGGATTTATACACTTTAAAAACATCGTTTGACTTGTACCAAGCTTATTTTCCGCACATAGTAACTTTCATTTGGGACCTATCTTTGTAACTCTGAATGTTTTTATTAAATCAAACGATGTATTTTCCAAACGACACTTTAGGTCGTTCAATATAACTGTGATTGTGATGCTATGACAGTCAATCCCCAGGAATTCCATTCCGCTGCAAAACAGGTAATTTGGGGGTGTGACAATTTATTTCTAGGAAGTGGAGGATTGGTTTTGTCAAGTTGAGTTTCTTCTAGTAGCTTTCGAATCCCAATTGTAGATCCT
Organism: Chrysanthemum makinoi; assembly: GCA_910596185.1. Classification (NCBI taxonomy): domain Eukaryota; kingdom Viridiplantae; phylum Streptophyta; class Magnoliopsida; order Asterales; family Asteraceae; genus Chrysanthemum; species Chrysanthemum makinoi. The sequence goes on from OU343219.1 coordinate 114,027,570, forward strand.
GAACTCTGTTATGTATGATGATACTGTGGATAAAGATTAGAAGAGATGTGACGAATGCATACTGGAGATGGGTTGAGAAGTGATGCATCTTTCTTTGAACTTTAATTAGGAACATGTATTCAATGTCGTTTAAAGTCAATTCAGGGAAATCAGCTTCTGAAAATTCGTATTCTTTCTCATCTTGCCTCTTGACCACAATTTTCTCCAGGAATGTATAGTCAAACTTCTATTCTGCTTCTATTCGCGTGACAACAACAATTCTGAGGTTATTCTTGACCACATTCTTTGAATTTCCTACTAACTTGCTTTGGTAAAAGAGTTTTCGTCGTTCCGGCCAATGATGAATCCTAAGCTGGGCATCTTTGTTGTATGACACTACCTTGCTCACGAACAGTTGTGTAGCCGATTATTCAATGGCTTACTGAGTGTACCTAGTAGTTGGAATGAGAGTCAAAGATGTAGTATACTTGAATTCAGCCTTGTGTCCGTTTTGAAGAAATTCTAGATCATCTTTAAAGAAGAAGCGGTATAGGATACTGGATTGATCAGTTTTGCCAATCACAGGTAGTGGTTTTGTCCAATCGGTGTAGTACGGAGTTCGTTGATCCACATTGAATTCGGGATTCAACCAACTTATATCATTAGACAAGGCATGTGCGATGTTCTCTAGATGATATTCGAGATCTTTCGTACTTTCTGATTAGTCTTTTAATAGGTTGAAAGCATCGTTCTTCATTCTTCTGAGTTCCCTCTTTGTTAACTTTTTGATTTTGAGATCACGCTTGAATTTCTGGGCGAATTCCACAGTGCGACCATCCATTGGCTCTTCGTCTTCAGCAAGAGGAGGTTGAGAATTAACCATATCATCAAACCAACCATATTCTATAGTGGAGTCATCATCGAGCCAAGTGACTAATTTTGGCTCTTTGCCTTTGCTTGACTTTTTGCTTTTTGTCTTTGATGGTGGAGACTTCTTTTGAGTGGTAGTGGTTGGTGGATGCTCTTCCTCGCTGTATTGAAATAGTTCATAAAAATTGGATGTTGTTGGACCGAAAGCTGAAGCCTTTGGAGGTGGATTGGAAGTGGTTGTGGTGGAAGGGTTAGCTGTCTTGTGCTGTGAGGAAGAACACCCGACCGTTTTTTGTTTCTTGCTCTTTGAGTCCAGGTCAGGATCTCGGTCATCTCTTGTTCTTTTGAGGTTTTCAGCATCAGTCTTGCATTGAGTGGGGTTCTTTTGATGAAGGGTTATAGAAAGAGAGTCGAAGAAAGCCAATTCTTCAGGAGTCATGGTGTGTTGGGTATCAAATAACTTCTCAAATAATTTGAACTGAAGTTCTTCAATGATAAGATCCTTTAGTTTTGAAGTTATCGGGATAGTCTGAAGAGTGATAAGAGTTAAGGAAATGATATCTGAGACTATTTGATTGATGATAGGTGTCAGATACTCCTCGATCTCCTTTGTAGCGATAGATGGTAAGTATTTCTTCAAGTATCTGTAGGTATATCCCATAATGAGCTTTTCCATGTCACCTTGGATGTCTTTTGACATGAACTTTCTTGACCTGTTTTGATGCATGTGACATAAACGTCCTTGCGGGTTTCTTAATATATTTGTTGGTGGATTTAGATGTAGATCGTGTTGGTAGAGGAGAAGAGTGTGTTGAACATTCTGGAATTGGTGGTTCCTTAGAGTAGCATCTTTATCGTGATCCACCGGTGATTCCTTTGGAGGAGAGGGTTCTTGGAATAAACGATCATGTTCAGGGTTGTCCTGAATGAACTTATCAGTTTCTTCCTTTTCCAAACGCTCCCTTTCTTCATCTTCTGCTGCCTTTCTTGCCAATTCATCTTCTGCAGCTTTTCTCACGATCTCTTCGTCCTCTATTAGGTGCTCATGAGCTACATTCTCCAGGTTAGGTTGTTCTTGATCGTCTATGAGAATTTCATCAACTGGTTCTTGCTCCTGAACAAGTGTCTCAGTCACTTTCTCTATGGTAGGATCTTTAGTAATGTTGGTGCCAGATTCTTTACCAGGTTGATTAACCAGATCATAAGTGACATCTTTGCTGAAGCCTTTACCCTTGCCAGGTTGATTAACTTGAGGAGGAGGGTAGGCCTCTTTGCTACTTCTATTTAGCATCTCACAAAGATTGTCAAGGTTTATTTGCTCAATTGTGCATTCTTTTGTGACAATCTCCTTGCGTTTCCCTTGCTGCTCCATCAAGTTTGATTAATCATTTCCATCTTGATTTTCCTCTTCGTAATCTCCAAAATCCTCATCAATCTCTCTGTCCAATTGCTTTTTCCTTTTCCCCCTTCTTTTAGTTTGAGCTTATACTCATCTACACTAATTTCCTTAGTGATCTGAGTTGCTAGTCCCTCTTTGTATAGGACCGGTTATTCATCCGATTGAGTAGCAAAATCTGATTGTTCGTATTGTTCAGGTGAAGGTTCGGGCTTGACAGGTTTGGTTGGACCTTTCTTGTACTATTTCATGGGGGGATTCCTTAACTAGGTAGCACTAGCAGAGCTACTAGTCTCGCCACCCCTCTTACCTCTGGTGTTTATCAGAGTGGGCTCAGAGTCTTCATACTTGCTGAGTCAGGAAGTCTCATTCCTTGTAGATGGAGCAGTCTTGGGTGTTCATGATCGTTGTCCCTGCCAGTTATTGATCGAGCCAAGATGTAGTATATGGTTCTCCATGGTTGTGGGAAGTACTTGGCATCGACCTTGAAAAATGACGTTAGTTGTTTGTCAGTTTGTTCGTCGTATCCAATTCCTAGGAGAAAGTCGAGGACCAATTCCTTTGTTGGTCTGGGGTAGAAGGTTTTTTTTGGTTTGGGAGCTTTTGGAAGAAGTAATGCTTTGGGAAGAGTATCAATGTCAACAGTGACTTGTTTACGGTATAGTGTGCACGTACATGAGTTCTCATCAAGATTCAGGTTGAGGGTTTTCCATAATTGATGGATATATATCTTTGGAATGTTAGCAGACTTTTCCAGCATAAATCTACACTTGTGACGTTTTAGTACTTCAATTGCAATCTGACATGATGGTTCAACACACTTGATCTTGTGAAACTCCACGCGAGCATTATTCTTCCCTATTGTGACATTGTAACCCTCTAGAAAGATTTCTTCTCTAGTGATCAATGGAAGTTGGTGTTGTTCAGCCATTTGTGATTTCTGAAAGGATATATCAAACAAGCAACCGAACAAGATATATGTGTGTTAGCACAGAGTAACTTTTATTGACTAATTATGTGTCCTTTTGAGTGGTTTGTATATCTTAAATGTCCATTATATCGAAAGTTAGATCAATTACAGATTTATAAAATTTCTAAGTGTCAAAGTTCTATGAATTGTAATTGTTCAAATTTGATGGATTTATGTCAGATTTGATGGATCAGTAAGTTCTATGTCAAATTCGATGGTTTTGTAAATTCAATGGAACTGTGTCAACTTTGATGGAACTTGAACAAATTAGATGAAATTTATCAAGTTCAATGAAAACTTGATAAGTTCGATAAAATCTGTCCAAGTGCAATGGATTTTGACAAGTTCGATGAAAATGCAATTTCGACAGTTCCTTATCCAAGGGACTGCGATGACACTGCAGACGTACAAGTTCAATGAAGATCCTTCGAATTTCCAATCCTGAGCATTTAAGATAAAACCACTGATTACAAACTTTTACAATCACATTAATATGTCTTAACAAACAACGTTTAACACATTTAGGGTACTATTTTGCAAGTTCGATGAAATACGTGTATATGTTAAACCCTACTTAGCAAAGATGATTCAAATCAGTTTATGAGAATGATTAATTGTTTATAAAGCGTTTCTTAACTCATTTGAATACTTTCTAACATAGGTAATTAGATCAAAACACGCAATTTCAATAATACCCAAATTGAGCGCAAGAACCCTAATTATCAAACTCACTCAATTAGTGTTTGTGGACACAATTTATAACACCCTAAAAATTGGACTAAAATTTTATTAAGATTTTGGAGTATATCCTAAGTTGAATAAATAAATAAGTAATATAAAAAATATATGTTAAGAAATACAGTAAAATACAAAAATTAAAACTCGTACAAATCCAAGCCCAACCCAAATTTTGTAAACCCATATTAGACAAAAAAAAAAAAAAAGATTCGGTCCATCCCTTCCCCCTCCAACTCCAAAAACATTTTACAGGAAAAAAAAAGAGGAGAGAAGGAGAAAACCCTAGCCTCCATTTTTGTTTTTTGAGAAAACTCAAGGAGCCAAAAAAAAAATTAAGTCTAATTTTCGAAGCGTAGTAAGGGTAAGCAATCTTTTCTCCTCCTTTCCTATGATTAATTATGTAACTCACAAGATGAATTAGGGTTTATTAAAATCTTAGTAATTAAGTATGTTTGATCATTAAAACATAATTAGGGATGTGTTAGAGGTTTTATCTTGCGTTGGTTAGAGTTAGGGTTTTGTTTGTGATGCTGTGCAGAATTTGGGTTGGATTGATGAGTGTCCAAACTGAGGATGCCAACGTGTTTTAAGTGATTTCTGGGTCTAAACATAAGTACTACTTCTCTACTTTCTGGAAATATAAGGGTGTGTTTGTTTCATTAAGATGTTGTGGGTCTGAATCTGACTACCACATCTTATTGGTAAGAGATGGCTATAAAGTCTGAATCTGAATGAAATAATGTTGTTGTTTTTTTTAATTGTCTGAATCATTTTAATTGTGTGTTTTTTTAAGTATATATTAAACAGTAACAATACAATGAATAAGTAGCATGAATGTATCTCGAAGATGATTATTTGAAAAAAAAAATCAATCTTGAAATTCATAAACACGTGGTTTTGGTTCACACTTTGTCAATGAACGTGTTATGTTTAACAATATTTATATGTTTCATGAAATATGGCTCGGTAGCTAATCCAACAAACACAATATTCAGCCAAAAATTATTATTAACCAATAACACAAATTCGGTTAAAAAAAATTTCTAGCAAATCACCAAGCCCATTCTATGATAACAAAAATTCGGATTAGAATGAATTCAGCCCAAATATTAAATTCAAATTTGGGTTGTCCCAACTATAAACCCACTAACCTAAAAAAAAACCTTGATAATATAAAAAACCTAATGTTATAACCCTAAAGTCACTTGCTTCTAATTCTTTGCAGTCACCAACCTTTTTTAGCTTGTCACTCTTAAAAATCCAACAACTAAAACCATTGTTAAACTCAAATCACAACTTCTATTTCTCGATCTAGAAACTCCAAGTTAAACTAAAATCACAAGTACAAAAGTAGAAATAAAAATCATTCTCCTGGTGTTCTTAAAACCGAATAACAGCTACCTTGGAATCTTGAAGTGGGTTTGGTGTGATGTTCGAAACAAGTAAAGTGTCGAAGATTGTTAAGAGGAAATAAGAGATAAACACCACATCTTACTCAATCAGACAACCTAGATCTTACCGCGTCTGACTGTAGCTGAAAAAACAACCAAACTTTTTGTCTGATCGCGTCTTACTGGTAAGAGTCAGACGTTGGTAAGGCTTTTTTTTAGAAAACAAACACACCCTAAGATTCGTGTCATTTGGAGGTTTGGAAGGGTGATTTTACATTTTTACAAGTTAAGGTGTCGAATCTGGGAGAGCTGAGTAAAATTTTAGGTTGTAGTATTTTAATTACTATGAACAAACCATTGAGAGTTTTGACTTGTCCTTCTCCAGTCTTGATATTTAGGACATGGGTAACTTCAAGGAATTTTGGTCGAATTTTTGGAGTTGTGGAAATGTGTGCTTCTGGTCTAAACTTTTAGGGGTTTTGTTTCTGGGTACTTTCTGGACAACTCGGAGGTTTGATTTTCTACCCACACTTCTGCCCTATAATAAAATCTACAAAAATTCTAGGATTAACCTAAAACATGTAGGAACATTTGTGATTTTTGTTGAATTTTTTTGAGCTTGTTTGATGTGTATTGGGTCAAAAGATAACCTTAAAAATGTTGGCAGATTTCTGAAAATGTTGAAAACCCTAACTATGTAACTTTGATGGCTATAATTAGTAAGAATTTAACTTGGACTTTTAAATTGGAATTAAACACATTCTAAGCCCTAAACGTGAGTTGTTATCATAAGTAAACCTTGATTCGGAATGTTACCCGGAAAGTTACTAATATTGAAAAGTTACTTAATTCGGAAAGCTATCTAATTCGGGAAAGTTACTAAATATCGAACCCTGCTAATTATGGAAAGTTGCTAAATTCGGAAAGTTTCTAAAAATGGATTGAAACCCTAAATATGAACAATTATGAATATTAAATGGTTTCTAAAACTTGAGCGATCATTATTCGTGTATATCCGCGGAAGAAGGAGTAGTCTTGGTTACATGTGTGTTTGGGTGATTTGCTATACGGTTGAGGTACAGATATTCTTTCCCTTTTCAGTAGGGATACTTTTGTACTTTCTAATCCTTTGATATGATCCCTTGCTATGATTCCCCTCTGATGATCCTTTGTTTGCTTTCTAGATTGATTCTTATGCTATGATTTTTTGATATGATTCGTTTCATTATGACTTCGGTATGATATGTTATGATATGATTCAGTTGCCATGATTCGTATGATTATGATTCGTTATGATTTAGATATGATTATGATTAGTACGTTCAGCCCCTTTTTTTATGAGCCAACTAGTCATGGAGGTACCATGACCATGTCATTGATGACACCAATGGCATGACACCATCTGGGGCAGTGTGATTAGTCTCTGGCGTCCCCATTATGATATGTATGTTATGTATGATTATGTGATCACTTGGCCATTATAATGTATGTGTTTACCTGTCATGTGAGCAGGGTACATATATGATTTATGTTATGTGGGGGGCGTATGGATGCATCCTAGGCTTGTGATATTATGATATGTTTATGGCGTTTGGTTGTGCGTGCCTTACACCCTGTTAGGAATTGGAAATTCTATTGTAAAGCATCGGTCACCCCAAGTATAATCTAGCTTGAGTTAGCTCGTAGACATATCGTATATTATGTTAGTTGTTAAGTAAGTGATTAGTTTAGTTTTAGCCTAGTGTAACACCGTGGAGGAAGGACGGGTCTTTACCCACTATATACACGATCCAGTGCCGATGGGGAGGTCGTTTAGTTTGTAACCTATAAATACCCTCTACCTTGCAAGGTAGAGGGTTGGATGTTCTTTGGTAATCTAACCTTACATGAGTTTCTCTTTCTAGAATATCCCACTTTCTCTCTCTAAAATAATCTATATGCCCAAGTATGTTTGTGTTATGATGTGTATGTGAAATCCAATATGTTACAAATGGTATCAGAGCCATGGTTAGATCATCTCTTACATATCTTTGGATTTCTAGTGGTTTTTAGGTGGTTTTTGAGTTTGAGAAAGTTTAGTGGTTTTTGCATCATTTGGTTGATTTTTAGTGTTAAAGTTTGGATTTTGATTGTACTTTTGTGTTCAGGATCATCATAAGTGTTTAGGTTTTGATTTGGAAGGATTGAATCATCATGGTTGGGTTGTTTTTGGATTGAAAAGTGGTGTTTTTGAGTTTTTTCATGCTAGCGACTTGAGTCGCGGTGTTCTTTTCTTGTGCTAGCTTACTTGGTTTGTAAGTACATGGCGGGTTATGGAGTGTATTGTGGTGGCGACTTGTCTATTAGACAAGTAGGAACAAAGCAGTCGGGTTAGTGGATTCTCCCTCACGGGTAGCGACTTGGTGAAGGTAGCGACTTGCTTTCAATTTTGATGGCAGATTGCTCTTTAAGTTTAATTGGCGACTTGGTGGTAGCGATTTGGTCCTTAGTGAGTTGCTATTTGGCGACTTGACATCATATGCGACTTGAATGCAATAGCGACTTAGCATCAAAATTCCTAGCGATTTGGTAACTTAGCGACTTGTTCTTTAAGTTACTTAGCAACTTGCTGCGACTTGGTTCAAAGATTCATTGGCGACTTGATTTAACTTTTTGTATGTAATACGGTTTTCTCTTGATTTAGTAAAATCCCGTGAAAGAATCTATTTTCGGGTTTAATCATTGAGTTATAAAATCCCGTATAACTGGCCAACATGCCTACAATCATATCTACTATCGAGGAAGTTCACAAAGAAATACTCATCCACCCACAATGTCTTACGCCACTGACCCTTTTATCTCCAAAGTGCTTGAACTCTATGATACCTCACGTAACAATGAAACCGTTGCCCTTCCAATGTCCTACCTTGATTGATTCTACTAACCATGATCAAAACTCTGCATCTTCCGACTCAAACTTCAATGAATCACACTGCCAATGACGATGATGCAAAGCATTCTCGACAACATTGAGCCGTTGATTACTTCATCAGACCTCACACAATCATATCCACTCCTATGGGTGAACATGCGGTGCTCTTCCGCCAAGACTTACCTACATTGAAAAGGCTATGTTGTGAACTTAGAACAATTGAAGCTTCAAATTACCAAGGAGAAGGTATTAATTGATGACTCTAATACTGCACTTCAAGTTATCTACAACCAATTTCAGCCATTTATCAAAGGGGAATATTCTGCTGACTTTGATCAACACTGACGGAATTTCATTCAAGAAACATACTGGAATGGAAATTCATGAGTTCATCAACACATATATCCAGCTCATGAATAATGTGGAAGTGTACATTAAGGATGCTGGTCAAAGGAATGATTGTTTGAATGAGATGAATGAGTGTCATGAAAAATTAAAGGAAAGTGTGGGTAATGGATGGGTTGAAAGGACGGATGATGCCGATGTCGACCGCAGAATTTCGAAACTAAAATGAATGATGTAATTGGTTGCACCAACACAAAGGCTCAGAGTCCGTAAAACTTGAAATTGCGTGCATGTCATTAAGTCCTATTGTGCATGAGGTGAATACATGCCGACAACAGTGAACACGGGTCATGTATTGAGGTACCCTTTTAATGACTATCCTTGAAAATGATATCGATAAATGTGTCTTGGTTGAATCTGAATCTAAAATCTTTGAAACAAATGACATGGTAACAAAAGGGGTTTATGATGAACTTTCAAACAAATACTCAATTCTTGAAAAACATTGTATTTCCCTGGAAATTGCAATACAAAAAAAGGAAGAAAGTTTTCGTGCTACAAAATCTTGCATTAATCCGAAATTCCGTAATTTCAAGAATTCTTTGAAATTAATCACTTAAAACCCGCATTCAGACAAAGATTCAACCATATGCAATCTGAAATGTCAACTATCGATCTCAGATAAGAAATGCAATCTTAGGATGAGCAATCCTAACCATGAGATGAGTAGTGAGCTTAAATCTAGGAATGATGAATTAGCTTTATGTGTATCCAACTTATTAAGAGAAAATGAGTCCTTAAGAAAGAACTTATTAGAGAACGATTCCAAGTTGATAGATCAAACAAATTCCTTTTTGGCTGACATTGATGCCCTCTAAGCCCAAATTTAGGACAAGAGCTTCAATATTGTTGCCTTAAAAAATGAGCTTAGAAAATCTATTGGAAATAGGGTGAACACTAAGTTTGCAAAACCATCGACCTTGGGAAAGTCAACTGTTCAGAAAAACTCAAAACATAACGTAGTTAGGCACCTAATGCTTTTAGAACCGAAAGATTTAAACCATCGAAATCTAGGATTGCCTCCCAAGTTGATGCGAATATTTGTTGTGTCAAAACCAAATACTTCACTACCTCGTTCGATATGATGAATAACAAACCTCAGGTTAATGTTCAAAGTTCTAAGATCAAGAATACTAGGAGTTCATCTACTTCTCATAAGAAGCATCAAATGGCAGATCAATCCCCTAAGAAACCCAATGATTACAAAAGGACCAATATTCAAAAGAGGAATGTGCCTACACCCAAATCTACTAGCAACTGTTTCAAATGGATTCCCACTGCACTAGTTAAGTTTACAGATCCAAACTAACTTATATACCTAGATCTTGCCTTTAAGTGGATGCCCAGTGAAAACTTTTCAAGAATAGTGAACCTAAAGGGATCTCCACCAATGATATGCCTAGATCAAACAATACAACATCCAATAGTGAGACTACTCATGTCACTAACTCATCTATTTGCAATACTACATGTGCTTCTAGTGCAATGTGTTCTCGCCTTTTTCAGTACAATGCTCAACTCATTCAGGAACTTTATGACTTGGTTTCCATCTAAAATGAATAGTGCTTACTCGAATGGTTGCTGCCGAATCCGACGTACCTTGTGCTTTGACTCCTATTCAACTTGAATCAGGACTCACTCTTTCATATCTGTGTACAAATCATTTAATTTTTTTTAATTAATTATCATTCTTTTGATTCATGATTTTTTTTTGTCATTTTCCTCAAACTAATAAAGGATATATCTTCTGTTATCGATAACATCTACGATCCTAGAAATGTCATTCAATAATGACACGGGATCATAGATGAAGTTCGAACAAATGATATATTCTTGTTTTACAACGGGTGAGGTTTATTCAATCAATGTTCTTTGGTGACATTGATTGAGGGGGAGAATTTTACTAGTTATCTCGTTCATACATGCACAATGGTTGCTCATTTATGTCATCTTAATTATGCTATGTGCTAGTTTGCTATCTGATAAGTTTATGAACTATAAATGTCTATTATACATAATTTGATATGATAGCGACTTGCTTTTGTTATAACAGATTGCAACTTACCAAGTTCTGTTAGCGACTTGCTTTGTAAACCCCTAGCGACATGGTTGTTTCTTTTGCTAGCGACTTACTTAACTAGTCCTAAAACTACAGGGACCGAAATTGTCATGTTGATATTCTTGTAAATGGTTATCCCTTACCCTAGCGACTTACAACTTCTTCATTTTCAAAATATCAAAAAGTATTTTTTCTCTCTCTCGCATCTTATTCATCCTAGTTTATTTGGTGTGTAGAATACATTCTTTTACTTCCAAACGTATGGTTTAGATGCTATACTAACTCGCTTCCATTACAGCTTTCCCACCAAGAACCGTCATCATCATTTGATCCCTCTATTAGGTTGGTAAATGGACTCACGCTAAAGGAATCACTTAACATGCTTATATTGTATGTTTAGGCTCTTTAGGAATGGCTTGAGACTTTATGTATTATGTTAATGGATTCGAAGAATTGTACTTGCTTTTGAATATGTTGTGATAGGGTCGTATGTACTTGTTTGTGTTTGTCGTGGATTGTATTTGCTTTAGATAGCTTATATGAGCATGTTAAGATATTGATTGGACTTTGTTGTGTGGTTATGATGAAATGTTCTTGATAGCATCTCGTATGTGTTCTTAGTAGCGAAGTTAGTTCAGTGTTCTTGGTATTTACTTACCAATATTCTTGGTAGCGAAGTGGTGAAGAAGTTCATCGTGGTGACTTAGTGAACCGAGGTGTAGCAACTTAGCTGCGGATACTAATGATAGCTTACTTGTCTTTACAAGTTAGCTTAACTTGGCCTTATTATCTGTGATAGCCGACTTGTCTTTACAAGTTAGCTAACTTAGTAATCTTTCATGTAGCGACTTGGCCTTGTCATTTTTTTTATAGCGACTTGTCTTTATAAGATTAGCGATTTGTCGGTTTAATTTTCAAGTGGTGACTTGGCTTATTAAATTAGTTTAAGGCTTAATTTGCTAGTATAATTTCATGTTAGTGACTTGTCTCAGTTTTCCAGAGTAACTTGTATTGACCACATACTCTTAGCTTAACTTGTTGTAACATATATTGTTTGAGCAAATGTGTACTTGGTTTCTCCTGTGGCAACTTGGTATCACAACTTGGTTCATACAACCTGCTATAACATCTCCATAATAGTATCTTGTCACATGATATTATTTCCTAGTAACCTGCTTTAAAAATAATTTGATTCAAAAATCAACTTGTCTCTTGAAAATCAGGTCATTTATATCGCTTACCTTGAAAACTTTCTTTTGCCACTCAATCTATTTCAACGCTTATGGGAACTCACAAGTTTGCTACTTGTTGTGTCTATGTCACGAGGTTGGATCCAATGTTGCTTAACTAACCATATCTAAACTAACATGCGCTCAATCATTGTTGTTTTATGTGTCTATCTTTAGATCCTCAATGGCAAACACAACCTCTTCTCGAGAACCTGCTTGGCCTCACCAAAAGTGCTTACTGACAACGAGATCTTTCCTCAAGATAAATGGGTAGAGATTGGGAAAAGTAATCACATGTGGACATGCAAAGTTGCAACAAAATCCAATTCTCAAAGTATCAATTGATATCCTCAAAAACACAAACTTCTTCAGTGCACTAACCAAGCAATGCACAATTCCCACCATTTACATACAACAATTTTGGAACACCATTGAATGGGACAAAATCACAACTCAATATACCCGCAAGCCGGATGATAAGGAATTTGTGATCAACTCGGACATCCTCAAGAAGGCCCGTGGAATCACACCTCGTAACCCCACCATACTAACCGAACCTCCACCTAGTGCAAGAGCTAATAGTCTTTTCATTGGGTTGGGTTATCAAGTTAGCATATTAAGGGCTTCTGGTATCATCACAGGACACATGTATCAACCCCGAGAGCAATGACTACAGCTTCAACCTATGCTCGTGCAAAACATCGGTTTGATAAAGTAAGGATTCCCATCTTGCAAATCCTATGGGGTATCGTCAATGGGTGAATGTGAATGTATCGTAACGATCCGGAAGAATTTCGTTGTCTATGAACACATTTATCTCCGAATAACAAACTTTCGAATAAAGCTCATGGACGAAAAGAGTAAACAAACTTGTGATTCCTAGCATCGATTCTCGCTTGTCATCCAATACTTGCAAATGCACTCACAACTTCAACCCTAGGAGTGAATCAACCCTACATAATGCTAAGGATGAATTTGTTCTGGGTAACCTTAAATATGTTCCTAAAGGTATGGATAAGGAGATCTTTGGTCTAGCAATTCCCGATAGTCTTCTCACCTAAGATATTAAGAAGACGGATTACTTCAAACTATACAAGAAAAGGGCTTCTAGATCCGTGTTAATGATGATGTCTATCCCACTCCACCACAAACCAAAGCTGCCAAGTCTACCTCTGAATCAAAATCTTCATATCGCTTCTTCCTAAAAGGGACTTAAAAGGTCACAACCTACCGACACCACAACCCCGGGCTAAAAAGAAAGAAGAAGGAAGTGGTAAAGGGAAATGTTGAGGAACCGAGGTTTCGAGGGGTGATACTAGTTTGATTGATGTAGATGATGCTGCTCGCAACTAGGAATCAAGCAAAGCCTAGAAAGTCAGAATGTGAGAGCACCAATTGGAGGATTAGTGCTAAGAGAACTCGAACAAGTGCCTCACCAAACAACACCTATCTCACAAGACAAAGGGAAAGGGATTGTTGGTGTAGAACAAGCGCCACATGCTTCTAACCTTCTCCTCCTCACCATCAAGAACTACAACTCAATTTGAGTCAAGAAAAGAAGTGTTGAATCGCCACACCAAGAACAACTGAATCGAAAAGGAGGTTTCAAACACAAGAAGAAACTCTTGCATCAAGTGATACCCCGTCGGAGCAAAATGTTGAGGATGAGTTACAACATGTCTCACAAGAGAACCTTGAGTCAAGATCCGATGAGACCGCACTTGGAAGAACCAAATCGCTCAATGACTCTCTACCCTCTTTGAAGAATCTGATCTGCATATCTCCTTTGGTGATCACCATAAACGACAAACCCACGCATACCGAGACTCAAGCAAGGTAAGGAGAAAGATGAAGTAGAGTCCATGTTCACCGTCAACATACAACAAGACACTTCTACAATCCCCAATGTCTCTCCTACTCTTAAAACCGCACTTCCACTACCCAAACTCGCCAATCAACCGAACTTCCACCACCGATCCTACTAATGTTCAATCACTTGAACCGGTGATTACCGTCTCTAATATGTCACTCCTCCTCGCTTACCACCTCCTCGCTTCACCTTCTCCGATAAAACAACTCAACAATTGCTCAAAGAGGCCATGACTCTCGATTGCAACCATTGAGAAGCATTTTCCTATCGCCGTTAATAATCTTGATAGTCGTGTCAAAAAGTTGGAGAATTTTAAAATCAATGAGGTTATTACAGGCAAGAGAAGATGACATCAAAGATGCAGATTGAATGGGCAATGAAGGCCTGCTACTTCAACGATTTAAAGACTTGCCAATCTCGATATGAGATCACACTCTCTCAAAGAATGTACGGTGAGAGCATTTGGATGATACACATAAGAAACTATAGGGCCGAGGAATCAATAAGATGTGACAATTATCGCCAATTTGTGGAAGATGTACGAGAAAGGATAATAAGAAGAAAAGAAAGATGCTCCAGAGAAAACTACCGATAAGTCCGAGGTCCCAAGCCACCACCTCCAATCGGAGGAGTCGGAGCTTATGGTATCGGTGGAACTTCGTGCACAACTACTACACCTTCACCACAACCACCATCATCACCACCAAAACCTTCCAAGCAATCTAGTCCTTCCGGAGAAAAGGGAACTTAGAAGGAATCTGCAGCTTGGACAATGGTTGATTCAAGGTTCACAACCACAATATCTTCAATTCCTGAAGATCAAATGGTTCATGAAGAGTCGTATGTCATGGGAGAGTCGGAATCCGATGAAGATGATGCATCCACCAAGCATATTCCCAAGCCCCAAGATGAATGGTTTGATACATACGCGTCGAGAACTTCTAACACATCTAGAGTGGCACCTTCAAAGGACACAATTCAAGTTGGCTACCCCAAGAGAGACCTCATTCACCGTAACCCTCATGGTCTATCCCAAAGACCGACATGATGATCCCTCACAACAACCGGGCTTCCACAATTTCTACTAACTATGAAACTCCAGATGAAGACTCTACTTCATGCCACTGGAGATATGGGCAGCTTCATTAAGTGGTTTTGTGAACAGAGGGGAATCGTGCCAATCACTCCAAAGGATCTTGAAGGACAAGCTTTTGAAATTGTTAAGGTCTTTCACTCGGATGCCAATCAACTACAATACTAGATGGAAGAATGTCATAGGATGCTGAATGATCAAGTCAAGGAGCGGATCGCTTCAATGTGAGCTAGCCTCTTCCTCTCGGTGGTGAACCCGACAAATGACCATTCGGCCCGAAGTTCTTCAACCATGACCTAGACTATCTTTGTGCTCATACTACCGAAAGAAGACCCTTTATCGATATCAAAGATGAAAGTCGCTACATACTCGATCGTGGACTTGAAGTGATGGTTCCCGATCAATTCTAGGTCGAATAAGAACAAAAGTACGACATTGTCGCTCATATGGTATTTCATCGGTGGTACAAAAAGAAGAATTTCTACATCGAGAGACATGAGGTAGAAAAGACGAAAAGGTGTTAGATCCAAGCTAAATTCTAAGTGTTATCGGGTAGAGATCTTCCCAATCCATGGCTATGAGTATCAAGAAGATCGCTTAGAAGAGCAGACCGAAAGATCATGTGATTGAAGAGAACGACTTCAAGCACTTGATGCCCAATGATTTTGAAGACCTCTACCTTCTGAACCTTCAAGGATACCTTGATCACCTACCGCTCAGGAAAAGAAAGCTCTCTCTCACGATGTCAATCTTTGGATCAGAGGATTAGTCATCCGAAAATGGGTTGAGGACTTTCAAATTGGGATGGAAAGCTACCGCACTGGGTCAATTTAACAAGCCACAATGGAATGCCGGCGACATGAATTTCTCACGACTATAGAGTGCTTGACACCCCAAGATCCTCCTCTTCCACGATAGATACTGGACTCGTGATGCCGATGAGATCAGCGAGCTCTACAAAGGTAACATCGGTATTGAAGACAAGACGCCATGGACCCAAAGGACGACTCAGACTTCAACTTTCCAAACTACTCAAGTTCCTCTTAAAAGGACTTGTTTCATTCTCACGGGGAACCGCATAATCTATCGACTTTCTCTTAGAGATTGTTGATATTGAAGAAGGAGACCTCTCCCTAGTCTCCGGCATAGGAACCAAATATGCACAATTGAGTCTAGAGCAACGAGATCATCAATAAATCTCATTAGGACACTTTCAAAAGACTCTCATGCCGCATAATGTGGAAAGAGAGAGTATATCCTATGAGTCCTACGATTATCCTTGTGGTATTGCCGAACATCTAAGTGATATGCATACATATTCAACGATGAAGATGGAAAGCCTCGAGCCAACATCAAACAAGCTCTTTGTAGGTGGCATGTGAGATCTATCCAATAGATCAACCATGTGACAATCAACAAAACAATGGAGCTCAATCTTTTGAATCAATCCCGTTCAGGTTATGCATTGACGGATACCTTTGTAAAACCATCGCTGTGCTTAAAAACTCTTTTCTTTAGCACATCGACCGGTACTTATTTCTAAAAATAAAAGGTGTTTATGATTGATAATTGATTTTCATTAAAACCTTCACTGTATTGCAAAAACAATTTATATTGAGCAATACACGATTGTTTTTCAAATCCTTTTCATCAATCGTGAATCTCATTTTTGCCGGGTTCACTCATTGTTGTCTTCTTTGAGACGTTCCGTTTGAGAACGCTAGAGCAAAATGCGAAACCCTCGCCAAGGAAATTTTAATTATGCTCGATCACAAAGTGACTTGTACTGATCAACGGGAACCGTGGGCCGTACCTTAATTCATCAAAGTGAAAAGAACTTTCAGATGCTTTATTGCTAACCGCCTTTATGCGTGTACGCCCGACGCTTGTAGCCGACGTAATGGAGCGGTCAATCCGAGTCGCATGCTCACACAACACATTCATATCTAAAGAAATCATTATTGTGCATCAATGACTCGATATTTTCACTCCATACGCCGCCAATATCATGAATCAACGAAGCTTCCTACTCGATAAGAATAAATCATGATCCGTAATGTGAGGATGTCACCAAATGTCACAACATCATATGCTAGCAACGCATCAATGGGTGATGCTAAGTTTTGCTATGGCTGATGATCTCTAGTTTTGCTCAAAGGTCATCAAGGTGGATCAGATCAACAACCTCCACAAAACATTCATTGTAGTGAAACAATGATGAAATCACCACGTAGTGCACATAGTTTGAATACTTTGATGAAGAGAAGTCTATAGCTCAAGATCAAGATTTATTAGAATGCTAGGATTCACAATGTAATTCATGAGGTGACCTCCCTTAGGGGGAGATTGTTAGGAATTGGAAATTCTATTTTAAAGCATGGTCACCCCAAGTATAATCTAGCTTGAGTTAGCTCGTAGACATATCGTATATTATGTTAATTGTTAAGTAAGTGATTAGCTTAGTTTTAGCCTAGTGTAACAATCGCGGAGGAAGGACGGTCTTTACCCACCGTGATACCGATCCAGGTGTCAGAGGTCGCTTAGTTTGTAACCTATAAATACCCTCTACCTTGCAAGGTAGAGGGTTGGATGTTCTTTGGTAATCTAACCTTACATGAGTTTCTCTTTCTAGAATATCTCTCTTTCTCTCTCTAAAATCATCTATACACCCAAGTATGTTTGTGTTATGATGTGTATGTGAAATCCAATATGTTACAACCCCTCTGCACTTATGGTACCTGAGGTCCCCCTCCTTGTAATTCTTATGAATTGAGGGTTATGTATGTATGTAGTGTCCTTCATGTCAGCCGACGCGTTGGCGCGCCGGGTATCCTTTCATTATGTTTCACTTTGATTATGCTATTCATATGTATGTATGCTATGTCCTTCATGTACCATATGTGGATGTCACTTTTCATGATGATCTGTGATCCGTTACTATGCTATATCTTGATTCGCCGCTTAACTATTCGCTCATACGCACTTTGTCTAGTCCATCCAACAACTATGTGGTGTTATCGTTATTTGACTTTATAATGATTTCATTCCATATATTGTGAATACCAAACTTATGTTATCAGACTTTTATTTCATATGTTTATAATGCTATGACATGAGTATGTGATTCTCTTGTTTATTATGTTGATGTATGACTACGTGATTTGCCTACTCTCCATGCCGATATGTGATTACCAATTATTCATGCTGCCATGCTAGTATGAAAATTATCCGGCTGCCATGTTAAGATGTGCTTATGTGATTTTTCTAGATGCCATGCTTGTATGTAAATCGGACACATCGACTTTTGGTGATGTCCTTAAATAATTACTTCTTAAGTTATAATTATCATTTAATGTGCTATTTGTTAATTATTGATCTGCCATGATTACATTTATACACATGATACCTCACGATGTAAATTGATCTAACTTATGTTGTGTGGTTGCCATGCTATATTCTTATCTAGTACCGCTATGATGTTATCACTGTTTTGATGGATGTCAACTTGTCTGTTGTCTATTATCTAAATTTAATGATTGTCATACTTGAGTAATATCCTGTTGTGCTAATTTCTTATATAATTCAACTTAGGATATATGTATTTTATTATATGATTTACTTGTTATGTTTCCACAAGATTTGGGTGTGGCTGGATTAAGATGCTGCTTACTATCTCCTATGTGATTATGTTAAAACCTTTGAATGCTTTGAAGATTAGTATGTATTGGTATGTGTGTGAGGATGTACTGTTTTGATATGGATTTCCTTTGATTTTGTTCTTGGTGGATATATGTTATGATGTGTTTCAGGTGCCATCGTGGACTCATTCCTTTCCGCTCATTCGTTATGATTTCGCTGCTTTTTGATTCATTTCGTACCTTTGTTATATTTAACTTTTGGTTTCGCCATATCTGCTCATCGGGCTTTTTAAGCTCATCCGCATTTTTTCCCATGCGTGTACTAAGCGCTGACACGGAAAGAGTAAGATATGGACTTAGAGACCACCCAGTGTTGATGTATCATTATGGATTTATGTTTCAGATTTGTATTTCTTTTGGTGTTTTTATTTTGGATTTGTGGTTGTATTTATCATTTTGGATTTGTGATGTTCATGACTTTATTTTATTTGTATGATAAGACTTCCGCTATGCTATCAGTATGCTTTGTATGACACCATAATGTGGCATTCTAACCAGATCGGTTGGTGTTACACAATTAAAGTTCAATAATCATTTTCTCATACAATTCCGAAACCCCTTAATAAAATCAAACATTAACACCATGAATCTTATAATCCCAAATAGTATAAACCTAAAGTAAAAAAATTCCCATTATGAAAAATCTAACCGTTGGATCATTGTGTAATTAAAAACCATTTCTTATAATCATGTTACAATCATATAACCACTTATATATTTTTGAAATTACACTCGGATTTGAAGATTGATTTTTGGCTGTAGATCTTGTTTGTTGAAAAGTAAATGCAACAAGCGGAAAGCAAAGAAATGCAATATTGTTTTGTTTTGAGGTAATTTAGGAACTTTAAGATTTTGACAATTTTAGTCCCTTAATGATAAACAATTAAACACTTAGTCCAATTGATACTATATGAAGAAATACTTTCACAATAAGTTTAATACACCCCTCGACTTATGATTAAATTTGTTTTGAACATTTAAAAAACACATTTAGTACAACTTAAGGGTATTACGAGATAAACCATCACGCTTTTAAATCAACATCTTTTGAGAATATGCAAGTACACCGCTTTTTAAGACATTTTTCGACTTTCTCCCTCAACCCATGATAAATTTTATTTTTAATGGTATTTTGACTCATGTGTTGATGTAAATAGAGAAAAATGTACTTGCATAGAAATAGATATAAAATGTTTTTTTTTTCTTTAATAAAAGATAGGAATATTTTTGGATTTTGAAAATTTTATATTTTTGTATTTTCTTTTGAATAAATATTTAAAAAGTTGTTTTGGTGTTTAACATTTTAAGATTTAGGTAAAAAATTCCAGCCTCAGAGTCAAACACCGCATACCAATTCGGATGAATTAAGTCCGAAATCTTGTGGGTGGCAAGGCTTTGTGAATAAGTCCACAATTGGTGTTCTGCACTCTACAAAGTATAATTCAACCGCTCCCTATCGACATGATCCTTTATGAAATGGTAACGAAGAGCAATGTGCTTTGACTTTGAATGTTGAACCATGTTGCATGAGATTGCAATTGCGCTTTTGGAGTCGCATGACAATCAAATCTTGTAAAATATGTAACCATAGTCCATAAGTCGTGTTCTCATCCGATGACTTGATCACAACATGCGACATGTCAACATATTCCTTCTGATGATAGCAATGTGCAATCTTGCTTCTTCGATTGCCACGACACCATTTTGTCACCAAGAAATTGTAGACCTCAAGAGGTAATTTTGTGTGTCTTGCCTCTTCTCGTCTTAGATACATGAGAGACCCAATAATACTCTGGTATTTTGTAAGGTCAACAAGTTTCCTATGTAAATCAACGCCAAGCTTAATGGAAGCTGCCATTGGTGTGTTATAGGTGTCATATGTGGTCATACCATGTTTCTTGAGATTATCAAGAGCATATTTGGACTTACTTAGGAAAATATCACGGGGTGATTGATGAACTTGGAGTCCTAAGAAGAACGTTAGTTCATCCATAATTGACATTTCAAAATTTTGTTTCATTAATTTTGCAAAAGCGCTGAGTACTTTTTATAGGTTGAGCCAAATATTATGTCATTAACATAAATTTGAACAATTAAAATGTGTTTCCCAAGATATTGTATAAACAATGTTGGATCAACGGACCCTTTGATAAACTTATTAGCAAGCAAGAAAGCTGACATTTTATCATACCACGCCGGTGGGGCATGTTTTAGTCCCAGAAGAGCTTTGTTGAGTTTGTAGACATGATTCAGATTCTATGGATCTACTAATCCTCGGTTGGCTAACGACACTTCTTCCGTAGTGTTGTTTTCACATCCATTTGATAGACCGTGATTTTCATGTGAGCGCAAATGCCGTAAAAATTAACATCCTCAAGTCTAGCCACCGGTGTGAATGATTCTTCAAAGTTAATTCCTTCTTCGATGACAACCTTAGCCACCAAACAAGACTTGTTACTAATGACCTCGCCTTGCCTACCTTATTTTCAAAATCCATTTAAGGCCAATAACATATACCCAGTTGGTCGTTCAACCAATTCCCATACTGCAAGACGTTTAAACTAATTCGATTCTTCTTGCATAGATTCAATCCGGTTGTCATATGGCATTGCTTCTTTAATGTTTTTGGTTCAAATGATGACCCGATGAGACATAAATACAATTTTCACTATCAGCGACGACGCTGTCTCATGATGATCGGTTGGTTGGATTGCCAACAATGTTTACTAGAGGATGATCTCATGTCCATTTATGTATCGAGCGTTGGTGTTGATATACACTCTTCAGATTTAGTGGATCCATATTATGCGTGTTGATGATTCCAAATATTTGGAATAGTTGTTTGGCGCAAAGGGTTAAAGAATGCATATCTATCATAACTGCAGTACAAGTACATTTTTGATATAGTGGATCATGGCTTGGTCATGTCATGGAGGTAGTTTGTTTTGTTTGTTGTTAGAGACTCGACGCTGGTGCATCATCATCAATAGTTGTTGTTGTTGTGGTGTCGTATATCGTAATGGGTTTTGATAAGGTTGAGCATCGAAACATTGGATACATCCGAGCACGCTGATCGACATCTTCGCTGGAACAAAGCAAACAAAGTTTCCAATTGACGACGCGGTGAGTTGAAATTGTTGATTAACCGATGATTCAGAAATTTTAGATTGTTGGGATCACTTGTAACTACTATTTCAAGTGTCGGTCATTTATATGTAATAGTGTTAGGAGCATGTTTTATTATGAAGTGTAGGTCATTTAATTTGTAATAAGTTGTTAATAATTATGGTTTATAAATGTTTGTATTTAGATTTACGTACCATTTAGTAAACCCATGAGTCAGTGATAAGAGGTTCTAGAACCAAGGGAAATACCCTTTCCATGTAAAACTATAAATACCCCTCCATTGAAGGGAGAGGGTGTTGGTTCTAATTGAAATAATCATTTCTTAATCCTTTATTAGTTCCTTCCACTTTCTCTCTCTAAAACTTTCTCTCTCTAGAATACATGTTGTGGTGTGATAGAATGGTGACCTAATAAGTGGTATCAAGAGCCAAGGGATTGTTTTGGTTGTGATAAAGATCAAATTTCATGTTTTTAGATTTATGAATTTTTGTGAGTTAGAAAATTTTAAAATTTTTCAAAATCGCTTTTATCTAAAAAGTGAGATACTTTATCATAGTTTAGGTTAATATTGATTAGATCTAATAGAAATCCGTGCTTAAAACGTGGTTTTAGATTGAAATTTATGGATTTTTGGACTAAAATATTTATTTTTGCGAAGTTAGCATAATTTCTCTGAAGATTTACGAAAGGAATTCTCGTTTGAATATTCAAGTTAGAAAATTTCGAAATCCTTCGAGTTTGGTTTTTGGATTCCTGCGAAAGTTAGGTTTTCGATTCCTCGGAGTTTGGTTTCATATTCTGCGAGTTTGGTTTTTCTTTTCTCATGAAGTTTGGTTTTTTAAGATTCCCATGAAGTTTGGTTTTCTGATTCGCGAGTTTGGTTTTCGTGATTCCTGTTTGGTTTTTCATTCCTCAGGAGTTTGTTTTCTATGTTTGATTTCTCTACTTAGGATTTATGTGAGTTAGATTTCGCTACTTTTGATTTCTCGAGTTAGATTTCTGCTACTTTGGATTTCTGGAGTTAGGTTTTCTCGCTACTTTGATTTCGTGAGTTAGATTTCGCTACTTTGGATTTCATGGAGTTAGATTTTTGACTTTGATACTAATCTACCTAAACCTAAACAACATCAACCTTAATTATCCTTAACGATCCACATCATTCAACAAACAACAATTATGTCTTAGCCACCGTATCCTTATTATCCTCATTACCCCTATTATCCTTATCAACCCCTACAACAACCTCCTCAACAACCTCCACAACAAGTTCAACAATCTAATTTCAATGGTTCCACAAATACCTCCACAACAAACTTGGTTTTCAAATGTGTGAAGCCGCAGTACAAGTCAAGAATCTATTCATGAAGTCGTTCTGATACTGGCCCTCCAATGCTTACACCGTGAAATTATGCAATGGGCAAGTCGATTTCTAAGGTATATGGAACTCAAGAAACCTCATGGTAAGTATCCTAAGAAGGTGATACTAGAAGGACCGCTTTCAAATGCCAACCGAATCGCTCGAGATCCTACAATGCTCCACCAAGACCCGATACTATCTCAATTGTTCCACTAAGCCGCTTAACACGTAACATGTTAGGATTTAGAAAATCCAAGCATTAAAGTTTCGGCCACCAAGTATATGTAATCGTTAGAAAGCTCGTAGTCGAAGTTATTTAATGTTAGTTAGTATTTAGTTTAGTAACACCGTGGAGGACAGACGGTCTTACCCATCAGATGTCCGATCCACGTCCGTAGGTGGCGCTTTTGTGTATGGTATCAGAATACCCTCTACCTCCCAAGGTAGAAGGTTGGAGCTCATAATAAGATTTTTCTTTCTCTCTCTAAGTTCCCTAAACCTCTAAACTTTCTCTCTCTAAAATCCTTAAAGTATACACCCCATATAAACATGGTATGATGTGTATGTGAAATCTAATATGTTACAAATGGTATCAAGAGCCATGGTTTGATCATTCATCTTACATGTTCTTGGATTTCTAGTGGTTTTATATGGTTTTTGGGTTTGAAAAAGTTTAGTGGTATTTGCATCATTTGGACCATTCCTAGTGTTAAAGTTTGGATTTTGATTGTACTTTTGTGTTTAGGATCATCATAAGTGGTTAGGTTATGATTTGTATTGCTTGATTCACTGTGGTTGGATTGTTTTTGGATTTATAAGTAGCATTTTGGTTGTTCTTAAGGTAGCGATTTGTGTCTCGTTAAAGTGTTCTCGACGGTTTATTTGTCCCCGGTTTGAAGCGATTTGTGTCGCTAAGAATCACTTATTTGATTTATTTGTTCAGCTAGTGGTTGTACTTGTGCGATTTGTGCTGAAGTTTATTTGTCACTTTTCACGACTTACTACTTATTTGAAGTTGTAAGTTTATAATTTGTCTTACTTATGATTTGTCCATTTAGCTTGAAGTTACCGGGTTTACTTGCGTTGCTGTTTACTTGCTTATTGAAGCGAAGTTGATTGTTTGCGATTTGTCCTATCGCTACTTGTCAAGATAAGTTTTGTTAGTTGAGCGACTGTCTGCTTTTGAGCGATTTTTGGTCGGCGACTTGTCACTTTGAGCCATTTGTTTGTTGAGATTTAGTGTTTGTCTGCGGTTACGCTTACGGTTTTCTTGATTTAGTAAAACTCGTGGAAAGAATCTATTTCCGGTTTAATCATAGAGTTATAAAAACTCGTGAAATATGGAATTATGTCTACCAACGCTCACAATCATCTCTTCAGAAGTCGAGGACGCTCAAGCAACCGGATTAGATACTAGTCCACCTATGCTTGACGTGAATCGATTATGACTCATGGGCTCAACTAATTAGGTTGTACTGTTTGGGAAAGGAAAATGGGGTTAACATTCTCAAATCAATTGATGAAGGACCTTATCAGATTGAGACTACCATAGACATACTTGAAACCGCCATGATGGTACAGTTGATCTTAGGTTTGGACTGCACCAAAGAAGTATGATGAGCTCAATGATAAGGAGAAAAAGAGATATGATGTCGATATCGTGGCTTCAAACATTATACTTTAGGGTCTTCCAAAAGACATCTACAAGTTAATCAATCACAACATCGAAGCCAAGCGCATTTGGAACAATGTTAAGATGCTCCTCTCGTTCAATTGACCAAAGAAGACATGGAATCTCAATTGTATGATGATTTTGAGAACTTTGAGATGAATCCTGGAGAAAGTGTCACTGAATACTATGTGATGTTCCAGAAACTTGTGAATGATATGAGGAGTATCAAAATGACCATGCCAAATATTCAAATTTCAATTCAAAGTTTGTGAACAACATGAATCCTAATGGCACAAATTTGTCACCTCACCAAGCTAACCAAAGGATTAAGGCACACCAACTATGAGCAATTGTATGCCTTCCTACTGTAATGAGAAGCATGCTATGTTTGAACGAATGATTCTTGAAAAGTTCAAATCTAATCATGGAGATGCAAGCTCATCAAATGACTCAACAACATTCTACACTAATGTGGGAATTACCACCAAAGCCTCTCAAGTCATACCAACGGGTAACGGTAACCACAAGCTCATTCCGATCCAAAGATAAGCCTCCGATTCTAACACAATCATGGAACACTTCATCAATCAACCGCTCTTATGGTTAAGCAAAATCAACCTCACTCCACACACTAACAATGATATCGAATCAAGATTCAATCGGCACAATCAGCGCGTTAGAGATGGTAAGATCATGGTGCAACCAAAGGCAAGGAAGACAGTATGAACAAGGAAAAGGTGGAGTAGGTGGAGGGTATATGGCTAATCGAATCGCGGGAAGGAATGCAAATCAAGGACAAGGAAAGGCAATCAAGTGCTACAACTGTGGTGGTGAAGGACATATTGCAAGGAATCGCGACATCTCCAAAACGCCCTCAAAATGCGAGTATTTCAGGACAAGATGTCACCGTGCTCAGACAATGGAGCAGCTTTTGAATGAAGAAGAGTTGTCGCTTGCCGAGGGAAATGCCAAAACATATGATGTCGATGTGATGAGCAACCAATTCAGAAATAGGTTACAATCATCAAAATGCCTTTCAAGTTGCCGATCCGTGATGCATTTGACTCGATGTCGATGATGAACCCATCGCCTGCATAATCTTCATGGCTAGCATTTCACCAATGGTCTCTCCAAAGGTCTCATCACCACAACAAGCTGGTCCATCCAAAGATTCAATCATTTCAGAGGTATTAAAACTATAAGATGAAGTTGATGAGCAAAAGATACATAACGGCACAATCACATGAAACTAATGAATCAAATATAGATAATGTGGGTAATAGTAATATTGTCCCATATGATCAATATGTGATACAAGGTGAAAGTGAGATCGCACAAGTGATGCATCTTCTGCAGTCAATGATGACTATGTTTTGATGAATTCATCGCATGTCCCCTCGATGATTCTCATATCTCCAATCAATGCCTATAAAGAACAAGTTGCCATTTAGGAACAACGTATAAGTTTGAGCTAACTACCCATGAGCGTGAAATGGATGACCAAATGCGTACAATTATTAGAAAAAGTAATTTTAGGGAAGAAGTATTAAAACAAGAGCTAGATTCCCTAAAAGACAAACTAAACAAAACCGGTAACAAAAAGCAAGAACTTCAAGAAAATGTTAAAGTGCTTAAACAAGAATTTAATGCTAAGGAATCAAAACTTTTAACTGATTTTTCCAACCTAAAAACTTTGAAGAACAAACTTGAAAATAAGTTGTACGTATAAGGGAATACCATTCAGATCGTCAGCATGATCACTAAGCACAAAGTCTTAAGCGATAAAGCATAGTATTCTCTAGTAAAGGAGCCAAATCCCGAAAATTGTAAAAAGGCTAAAGCTTTCCATACGATTGTATATGATGGTAATGAGATCCTCAAGCCTAGGCAAACACCATCATGTATTGAAGCACGGAAGAGGATAGAAAATTAGAAGATGCCTCTAAGGAGAAAATGGATAAGAAGCTAAAAGATCCTGAGTGTAAAAAGAATAACATAACGATCAAACCCCACAATTACACTAAAGAAAATTGATTTCCCAAAAATGTTTAAGCCTCAAACTCAATTAACCCCGCAACAAGTTTTTGGAAAAGGACATAGATATGCAAAAAGCAAATGTACTTGTTGAAACAAACACTCCCCTTAGGAAAATTCCTCGACCATCGTATCCTCCTAATACACCAATGCATTTAGTTCCTAGAACCCTTCCCACTAAGAGCAAACCTTAATCAATTTATATGTTGTTTATCAACTATTCATTGATTTTGAGAAGACATGTAAGAAAAGAATCACACCTACATGGATAATCAAGGGAGAGGGTTTTGAGCAAACTAAAGAATGCTATTTAACTGAAGTCATGCCTTTCTTTAAACAATTAAAAAGTCAATTTGAGAGTCTTCAAAGGGATAGACTCGAGATTAAAGAGAGATGGAAAAAGAATTTGATGCAATGATAGTTGAGGTCAATAATTATGAACGGGAACTTAAATATAATTAAATTGAAAGAAAGAATCTGCATATCTTAAATGAGAACTTGATTTCGAGTTGTGTTGCTCAAGTTGTGTTTTTATAATGTTACTAAGTATTCTATTACGCTTCTCAATTTCATGAAATATCTGCTGCTTTGAAAGTTTCATGATCATGTCATTGAGCTTGAAAACAAAAACTCAAAACTAAGTGAGAAAATTGACCGATGATCACGGTAATTTGTAAAACATTTTTCTAAGCCGAAGTTGAACATTTTGATTTGCAACTAAAATATCAACATCTCAAAGAAAGTATTAAAACCTCAAACATCAAGATATCCTAGGATGTTCCGTGAGTTTGATGCGCTTTTTGAAATAAACAAACGTGACGAACGTATTCAAGCTCACATCAGAACACGATCGTAATGTTGAAAACCCAAATTTCACAATTAAAGGGTGAGAAGAACAATGTGACTGGCTCCCAAATGCCTCCTCCTTTAGATTCTTAATTTTCTCAAAACTTTCATCTTAAAAATATCATTAACGTATTACAACAAGAAAATGAGAGTTTTCTAGAAGAAAATGAAAAGGTCAAACGACACTTCAAAGAGTTATACGACTCAATGAAAGTCACTCGTGACAAGAACAATGAAAAATAACTTGCTATAAAAAGGAAATTGAGAATCAAGAGTCAAAAGGAAAATGCCACTTGTCTTTAATGAAAATGTTGCATCAAATGCATCTGCAGACTTAAATATATCGTGGATCAAGTAAATACATTCCTCCTCATCTTAGAAATAATGAACCTCATGGTTTCATAACTATTTATGTCACCTTAAGGATAGTCTAGAATGTCTCCGTGAGATTGTAGAAGAGGATTATATAAATAAGCCACTTGATAGTGAAATTAGGTATGCTTGCATATATGCCAAACGATCTCGTGAGCAGAAGAATGTTTAAGAGCAACATGTCCAAAATCCTTATGAGAGAAGATAAAGTGTGATGTTGTTCTATGCCTAGTGCTAAGTATGCAACCCATTCTATGCCGAAGTCAAGCATGTGAAGCTTTGATGTGCCTACAAGTACTTCAGATCCCAAAGACTTCTAAACCTAAAATGCAAAAGTAGCAAAACCAACTAATGTTCCCATTCCCTACATGAGTAAAAGTGATACCAAAGGAAGGGTGTCAAAGCCTCAAGGCAACACAAAGAATGATAGGACCTTGCAAGCTATGAATGTTCAGTGGAAGAGAATAGAAGATCACCTTAGGAAGAATGAAATTATGTTGAATAAAACAAATTGTGTTGATTCTAGTGGTATCTCTAAGCATGCCAGAATTAATTAATTATGCTACTTTTAGCAAAAACATGTAATGATGATTGCTTGGTTTCGTATTAATCATGTGTGTGGTGTGAATGATTTGATTAATGTGTTAAATACCCGTTAAAATCGCATGCCAACAATCAAGTTAAGAAGGCTAGAAAGCAATGGTGGAAGAAGGTTAGAAAACATTGGAAACCCACGAGAAGAAAATTTAATAAAATAGGTTATCGAGGATACCTACCGCCGCAAATTTAATGATGTGCCCCTAAATTATCTAAGTCAATGCCCATTAGGAAATGGATGCCTACGGGTAGAACTATTCCTTTAAGAAGTGAACATACTTTGAATAGGTCTAATGCGCATATTAGCACCGTGATCTATCCCAAATGATTCCATTGATTCCCGCCGAATGGGTGTTCCAATCATCGTTATTAACCAAATGGAACCCATTCTTGCATAGGGATCCCAATTATCCGCTTATCCATTTTTGTCTGTGTTCAACCGCAGACGTCGCTCAAATCGCTTCGTGGTACTTGACCTCGCCGCTCCAAGCATATGATCGAGACCGCCAGCGCTCATGAACTTCGTGAGTAAATTTATTGGACTGTTAGATTCGGGAACGATCATTTTGGT
Organism: Chrysanthemum makinoi; assembly: GCA_910596185.1. NCBI lineage: Eukaryota > Viridiplantae > Streptophyta > Magnoliopsida > Asterales > Asteraceae > Chrysanthemum > Chrysanthemum makinoi. The sequence goes on from OU343219.1 coordinate 114,056,754, forward strand.
GCAATTCTGGGTTATGGAGATTATGTTGTTGGTGATAGTGTAATCTCCAGGGTATATTATGTTGAACGTCTTGGTCATAACCCGCTTTCTGCTGGTCATTCGTGATTCATTTAGAGGTGGCTTTTAGAAAACATACTTGTTTCGTTAGAGAAGTTGATTGTGTGGAACTTTTAAGAGGAACACGTGGTTCAAACCTATACACCATCTCTATCGAAAGACATGATGAAGTCTCTCCAATCGCTTGTTTTCAAAGGCTTCAAAACAAAGTCATGGTTATGGCACTCGCCGTCTCTCAATCACTTGAACTTCAAGACCATTAATGATCTTTCCGTAAAGGATCTTGTAAGAGGCTTACCCGATTAAAGTATGAAAAATATCATCTTTGCTAGCATGCCAATTGGGAAAAGCGGTGAAATATGCCCACAAACCCAAACCCACAAACTCGCTATGGAAGTTCTTCACTCTTCATATGGATTTGTGCGGACCTATGAGAGTGCAAACTATAAATGGGAAGAAATATGTATTAGTCGTTGTTGATGACTACTCTCGATTTACTTGGGTTAAGTTTTTGAGAACAAATGATGAAACTCTAGATGTCATCATCAAACTTATCAAACAACCTGTGTTCGACTTAACAAGACCGCTAGAATTATTCGAATGCAGAAATGGCACGATTTTGTTAACAAAGACCTAAGTCAATTTTATGAAAGCATTGGAATCACCATCAAAGAAGTATTCCACACACGCCAACAGACGGTGTAGTTGAAAGATCTAAATCGACCCTTGTTGAAGTTGCAAGAACTATGCTAATTTACTCAAAGGTTTAAATGTTTTGGGTCGGAAGCCATTGCCAACGCTGCTACACCCAAAATCGCTCCTCATACACACCACTCATGGAAAAACCCATACCTAACTTGTCAATAAACTAAAACCTCGATCTCTCCTACCTTCGCGTATTTGGTGCTTTGTGCTATCCAACGAATGACGGTCAAGATTTAGGTAAATTAAAGCTGCGGACATTGGAATTTTGTAGGGTTATGCACCAAACAAGAAGGGTTACCGAATCTACAACAAAAGAACTCGAGATATCATGGAAACTATTCACGCCACGCTCGATGAGTCAGCGGGCAAATGGCTCCGGTGACAATCAATTTCGACCCACATCACAACCTTCATTAAGTAGTCCCATAAGTTCTTCTCTTGTACAAAACCTCACCAAAGAACTCCATATGTACCCCCTTCTCAAGATGATTTGAAGAAATTGTTTGATCCAATGTTTGATGAACACTATGAGCCTATTGCTAATGATCAACCAAATCCATCAACGTGAGGTCGCCCTAACCCACTAACGAGATAACCCTTCAATATCTATGTCATTGAGTCAAGAAGCACCTACTACAGATCACTCATCCTCATCATCAAATCCTCAATCATCAAGTGTACATCATGGAAATATCGCACCTATGATGGAGATAACCCTTTGCTACTCCCGAAGATGCTCCATTTGAGAACATATTTGCTCCTGAACCAACTTCTCGAACCATCTTCATCGAGATCCAAACTCGCTACTTCGCCTCAACAACATCCACACTAACACCTTAGAAAATGGACACATGACCATCCATTGGAAAAATCATTGGAAACCCTCTCGCCCAAAGATCCACTGTAAACAACTTACAACTGATGCCTTATGGTGCTCCTTCAACTCCGTATTATCCAAGGTCAAACCAAAAGACGTTAAAACTGTCATGAATGAAGATAGCTGGTTCAATGCCATGCAAGAAGAAATTCATGAGTTCGATCGACTAGATTTATGGGAATTAGTACCGCCCGACCGCGTAATGATCATTGCTCTAAAGTGGATCTTCAAAGTAAAACTTGATGAGCATGGTGATGTGTTAAAGAACAAGGCTCGATTGGTTGCTAAAGGATACCGCCAAGAGGAGGGTATTGACTTTGAAGAATCATTTGCTCCAGCTTGCACGTGATCGAGGCAATCGAATCTTCTTGGCTAACGCCGCAGTAAGAACATGGTAGTCATCGATGGATGTAAAGACGGCTTTTCTTAACGGAGATCTTAAAGAATCAGATACGCCACCAACATGAAGGTTTTGTGAATCCAGAGCATCCTACTCATGTCTATTTGAAGAAGGCCTCATCGCTTTGAAGCAAGCTCGGGACATGGTACGATACGCTATCAAGGTTTTTCTATCTAATGGATTCAAAAAGAGCAGTTGATCCCACATTGTTCACCGTAAAGTCAGAAAACACTTAATTCACGCTCAAATCTATGTTGATGATATTATTTTGCCTCAACTGACCCCAATGAATGTGACCATTTTCTAAGGAGATGGGCTCCAAATTTCAAATGTCAATGATGGGACAAATGTCATTTTTCTTGGGATTACAAATTTCACAAAGTCCCTGAGGCATTTTTATCAATCAATCTAAATATGCTAATGAAATTTTAAAGAAATTTGATTTGATTCTTAGACCCCGTTGACACTCCCATGGTGGAGCTGCACTAAACCGATGAGGACCTCTCGTGGATCATGGTTGACCAAACTAAATATCGAGTATGATTGGGTCCCCGATGTACCTACTACCAAGTAGACTGCATAAACCTGCTCGTTGATGCATGCTAGATACCGCTAAGCCTACCAAAAGCACCTTTGTTGGTTAAACGGGTCTTTTGGTATCCCTCTAAGGAACCATCAACATGGGACTTTGTACCGAGGGACACCGTATGTCACTAATGTTTTATGCATGCCAATATGTGGTGTCAAGATACACGCCAAGCACGCCGAGGTGCTCATTTGGGTGATAAACTTGTGAGTTGGTCCTCAAAGAAACAAATGAGTACTTCTATATCCTCTATAGAGGAATAATACATAGCTATGTCATCTTGTTGTGCTCAAATCCTATGGATGAGATC